>OX463245.1:74975176-76175176 GCA_949820135.1 Sylvilagus floridanus
CCCATAACTCTTTCAAATAAAAAAAAAATTTTTTTTAAAAATGGATGATGTGAATTATATATATAAAAATGGTTAACAGTCAATGTTTATGCTATATGCATTTTTTTGAAGATTTATTTATTTACTTGAGAGGCAGTTACAGACAGTGGGAGAGAGATAAGTCTTCCATCCACAGGTTCATTCCCCAAATGGCCACAATGGCTATAGCTGGGCCTGCGCAAAGCCAAGAGCCAGGAGTTTCTTCTAGGTCTCCCACATGAGTGCAGAGGCCCAAGCACTTGGGCCATCTTCTACTGCTTTCCCAGACCATCAGCAGGGAGCTCGATCAGAAGTGGAGCGGCCTAGACTCAAACTGGCACCTATATGGGATGCTGGTACCACAGGCAGATGCTGATCATACTATACCACAGTGCCGGCCCCTATGTTATATGTATTCTATTTAAATTTAAAAAAATTTTTTAAAAGAGACAAGTTTAAAAAAGAAAAGAAAAAAATGAACTCTGAAGCTGGAAGCACTCCATAGGCAGCTAGGATCAGAGATTGGAAAACTATAGAAAAGAGTTAATGGGGATGTTCAGCTGGAATGCAAGGCTGGGAAGAGTCTACCTCTCCAAGAACTGTGTACAGTGGTACATGAAATTTTTTTTCTCTTGGAAGTGGGGGGAATGGGAGGACACGTGCAAACGCACTTTACAAGAACCATGCATTGCCCTTATGAGTGACTAAATAAAAGTACTGGCACACAGATGTGGAGTCTGACAACCTCTGCTCCAGTGTGCTCTTACTTTGTCTTTAAATAGTAAACAGCTTTTTATGTAACATTTAGATACAAAAAATACAGCTATTTTGACATTTTTGACTCAAAGACATACAACATCTTTAACTAAGGCTATCGTCCTCAGATTGCTAAGGTTTTAAGGGCACAACATAATTCCTAACTCTGGGGCAGGCACTGTGGCATAGTGGGTAAAGCTGCCAACTGCTACGCCGGCATCCCATATGGGCGCCAGCTAGAGTCCCAGCTGTTTCATTTCCAATCCAGCTCTCTGCTGGGGCCTGGGAAAGCAGTAGAAGATGGCCCAAGTTCTTGGGCCCCTGCACCCATGTGAGAGACCCAGAAGAAGCTCTTGGCTCTGGATCGGCACAGCTCTGGCCATTGAGGCCAATTGGGGATTGAATCAGTGCATGGAAGACCTCTCTCTCTCTGCCTCTCCTCCTCTCTCTGTGTAACTCTTTAAATCAATCTTAAAATAATTCATAATCCAGTAAAATACAGCTACTTTCTACATACTATAGTCAAGTTTTTAAAGAGACTCTGAACAAGCTACTTGAAACAAAACAAGGACAGCCATGTGGAACAGCAGGTTAAGCCGCCACTTCAAGGTGGACAGCCTGTATCTCACCACTCGAATATGAGCTGCTCCAATGGCACTCCAGCTCTCCGCTAATTCACCTAGGAAAGTAGTCAAAGATGGCTCAACTGCTTGGGCCCCTGACACCCACATGAGTGACCCAGATGGGACTCTAGGCTCCTCTGGCTTTGGCTTGGCCCAGCCCCAGGTCACTGTGGCCATTTGGAGGAATAAACCAGCAGATGGAAAGATCTCTGTCTCTCCCTGTCACTCAGCCCTTCACATACATAATCTTCTAAAAGTACAAAAACAACAACAACAACAAAAAACAGACCAGGTAAAAGTGCCTTTACAACAACTTTCACCGAAGCACAGTCACTGGTTGTAGTCTTCAGCATACACTTGCTTACAGTTTACATTTTAACAAGTGATGGGTGTAAGCATTATATTTAATGTACTGAAGTTAGTTTTAAAAAAACCATAAAAGTCCAAGAAATTTAGGTTACATTTTATTCCTACCTTAACTAAGCCCTTTTTACATGTTGTTTTCTCTCCCTCAGCACACTAAAACATTTTCCTGTTACCAATTTTTTCCACTGCAATGAAACAATTCCAGTACTAAATTAGATACCATCTTGATCAATACCAGAACTCAAAAGTATTTTAATCCATCAAACACAAGTAGTATACACCATTATCCAAAGGAAAAATTACAGGCTTTGGTATCTAAGACTTTTCTTGAATTTCTCCATCTTTTCTTGAGCCATTCTCAATTATGCCCCCAATCCAATTTACATTTATAAACTGTTCTGTCATGCTAAGTATTAAGTCTTACTAGGTGCATGTCTTCTCAATTTTTTCCTGCTCAATTTATAAAAGCAATAAATATTTACTGCAGAGTAGAATACAGAAAACAGAAAGGCGGGTGAAATTACCATCTAAAAAATTCACCCCTTGCCTACATTGTGGTGTACTGGGTTAAGCCACCGCCTGCATCGCCAGCATCCCCTAAGGGCACTGGTTCAAGCCCTAGATGCTCCATTCTGACCCAGTTCCCTGCTAATGCACCAAGGAAAGCAGTGGAAGATGACCCAACCAGTTGGGCCCCTGTACCCACGTGGGAGACCCATAAGAAGCTCTAGTTTACTGGCTTTGGCCTGATGCAGCTGTGACCTTTGTGGCCATTTAGTGAATGAGCCAGCAGATGAAGATCAGTCTCTCTCTCTCTCTCTGACTCTCCTTCTCTTTGTGTAATTCTGCTTTTCAAATAATTTTTTTCAAAAAATTCACCTGTTGACTATTTTCTTTCATTGTTTTTTAAATTTTTGACACTTTAACTTCCATTATTTAAAAGGCACCTCTGGGACAAGCATCTGGCATAGAGGTTAAACGCCAACATCCTGTACCAGAGTACAAGGGTCTCAGTCTGAGCTCTGGCTTCTGATCCCAGCTTTCTGCTAACATAGACTCCAGGAGGCAGGGCCAATGGCTCAAGTGATCCCTGCCACCCATGTGGGAGACCCAGATTTCCCCAATCCTGGTTTCAGCCAAGCACAGTCCTAGCTGTTGCAAGTATCTGGGGAATGGAGCTCTCTGTGTCTTCTCTCCTTCTGTTTCTCAAATAATTAAGTAAACACACCACCAGTAATATCCTACAATTCCTTAGTTCTTTTAACAAAGGGCTTTTTTTCTATGTACCACTTATCTTTACAACACATCTATAGACTAAGGAGGCCAAGTCCTACTTATTTTGCATGCCATTGCCTTCTAGGGTAGAGAAGCCAACCAGCAGTTACACTGCTGGTTTATGGGGTACAAAATCAGCTATCTTTTACAGAATTATGTTTCCAAATTTTCAATGGAGAAAACAACAAGGGTATTTATATAAATTGTTGAAGGGCCAGCACTATGGCATAGCAGGTAAAGCAGTGCCTGCAGCGCCGGCATCCCACGAGGGCGCCGGTTCACGCCCTGGTTGCTCTGCTTCCAATCCAGCTCTCTGCTGTGGCCTGGGAAAGCATAAGATGGCACAAGTCCTTGGGTCCCTGCACCCACGTAGGAGACTGGAGGAGGCGCCTGACTTTGGACTAGCATAGTGCCGGCCATTTTGGCCATCTGGGGAGAGCCTGCGGATGGAGGGGGTCTCTCTCTGTCAGCCTCTGCCTTTCAAATAAATAAAGTGCCAGCACTGTGGCACGGCAGGGTAAAGCCACCATCTGCAGTGCTGGCATCCCATAGGGGTACCAGTTGGAATTCCAGCTACTCCACTTCCAATCCAGCTCCCTGATAATGTTCCTGGGAAAGCAGCAAAAGACGGTACAAGTGCTTGGGCCTCTGCATGTGGGTGATCCAGATGAATCTCCAAGCTTCTGTCTGGCCCAGCCCTGGCCATTGTGGCCATTTGGGAAGTGAACCAGCAGATGGAAGATCTTTGTCTCTCCTTGTCGCTGTAATTCTGCCTTTCCAGTAAATAAAACAAATCCTTAATCAAAAAGAAAAGAAAAAAGAAAACACTCTTATTGAACTAGCTTAAAATAATTCAACAAAACATGTTTCTTCCCTAGGTAATCTAGCACATGTCTGGGTATGAGCAGCAACCACACATGTAACACAAGGACTAAGGAATACCCTACAAAGAGGCTTCATCAAGACAAGCTCCAACTAGTCTGTAGTCACAAGAAGTAGAGATGTAAGACCGCACCAAATCTGATGCTTTCTAAAGAAGCAAGTCATTATCAATCAGCTCTTAGTACTTGTATGTAGACAGAGCTGGACCCGACAAATTCTAGTCTTGCACTTTTCAAAATGTATAATCTGGCTAATTTTTTTTTTCTTTTTTTTTGACAGGAAGAGTTATAGACAGTGAGAGACAGAGAGAAAGGTCTTCCTTCTGTTGGCTCACCCCCAAATGGCCGCTACGGCTGGTGCTGCGCCGATCCAAAGCCAGGAGCCAGGTGCTTCCTCCTGGTCTCCCATGTGGGTGCAGGGCCCAGGCACTTGGGCTATCCTCTACTGCCTTCCCAGGCCACAGCAGAGAGCTGGACTGGGAGAGGAGCAACTGGGACAGAACTAGCGCCCCAACTGGGACTAGAACCTGGAGTGCTGGCACCACAAGCAGAGGATTAGTCTAGTGAACCACGGCGCTGGCCGGCTGATACTCATTTGAGTCATATTTTGTTGACATAAATTTGGTAGGTAGGATTTAAGCTATATACCAAAAATGGTATTTTAAGAGTTCAGTAACTGTAACTTGGCTGCGAAAAAATTTGATTTTCGGTGCATCTTTTTGACTTTGTGTTTTAGACATAGATAATTGTTTACTACTCTTAAGTGAAAGAAAACTAATGTAGTAAGATTTTTACAGATGGGCTAGAGATTGGAGTGGAAATATTAATAATCTGTCCTTAGAGTAGTGACTTTGTTTTAGAAACTTTGTATTATAGCACTTGAGTTTCTAATAGTGTTCAAGTTCATGATGTTGGAAGTTAATATTCTTGCAAGTTTTTTATTCCCAATAGAAAAATCTTCTGATTGTCACTTGAAGATTACATTCTCTTGGGATTAACGGCATGATTCTCAGAGTCTATTAGTTAAAATATAATGTGCTAAATTATTACAATGCATATTAATTAATATGGGTATTTTAAAGAATATAGCATCTCTTTAGAGTATCAATCATCTTTTAAATGGCATTTGTTTTAAAAATATAGAGAATTCGGGCCGGCGCCGTGGCTCAACAGGCTAATCCTCCGCCTTGCGGCGCCGGCACACTGGGTTCTAGTCCCGGTTGGGGCGCCGGATTCTGTCCTGGCTGCCCCTCTTCCAGGCCAGCCCTCTGCTGTGGCCCGGGAGTGCAGTGGAGGATGGCCCATGTGCTTGGGCCCTGCACCCCATGGGAGACCAGGAAAAGCACCTGACACCTGGCTCCTGCCATCGGATGAGCGCGGTGCGCTGGCCATAGCGTGCCGACCGCGGCAGCCATTGGAGGGTGAACCATCGGCAAAGGAAGACCTTTCTCTCTGTCTCTCTCTCTCACTGTCCACTCTGCCTGTCAAAATAAATAAATAAATAAATAAATAAAGTGTACATTTATGAACACTTAAAAAATTTCTTTAAAAAAATAGAGAGAGAATTCTTGTTAGGAAGCAAGAGAAGAGTGCAGAAGCAATGGCAGCTTCTGAAACATTTTCCCTCCATGTTTACTTGCAGTTACATTTAATGTATGGACTTGTGAAAGATGGACCTAATTGCAGGTCCAGAAAAGAGTGTGTTTGCATTTGTTGTTGTTGTTGTTCTTTATTTATTTGAGAGACAAGTAACCAGAGCTCCCATCTGCTAGTCCACTCCAGAAAAGGCCTAAAAGGCTAGGGCTGAGCTGCCGCCGAACTCATTCTAGGTTTCCTATGTGGGTCGCAGGAATCCAGCTACTTGAGCCGTCACTGTTGCCTCCAAGGGTCTGCAACAGTGGGAAGCTGGGATCTGGAACTGAGGTGGAAACCAAACCCAGGCATTCCAGTATGGGATGCAAGCATCTTAACTGCTAGACCAAAAGCCATCCCCAACCATATTTTTAATTGCAGTTACTCAAAGGGATTTGTTTTTAGTAGCGGCCATTTGGGGGGTGAACCAACAGAAGGAAGACCTTTCTCTCTAACTCTGCCTGTCCAAAAAAAAAAGAGCATCAATCTAATTTTGAAATATATTAGTAAAAGAAAATATTTTAATTCTCAAAAAAGGGCAATCTCGTGATCTAAATTCAAATGCAACCTGTTCCACTGATCACCGAGCTACTACCACTACTACTGGTTTCAGCAGACACAAGTTGGCTAAGTGTCTGTGCTAATGGTGGGAATTTGGCTTTTGTCCCTGGTTCATGGAAGACTCAACACTTGCAATTTCCCAAATGGTAGGAGTCTCCTTGTTACCCACACTAGGCCCCTTGACTAAACACCTGAGTTTATGTTAATAGGGTTACTCCCAGTGAGCCTCCCAGTTTCAGGATGACGGCCGGCCATGCTGGAAAGGCAAACTATGTGATCAGAAGGGTGACTGTCAGATCAGCCACACTTCACAACCATAAAGGAAGATACACTGCCCTATTTCTCTTCCCAGGATTCCAATGAGAATTAAACAGCAACAACAACAACAAAAAACTGAATGAAAGCACTCTTTAGGGTACAAAGCATTACAAAAGGTAAAAACAAATCTTTCTTGGAAGTGTTATTCTAAAATACTAAATTATCATGTAAGTATTTTTAAAATTCAGTATTGTTTCAGCTTAAATAACTGAACAAAAATGCTTGAAATGAAGAGTTAACAAGTCCTCAAGAAGTACAGCTGCTTATTATAAGCATAAAATTTTGCATTTTAGGGAAAGCATTTAAAAGAGCAAGGAATCTTAGAATTGATGTTGTAGAGTAGAGGGCTAAGTGGCCACCTGCAATGCAGGTATGCCATCTGAGTCCTAGATGCTCCACTTCCAACCCTGCTCTCTGCTAATAAGCCTAGAAAAGCACAGAAGATGTCCCAATTGCTTAGGCTCCTGCACCCATGCAGGAGACCTGGAAGAAGCTCTTGGATTCGGCCTGTCCCAGCCCTGTCCATTGCGGCCATTTGGGGAGTGAACCAGCGGATGGACAGTCTCTCTCCACTTCTCCCTTTGTAACTCGGTTTTTCAAATAAGTAAGTAAATGTTTAAAATTAAATAAAGAGCAAGGAATCTAAGTCAAAATTTCAACTATATAATTCAGACTAGTGTATAGAAGAAAAATTAGGTCTATTGCTAGTAATCACAAATGTAAGAACAATGGGGTTTAGAGAATACAAAAATGCAGCTGCTTTCTGACTAATCTCCATAAGGGTTATTTTAGACTTGTGTGTGAGATAAGAAACACTGAAGCCAGTAAGCTTTTAACTAACATTTTGGTTACTCATATACTGGGTTGACCACAAACTATTCATACAACAATCAAATTTTCTGCCCATCCATACCTAATCTTTTTAATTCAAACATAAAGCAATGGAGACTACACTGGCCTTTAAAATATTTCTCAAACAATTCTATGTGGCTAGGACAGCTACTTGCCTACATGAGAAAAAGCCCAATTTCTAGCTGCATTATATTATAAACAGAGAATAAGAATTTAAATCACAATTTTACAAGAATGTATCATCCCATTATTCAATTTTCTGAGTTACTAGGTGTTGGTCTTTCCCTGGGTGATATATGATACAGCTTAGTGAAGCAGGAAAAAAAAATGATCTTAGCAGGTAAAGCCGCCGCCTGCAGTGCTGGCATCCCACATGGGCGCCGGTCAAATTCCAGCTGCTCCACTTCCAAACCAGCTCTCTGCTATGGCCTGGGAAAGCAGACAAGACAGCCCAAGTTCTTAGGCTCCTGCACTCGCGTGGGAGACCTGGATGAAGCTCCTGTCTCCGAACTGGCGCAGCTCCAGCCGTTGGGGTCAACTGGGGAGTGAACTAATGGATGGAAGACTTTCTCTCTCTCTGTCTCTGTCTCTCTTTGCCTCTCCTTCTATGTAACTTTGACTTTCAAATAAATAACTTTTTTTAAAAAAAGGAGTAAAGATAATATTTGCCCCCAAATCAGCAGAAATGCATCATTAACAATTTTGACTATTTGCTATCTTAGACATTTGTTTTCTTAAATCTGATATCACATATTTTACATATTTCTGTAAAATATATTTTACAGAAAACCTTTTCAAACTACAAGGCTGATATACCATTACAGATAATGCTTTGAGTTATTTCAATGACTTAATAAAAATGAAAAACCATAAATGATTTTACATATCAGCCTATTAAAATGTTTCACACTTAAAAAATACATAGCCATTTAAGTACAGTAATGGTAGTTAAATCTGTTAAAATCTTAGCCATAAATAATGATGAAATTGCCAGCAGTTAAGAGGAACACATACTCTTCGTGGTAAAATGAAACCTTGTTTTTACTGTGTTCCATAGCACATTCGTCATGACCTTGAGTTACAGAATCAACTAGAACTAGGTTGAAATCCTGGGACCTTTTTTACCCATGTGACCAGCCAAGTAACATCATGTCTCTAAATCTATTTCTTTATAACTCTGCCTATTTTACGTGGTGGTTGTGAATATTAAATAAGACAATGCACTTAGCAAAGACCATGGCATACAGTACCTTTTAATAATTTAGCAATTTTATTAAGTTTTGGAACCAATGTTAGAAGCAGTATTTTGAATTTTCTTAAGTTTAAGGCAAAGATTTTAGGATCTTACTACTTGTTAAGTTCAGACTAAAAAATAAAAAAAGCATAATGTTCCTAGAGGCATTTTATTAAGAACAAGTGGACAAAGTAAAAATAACTGGTTTTATGCAAGTGTAATTGTCACAGGCATAATCTTAATTTATAAGAATACAAAGCTGCAACAGCACAAGATACCTATCATTACAAAGTCATTATTTGTCTCCATCAATTCTTTCCTATTTCTGTAACTGCTAAAAAAAAAAAATCACACTAAGAAACGAAAGAAAAAGGAAGATATAACCAGGCTACTTTAAATTCCAATTAAGAACTAAATACAATTGTGGGGGGCGGGGAGAGACACCCATAATGAAAGGTGACAGAAACATACTAAACATAATAAAATATTTCTTCCTTCCAAAATTCCACAAGATTCATACTTTACCTAGATCTTCAAGGATTTTTCTGTCTAAAGACAGGAAGCCTCCAGCAAGTCTTTTCATCACCACAATCGTATCTGCAGTCGAACTTCAAAGGGAAATATATGAAAGACACTCTGGCGGGTGCCTATTGAGATAATCACTCTTAGCATCTTCCACAGATCGAAGAATAAAAAACCTGACTTACACATTAAGACCAAATACAGGTCACTATTCTCAGCAGTTTATTTTTTAATTTGTTCTAGACACCTATAAATCTATTTATTTTACAAATGACTTCCATAAATATAATTCTGGTAGCCAACAAAAATTCAGCAAAAAGGTAATACAAAGCTCAATCAGGGCCGGCGCTGTGCCGTAGTAGGCTAAGTCTCTGTCTGCAAATGCTGGCATCCCGTATGAGCGCCGGGTTCGTGTGCCTGATGTTCCTCTTCAGATCCAGCTCTCTGCTATGGCCTGAGAAAGCAGTGGAAGACCTTTCTGCCTGTCTCCTCCTCTGTCTGTAACTCTCTCAAATAAATTATTTTCAAAAACTCAATTAGTCATGTTTATCTTACATCAAAACAAATTATTATTACTATCTCAAAAGTAGAGAATTAAAGAGACAAACAACCTTCCATTTACTAGTTCACTTCCTAAATTCCCAAAGTCAAGGAGCCAGAAACTCAATGCAGGCATTCCATGTGGATGGCAGGCACCAGGAACCATCTCCGCTGCCTCCCAGAGTCTGCATCAGTAGGACGCTAGAATTAAAAGACATGAGACATGGCTGTCCCAAGTGGTATCTCAACCACTGTGCCAAACACACCAAAACAAGAGTTCTGGGGCCAGTGCTGTGGCACAGCGGGTTACTGCCCTGGCCTGAAGCACCGGCATCCCATACGGGCACCAGTTCAAACCCGGCTGCTCCCCTTCCGATCCAGCTCTCTGCTATGGCCTGGGAAAGCAGAGAAGATGGCCAAGTCCTTGGGCCCCTGCACCCACGTGGGAGACCAGGAAGAAGCTCCTGGCTTCGCACTGGCGCAGCTCCAGCCATTGTGGCCATCTGGGGAGTGAACCATCAAATGGAAGACCTCTCTCTCTGCCTCTCCTCTATTTAACTCTTTCAAATAAATAAAATCTTAAAAAAAAAAAAGGTCCTAATACTCCAATTTCAAATCATCTTTTAAAAGTATAAAAAACAGGGCCAGCACTGTGGCACAGCAGATAAAGTCGCCGCCTGCAGTGCCAGCATCCCACATGGGCGCCGGTTTGAGTCCCGGATGCTCCACTTCCCATCCAGCTCTGCTATGGCCTGGGAAAGCAGTAGAAGATAGCCAAGTCCTTGAGCCCCTGCACCAGTGTGGGAGACCTGGAAAAAACTCCTAGCTTCGGATCAGCTCAGCTCTGGCCATTGCAGCCATTTGGGGAGTGAACCAGCCGACGGAAGAACTAACTCTCTGTGTGTCTCCCTCTCTGTAACTCTGCCTCTCAAATAAATATTATAAAAAACTGCATCATAAGCACTTTACGATTAACTCAATGACTCACTGTAAGCCTACAAGATTTAGGTATTACAGTCACCTTACAGACAAGCAAAGCACCAAATTACTAACGTGCCCAGGGACACTCAAACAGTAAATGTTAGCAGCCAGGATATGACTGATCCCAGAGCCAATGTTCAAATCCACTATACCACTTATTTACTTAACAAGTTCTACTCAGAGCCTGTTACATATCAGGCACAGCTCTAAGAACTGGACAGAGCTGGGAACAAATCAGGCCACCATCCTCTAGTTGAGAAGAGGCCTGGGATCAAAGTAGTATGGGGATGAGAGGAAATCAATAAATAATAAAATACTGTATCTTCACCTACTTATAAACAAAGAATCAAAGGTGATAGAGGGGGGCTGGCTTCTTCTCCTTTAGGGACCAGGGAGGGCCTCTCTCAGTTGACATTTGGGCAGCAAACTGAAGCTGCACTGGCAAGAGCCAAGACCACCCTGAGGCAGGAGTGGTCCAGCTAAGGGAACAGCAAGTCTAACATCCAAGGAAAGACCAGAGTAGAGATGATGAGTCACTTGGGAGGAGATGAGGGATGGAAGTCAGCAGGTGCCCAACCACCTCACGTCCAGATGGGTTGGGGTAAGGGACTGGATGCAATTTTAACAGGAAGCTTTCAGGAGACTCCGAGCAAGAAACAATCTGAGTTAGCTTTCAAAAGATCACACTGATTCTTATGTGGGGTAGTCAGCCAGCAAGGAATACCACCTCCAGCAAAGCCACTGTTTCAACAGTTCCAGCAAGAAATACTGGAGGAGTGGACTAGGATTCACGCGCAGCTGACAAATAGATACTCAAAGGGCCTGCAAATTCACTGCCTTTGAAAAAGATTTTTTAACATCCTTCATCCCCTCCCACCTCCTTCTGAGTTGCATTTGTAAAAATTCTTTTTTAGTAACAATTAATATCCATATTAACTAAAGATTTATTTATGAATCTTAAAGTCAGAGTTAGAGAGGAGGAGACCGAGTTCTTCCATCTGCTGGTTCACTCCCCAGATGGATGCCATCAACCAGGGCTGGGCCAGGCTGAAGCCAGGAGCTAAATCCAGGTCTCCTGTGCTGGTGGCAGGGGCCCAAATACCTGAGCCATCTGCTGCTGCTTTTCCTAAGTCATTAGCAGGGAGCTAGAGTGGAATTGGAGCAGCTGGGACAAGAACCAGCACCCATAGGGGATACCGGCTTTACCTGCTACAAAGGCCCCTCTTCATTCTTAAACGTTCTGTTTAATCTACCCTGTGATTTACAATATGCCACACATACACATTCTTGAAAGGCACAAAGAACCAGGAATATCCCAGAATAGGACTTGTATTCATGTGGATGCAAACAAGAGTGCGGTTTTTCTCTTCCGGTTAGCTTCCCTCTCACACTTCCCCTCTAGAACACCTTGGTTCCTTCTAACTGTGGATTTCAGTAAGGAAGTATGACGATGGGAATATGGATTTACTGCACACCCACTATATACCACGGTCTCACTAGATGCCTTACATTGAAGAACTCACTTAATCCTCAGCTACCCAAAGTGGGAACTTAAGTTCTTATTTTATAAATGAGAAAAAAAAAAAATCAAAGATACCGGTAACCTGGTCCAAGGTCACATGGCTAATAAGTGGCAAAACCAGAATTCAAACCCACATCTAATTCTGAAGTTCTTGTCTTTTTACTACAGCAGCTGTCAAAAGAAAGCGGGGCTATCAAAACACACCTCCCACGCGGCCCCTGTAACTTACTAGTGACTAGGCTGCACCTGGGAGCGCAGGTCTCTTTCATTCTCTTAGGTAGGAACCATCTATGAAGTTAGGGGCGGGGGGCATGGAAAGACCCTACACAAGCACATTATCTCGAAACATTATTTTCTCCTTGAGCCTTACAGACATGAATCCTAAAAAGTGACTCCCTTTAAAAAAAAAAAAAAAAACCTCTTAACAGAAATGTATTGTTTACCATAAAACAGGGCTAACAGATGAAAGACAGAATCCGCGCCCGGAGAGCTGTTAGCGAGGAGACCCGTTCACAAACTGGGCACACGCAGAGCGCGCAGTGCACACGCACCGGCTGCACCGCGGCGGCGGCGGCGGGGGCCGCGGCAAAGGCGCCCAGCACGTGAGGGGACGGACAAGCCAGGAGTGCCCCAAAACTGCCCGGGGCTATTTCCCCGACGCGGTCCGGGACCCCACGCGGGGGCCTGCGGGCCAGCGCCGGTCCCCGACTGCGCTCTGCGGACGCCCGCAAACGCGCACGAATGAATGGCGCGGGACGGAAGGGCCGGCCGGGCGGCGGGGGCAGCGGCGACGAGTTTGCGGCGCGGGGAGGTGTCCGCCGGCGGGACGCGCGGGGAGGGCCGACGGGGCGGTCGTGTGCGGGGCGCCGGGGCCGGCCGCGCCATGGCGGCGGGGAAGCGGAGGTCACGCGTTACATAACCCGGCAGCTCCGGCGCGGGAGCGGCAGCCGCGGGGCAGCCGCAGGCCGCGGGAGGGACGCGCGGGGCCCCGCCCCCGCCCCGCCGGGCTCCAGGAGGCCCGCAGCCGCCGGGCGCGTCTCCACGGCCGTCCCCGGGCGACTCGTGTCCGGCCCTGCCCCTCCCCCACCCCGCCGCCGGCCGGGGGTCGCTCACCTTCCGCGTTGCCCCACACCACCATGCCCGGACTCGGCCGCCTGCTCCGGCCTCGCGGGCCCCGGGGCTGCGCCGCCGCACAGTGTCCTCGCCGCGGGAAAGCAGTCACGCCGCCGCGCCGCGGTCCACGCTCCCCCCACACTCGCGGCGCTCGGCCCGCGCGCGCTGACGCGCGCCGGCGCCACCTGCCCCTCCCCCCGGCGGGCGCGCGCGCCGCAGTTCCGCCCCGCCCCGCCCCAGCTGCGGCGGCCGGCCCAGTGCGCGCGCGCGCAGCCTACCAGCCGCGTCCCCCACCCCCCACCAGCGCGCACTCACCCCGCGCGGCGCGCACGCGCGCGCGGCGGGGGCAGCCCGCCCCTCCCGGCCCCGCCCTCCTCTCGCGCCGCCGCCCGCAGGGGGCAGCGCCTGGGCGGCACGTGACCGTCTCGCTGGCGGGGGCAGCGTGGGCCCGCCTCCGCATCGCGCCTTCCGCCCCGCGCGCTGTCACCGCCGCGCGTCCAGTCGTGGTCGCGGGCCCTCGGGGTGGGGGGCGGCCTCTGTCGACTCGGGGCTCCCCAGGACTGGAGGACACGAGTCCGGGGACTTGAAACCCTGGTCAGTCTGCAGCCGGGCCCGCGGCACGAGCCGTTGATTCGCAGCGACATCTAGCGGCGGGAGAGAGGCACGCGCTCTGCCGCGCGCCTGGTCGGGGCGCCATGGAGACGCGGCCCACAAGGCTCGGCCGCGGGCTCTGCGGGACTCGCGCGGTCTCCCGCCGGGCACGGACGCCATGCTCCGTCCTGCGGGAGACCACGCGTTCCGCAAGGCGCCTGGATTTTGTCTCACGAGGGCAGGGGTTCCGTCCCACACGCGGTCTTGGGGTTCCACGGGAGAGCGGTCTTCGGATAAAAAGAGGAAAACTCGCGTGGCCCGTCACGGCTGCGTGAACAGCTCTGATCTGGGGCTTTCTGCAAACTGCGCGCCGTCGGGACGGCGGCTGGTGTCCGTGCCGCACTGTCCCGCCTCCTTCCTTCGCCTCAGAGACTCGGGAGGAGTTTGCCAGCACTTGGGAAAGGGACTCGCGCCCTGGGGAGATGCAAATATTCAGCTTGCTGGTGGCTCCCCTCCCGCGCCCCATTGCCACTTTACAGCCCTTGGTAGAACTACTTTGGCTTCTGCATTCTCATCGCTAACCCAGCACACTCCTGCTCCTGTTCTGAGACGTCACAGTTTCAAACAAGAGTGGATTTTCAACAGGTTTCCCACAAGCTGCCAACACCAGGAGGTCATATACTGAGATGGCCCGAAAAACAGTGGCAACCCTATGAATTCCGGGTGTATTTTATTTAAGGGTAATTTCTAAATGGCAGTATTTCCGTTAAAAAAATTGGCAAAACTGGATTTCGAATGAATGAGTGGTGATAATAAGAAATGAAGAACTCCGGGCCAGCGCCATGGATCACTTCTGGCATCCCATTTGGGCGCCGGGTTCTAGTCCAGGTCGCTCCTCTTCCAGGCCAGCTCTCTGCTGTGGCCAGGGAGTGCAGTGGAGGATGGCCCAAGTGCTTGGGCCCTGCACCCCATGGGAGACCAGGAGAAGCACCTGGCTCCTGGCTTCGGATCAGCGCAGTGCACCGGCCTTAGCGGCCATTTGGAGAGCGAACCAACGGAAGAAGACCTTTCTCCCTCTCTCTCTCTCTCTGTCTATAACTCTACCTGTCAAGTAAAAAAGAAATGAAATGAAGAGCTCTTCAGAAGCTAGCGCTGTGGTGTAGCAGGTGAAGCCGCCACCCAATTGCCAAGCTCCCACTGACGTGATTTTCCACAGCATCTGTAACCCAAAAGAAATGCCCAACAGTTCTATTACAACTTGGTATCCGATTTGAGAAGATAATACACATACATTGAAGGCCAAAGTATTTTAATTTCTCTTTTTAAGATTTACTTATTTATTTGAGAGGCAGAGCACACACACACACACACACACGGTTGGGGGGGGGGGGTCTTCCATTGCTGGTTTACTCCCCAAATGGCCTCAACAGCAAGGGCTGGGCCAGGTAAGAGCTTCATCCTGGTCTCCCACATGGGTATAGAGGCCCAACCTCTACTGTTTTCCCAGGTGCATTAGCAGGGAGCTGGATGGAAAGTGGAGCAGCCAGGACTTGAACCCACATCCAAATGGGATGAACTTGCAGGAGGCAATAATTTAACCACCACTACACTGGCCCCTTAATTTCATTCTTAAACAACATCACCAGGAATAATGGCCTTACTAATGGAATATGTGAACCAACTGGACAACATACCACTTCTCAAAGTTCGTAGTCAGGTTGGATAGCCTCACCCTCATTTTCTATTCCTCTTTGGGGAGAATGTGCCTACATACTGCTGGATACTTCACACTCTATCCTTGCCACAGGTTCTTGCCATATTAAGTGGGATCACTACAATGGAAAGCAGCATGTTTTAAAAAGTATTTATTTATTTGAAAGAGTTACATACAAGGAGAAAGAGATGGAGAGAGAGAGAGAGAGAGAGAGAGAGAGAGAGAGGTCTTCCATTCACTGGCTCACTCCCCAACTGGCCACAACGGCCAGAGCTGTACCTATCTGAAGCCGGAAGCCAGGAGCTGTTTCTGGGTCTCCCATGTGAGTGCAGGGGCCCAAGGACTTGGGGCATCTTTTGCTGCTTTGCCAGGCCATAGCAGAGAGCTGGATGGGGAGTGAAAAAGCCGGGTCTCAAACTGGTGCCCGTATGGGATACCGGCACTGCAGGTGGTGGCTTTACCTGCTACACCACAGCCCTGGCCCCAGGTTACATTCTTAAGCTACATTTCCCCCCATATAAGCTGTGTAGCAGTAATTTTTTACCAAGTGATTATCCTCTTCAACAATCCTCTTACCTACTGGTGATCCAGGCCTGAATCAACCATTTTATTGGACTGCAAGGGATGTTTAACCAATCACATCATTCCTTCTGTTTTTATTACCTGCAACTCTGCAGAGAAGAATCCCAGTTTTACCAACTAGGATAAACTCTAATTTCTCCTTAAAAATAAAGGCATTTGCTTCAATAGTGGTAAATGAGCTCGTTCTCTATTCTTTTTTCCTTAAAAATCCAATTGGACTGATAGGTTTTCATTTATTTATTAGAATCCTGCAATCAATTACCACATTCTTTTTTTTAAAAGATTTATTTTATTTTTATTTGAAAGACAATTAGAGAGAGAGGTAGAGAGAGAGAGAGAGAGGTCTTCCATCTGCTGGTTCACTCCCCAGAAGGCCACAACGCCCAGAGCTGCGCCAATCTGAGGTCAAGAGTCAGGAGCTTCTTCCGGGTCTCCCACGGGGGTGCAGGGGCCCAAGGACTTAGGCCATCCTCTGCTGCTATCCCAGGTCATAGCAGAGAGCTGGATCGCAAGTGGAGCAGCTGAAACTTGAACCAGTATCCATATGGGATGCCGGTGCTTCAGCCCAGGGCGTTAACCCACTGCGTCACAGCGCCAGCCCCTACCATATTCTTTTTGATGAACAAATTGTCTCATATTTAGCCAAGGAAAGTCCCTTCAAGCTGGGATGAGGCTATGCAGGTCTCCCAGACAACAGCAGCATTCCAGGCACCGGGGACAATGAGGTGAGAGGAACTGGATCTTGGTCTCCCACATGAGTGGCAGGACCCCAAGCACTTGAGCTGTTCATGGGGTGTGCTTTAGCAAGCTGGATCCAAAACAGAATCCCTGGGAGTCCAGACAGGCACTCCAGTAAGGGATGCAGATGTCCTAAGCAGCAACTTAAATGCTGTGTGAAATGCCTGCCCCGTGGTTGACTTTACTTAAAAAAAAAAAAAAAAAAAAAAAAAAAATCCCTAGGGCCAGTGCTGTGATGTAGAAGGTTAAGTCTCTGCCTGCTGCTCTGGCATCCCATTTGGCATTGGTTCGAGCCTCAGCTGCTGCACTTCTGATCCAGCACCCAGATAATGGCCTGGAAAAGCAGTAGAAGATGGCCCAAGTGCTTGGGCACCTGAACCTACATGGGAGATCCCGAAAAAGCTCCTGGCTCCTGGCTTTGGATTGGTGAAGCTCCGACTGTTGTGGCCATCCAGGGAGTGAACCAGCAGATGGAAGACTTCTCTCTCTCTCTCTCTCTCTCTCTCTCTCTCTCTCTCTCTCTCTCTGCCTCTCCTTCTCTCTGTGTGTAACTCTAACTTTCAAGTAAATAAATAAATCTTTAAAAAATAAACAAATAAAATAATATCATGCAGTTGGATACAATCAACTAAGGAACGGGTAAAGAGAGAACACACATAATGACCAAGATTTGGAGCACACCTATATCTAGGTGTTGCTGAGGCAATGGGGACACAGCAAAGGAGGTTTGGGACTGTGTGCTGTCAGTGAAATCAACGGAGAAGGAAAAGAGGGCAAAGGTATGAAAACCAAAGCAGGGAGTGCTTCAAGGATGGAAGATCAACTGAGAGACGCGCTGCTGATAACTCACCACGTAAGGACTCAGAATTGCTATTAGTCTTGACAATGAGGATGTCACTAGGAACTTGGACAAGCCCTGCAGAGAGGTGGGGACAAAAATCTTGATTGACACAATAGAATATGAGAGAGGAGGAAGTAGATGGATCCAGGTCAGAGGTGACGGCATCTCTGTCTAGCTTGCTTACTGTCGGAGGTAGTAGAAGCAGACTTTAAGGATGTCTTTCTTTCTTTCTTTCTTTTTTAGGATTATCTGTTTGAAAGGCAGAGTGACAGAAAGAGAAGGGGAGAGACACAGAGAGATCTTCCACGAGCTGTTTCACTCCCCAAATAGCCACAAAGTCCTGGGCTGGGCCAGGCCAAAGCAAAGATCTTGGGACCCCATCTGAGTCTCCCATGTGGATTGCATCCCAATCATTTGGGGCATCTTCCTCTGCTTTCCCAGAAGCATTAGCAGAGAGCTGGATTGGAAGTGGAGCAGCCAGAACTCGAACCAGCGCCCATATGGCATGTCAGCGTCGTAAGCAGTGGCTTGAGCTGCCATGTCACAAAGCTGGTTCTTAAAGATGATTTTAAGATCAAGTCAAAGGTTTTGCTGATAGGTTGCACGTAGGGTTTAGGGTGGAAGACACTTCGTATTTTTGACCTGAACAACCAGAAGAAGGTTACTGCTATGTACAAATATGGGAGAGTGCAAAGGAGCTGGCTTGCAACCAAGCCTCTTGGTTCTACTTGTACCCTCATTCCTAATTCCAGAGGCATTGGGTGCCTTCAACTCCTGGAGGGCCTTGGGTTGTTTCTCCTTCTTCCCCCCCCGGGGTACTTAGCTTTCAGTTTCTCCTCTTCAGCCAAGTATGTCCCCCAAGCCTTCAGGTTTCCAGCTTCCAAATTTTTTGTTGACATCTCTCCATTTTCATTCTCCTTTCCTTGTGTATTTAAGTCCCTTTAATTAAAAATTTCATTTATAGTTAGTTTTGTGATGTTTGGAAAAGGACAGAGAAAATAATGTGTGTTTAATGCAGAGTGTTAACAGCAAGCTTCCTTGTGTGATTTTTAAAAATTTAATAAATGCATATTTTCATAGTTTGATCAGGTCAGTGGATCATCCATAGAGCTTACCCTAGGTAATCCAGGGACTTCTGGCTGAGGTAGATCAGTGATCTGTCACAGTGAATGTTTCCTTCTTGCCTTCTTCCTCTTATTCTTTGATTCTTCTTCTCACATGTAAAGCAATGTACTTGATTTGAGAGTTGCTTGGGAATACTACCACTGGGCCCCAACCTGGAAAAAGTCAAAGTGTGCAGTCACCATTTAAAATTGGACAACGTGAATGGGTGTGTCTGAATTTCAGGCCATACCCTTATGTACATTTATTCTTCGATTAGGTGGATGCTGGACTCACACATGACTTGTTTTCTAGAGAATTTAGAACTGGAACAGAGAGAAGGGTTTCCATGTGACTTGTAACTTTGGGGATTCTGCATGAACTCAGGCCAGTGCGGACTTTTTTTTTTTCTTTTTCTTTTTTTTCTTTTTTTGACAGGCAGAGTAGACAGTGAGAGAGAGAGAAACAGAGAGAAAGGTCTTCCTTCTGTTGGTTCACCCCTCAAATGGCCGCTGCGGCTGGTGTGCTGCACCGATCCGAAGCCAGGAGCCAGGTGCTTCTCCTGGTCTCCCATGCGGGTGCAGGGCCCAAAGACTTAGGCCATCCTCCACTGAACTCCTGGGCCACAGCAGAGAGCTGGCCTGGAAGAGGGGCAACCGGGACAGAATCTGGTGCCCCAACCAGGACTAGAACCCGGTATGCCTAGTGAGCCGCAGCGCCGGCCTCCAGTGCAGACTTTTACAGTGGATTCTTGGAGCAAAATGGCAGAAGGTGGAGAGACTCTTCCTGTGTCTCCCCAGCCCCGTCTCATGTCTGTCCTCAGCTCTACAACACAGGCCCGTGTCCTCAGAGTGCATTTCTCTCTCCTGCTTGACCTAACGTTGCAGCCAAAGGGCACTAATACAGAAGATGTGTGTTTCGCTGATCTGGAAGGTTAATCAAACTTTCTATGGAGACTTAAAGCTGTCTACCCCTCCCTGCGGAAATCACTAAGAACCAAGGCCCCAGCTTAGAACCTACACCTCTCAACTCAACTTTCTGGGGGACAAGCAAATTTCCATTTGTGAGGCTTTAGCAGAATCCATCTCCAGGAGTGGCCATGTCCCATGAAGTGGAGAAAAGTTACAGAGGGACCTAGGCTAGTTTACCCGTGCATCCTTTTTGCCCCATTCACCAGAACAGCGAGAAAACCAAAGAACAGGTCCAAACTGCCCAAATTCTGGGCTAAGCGGGAGAGGCTGAGAAGTGTACTCCAAAGGAGCATGTGCCACGTGAGGGACAAATTTCTGCATTAAAAGTAAGCGCAGGGGCCGGTGCTGTGGTGAAGTGGGTAAAGCTGCCAACTGCAATGCCAGCATCCCATATGGGTGCTGGTTCGAGTCCTGGCTGCTCCACTTCTGATCCAGCTCTCTGCTATGGCCTGGGATAGCAGTAGAAGATGGCCCAAATCTTTGGGCCCCCGCACCTGCGTGGGAGACCTAGAAGAAGCTCCTGGCTCCTAACTTCGGATTGGCACAGCTCTGGCCGTTGCGGCCATCTTGGGAGTGAACCAGCGGAAGAAAGACCTCTCTCTCTCTGCCTCTCCTCCTCTCTCTATGTAACTCTGACTTTCAAATAAATAAATAAATAAATATTAAAAAAAAAAGAAAGAAAAGAAAGGTGGAGCCTGCTTCTGTGTTTTGTTGGAAGACTTCCCTTGTGTGGGTGTTTCAAGTGTGAATACTGAGGCAGGAAAAATATGTTCACGTGATGTGCATGGTGACTTGTGCTGCTGGTATTCAAGCGTAACTGACACTTTAACTGGAAATGCAGTTCTGTTGTAGAAAGAGCATCGGCAGGAAGTCAGGCACCAGGTTTCTGGTTCTGGTTTTACCACTAATAAGTTGCTTACTTTTGGACCAATAGTTTAACTTTTCTGGGCCTCAGGGTCCTGGTTTACAAAATGAAAGGGTTATGGTCACCAAGGTTTTCCTCAGCTCCAGAATTCTATGAAAACCTTAATTGTAATGGTTTAAAAACAAAAAAGCAAAATAAATTGAAATGATTATTATATCATGTAATACTGAAATATTCAAAATAAGACAATTTATTTCATACAATCTTTAAAGCTAAAATGGTCACAGAAATATATTCAACTAAAGACAGAACAATAGAGAGAGCTTTTGTTTCGGGTCTTTTTTTTTTTTTTTTTTTTTTTTTTTAAGATACGAGGAAGCCAGAATAAAGATAAGGGAATTATGAGAGACAAGCAGAATTAATCATTATATGAGTTTAATCAGGGAAAGATTAAAAAAATCAAGAGGCTTAATATTGCAAGCAGCATTCATAATCACAGGCTCTTTAACCATATACACAAGACATCAAATATTATCACATAGGGAAGTAAAGGGCTCAGAGCACAAAAGGGATAAAGACAGACCAGATTTTTAAAAAGACATTTTCACTACTCACAGAGGGAGGGAGTGGAGAGGCACCGAAAACAAGAGTATTAGGTCTGGAAACAACAGCTGATATTCAGAAGACTGAGGCAAAGGGTAGTGATAGTAAAAATGATTATTAGCCAGCAGAATGCATTTCAGCTAAGCAAAACACCAAGCTCAGCTATTACTGTCTCAAGGGTGTACAGCAAATAGGCAGAGATATGAGTGAACCTTGAAAAAAATAGGAAATAAACAACCAAGCAACCAATGTGAAGACAGATTCCAAAATAGAAAGTAGCACATTTATCTTGAAGGGAAAAAACAATAAATAAAACAAAAAACCACCAACAGAGTATATCAGAATATGCAACAATTCAGGCAAATGAAAAATCTCTCGTGGGAAAATGACCAGCAAGAAATGTTTGCTATGGAAAAATAAATTATTTAAAAGCACTGTTTGGACTCATTTTTATTATTTATATATTTATTTTAGAGAGAGGGGGAAAAAACTCCCACTCACTGGCTTACTCCCCAAGTGCCTGTCATGCCCAGGAGACAGGAGCTTAATCCAGGCCTCCCAGGTTGGTGGCGGGGATCCAGTGACTTGAGCCATCACCGCTGCCTCCCAGGGTCTATGTCAGCAGGAAGTTGGAGTCAGAAGCCAGAGCCAGGATTTGAATGCATGCACCATGGTGTGGGACCCGAGTGTCACATCCTGCATCCTTTTTTTTTTTTTAAAGATATTATTTATTTTTTCGAGAGGTAGAGTTACAGACAGTGAAAGGGAGAGACAGAAAGGTCTTCTGTGCACTGGTTCACTCCCCAGATGGCCGCAATGGCCGGAGCCATGCTGATCCGAAGCCAGGAGCCTCCTCGGGGTCTCTCACACATGTGTAGGGGCCCAAGGACTTGGGCCACCTTCCACTGCCCTCCCGGGCCACAGCAGAGAGCTGGATTGGAAGAGGAGCAGCCAGGACTAGAACGGGCACCCATAAGGGATGCCAGCGCCTCAGGGGAGGATTAACCTACTGCGCCACAGCCCAGCCCCACATCCTGCATCCTAAACACTGGGTTAAATGCTCATTTCAGTCTCACTTTCAGACTTGACCAGGTCACACACAGCCAAACTTCAGGTGTTTCTGGAGGTCAGTGCTGTAATTGTGTAAGAAAACCAGTGGCTAGGCCATTATGCACACACTGATTTTTTTAAGAGTCATTTGCAAATTCCTGCACAGGAAATTTAATTTAAAAGGCTGAATCAAAGATGAAGAATTTGCCCAATTTAAGAGCCACAAAGAGGTTGGAAGGTGGCCCCTCTGTGACCTTGGGACTAGGACACCACTGCTCAGAAACCCTCCCAGACACAGGAAGGGCACTTAGAAAAGGCAGCAGGAATGGAGAAAGCAAGGAGGCAGAGCAAGGAAAATGGCTTTGAGGTGAAGAAATCTGAACCCGTGAGACCTGGTGGCCCCTCCTTAGCAAAATTCTCACCTTGGCATCATGACACTGTGTCCCTTCCAATTTTGGGACGCTGTCCCCTTCACTCTCCACTGGGCAGCTGAGCCTTCTGCTGGTGGTTTTCTGGGTCTCAGGTCTGAAACACTCATTCCTGGCTCTCTGTTGGGCCAGCTGTGGCTTCTCACCGAGGTCCCAGGTCACAGCTCATCACAGCAGAGTGACCCTCCCTAGCCAAAAGCTGCCATCATCACCTTTTTATTTAACTCTGTCCCGGTACCATCCCCTCTTTCACCTGCCCAGAATAACCTTTGTTATCGTCCTCCCTTGTTGGGATATGAGCTCCTTAGAAAGAAGGACTTGGCTGTCTTGACAGTGCTATGTCCTGCACCTGGCATGCACTGGCTGCACAAATAAACGCATGATAATTGGCCAACTCCTGCTGGTTCTTGCTCCAAAATGTCTCTTGGGATTTCCCCTCCAGCTTTATTCCTGTAACTATAGTCTCTGCATGAATCCTCTCTCTTCATTCATAAATGAGAACAATTGTGTCCTACCTTGCCTCTTTTGTTGGCTCATCTCACAACTTATTTCCAGATGATTCTTCCTAAAACAGCACCTTTGCTATGGCTGTCCCTGTGATGGCTTGGTCAGCACCAACAATGCACCTGTAGAACAAGCTGGGTTTATCACTCATTCTTACTGCATTCAAGGAGGACATGCTTGATGGGGGACCTTGGGGTATCTCAGACAGAGGATGGGAGAAGGAACCCGTTCTGTGATTTGGCTTTGGTTGGGTGACTGGGGAGAGGGTCTAAGGAAGTAGGGTACTCTCTAGACTGGGCATCATCAGATAGCAGGAGTAGTTTGCATGTCTCAGTAAATCTTATCTGAGGGGAGAGGAGACCAGAGGAGGATAAAATTGTGATTGGTAAAGAAGGAACTGACACTTGTTTGGCTGAGAAAAGGGGTGTTTGTTTTTTGGTGAGAGGTAAAGAGGCAAAGCGACTTTTTTTTTTTTTTTGCCTATGCTTAGACACAATTATGAAGTGGCTTTGATTTTTGTCATTTTATTGTGGTTCAGAATGAACTTGTGAGACTATTTATGTCTAGTAGGAGACTAATGTGTCTGGCCATAAGAATCAAGCCTGCTCTGAATATTAGGAGCTGCTTCTTTCCTCTCTTCTCCCTCCCTCTTTCCTTCCTTCCTTCCTTCCTTTTTTTTTTTTTTTTTTTTTTTTGACAGGCAGAGTGGACAGTGAGAGAGAAAGAGACAGAGAGAAAGGTCTTCCTTTGCCATTGGTTCACCCTCCAATGGCCACTGCACCACGCTGATCCGAAGCCAGGAGCCAGGTGCTTCTCCTGGTCTCCCATGGGGTGCAGGGCCCAAGCACTTGGGCCATCCTCCACTGCACTCCCGGGCCACAGCAGAGAGCTGGCCTGGAAGAGGGGCAACTGGGACTAGAACCCGGTGTGTCGGCGCCGCTAGGTGGAGGATTAGCCTGTTGAGTCGTGGCGCTGGCTCCCTTTTCTCTTTCTTATACCTACCTTTCAGCCAAGGGTCAAGAAAAGGCAGGCCATAGAACACTAATAATGATTTTCACTATTGCCAAGTTAATACTGTTTAAAAACAGATAAATGATCCCTGAGTGTAGTCTACGGTTGATCCAGGGTTAATCTTTCCTCTACCATCTGTTGTAGGATGAGTTGTTCAACTTCTGGTGTGACTGGCTGCACACAAGCATTTGAGACTATGGACGGGAAACATCAGTCAAGCATAACACAGGCAATTATCAGAAGCAAAGTGACTGTTAGTCTTTATAATGGGGCTTGAAGCTAAGGGTACAGATTATAAAACCCAGGCAATGAAAATATGTCTCATATTCCACCAACGAGAGCCAGATGGCTTTGTCTTTTAGTTAGTCATAGACTGTACTATTTACTCTGCTGTGTTTAGATAGGTGCAACCAAAGTGTTTGCCAAGGGACAAACTTCTTGACTGGCTAAGAGAAAACCGAGGGCTACACGATTGTCCATGACAACTCCGGCTAATACATTTAGACTGGTTGCCTGGGTTTCCAGAGCAGAAAGAGTGTCACATCTGACTTCTGCTGAAATCAGAGACCAGTTTCAAATCGCTTCTCTAATGGTGTTGTTCTCATTGTGGGAATGAGGTATCCCTCCCGGAAGTTCTCGCAAATAACTGGTACTTGCCTCATTCAGAAGGTTTCTATGTATTTTTCTTGAGGACATAGGATCCGGGGGGAGGACAATAGTTGTAAACATCTGGAGAGCTTGAGCGTTGCTCCAAATACACAGGACCAGTACGTGTGAGCTTGAGAGATATGCAGGAACTTCAAAAAGCTTGTGGGAAAACTGAGTTAAGAGAATGAGCTTTTGTCCATGGTTATTTTGCTGCTTTATTTGTAGTGGCCATAACCTAGAAAAAGGAAAAATGTCCTACAGTAGATGAATGTGTTTACAAAGTATACATCTTTCATAGAATGGAATGAATTAGAAGCCATAATACTGAGTGGAAAGAGCCAATCTCAAAAGGTCTCAAGCTGAAAAATTCCATTTATCTAGCATTTTTTTAAAAAAAGATTTATTTTAAAGGCATAATTGCACAGAGAGAAAATCAGAGAGACAGAGAGAGAGAGAGAGATCCTCTACCCACTGGTTCACTCCCCAAATGGCTGCAATGGCCAGAGCAGGGCCAATCCAAAGATGGAACAAGGAGTTCCATCTGGGGCTGAGGTGCGGGTGCAGGGGCCCAAGGACTTGGGCCATCCTCTGCTGCTTTCCCACGCACATCAGCAGGGAGCTGGATCAGAAATGGAGCAGCCAGAACTCAAACTGGCACCCATAAGGGATATAGGTACGGCAAGTGGTGGTTTATCCCACTAATCCACAGTGCTGGCCACTATCTAACAGTTTTGAAATGATAAGATGATAGTGGTAGAGAACAAATCAGTGGATGTCAGATTTTAGGGACAACTGGGAAGAGCAGTTAGTGTGATTGCAAAGCGGCAGCGTGAGAAATGTCTTGTAGTGATGCAACAGCCCTGATCTTCATCACGATTTTGGTTACACTAATCTACACTTGTGAAAATGTAACTTAGAAATAGTTATAAATATTACATCAATGTCAGCTTCCTAGTTTTAATATTGTATAATTATGTAGGATGTAGTCTTTGAGAAAAACTGGGCAAAATATACATATGATCTCTGTACTATCTTAGCAACTTCCTAGAAATCTGTAATTATTTCAAGAGAAAAAATTAAAAATTATAAATGATTATGGGTTTATTTTGCTACACAATTTTGAAATTCATTCATAGTTTTCCCATAATACACATTTTTGTATCATGAAAAGAAACCTTTTTTGCATCAAAAAAACCTCAATTCCATTTTCCATGAACTTACTGAAGTACCCTCATATAAGCCTGATGTCAATATAAGAAGTATCCAGAGGCCAGCACCATGGCATCATGGGTTAAGCCTCTACCTGCAGTGCTGGCATCCCATATGCGCAGTGGTTTGAGTCCTCGCTGCTCCTCTTCCGATTCAACTTCCTGCTAATGTACCTGGGAAATCAGTGGAAAATTGTCCAAGTGTTTGGATCCCTGCACCCATGTGGGAGATCCAGAAGAAGCTCCTGGCTCCTGGCTTTGGCCAGCTTGGGCCATTGCGGCCATTTGGGGAGTGAACCAGCAGATGGAAGACTTTTCTCTCTGTATTCAACTGTAACTGTGCCTCTCAAATACATAAAAATAACTCTTTTAAAAATCAACAAATAAAAATGTAAAAAAAGAAGTAGTATCCTCAGTGGAGCACAGATTGAATTCTCTACAGATGAACACATTCCTTAAGCAGAATGAAATAGTTCCTGAAAAGCAGGGGGGAAGTGTCTCTGCAGAGGATGAACTGTATAACCAGCAGAGCCCAATATGGGGGACTGTTCCTGATGGGCCAGGCTTTGCTGATTGGACTGTAATGAGCTCAGCAGAAGCATTTTGTTAATACAGAGTCAAGGTCAAATCTTTATAAAATTAGAGGTTGAGATGAATGATATGAGGAAAACGTAAGTACTGCAGGGGGTCTGTACAGGATTGGGGGTGGAATTATTCTGTATTTGTCAACAGGGTCTATTTAGGGATTGAAGACTCGGCAATGCACTGGCCCCAGGACAGCAGTTGTGGACTAGGAAATTCATGTAAGGGTTTTGTCTTTCTTAAGGGATGGAGAGAGACCACAGGGGTCGGAAATAAAAGGATGACGGTAAGGATTCCAATGGCGTTCTAGATGGTGTTAAAGCTCTACGTTGTTGGATAGGAAAGGGAAATCAGAATATGGCTGACGTGAAAACGTCCTTTGTTCCATTATCTGGAGTAGAAGCTGTCCACCCCTGAAGTTAGTGACTGCTGGAGGATTCCTAAGAATGCCCTCTCAGTTGACGGTCTCCCTGGAATGGACATGCAGTAGCTGAAGGAACTGACGTATGGCCTCTGAGCTGGGAAACTCCTGGCAGTCTCACTGCTGTTACCTCTCAACACTACCTGCTAAGAAATTTTCTATTGAGATTAAAGGACTATTTTTCTCTAGCGTCTTTTCCAGAAGACCAGAAGTCCGTGCAGAAGTGTTTTAGGAGGGTGTTTTGCTTGTTGACATTACATATGGAAGCACTGTTCTGAGTCCCTGGAAGTAATCAATTATTTCTCCTTAGGAGAACACAGTGTATTTGATCATCAGGGTTACCAGCATGAAGTGCCACAGACTGGGTGACTTAACAGAATTTATCTTCTCACAGTTCTGGAGGCCAGACGCCTGAAATCCAGGTGTTTCAGAGCCATGCTTCCTCTGACGGCTCAAGGGACGAATCCTTGCCTGCACCTCCTGAACTTCTGGTGGTGGCTGCCAACCCTCGAGGCTCCTCACCTTGTAGAAATATCACTCCAGCCTCTACGTCTGTTGTCACAAAGGCCTTTTTCCTGCACGTGCCTTCGTGTCCACGTTTCTCTCTTCTTTGAAGGGCACCTTTGGTTGGATGAGAGCAATCTCTCACCCAGTGTGGCCTCATTTTGATTCTATCTACAAAGATCCTATTTCCAAATAAAGTCACAGTCACAGGTATCAAGGGGTCAGGATTTGAACATTTTTTTTTTTTAGATGAGACAATTCAACCCACAACAGATAGAATATAAAAAAATGGGAGGTGAAATTCTGAAACACATGGGGCCAGATAAGAGATAAGCCATGGTTTTGGAGTGAGTTCATCTTACAGATGTTAGAGCTAGCAATAGAGCTAGACCAGGGGAATTAAGGGTATCTTAGAGCATTGTTGATATAATGTGAGAATGTCATTAGTTTTTCTGAGAATTATGGATGATAAATTTCTATGTGATACACAAAACTTTACAAAGTTCATTCATAGCACCTGTAAAATGAATGTTAGCAGAGATTAGTGGGAATTTTGCAAACTGAGAAGACAAAAGCAAGAATTTCTGTTTGCTTGTTTCCATAGTTAGAGGGAAGTCTCTGGAAAGGATGCTCTGAGAAGAAATGGACGATAGCCAGAGCGCGTTCATCACCCAGTGCAGGAGGCCTTTAGATGAAGTCCATCTGGAGTGTTCAAAGGACCTCAACATTTGGTTCCTGTCCAGGTTTAATCTTTACAGTTTTGCCAGGATTCTGTTATTGGCAGGTAGGACATGTTTTGGAAACATCACAGTACCTCTAAAATTAGCCTGCTTGTGTTAAACTGTTGCCAATTTATTTCTGTTATTATGTGTCATATCACGAAGCATCTTTGTTAAACTCCATTTTCAGTCTTCTGGCATGCTCAGTTGACCATCCTGAAAGCACCAAATATTATCTGCATGCAATAAGCATCCTAATGCTTCCCAAATGCTTTTTTCCGAATCAGGAACTTATCTCTGGCAGTTAAAAATAGCCTCTTCAAATTCTTGCAAGGCCTCTCTTTTCTGTGTTATTACAGGAACAATTATCTTGCTTAATGTTGCCCTTTTTTGGCATACTGGACAGCTCAAACATTTCCATGAGATTCTGCATCTTCGCATCTTGAACGACCTTCCACTTGTATTATAGCTATTTCCTTACACAAAGGATAAGCATCAAACGTTCTTTAATTTGCCATTTAGGTTTTTCAGGGATCCTTTCAATGGAAGAAAACCTTTTGGATTCCAAAATATTTCAAAGTCATGGACTACCTTCTCGCCACCCCAAATACTTATCATCTGTATAAATGGTTCCTTTTTAACTCTTTTTCCATTTGGTATGCCTTGATGAGGACAATTAATTCAGCCATCTGAGCTGATTTGATTTCTGGTAATGGTTTATATTCCAGAGGTGAATTCAGGTTTGTGATAGTATAACATGCCTGCAAATTTCTATTTAAAATTTGTCTATTAATAAATTAACTTTTATTTGAAAGGCAGAAAGAGACACAGACACACAGACTCAGAGAGATGTTTCTAATTCTGGTTCACTTCCTCAAAAATCCACAACAGCCAGGGTTGGGCCAGGCTGAAGCAGGGGGCCTAGAACTCATTCTGGGACTTGCACATGGGTAGCAAGGGCCCAGCTACTTGAGCCATCACCTGCTGACTCCCAAAGCACACATTCATAGGAAGCTGGAAGTGGAAGCGGAACCAGGACTCAAACCCAAGCACTCCAATATGGGATGTACCAAATGCCCAACCCTCAAATTTCTATTTTTAAAAAGATACCATGCACAAATAAAATCAGGTCAATGATAGCTAGTGAACTTCTAACAAATCTATAAGAGATGTAAATACATCTAGAAGGCAGACTTTGAAATTCTCCTCCAGGTAAAAGAAGAGGAGAGACTGGGTTTAGAGTATTACAATGAAAGTGACATTTGGAGAGAAAGTATAGCATTTCCTAGGGTGTCAAGCAACTAGCTGAGAAATGCAGAATAATTCCCACCTGTAAAAAGTCCATTTATGGGTCATCATTAAATTTCGTGGAGAACTTAGACCTATGCAGTTGAGGCTTCCATGGCTTTGCTTGCTGCTGCCACAGTTCTTAGGCAAGGGGACTGCATGTTAGCATGTTAGATCTGATGAAAGACCGAGATTAGCAGCAGATTTCTAAAAAGAAAAAACAATCAATTTTATAGTAGAAAGTAGAAAAGTAGAGGCCGGCGCCGCGGCTCACCTGGCTAATCCTCTGCCTGCAGCGCCGGCACACCAGGGTTCTAGTCCTGGTTGGGGCGCTGGTTCTGTCCTGGTTGCTCCTCTTCCACTCCAGCTCTCTGCTGTGGCCCGGGAAGGCAGTGGAGGATGGCCCAGGTCCTTGGGCCCTGCACTCGCATGGGAGACCAGGCTTCTGGCTTCGGATCGGTGCAGTGCGCCAGCTGCAGCAGCCATTTGGGGGGTGAACCAACGGAAGGAAGACCTTTTAATATGTTCCAAAAGACTTGCTTGTGTTTACCTTCCTAGGATAGAGGCTCAGGGACTAAGGACTGAATTCTTGCAAGGGGGATATGACAGCAGAAAAGGTTGGCATCCATTGCCTATGACATACAGTTACCCTAGGGATTTTCAAGGCTGCTGTGTAATAGTTGCTTTGGGAAAATTCAGAATCATTCAAAAATTGTATGTAGTGAGAGATTTGCCTTCTTGGAAAATTCTCTGCCCCAAGTAATGAACTTTTTGTTCTCACAGCAACATATTAATTTTGATTTGAAGGTTTTATGTGTTTTCCAAACTAAGCTCTTTAATAAATACACAGACTCAGTCTTAAAGCCTTGCTTGGTTTTTGAACATAGTAAAAGATCATCTACATATTGTTTAAAATAGACTCACAAGGAAATCTAAAATCCTTGAGGTCCCAATTAAGACCCTGAGAGAAATAAGAGGAGTACTGCCATAAATCCTGGAGGCAAAACAGTCCAGGTATATTGTTGATTGTCCCATGAGAAGGGAAAGAAATATTGACTACCTGGATCTAATGGGATACTAAAGAACATAAGCCCATCACAGTGAAGTGATTGGCTTCAGGTAGTATTGAAGATGAAATAGAATTTGGATTAAGGGCCACTGGGAAAAGAGGAATTGTGATCTTATTTACAGCCCTGTGGTCTTGCATAAATCAATATCTATGCCCATGAGGCTCTTTAGTGTGCAACACTGGGGTATTACAAGGCGTGGTGCAAGGAATAATGAGCCCCTGGTTTATAAAATCTTCCAGAGTGTGCTTCAATCCTTTCTCAGCTTCAGGCCTCATAGGCTATCAGGCAAGAACAGTTAAGAGTTTAGAAAAGTCCATTTCTGCCTTAATGGGCTTGGTCCTTGGAATTCTTCCCATACCAGTAGAACCAGAGAGAATTAGGGACCTTATATAATTCATTACAGTGAGAATGGGTTAAACTTACAGGAACAAGCCCTATTAAAGTACCATGCATGGGAGAGTCTTTAGATGCCTTTAGAAATAGTCCCTGTGAGGAACATCTGAGTGGGGCTTAATTTACTTAAGAGATCTTCCCCCCTAGATTTACTGGTATGGTGCACAGAGTGGAAATGCACGTTAGAAACAGTATTGGATGCAGTGGGTTAAGCTGCTGTTTGTGATGCCAGAGTCCCATGTTACAATGCTGGTTCAAGTCCCAGCTACTCCACTGCTGACCCAGCTTCCAGGTAATGTAGCTTGGAAAGCAGCAGATGATGGCCCAACACTTGGGTCCAAGCACCCGTGTGGGAGACTCAGAGAGAGTTCCTGGCTCCTGGCTTTGGCCTGGCTCAGCCCTAGCTGTTGTGGGTATTTGGGGAGTAAACCAGCACATGGAAGATTCTCTCTCTCTCTCTCTTTGTCTCACTCTGCCTTTTGAATAAATACTGTTTTTTTAAGAACTGTGTGTTGACTAGCAGGTGTCACAGGTTGAAGTCACAGCAAGAATGAGACAGAAGAAAGATCCAGAGACAAGCTTGTGCTTGCTCTGCCGAGATGGAAGGTGCACGTTGAAGACAGCAGGTCCAAACCACAGCTGTAGCCTGGGCCCCTGTGACTTAGCCCAGCATGACCAGACACCTGGCTACCTCTGGACATTCACAGGGGAGAGAAATCAACTTCTTTCCTGATGAAGCCTCTGCTAATTTTGGATCTCTGTTATAGCAGCCAAATCAATCTCCTCATTTTTATTTTGAGTCACCTTTCTCACGGGCAGACAGAAATTCCATCTCATTCACATGTGTTTGCACAACTTGGTCCAAGTTCTGGGGTCTCCATCAGGACCAGGCATGCCAGGGTCTTTGTTTTTTGTAAAGATTTATTTTATTTTATTTGAAAGGCAGTGAGAGAGAGGAGAGAGGAGAGAGGAGAGAGGAGAGAGGAGAGAGGAGAGAGGAGAGAGGAGAGATCTTCCATATACTTACTGATTCACTCTCTAAAGGGCCACCACAGCCAAGGGTAGGCCAGGCCAAAGCCAGGAGCATGGAACTCCATCCTTGTTTCACACATGGGTGGTAGAGGCCCAAGCACTCAGGTCGTCTGCTGCTGCTTTCCCAGGCACATTAGCAGGGAGCTGGATCAGAAACGGAGCAGCTGAGATCCTGAACTTGTGTGCTGACATTGGATACCAGTGTTGCAGGCAGCAAATTAACCCACAGAGTCACACCACTCATCCCATGTCAATGATCTTGGCAATATCTGTCTACACGGGCTGATTCCACTGTCATCCACCCCAGCGGCATGCATATGCGTGTCACTCTTGGTTTGCTGGGTCCCAGGCTCTGTCTGGGAGGAGGGCACAGCTACCCTCTGCTCTTGGCTCCCACACACCCGTCTGAGGTTTCATTGTCTATGGGGCTCAGCTCTGAAGCAAGAATGCTGGGCCCTCTTTCTGAATCCCATGTATGTCAACACGCATATTTTCCTCAGCCATACTTCTCCCAGCTAGTCTAAGTTCATTTTCTAGTCTCCAGTGGAAGCAAGCCTGCTCTTTAAATCCCCTACCCTTCCTGTTGCTAATTTTATGGCTATGCCCTAATGTCCTCTCCACTTCCTTTGGAGTTTTGGCTTTTGGGTCCTCCCTTCCTCTTCACCTGACAAAGCCTTCCTTTGAGATGATGGACACAGACTTGAAAGAGTGCTTGGATTCTAAGAATGCAGGTAATAAGTTTTTTTTTTTTTTATTTAAATTTATTTTGAAAGAAAGAGAGAGGGAGAGAGAGAGAGATATCTTCTATCCACTGGTTCACTCCCCAGATGGCTGAAATGGCCAGGGCTGGGCCAGGCTGAAGCCAGGAGCCAGGAGCTTCTTCCAGGTTTCCCACATGAGCAGTGGGGGTTCTAGTACTTGGACCATCTTCTGCTGCTGTTTTTCAGGTACATTAGCAGGGAGCTGTGTGGTGGAATGAGGTGAAAAGGTCATATCAAGATGGCCACTGAGGTGAAAAGGTCATGCCAAGATGGCCACTGACAACAGAAACTGCCTGGCAACAGGCCGTGATTGGATGGCTTCGGAAACCACATGACAACAGAGGAAACCACGTGACAACAGAGCCTGACTGACGGCAGGCCGTGATTGGATGGTTTCAGAAACTGGCTGGTCTTGGCTATATAAGCTGTTGTACTAAGTCAAATAAATGAGTCTGCGGGCTGCTTGCCTCAGGCCTGCTTTCACCTGACTCCGGAGGTCTGTGTGGTGACTCCACACCCCTTGTCCCCACCACACTCCTCCTCTCAGAAATGAATCCACTGCAACATTGTTGAGAAATCAACTGCAACAGAGCTGGACTGGAAGTGGAGCAGCTGGAACACAAACTGGCACCCAAAAGGGATGCCGGCATTGCAGGCAGTGGCTTTACCCTCTACAACACAACGCTGGTCCCTGGTAATAAGTTTTAAACAACTGGCAAATACCCTTAAAAGGATTATTCCAACAGAAAAGGAAAGATAATAACACCTTCGTATCTTAGGAGATTGGTTCCAGGACCTCCCTGAAGAAACCAAAGGGCTCAGATGTTCAAGTCCTTTATATAAATCGGTATAGTATTTGCATAGAACTTACACATATTGCCCCATAAGCTTTCAATCATCTCCAGATGACTTCTAATACCAAGCTACAATGCAAATGCTATAGACATGGTTGGTATACTACATTGTTTAGGGAACTACAAGAAAAAAATACATGCCGGAGCCCAGTGCTGTGGTGTAGAAGGTTGGCCTCTGCCTGCAGTGCTGGAAACCCATATGAGTGCTGGTTTGAGACCTGGCTGCACCACTTCCGGTCCCGCTCCCTGCTAATGCTCCTAGGAAAGTAGCAGAAGATGGCCCAAGATCTTGGGCCCCGACACCCACATGGGAGACCCAGAAGCAGCTCCTGTTTCCTGGTTTTGGCCTGGCCCAGCCCTGGCCATGGCAACCATTTGGGGAGTGAAACAGTGGATGGAAGATCTCGCTCTCTCTCCTTCTCCTCTCTGTATGCCTGCATCTCAAATAAATAAAAAAAAACTTTAAAAAATACATATTTAGTACATATACAATTTTGTTTTTAGGATAATTTCCATCTTTAGTTGGCCAAACACCTAGACATGGTGGGCCGGCTGTGTATAATTCACTGTTGGTCCCACTGCTGATTTTCCTAGGTACACTTTGCTTAATTCTTCTGTTTGTATCTGCTCATCCATGCTGAGTTTTCTGTTCAAAGAAGAGAGCCTGAATTTACACTGATACTTCTCCTTACTATTTCACTTCCAATAGGGGAGGATCTGACTGTTTCCCATTGAGAGATGTCCCAGCTTGGCTGTTTCTGGGAGTCTCCTGAGCTGTCCCCGTTGATGGTGGGATGTGGGGGTGGGGCTTCAATGAAGCCCGCAGATGGCTATCACGTGGCCCAGAATGGCTGTAAGTGGACTGGCTGCAGGTGGGGAGCAATGCTGGTGGCAGAGCATCCGGGTATGCTTGGTGTGGGAAGCGAGGCCGAAGGGCCTCCATAGCTGTTGCTGGTCTCTGATGGGTTCTTCCACACACACTAGGGCAGCCACAGGCCCGTCTCTATCTGAGCACAGTAGGCAAGAAGGGACAGTGAAGAAAGGCCAGTGTTTGAACAAGAACCATCTGGAATAAGCGGTAATAGTCAGAGAAAGGGTAAAGTACTTAGGAGTGAAAAAAAAAAAAACCTCAGCAACAGATCTAAGTACTAAGGGCCTCATTTTATTGACGTATATCGTTTTTATGGCAGACCAGCATTTATTTTTATGGCTTAGCTAATGGACTTCTAGAAATAAAAGCCGAATGTTGAGAGCAACATTTACTACTCATGTAACATTAGGAAAATCTCTAATAGGCTTTCTCCTCTCTCTCTCCTTTCTTCCTTCCTTCCCTTCTCCCTTCTTGTACCTCCCCCTCCCCCCTGCTGTTCTTCCACATCTATTTACCAAGCATATTGCTGGCTATGGCAGATAAAGAGCCTGACCTCACGGTCTGGCTCACAGTCTGGCGCCATTAAGGTGCTGCACAGGTGACTGCCTGATGGACCTCCACGCAAGGTGCTTTGGGAGTCCACAGGTGGGCCCCTCACTGAGATGGTGGGCCAGAGATCAAGGAAGCTTGCATTTGCAAGGTGGGTGGCTGAGACCAGAGTGAGTTTTGAAAACTCATAAGGAATTGGCTGAGTGAAGTTGGGCGAAGATGGTGTAGGGATCAGGAAGGTGGTGTTCGAAGGCACAGAGGCATTCACGGATGGTTTGTTCAAGGGACTCCCAGTGGGCTCAGAGTGACTGAAGGACATGGAGAGCAGTGAGGAGCTGAGAGAAGACAGGCAAGGGTCCTACAGTTCAAAGAGGCTGGTTTTCTTCTCAGAGCAGTGCTTCTCAACACGTGGTGATTTTGCCCCACAGGAAACATTTGGCAAGATCTGGGGACAGTTTTCATTGTCATAGCTTGGCCAGGGGCTTGGTACTGGCTTCTGGTGGGTGGAGATCAAGGCTATCACTAATCTTCCAATGGACAGGACAGGGCCACTGGTTCTAATGCTGACCATAGGATTTGCAAGGTCCAGTGCAAAATGAAAATCTGGGACTCCTTGTTCAAGAAGCTCAACAAAGGTGGTATTGAAAGTATTAAAATGTAGGCTGGCACTGCGGCTCACTAGGCTAATCCTCTGCCTGTGGCGCCAGCACCCCGAGTTCTAGTCCCGGTTGGGGTGCCGGTTCTGTCCTGGTTGCCCCTCTTCCAGTCCAGCTCTCTGCTGTGGCCCGGGAGGGCAGTGGAGGATGGCCCAAGTGCATCCACATGGGAGACCAGGAGGAAGCACCTGGTTCTTGGCTTCAGATTGGTGCAGCACGCCGGCCATGGCAGCCATTTGGGGGTGAACCAACAGAAGGAAGACCTTTCTCTCTGTCTCTCTCTCTAACTCTGCCTGTCGAAAAAAAAATTAAGAAATTAAAAAAAATTAAAAATAAAAGAAAGTATTAAAATGTAAGTTTTTTTCTTCTTTCACGGTCTGGTCTTTTTCTTGATTTGTCATGGCACTTTTCATTTTCTGTTTAATGTCATTCTAAATAAAGGAAAGTTAAAAATGTTATTATCAGCCTCATTTCACTATTCTTCGTATTGTGCAATAGTACTTTTTTTTTTTAATTTGAGAGGATGGGTGGGGTGCGGGGAGAGAAGGAGAGAGAGAGAGAGAGAGAGAGAGAGAGAAAGAAAGAAAGAGAGAGAGAATGAATATTCCTATCGACTGGTTCACTTCCAGATGCCTGCAATTAGCCTTCAACTGGAACTGAGGCCGGAACTCAATCTAGATGAGTAACAGGAACCAACTGCTTGAGGGTTCACACAATCCGCACTAGCAGGAAGCTGGAGACAGACGTCAAACTTAATCACTCTGATACGGTTTGTGGGCATCCCAACCAGCATCTTAATTGCTAAGCCAAATGCCTGCCCCACACTGCCATGTTTAAACTGCAAAGACAAACATTAATTCACCAGCAGAGTCACTGAAACTGTAATATTCACGTTCTGTAGTTCATCCTTGCGTGTGCATTTTGCTGTTACCAGAACAGCAGCAACGTTGCACAAAACTAGTCCACCTGTTATTTCATTTCTTCACGTTGGCACTTTCAATCAATATTTTTCCCACTTAGTAGTGAGCAAGAAAGGACCAAAAGGAAAAGGAATTGTGAGTTGCCCTGTTTCCCCTTTCCTTTTATGTATGGTTACCAGATAAAATATAGGATTCCTAGTTACATTTGAATTTCAATAAAAAACAAATAGTTTTTGTAGAGTCTTTCTCAGGCATTATTTGAGACATACTTATTCTACTGATCTGAAATTAAAATTTAACAGGTATCCTGTATTTTTATTTGCTATGTAATACCCTACTTCTCTGTCATCATTTTCAGCACATGTGGCTGTTTCACTCAGGAAAGCAACAGGAGTGATATGTTAGTTTCACGGCCGTTTGCATTTCTAAATAACCAATGCCTTCTTTCTGTGTTCTTTCAAAGCAAGTTCTGATTGCAAAGCAGATCAGAGCTATCAGGGACTCTGCTTACCCCACAGCAGACTTAACACACTTATTTTGTGCTGGCTTCGATTCCCACTGAACTTGTGTGCATCATGGAAGCACTGGAATTCTGACTTGATGGGGCATCCGAATGCTATTTTGCAAATGGCGCAATGAGGCCCATAGATGTGCATTATGTATGTATCTTCTCTGCTTATGGGTATAATCCACTGTTCCACTGCATTTCACTTTGAAGACATGGGTTTCAAGATAAGATATTAAGAATTTCACAGGGGCAGCGGGTTAAGCCACCACGTGTTACTTGCATCCCATATGAGCGGTGGTTTGAGTCTTGGCTATTCCACTTCCAATTAAACTCCCTGCTAACACTCCTGGGAAAGCAGCAAAAGATGGCCCAAGTGCTTGGACCCCTGCCACTCATGTGGGAGACCTGGATGGAGTTCACAGTTCATGGTTTCAGCCCAACCGAGCCCTGGCTGCTGCCACAGTTTGGGGAGTAAACCAGTGGATGAAGATCTTTCTCTCTCTTTCTCTGCTCTCTGTCTTTGACACTCTGCCTTTCAGGTAAATAAACAATCTGTTTCTTTAAAAATGTTTTTTTCACAATGCTGAGAGCAGAATATGAAAGGCAGTGCAGTGCCCTTCTGAGTGTGGGGCCCCGGGACTGCATAGGTTGCATGTCCATGAACCTCTGTATCTGGCCCAAAGCAGCAATAATGCTGGGGCTGCAAAATCCTTTTCTAAAGGAAATAGGGGGTGATTGAAAAATTTTAAGCAGTTGCAGAAGACTGAGGTCAGGGAGAGGTAGGTTAGACTTTAGAGAGCAGGTTATATTTTAGGACAGGCATGGGGAACATTTTTCCATGCCAAGGGCCATGTGGGTAATTATAGCATCATCCACAGGCCACACAGAATTATCAACTTAAAAATTAGCCTGCTATAGATTTATTGACTTGCACATCCCACCCTCGGTTGCCTTGGCAGGGCCAGACCAACAATTTCATTGTCCCTATTTGGCCCAAGGACTAGATGTTCCCTGCCCCTGGCTTAGAAGAATCCCTGGCAGACATAAAGCACTTGCGCTCATGTAGGAGGCGAGGAATCACAGCATAACTTCCTAGGGGCTGAATAGAAAATAATCAGTGTGGGTTGAAATTGCATGCAAATACACTTGAAGTCCCTCCGGGAAGGGCTGGTTGGTGACAGTCACACCTGCCTGCCCTGAGTCGGGCCCGGCTTTCCTCAGCTTCGGTAGAGACTGTTGCTCCTGGCGAGTGGTGTGTGGTGGACTTGGTGGCTGATGGTTAGTATCAGTGTTGCATGGAAAATGTTTAAGCAGCAAAACTGAGTCCAATATGGAGAAAAGGTCATACCAGGAGAAGACGTTCACACCACTGAGGCAGACTGAGACTTCTCTTAGCAGCAGAATTTGTCTTTGTTTCATACTCACTCCAGGAGTGAGCTCCCCAGGCCCTAGGATGCACTGGTGGGTAGAAGTAGCCAGGCTCCTACATCCATTTTCTCTTCCCTCCATTATATTGCAATTATGTTTTTTTTTTGTTTTTTTTTTTGGGAATTGACCCCAATCCCAACTCCATAGATGGGTCTTGACTAACAGCCAATGAGGTTAGTCCCATCTCACTAGCCACATTGATTGGCTTTGGTAATTCAAGTCTAAGCAACCAGACAATGGTTTTCCTGTGGTGAACTGGAAAGGAAAGGGGTAGCCTATTGACTTGATGCTTGGACTTTTATTCAGTGTTTAGACTTGCTTGCTGTCTTGTCTCGGCAATAAACGACAGCCCCAGTTGCTGCTGGCAGCCATGTTGTCACCAAGAGGGAAGTTATACTGGGAAGTGAGGCATGTCAAGGAAGGCAGAGCTGAGAGAATTGTAAATAAATGTGGTCGAATCACTGACTGAACCATGTCTGAAGTCTCCTAGCTTCAGGCTCCTAGCTTTCCAGGAAGGTTTAGTAATGGTTTCCTCCATTTTGAAGTAAACCAAAGTTGAGTTTTCTGATATTCTCAACCAGAAGTATCTTGTCTGGTGGACAGTGACTCTTCTGCACACAAGGAACAAAAACTCTGCCACCTTCTGAGGAAACAGGGAACTGACTGTTTGAAAGGGGTGAGACAAAGGGCACTCTGGCACTTCCAGTTGACTTATGCTCATTCCAGCAGCTCCCTTTGGGGGTGTAGTGTCACAGTTACGTCCACTTTGTGGGGGATTTTGTACATACCCTCTGTCAAATGGCAGACTGAAGTTAGTGACTCTATCCCATGTGCACATGGCTTCCGGAAACTCAGTTATTCTTGCATCCCACAGAGAAGTAAGGTTGGCCAGGTTCAGGGTGCACCTGCATGGGAGGTTACGCACAATGAGTCAGGATTACTTCACCCTACCCTTTGAACTCTCCATCTCTCTCCTGGATTCCATTCTGCTCACAGCCAGCTACTGCTTTCCATTTCCCATCTGGAAAGCAGAAATGCCAGAACAGCCCACACCCCAAGATTGCTCCCCCCCCCAATCTCTGGGACTGTGGCTCCTGTGAGATGATATGCCCATAGTTACACTACTGGCAAAATAGATTTTGAAGATGTCACTAAGGGTTAAAAATGACTTGGCTCTGAGTTCATCAAAAGGGAGATTACGTAAGGGGGCCAGACCTCATCACATCGTTTTGAAAGCAGAGAGTTTGACAGCATCAAAGCACGAGACATATCTGATGTGCCCTTGCTGGCTTTGAAGATGGAGGGGGCCCAGGGCAAGAGCTGGAGAGAAGCTTCTTACGACTAAGGGTGACCCTTGACCAAGAGCCAACAAGAATAGGGATCTCAGCCTTGTGCTGCACACAATGGAATCCTGCCAGCTGCCACGAAGCACTTGGAAGTGGATTCCTCCCCCCGAGAACCCAGGTAAGAACTCAGCTGGGCCAACACCTTGATTTCAGCCCCACAAAAGTAAAGAGCGATCAAGTCTGTCTGGACTTCTGGCCCACAGGATGGTGAGATAATAAAGGGTGTTGTTTTAGGCTGTTCAGTTCGTAGTGATTCATTACCCAGTAATGGAGCACTGATTAAGGTGTTCTAGGGACAACAGCACTCCCCACGATCTGCTGTGTCACTGACTGTGGTTTTAGTTACCAGAGGTTAACTGTGGTCCAAGCACATTAAATGGAGAATTCCAGAAATAACTGAAATTTATTTTTTAAGGATTTGTTTTTGTTTACTACTTGAAAGGCAGAGGGATAGAGAGAGAGCGTCCACCAGGGGGTCCCCCAGCCTCTCTGCTGAGGCCTCCTCATCCCTCCAGGAGGCATCTAGGCCAGCATTGGTCAGACCCTCGCGCAAGCTCAGAGCAGCTCTCCTGCATGTGGTCCTGTCTGATGCACAGGGTGCCGTGGGTTTGACCCAAGCACAACAAGAGGGTGACAATTACCTGCCAGACATGGCCCCTTCTTACCTGCAAGAGTGAGAAATCACCATGCTCTCCCAACTGCAGAAACACAGGGCAGGCTGTCTCCATGGCCCCTTCCCTAGATCTGTGGTTAGGCTGAATCATCGTGCAGTGGTGGGGAACTCCTAGCACACGAACTCTTCTTCTCAATTCCAGCAAACCTCCCCTACCTTTTTAACATTTTATTGAAATACAGTCTACATACCAAGAAAGGCACATAAGTGTGTAGACAAATAAGCTTTGGCTCCTCTGATCACACTTCATAACCAACATCCAAATTAAGAACAACACATTATTTAATACCCCAAGAGTCTTCACTATACTCCCTCTCTATTTCTTTTTATTTATTTGTTTATTTGAGAGGCAGAGTTATAGACAGAAAAAGGGAGAGACAGAGAGAAAGGTCTTCCAACCGCTGATTCACTCCCCAAATGGCTGCAATGGCCAGAGTTAAGTTGATCTGAAGCCAGGCGTCAGGAGTTTCTTCCAGGTCTCCCATGTGGGTGCAGGGGCCCAAGCACTTGGGCCATCTTCTGCTGCCTTCCTAGGCCACAGCGGACAACTGGATTGGAAAAGGAGCAGCCGGGACATGAACCAGTGCCCATATGGAATGCCGGCATGGCAGGTGGATTAGCCCACTTTGCCACAGAGTCGACCTCTCTTTTTCTTTTTTTTTTTTTAATGTGGGAAAGAAGAGTATATTGTTATTTACATAATATGATTCAGTGAGGCAATATTTATAACTCCATACAAAATAATATGACCTAATGACAGAGATCCTACATGGGGAGTAAATGCACAGTGACTCTTGTTGTTGATTTAACAATTGACACTCTTATTTATGATGTCAGTAATCACCCAAGGCTCTCGTCATGAGCTGCCAAGGCTATGGAAGCCTCTTCAGTTCATCAACTCTGATCTTATTTAGACAAGGCCATAGTTAAAGTGGAAGTTCTCTCCTCCCTTCAGAGGAAGGTACCCTTCTTTGATGGTCTGTTCTTTCTACTGGGATCTCACTCACAGAGATCTTTCATTTCGGTCATTTTATTTTTTTTTGCCACAGTGTCTTGGCTTTCCACGCCTGAAATACTCTCATGGGCTTTTTAGCCAGATCTGAATGCCTTAAGGGCTGATTCTGAGGCCAGAGTGTCCAGCTTTCTTCTAATATGCACCCTGGGAGGCACCAGGCAACGGCTCAAGCACTTGGAGGAGACCAGGATTGACTTCTAAATTCCTGGCTTTTGCCTGGTCCAGCCCTGGCTGATGCAGGCATTTGGGGAGTGAAGCAGCAGAGGGAAGATCTCTGCTTATCTTTGTCTCTGTCTTTCAAGTAAAATGAAATCAGGCAGATCTGAAGACTTTATTCAGTGGTGCTACTCTTCCCTCCTTCCTTCCTTCCATATGTTCCTTCTTCCACTCCTTGTAGGAATCCTGGGTGCATGGCAATCAACAGGTGTCTCCTTCCATCACCTTGAGTTATAGGGAAAGAGCCTAGGGCTATAAAGGGGGAAACTGGAGATAGGATTAATACACATTCTAACGGTTCTCATCTTCCCTGGCCAGTTAGAAGTTAGGTGATGTGGTTAGACAGCAGCCAGGCAAAAGAGAACACAGAACTGCCCATGGACTTCTGTCTTCCTAGTGGTCCAGAACCATTTGAAAGCCAAGGCATAAGGATGGAGGGTATATGTGAGAACAAGGCCCCAGCTGCCCCTCAGCTCTGCAACCATGGAGAAGCTGCCCAATTCTAGTCACCATCAACAAGGTATGGCACCCTCAGCCTTGTGGCCTGTATGTCATGAGGGCTCTATGAATAGCAGGTGTGAGTGCACAGGTGTATTATAGGGAATGCCAGTGTGGGGAGGGTCTGGAGGGAACAGCTCACCCAGCCACCCAAACTCCTAGGAGCAGAGATCGCAGCCCACAGAAGTTAATGCACTTTTTCTTTTTTTTTTTTTTTTTTTTTTGACAGGAAGAGTGGACAGTGAGAGAGAGAGACAGAGAGAAAGGTCTTCCTTTGCCGTTGGTTCACCCTCCAATGGCTGCTGCGGACAGCGTGCTGCGGCCGGCGCACGGCGCTCATCCGCTGGCAGGAGCCAGGTACTAGGTGCTTTTTCCTGGTCTCCCATGGGGTGCAGGGCCCAAGCACTTGGGCCATCCTCCACTGCACTCCGGGCCACAGCAGAGGGCTGGCCTGGAAGAGGGGCAACCGGGACAGAATCCGGCGCCCCGACCGGGACTAGAACCCGGTGTGCCGGCGCCGCAAGGCGGAGGATTAGCCTGTTGAGCCACAGCGCCGGCCCTGCACTTTTTCAAAGTTACAAGTGTGAGTTAGTGGCACAGTTCCCTGGATGCCAGATTCCTTGGTACCTCCTAAACGCTTCTTGGTGTGAACAAATACAAAAAATGCTGACAAAAATCTGTATTCGTGTCTTGCAAATTTTCATTGGTATGTGTATTGGCCTTGCTGAATGGTGGCTTTGAAGTTATCATTTTTATACCCCAGCAAAACAGAATAAAACAAAACAACCCATTCTAGATGATTTACAAATTGAAGGCACCTAATAATACCTCACATTTCTGGAGAGCTTTCTATCTGCCCAGCACTTTCCAAACAATAGCTAATGAATTCCCCAGTCTCCCTTAGGAATAGAGACACACGTATTCCCACATGCACTGGGAACTTAATTTACATGAAAAGAAGAAAAAGACATTAGGAAGAGGCATTTCACTAAATCACAATTACAACCTCAAGCCCGAGATAAGCATGTCGAACTCTCCCAGGAGGCTGCTACATTCACTGGGGGAGATTCTCCCTTGGTTCCTGTGCATCTACACGGAGAGGCCTGACTGGTGGGATTCACAGGAAGTCAACACCTCTCCGGTCAGGGTCAGCTTCAGAAAAAAAGTTGCTAGGGGCAAGCGATGGTCAGATTTGACTGTGGGCCCCTGCCCTCCTCTCTGCCCCAGGCCCTCCCTCTCCACTGCCCCTCTTGCTGATGGGGGTAAGACAGTGTCATGGGACATCATGGACATGGCAGGTAGCCATGTCATACTCGGAGTGCCTCTGGAAAGACACAAGGAAAAGTGACTTCAAAGAATTAGCACAGTAGCCCCCACGAGTGACAAATGATTCAGGGTGGTCCTGAAGGGATAAGGCTCTGAGCCATGTGCAGGGCACAAAGGCAGATGTGCTGGGTGCCCTCCTGACCCATATCACCTGGGTGCCATAGTCTGAGCAGACCTGACTTCCGAATGCAGCTCTCTCAAGATCCGACGCCAATGTGGTATGACAGAGATGACATTTTGGCTTCCAGAGCACATCTGGAAGGCCAAGTTAGGGGTGGCTGCCGAAAGTTATATCACACTAGCCTCATGGTGTGGCTGAGACAACAAAGGCCAAAACCAGCTGGCAGGGAGAGAGACCTTTCTGGAATCCCACTAGGTCCACTTGGAGGAGCCAGGATAAAGCAGCGATCGAACCAGAAAGGCCTGGGTAACCAGAGCTGGTGAGCCCGACAGTCACAGAAACAAGCTGCGTGGAATGGGCAGGAATGCAGACCAGCAGCACGCAGGACAAGCAGCAGGAGCCGTCTGCGGAGTCTTCTGCCGTGGGCGAGCATTAGGACTTGATGATGTCAAAGGACAGAGGAGATCAAGGAGGTCATGGAGAAAGATTAGCAATAATTATAATGAAATCTAGGCCCATTCTAAAAACAAGAGGCACCTTAAAAGATCTGGGAGGGGCTGGTGCCCTGGCACAGCAGGTTAAGCTGTCCTACTGTGTTAGATACTAGTGTCAATGCAACACGAGTATCCCAGCTACTCTGCTTTCATTTCAGGTTCCTGCTAATGTACCTGGTAATACAGCAGAGGATGATGATCCAATTACTTGCACCCCTGCCATCCATGTGGGAGACCAGGATGGAGTTTCTGGCTCCTGGTTTTGACCTGGCCCAGTCCTGGCTGCTGTAGCCATTTGGGGAATGAAGTAGTGGATGGAAGTTTCTCTCCCTCTCTCTCTATCACTCTGCCTTTCAAACAGGCAGGCAAGCATGAAAACAAATAAATCTCTAAAAAAAAATCTGGGAAGTTGAGGCATCTCTGAAAGATGGCAGAGCCTGGGATTGTCATGGAAATAGAATTGTAGTGTGTGTAGACCTAGAAAGATGGGAAGGAGTTTGCTATGGTTTGAACGTGTTCCCCAAAGCTAACACATTGGAATTTAATGCCCCATGCAACAGTGCCCGGGGGGGGGGTGGTGCATTTTGATGTGTTTACATAGTGAGAGATCTGCCCTCATAAATGGATTAGGGGCTGGTGCTGTGGCAGAGCAGGTTCAGCCCCAACCTGCGATGCCGCATCCCATATGGGTACTGGTTTATGCTATGGTTGTTCCACTTCCAATCCAGCCCACACTAACGGCCTAAGAAAGCAGTGAAGATGGCCCAAATGCTTGGAACCCAGCATGTACCCCCGCCCCCCACCATGTAACTTTGACTTTCAAATAAATCTTTAAAAAGAAAAATTACCGGATTAACACAATCAGCTTAGGAGTATGTTACTGATAAAAGTATAAGTTCAGGTCCTTTCTATCTCCCCATGTCATGACATCCTTTATGTTACAATGCAGAAAGATGACCCGGACTCACCTGCCCCCAGAACTGTGAGTCAAATGAAACTTCTTCTACTGCATATAATTTCCCCAGTCTGAGGTATTCTGTGCTGGTGACAAGAAATGCTTTAAGTCAAGGCTACTCAGGGATGCGTGTGAGCCAGGAGGTCAGGAAAGTGAGGAGGCTCTCTTGGGAACAGCCACTTGGGATGCAATACAGGAGCAGCTGCCTGTCCACTCTCAGGCCAGAAAGCTGGCAAGGGACCTGCAGGTCCCTGGTGTGGCTGCAGAGACTTGGTGGAGTCCTGGCGACATCCGGGAGGGGTGGGGTGCTTTTTGCACGTGGAAGATTAGATTCAGGAAATGGAAAGAGCATTGTCAGACAGGCTGGAAACCCAAATGCAGGGTGGAGCACACCGTTGTAACTCTTAAATGCTAAAAAAAAAAAAAAAAAAAGAAGAAGAAGAAAATGCCATAGAAGAGAGGTACCAACCCCAACAAATGGAGAAGCTTACATCCAACGAAGCAGAGTTAATAGGGCAAACAGAACAAGCATTTGCCGCACATATAATTAGAATCCTCAGAGAGAAATAAAAATGATATTATATCCATAAAAAGGAATATTTTAGAGATCCTGGAAATGAAAAATTTGATGACTGAAATAAAAATCTCTATAAATGGCAGAAGCATTGAAATGGATAAGAGAATAAGTAGAAGGGCCTTTGCCTGTGTTGCCAGCATCCCATATGGGTGCCAGTTTGAAACCCAACTGCTACAGTTACAATCTAGCTCCCTGCTAACGCATCTGGGAAAGCCGCAGAAGAGGGCTCAAGTGCTTGGGCTCCTGTACCGTGAGGGAGACTTGGAAGAAGCTCCTGGCCGTGGCTTTGGCCTGGCTCTGCTGCAGCCACTGTGGTCATTTGTGGAGTAACACAGCAGATGGAAGATATTCTCTCTCTTTCTCTCTCTCTCTGCTTCCACCCTTTTACTCTCTGTGTAACTCTGCCTTTCAAGTAAATTTTTTTAAAAAAGAATAAATAGAAGGCTGAGCAATTCTCTTGGAGTAGAAAAAAAATGGATAAGGAGGTACCAAGGAAAATGGAAGACAGACCCCAACGATGTAACAAAGCTTCACAAGACAAGAACCAGGGGTATGCAGGAGTGCAGATACTGAGAGCAGCCAGGGAAGACAGGTCCCCAGAGTGAGGACAGGTGTGAGTCTTACTTGAAAGCCCCATGGATGGTTTCCCAGGATCAAGGAGAAACAGACTGAGCAAAATATTTCAGAAAGCTCTGTGGTCCGAATACCCCCCTTCCCCTTGTATCACGAGGTTAATAGTACTAAGAAGGGAAAACTTCATTCAGTGATGGTGTTTGGAAGTGAGGCCTTTGGGAGGTTATAGAATTGGATTGGGTCGTTGGGGTGGGACCCCATGATTAAATGCTGGTGGCGTTGTAAGAGAACACACAGACATGGACACACAGGCACTCCCTCTTGCCCAGGGACATCCTGTACCACCGTGGGACTTTGCCAGCAGGAGCCAGATCTTGGGAACCCCTGATCTTGGACTGTGATCCTCCAGAGCTACAGAACTGTTTTCTCTTCATAAGTTAACTACCTCATGCATTTCAGCAGAGTCTTGAAAAATTAATACACTAAGCAGTGTTACACTGATATTTCAAACTTGAAGGAAAATGGAAAACCCCAAATTCTTCCAAGGACAGGGAGTAGGAAGAGGAGGGACCAACCATGTTACTACAAAGGAACACTGAATACAAGAAGGAGCAGTATCTTTCAACTTCAGAGGAGAATATCCCTGTATCAGAATTCCATCGCGAATGAACTATGACACAAGAACAGGTGCATTACCTGGGTTCATCCCTAGGCTCCATCTCCTGACTCCAGCTTCCTGCTACTACAGACCTGGGATGCAGCAGGTGATGGATCAAGTCATAAGGTTCCTCCTAACCACAGGGGAGACCTGGATTCAGTTCCTAGTTCTTGGCTTTGGCCCCTGCCCAACCACAGACATTGCAGGCATTTGGGAAGTGAGCTAGCAGATGGCACACACACTCTCTCTCTCTCTCTCTCTCTCTCTCTCTCTCTGTTTCTGCCTCTCAAAGGAAACAAAAAGACTGAGAGCATTTGCAGACATGTGAGATGTTTTCAGACCTTCAAGGACTCAAAAACTTTGCATCATCAGATTGGATATGAAATAATTAAGAAATATGATACAAAAAGCAAGAAGATAAAATAGAAGTTTCACTAAGTCTAAGTAAGTTTTAAGGAGCTGGTGTGGTGAGTGGATTAGGCTGCTGCTTGCAGCACCAGCATCCCACTTCAGAGGGCTGATTGAGCTACTGGCTACTCTGCTTCCAGTCTAGCTTCCTGGCAGAGTGTCTGCTAGGGCAGCAGAAGATGTCCCAGGTACTTGGGTTCCTGCTATCCATGTGGGAGACCAGAATGGGGTTCCTGGCTCCTGACTTCAGCCTAGTCCATACCTGGTTGTTGTGGTCATTTGGGGAATCAACCAGCAAAAGGATGATCTCTGTCTCTGTCTCCTCTCTCTCTCTCTCTCTCTCTCTCTCTTTCAAATAAAATAAATAAATAAATACATAAAAAATATTTTACTTTGAAATTGATATAATTGACATATCGTAAAATGTACCCTCTTAACATGTAAAGTTCAGTGATTTTTAGTATGCTCATAAAGTTATACCACCATCACCACTTATCTAATTCTAGAACATCTTTTTTTTTTTTTTTTTTTTTTTTTGACAGGCAGAGTGGACAGTGAGAGAGAGAGACAGAGAGAAAGGTCTTCCTTTGCCGTTGGTTCACCCTCCAATGGCTGCCGCGGCCGGCGCGCTGCAGCCGGCGCACCGCGCACATCCGATGGCAGGAGCCAGGTGCTAGGTGCTTCTCCTGGTCTCCCATGGGGTGCAGGGCCCAAGCACTTGGGCCATCCTCCACTGCACTCCCGGGCCACAGCAGAGGGCTGGCCTGGAAGAGGGGCAACCGGGACAGAATCCGGCGCCCCGACCGGGACTAGAACCCAGTGTGCCGGCGCCGCAAGGCGGAGGATTAGCCTGTTGAGCCACGGCGCCGGCCTAATTCTAGAACATCTTAATCACCCTACAAAAGAAACCCAATAGCTATCAGCAATCATTGCCAAGTCTCCCCTCCCCACAGCTCCTACAAACCACCAATAGATCTGTCTGTTTGAGACACTTCATGGAAATTAAATCATACAGTATAAGCCTTTTGTGTCTGGCTTCTTACACTTGGCAAAATGTTTTCAAGGTTCATCCATGTAGTAGCCTGTATCCTCATTCATTTTTTGTCCCATCACATGGGTGTATTAATCCCTTTTTTGTTACTGCAGCTATAATAGCTGAGAGGAATTTCTCGGGAAGGAAAAGGTTTCCTTGGCTTACAGTTTGCAGGGTCACAGCTCCATATCTGGCAGCCCCACTAGTCTGGCATCTGTTGCAGGCTGGCAGTGGCAGAGCTGGCCTGGAGGAGCAAGTACTTGGTGAGCCAGGAAGCAGAGAGTGAGCCAGGCTCAAATCACCAATCCTCTTGCAAGACCAACCTTCTGGGGGCACAGCCCCAGTGACCTAAAGACCTCCCACTGGCCCCACTTCTTAGCCACCATGATTAGATCAAGTCTACCCTCCAACTCTTTGAGGTTTAAATGTCTGATTTTGGAGGAGCCAAGTGCTGTCCAATTCATAACAAAAGGCATATCCATTTTGTTTACCTTTTTATCAGATGATGGATATTTGAGCTGCTTCCACTTGATGCTGCTATGAAAAATCCATGCACACATTTTTGTATGAGTAAGTATTTTCAAGTGTTTTGGGTGTATATTAGGTGTGGCATTTCTGGGTCATATGGTAAACTCTAACTTTTGAGGAACTACCATTTTTCCACAGTGGTTAGACTATTTTGCATTCCCAATTCTTGGACCAGCTCTCTTCTTGAGGAGTGGACAACTTGCTGGGCACTCTTCAAAATTAAGCCTAGCTCAAAACCATTCACGTCTTGATTCTAGTTTAACAGGGGCTAAAGTGCTCACTTTGGCACCACATACAGTAAAACTGGAATGATAAAGAGAAGATTAGCAAGGCCCCTGTACAAGTACAACATGTACATCTGTGAAACACTCCATATTTTTAAGTCAAATTTTCAAAAATAAAACACCAAGAGCCTAAAATGTGCATGAGAGAAATGCCAGATTATCTTCAAAGGGTCTCCAATTAGATGGACAGCTGATTCCTCATCAGAAACCCTACAGGCTAGGAGAGAATGGTGAGCTTTAGTCCAAGTCCTAAAAGAAAGCAATTGTCAATTGTCAACCCTCCCACATGGATGCAGGGTCTAAGCACTTGGGCCATCTTCCACTGCTTTCCCAGGCCATAGCAGAGAGCTGGATTGGAAGAGGAGCAGCCAGGACTAGAACCAGCGCTCATATGGGATGCCAGTGCTGTAGGTGGAAGATTAACCTACTGAGCCACAGTGCCAGCCCCTCTACTTACTATTTGTTGAATTCTTTATTTGGTAGAGGGTTAGGCTTGTTATTATGAAATAAATTGAAAGTATGTGATTGTAAAACTTAAAAATAAGAAAGAGGGAGGTACAAGGGAGGGAGGTATAAGGGAGGGAGGGTAAGGTGGGAAGTATCATTGTGCTCTTAAACCTGTATATATGAAATACATAAAATTTGTTCCCCTTATATAAATGCAACAAATTAAAAACCAAACCAAACAGGGACCGGTGTTGTGGCATTGTGGGTTAAGCCACTCTCTGCAATGCTGACATCCCACATAGGTGCTGGTTCGAGTCCCGGCTGCTCCACTTCTGCTCCAGCTCCCTGCTAATGGCCTGGGAAAGCAGCAAAATATGGTCCCTGCCATCTACATTCCAGGCTCCTGACTTCAGCCTGGCCCAGCCCCAGCTGTTGTGGCCACTTGGGGAGTGAAGCAATAGATGGAAAACCTCTCTCTCCCTCTCTGACTCTGCCTTTTTTTTTTTTTTTTTGACAGGCAGAGTGGACAGTGAGAGAGAGAGAGAGACAGAAAGGTCTTCCTTTTCCATTGGTTCACTCCACAATGGCCGTTGCAGCCGGTGTGCTGCAGCCGGTGCACATTGCTGATCTGAAGCCAGGTGCTTCCTCCTGGTCTCCCATGCGGGTGCAGGGCCCAAGGACCTGGGCCATCCTCCACTGCCTTCCCAGGCCATAGCAGAGAGATGGCCTGGAAGAGGAGCAACTGGGACAGAATCTGGCACCCCGACTGGGACTAGAACCTGGGTGCCGGCGCCTCAGGTGGAGGATTAGCCTAGTGAGCCGTGGCGTCTGCCAACTCTGCCTTTCAAATAGTAAATAAATCTTTAACAACAACAACAAATGAGGAGTTAAAATGGGATCCTTCCTCCGTTTTCTGAGTAGTCCCCAGGATAACAGGTGGCAGCTGCTTCACATCCCACAGTGAGAGGAGACCTACTAAGCAAGGCTGGCCACAGAGATGGAGAACTGTGGGTCATGGCGAGAGCTTACCTCTTTCTGCAGTGTGGAGAACACAGTGATTTCTCACTCTTGCAGGTAAGGAGGGGCCATGTCTGGGAGGTAACTGTGCCCTCCTGTTGTGCTTGGCTCAAACCCACATGCATCAGATGGGATGACATGCAGGAGAGCTGCTCTGAGCTTGTGTGAGGGTCTGACCTCCAGTCCTGCCCCAGATGCCTCCTGGAGGGATGAGGAGGCCTCAGCACAGAGAGGCTGGAGGGCCCCACAGGACTCCCAGATGCTGAGAAAGGGCTGTGCATTCATTCACCTGGGCAGCCATGACTAAACAGCACAGCCTGGGGCTTTGATAGCAGCACCGTGCTGCTTCCCGCTTCTGGAGGCTGTCATGCAAGATCAAGGGTGAGCAGGGTTGGTTCCTTCTGCGGGAAGGACCTGTTCCAGGCCCTCTCCTGGGTGTGCATGTCCATGCTCTTCCCACCCCTTCTGGTCGCCATCATCTGATGCATCTCAGGGTGTCCATATTTCCTCTTTGTATAAAGACACTAGCCACATTAGGCCAGTCCTCTCCCTCATGGCCTTGTTTTAACTTAACTCTTTACAGGCCCATCTCCAAATAACTCACCCTGCGGCACTGGAGGCTAGGACTTCCATGTATGAATCTGGAGGTGACACAGTTTAGCCCAGGTAAGTTGGTGCACTCACTCCTTCTGTCTTTTAGGGGAGCCACAAGATCCCCTTTACAGGAGTGGAGGGGGCAAAGGAAGGGAGGAGCTTTCTTCCAAAGACCCCTTAAAGACATCTCTCTCTCTTTTTTTTAAGATTTATTTTATTTATTTGAAAGACAGAGTGATAGAGAGAGGCAGAGACAGAGAGAGAAAGAGAGAGGTCTTCCATCCACTGGTTCACTCCCTAGATGGCTGCAACGGCTGGAGCTACGTTGATCCGAAGCCAGGAGCCAGGAGCCTCCTCCTGGTCTCCCACATGGGTGCAGGGGCCTAAGCACTTGGGCCATCTTCTATTGCTTTCCCAGGCTATACGCAGAGAGCTGGACTGGAAGAGGAGCAGCCGGGGCTAGAACTGGCGCCCATATGGGATGCCGACGCTTCAGGCCAGGGCTTTAACCTGCTGTGCCACAGTGCCAGCCCCAGAGACATCTTAAGATGGAGTAAGAAACAGGCAAAGAGACCAAGCCCAGGTGCGTCCAGCTGGTGAAGGAAGAGCTCCCACTGCCTCGGCTGGAGAAGCGGACACCATGAAGGAACAACAGGCAGGGCCACAGCAAGGAAGCCGCTCACACCCTTAGCCAACCTCCCGCTTTGCACTGTCTCTGTACACACCCACCTCTCTCGTCCCTCTGTCCAAATTTTCTCTTTCCATGAGGACACCAGTCAGTGTACCCAAGAGCACCACCTTCAAAGAAGCCCAGAGTTTGAACAATACATAAGCACACCGGAGCCAATGCTGTGGTGTAGTGGGTAAAGCTTCTGCCTGCAGTGCCAGCATCCCATGTGGGCTCCAGTTCAAGTCCAGGCTGTTCCTCTTCCCATCCACCTCTCTGCTATGGCCTGGGAAAGCAGTAGAAGATGGCCTAGGTCCAAGTGCTTGGGCCCCTGCACTTGCATGGGAGACCTGGAATAAGCTCCTGGATCCTGGCTTTGGATTAGTCCAGCTCCAGCTGTTGCGGCCATCTGGGGAGTGAACCAGCAGATGGAAGACCTCTCTCTACCTCTGCATCTCTGTATCTCTGCCTTTCAAATATATATATATATATATATATATATATATATATATATATATATATATAAGCAGAGCCCTTTAATGGATAAAATGACATAGCTCTTTTGACTAGATGGCCCTGAACTGTCTGAGGATGCCTGGAGATGTCTATGGGATGAACCCCAGATTTCATCCATGAGCCTCAGAAGTATGGACCTCTCCATGATGTATGAAGGGACCATGAAGGGATCATGTTGGCTGTGTGTTGGTGGTAGGAAACAGAGCTTTCTGATGGTTCCTTAATGAATTAACTCATTCTGCCTGTTCAACGTACACATGTCCCAGCAATGAAGTCAAACTCACATATTTCATGATCACAGAGAATCTATTAGACTCCAAGAAGGTCTCAATAAATGGCCAGAAAGATACAAAGCATGCATGAGGCAAAGCCCCAAGGCAGTGTGGGGTCAAGCCTGCCCATCCAGCACTGGGAAAGCCAGTGGCCTCGGGCAGACCCATGCCAGGCAGCGTTTTCAGTTGGGACAGAGTGGTCAGAGTAGCAGGTGCACACTGGCATGGCAGTATCTGAGCACGGAGCACACGGCGGGTAGGATGGAGGGAGGCTGCTCAAACCTGGAAGTGCAAAACTACTGGAATAACTTTGCACTTCTGTTTACCCTCAGGCTGCTGTAGCTGGAAAGCATATATGTGGATACATCAAAAAGCTCATCAGGAAATGGCACTAGGGGTAGGCACTTAGCTTAGCAATAAGGATGCTAGTTAAGATCATACTGGGGTTCCTGGGTTTGATACCTGACTCTAACTCCTGACTCCGGCTTCTTGCTAATGTAGACCGTGGGATGCAGCAGTCATGGTCCAAGGCTTTGAGTTCCTGCCACCCAAGTGGAAGACTTGGACTGAGTTGGCAGTTCTGGCTTCAGCCCAGCCTAGTCCTGGCCATTGCAGGCATTTGAAGAATGAATCAGCAGATCGGATATTTCTCTCTCTCCATATGTCTCTCAAACTAAAAAGAAGAAAACTATAATTAAGAGATTATTTTGGTACAAAAAATAAAAATCCTTTTTTTATAATATGCATTTTCCTGAAATTTAAAAAATATCCTCTTGCAAGCATAGTATTCTTAATTTTTTTTTGTATAAAAATAAACCTATTTTAAATTTTACTTCTCTATGAACTTTCTAAAGTACCCTCACACGTCAAATGCTCCAGCTCAGTAGGAGGCATGTATGATGTCACTGTCTTCAAAGACAACCTAATTTAAAAGCACAAAGGATACATGTAGACATTTCTTCAAGGAGGTATAAAAGTGGCCAATAATCACATACAAGGATGCTGCACACCTTTAGTCACTAGGGAAGTGCAAATCAAAGCCACACTGCAACACCAGCTTATACACACAGGGACGTTCACAGTAATACACAAATTGACAACAGTGCTGGCACGCACGTGGAGAATGGGGAACCCTAACACACTGCTGCCAGGAATGTTCAGTGGTCCTACTTCTGTGGAAAGGTGCGGGCAACTCCTCAAACTCCACCTGAGCTAACAATGGCACAACTAGGTATAAATACTCAGAACTGGAAAGAGATCTTCAGATAAAAATGTGTGCTATAAACATCCATACCAGTATGATTCATAGTGGCCCAAAAGTGGGAACAATCCAATGTCCATCAGCTGCTGAGTAAACAAACAGGATGTTGTTTGTTTACAATAGAATACCAGGCACCTATAGACAAGAACAAAGTGCTGATACTGCTTCATTGTAGACGAACCTTGAGAACACAACGCTAAGTGAAAGAGGCAAGACAAAGGCCATGTTTTTTAAACTCCATTTCTATGAACCCTCACAGAACAGGCAAACCCAGACTGGAAGTGAATCTATGGTCACAGTGGGATGTGGAAGGGGGAACACTGGGGAGTGCTGTTAGTGGGTATAGGGTTTCTTTTGGGGTTGATAAAAATGTTCTTGACTCAAATAGTGGTGATGGTTGTACAACCTTGTGACTATCTAAAGACCACCAGACTTCACATGTTAAAGGGTGAATTTTATGATTTCTGAATTACATCTCAATGTAAAAAAATGTTATGAGTCAACCTAAATATCCAATAGGGGATGTTAAATAAACTATGGCAGATGATATGCCACAGATACTGTGTTTTCAATGAGGCAGATCTCTACATACTGACTCCAGATGTACTGCCAAAGGATAAAAATTTCAGAATATAAAACAGCACAGTGTGATCCCATTTGTGTTAAACACACACACCATGAAAATGGACAGATATACGCAGTTGACAAGATTGGCTCTCTTTGGGTGCAATTGGATGAGAACCCTTACCTATTTGTATTGTGTACATATTTTTAAACAATACAAATCTATTCTTACATTACCTGTTTGAAAATAAATTTCAAAAAAGGGGCAAAAAAGTAGTGAACTAAATTAGTTTGCTAGCTTTTGCGGTGAATATGTTAAATGTTTGCTGTGTTTTGAACTATGTCACGGTGCACTGCTTATGGTTGTGTATTACTCCACAGTACACAAAGCTTGGAGATGTATGTTTATCTCCCAGAAAACCAAAACAACGAAACAGCCACAACTCTTGGCAAGAATATTCCAGGCCCTCCCAGGCTGTTTCGTTTCTCTTTCATTCTGAAGGGGTATTAGCATTTCCCACCATAAACATTCTCTGAGAGTTGCCCCTTTCTCTAAAAACGCTGCTGCCCATTTTCATAGCTTAGATGGATTCATACTTTTGTATGGGAAAGGTAGTTTATTTTATGACTCGTTGATTATATTTAAAATAGAATGTTACAGCACAAGCAAAGGAACATTACATTTGGAAAGAAACTCAAGGAACAGACAGTAGAATGCTTTTGAGACAGTGATTTCAGAGTTTATTAAGACATTAAAAAAGTAATTTCAATGGCGAATTAATATTTCCCCTTAAATACAAAAGTGCTTGTTCTTACAAATCCTTAAGGCTCATTCTTTTACAATACAATAAAATGTTTCCCCATTCCAGAAACTGTGTGCATGTCATGTGAATTACAGAAAGAGGAAAATCTCCAAATAGCATATACAGAGTCAATAATTTCATCGTCTGTACCTTTAAATTTTACACTCGGCAGCTCCTCCTAGACAACCTCCAAGTATCGCATGAGTTCTCCACTTCTTCCTACTATCTTACTGGGATACTTCACTACAGAATTACTCACACGGTGAATGTGGGGCTTATTTGCTGTATGCTAAATACAGCTGGTGGGAGCCACTTTTATTTGTATGTGAGAGAGGTGTGACTAACCACCAAGACTTTGGGCTGCCGGCGTGTAGATCAATTTGGAAGTAGGCCTGGAGATGAGACCCTGGTACAGGAATAGGAGATCTGGCTTCTTGGTAAAGACCACTGAAATTTCCTTGGAAAAAAGTATTCTTGAATTTTGGTAAGAAAGACTGGAAGCTTTGCTCCTTACCGAAGCTGCTGGTCTTCATTAATTGTCTGGGTTAAGATTTTTGTCACATACTCAAAATCACAGAGAGGGCACCTAACTTGATCAGCACTGGTGTTGGTAATGCCCACACTATTTGGGTTAACAAAGTGACTGTCAACACAGGTTCTGGACTTTCTCCGTAACAATGTCCAAATGCATTAACAAGAAACCCCAAACGAATATCACATAACAAAAATGAACTTGAGCTATTTTCACATAGTTAACTAGACAATGAAAATGGCATTGGACCTAGCCAATATAGTATATTCAAGGCTACAATATGTACATTCTTCACAATGTAAACTGCTGTACAGAACTGTCCTATGTATAAATGTTTTTCAATTCTTGTTACCATCCTAAGACTGATTCCTGTACGAGAAGGTGAAGGCCTCATCGTTGGCTTCTGTGGCTGCTACAGCTGCATCACTAGAAAAGTCTCATGGGAAAGAAGCAAGTTCCCAAGTTGCTGATGGCTTTCCAAGACTGAGATGTAGAATTTGCAATGGTGCTGGAGGTGACACACCAGGCCTCTGGCATCAGAGCACACTGAACTAGAGGTGCCAGCTCCATGAATAAACCTTCAAGATGACACAGATAGGAAAAATGCTGGAGCAACTTCAAAATGTTACAGAATTCTAAAAGCAGAGAACCATTATCCTATAAAAGGAGTATGCATTCCTTCCCACCCCCTGTTGAGAACAGGTGAAGTCCAAGTGTCCAGCAGGTGCTCCTCCTCATGCTGATGGACATCATGTTGTTGTCCAGGAATCTTTTTTACCTGAATGCCCAGGGTCCTAACAGGCAAGGTGTTGGGCTCCTGCGTTGAATCGAGCTTCCTTTAGGCTGGATCTTCCAGTGTCTCCAGCCACCTATCCTGTTCACTGGAGAAAGGTTGAGATAAGGATTTCTAGCGAGTATGAAAAGAAGGGGCTCCTTTGCCTATTTCATGATTATTTTGGTTAAGCGCCAAAGCTCTGACTTACGAATACAAGGAAGACACACTGGCCCTGAGTCTAAACCCAAGTGTTAGCTAAGAACTGGAAATATCAATCCACCACTTAGGGTTTTGGCCCTAGTGATATGCAACACCAAGTTGACTGGTTGGGTTTTTCAGTGTTTGTCCAGATGTCAGGGTTGTTGAGTCCCTGGTTGGATATTGCAAAAATCAATGAGGTCTCATGTTGATCTTCTCTCCTGGTACACTACCAAGCATTTCCCGACAATTAAGTGATTATGCCTAACCCACAAGACAAAAACAAAACCATCTACGTTCTCAGAGGAGGTTTCCTCTTACCTGAAACTCAGGTTATGACACACCCTAGTCCCTTCTGTCAGATCTCAGGTTGCAGGAACCAACCTCCCCGACAGCTGTCCTCCTCATCAACAGCTACAAAAAAATATTTCCCAGCAGAGACACAAGATTCGCATCAAGAGAACTCAGGGTTCCAGCCTACAAAGAAAAAACCATGCAAGTGCAGGTCACGAGACTGTGCCAGAACCCAGGCTCTATGTTGGAAGCATGGTGTTCGGCAGGCAGTCTGTGTTAGAAGATGACAGACATTGGAAGCTTGGACCCAGTGTTGTTTCTGCCCCTTTCCATCTGGATACTTCCTGATTTCTTAAAGCCAAGGCTGGACAAAATAGCTTAGACTGCACTGCAGGGTGTGTGCCAGCCCTGCCCCAATGCTCTGAGAGTTGTGCCTGCAGCCCAGGAAGCATGCAAAGGGGTGACGACACAGCAGAGGAGGAACTCCCCTACCATCATCTGCCATGGCTGTTCCTGTCACCCTCCTGTGTCACGGGGGCCGGGTGGACCTAGAAATCACTAGGTTCCACATTGCATATCTGTACACCCTGGGGCCTGCAGATAGAATGTATTTCTTTTGCTTCTAACCTTACAGTAATGCTTCAAATTCTTCCCAAAATAACTGACCCTGTGGACCCTCATATTTGCTTGGCAAGGTGGTACACGTGTGGAGTCATGGTTCACACAGGGCCTGTAGGGCAGCTTTCAAGGAACAAGTGCAGCAGGGTGCTGGAAATAGAGTGTCTTGGCACCCAGTTCTTCTGCTGCTCCCCTCCCCAGTATCAGTGAGCTCCATACTGAAGCCCTCCTCATGTTCTTAACTGTCCTGCTAAAGAGTTAGGACACCAGACCTGACACACAGAACTTGGAGGTGCAAAACCCCAAGGAGGAAAAAAGGAAGCCAACTCACAGACAGGAGACCATTTTGGGTTTAGCAGAAAGCCCTGGGAACTCCAGCTGCCGGATTACTCAAAGGAAAGTATTGATACTGCTACTTCACCACGTAAAAGGGGTCTCCATGGTAATCCGTGCGACAAAAGCGTCTGTAACAAAAGAACAGGTTCTAGGCTTAGAGTGACACACATTTCCCTTACGTGGCCGGACTTCAGGCACTCACGCCACATGAGCAAGGCAAGACAGACTCAAAGGCTGTTCTGTAAAGTCAAACACTCAGAAAGTTTCTCCTTGCTCATTTGGGAAGAGGTCGTAAGTCCTGGAGAAAATCAAGTTTTGTCTTAATGAAAAATGCAAAAAGCCCCAAAGAACAAGAGGGAAGTGAGATACCGTAACTACTTTTATAACCCAACAGCATTGCTTGAAATGCTCCACACTGGTGCCATTTTACATCATGTCTGGATAGAAATATTTCCTGATCAGCTTCTCCCATTTTAAAAATTCTGAGTCCTTGATTTAGCTTTTCAGGCCTCTGCAGGACTTTCTAATGCTTCAAGACAAATGCTGGTATTTGTGTTGACTTGCAATTAGTGCCTTGAAATCACTCCTCAGATCAATGTCTTGAAAATTGGCTGTAAGAGGTGGATTTTTAAGTAATGCACAGGGATTTAATCCCCTGCTTCCCATTATTGTAAGGGCTGTGAGTCTAAATCCCCTTGCAACTGACCCAAAATTTACCCTCTGCTGCCTTGGAGTGCCAATTAAACAATGAAAACCCAAACCATGGTCAGATATAATTAGTTTGAGAACAGAGTTCTACCATTTTGCTCATGCCAAGCAAATTAACCCCTCTGATGGCACACACAGAATCATCTGGACAAAGAGAACACCAATTTCAAATCTAAACATGTCTCATGCTATTTGCCAGGAGGTTGCAATATTAAAACACTGTGCTCTTTGTGCAGTGTGGGCAAACGAGGAAATAAAACTCTGGCTGAAAATGACAGCAATTGAAGTATTTACGGTTGGCTTTCCCCCCTCCTTATATTAAAAAAAAAGCCTTCTAAGACACTAGTTGATCCAGGTTTCATAAAAAAAAAATGTGTTACTTCTTAAAAATAATGACTTGGATAAGAGTAGATTTCAGTTGCATAGCAAAAACCCTTAAGAGAAAGTTCTTGTGTGAAGACTGCTGGGTGTTTTTAACCCACTCTGGAGTATCCAGGTCAGTGGCCCCTGAACAAGCCAAGCCAAGTGCCCCGCCCATCCTGGCCAACTTGTGGGATGAGGTGGTCCCTTTGGTGACTTAAGGCATCTGACCCAAGGCAGGGTTTGGCCACATCCCACATCCCTCTGCTCCACTCATAAGGACTTGACAACTGCTGATGTGGAAACAGACCCTTCATGCATTTCCTCTGTCTACACTCAGCAGTGTAGAATTGTGTAGCGGGGAAAAGACAAGCTACGTTAGAACCTCAGGGCTGGACAAGGTGAAGTCATTTTCCTTTTGTAGTTATTACCGCTTCTGTGGTTTGGGGAGAAGGGGAAGGAACAGAAAGGGAGATAAGGGTGAAAATGAGGTTAACAACCAGCAAAAACCCTCCCACAGAGTGGCTACCTCACTCCAAGGCCCTGCCATCTTTGTCATTTTGAATTCCCCTTATTCGACTTAACCAAATGTTCCAAGTGCCATTGGGCCACATTGGCCTGTGTTGGAGGAGCTTGACAAGTCAGCCAGGGGATTCACTTGCGGCATTAAGGAACTGTGAGTGAAAGAGTGTCCCAAGGGTGACAGTGAGCAGGTGTTCACACAGCTGTCAGTAGGAAGTTTCCAAAGAGCTTCCAACTGGGTGTTCTCTGGGACACCAGAGGCTGTCTGCGTGTGTGTTACATAGAGAAATGGGAAAGACAAGCAGTCAATCGCTGTTGTTAGAGAAATCCCTTCTTTCCCCAAGAAAAATATCAGGCTTATTCATGAGAATCTATGGGCGCTACACTGAAAACATTTGTGAAAACAACAAGGTCACTCCTAAAGGCATGATGAACTAGGAGCCAGAATACTGAGAGGAACGTCTTTTGATTCTCCAGTTTCCTTATAAAAATATACACAGAAATTCATGGACATTTTGTACGTACAACTCGATTTCTCTCATGTACAACATAAATCATTTAATGTAACATTTGCAACCTTAGAAAGGCAGACATATTTAATCCAAGTCCGTTTATAAATCCCAATGTCACATGGATTAAAAACTGCAGATAAATTAAGTCACAATAATATCCTGTACATGCATTAAGGCTGGTGATTGCTAAAGTCTCTTGGGTATCTACAAATAGGAAAGCACACGCAGATTACTGGGTCTGAAGGGTGTCTACATCATTAAAAAAATCTTGCTTTTTTTTTTTTTGGTGATACAGATTTCAACAGTAACTCTGGAAAACTGTGAAAAATGTTATTTAAAAATATATATGTATATGCTACTGCACAGTTTCAAAGATGTGATTCATAAATAATGTTGGCTGCACTGATTCATTTTTTCTAAACAATTACTGCACTTCCAAGGTGATGAGAACACGCAGTGACTTATACTCAAGGTTAGGCACTAGTCATATCCGTCAGGCGTACTACAGTTTCATGTTAGCTGTATTGTACATATATATTTTTAAATGTATGCATTTATACAAACTGTGTATGTTACGTATGGGGTGTCAGAAATGTACACATCACTGTTCTATAATACACACATCATTGTTGTACATAGCAGGATGAGTTTTAGTGCAGAAAGTCTCATTGCATTGCATTCCACGTGTTCAACCTAGTACACAATTTGTCAACTGTTCAAATTATTTTTTTTCCAGTACATTCCCTCAAGATAGTGGGTCTAAGTGGGTCCATTTGCATTACTTAAAAGTTTCTGGAAATATGCTGTAACCAAACCTCTCTCTCCAGGCATGATTCTGAACATGACTCTCGTCTGCGTGGAATAGGAATGAATGCCAAGCTGTGGCCGGGGACATATTTGGCCTGCTCTCTTTGAAAGAGAATTCTAACCCGATTACAAAGGATGGCATCCACTCAGGTCATGGCAGGAGAAGGTCAGCTGAATGTGTGCTGAGTGTCTGAGGACAGATGGAGTCTTCAAATAGAAGTGAGAGTGAACATTGGTTGAATGGCAGGACTCACTGGAAGGAGACACATCCGACCATCAGTCGTGATTGTCCCAGGGGGATGGGGCAACCACAGATGTAGATAATTTACTTTCTACACTTCTGCATTGCTTGACTTTTTACAATGAGCAAAGTACAACATCTAAACCTGGAGCAAAACTAAATAAAAAGAACAGGCGAGCCTTGACCTTTACAAGCAAAAATCAGAAGATGGTTTCTGACCAAAATCATCTATGCCAAACCCAAGAGAAATCCACTGGCCCAGCAAGCTCAACTGGTGAGAGGAGACAGTGACAGGCCTGGCACGCTCTGGGCAACCCCCAACACAACCCCACTACACAAGACATCTGGTTGGGAACCTCGGGTCATCAGAGTATTGATGAAGACACTGTGGACACAGCCACCAGGAGACCACCTGCATGTCTCAGTGGGGTTTCCTGGATAAGTACATCCAGGACCCTTACAGCAAAGCCTGCAACTTTATAGATGGGTGGGCAGGATCAGGAGAGCTCCCTGGGGATGTGTGACAGACCCCATCGGTCAGCCCCCCTATCCAATGGTTTAAAAGTTTCATCAGAATTCAACAGGAGTAAGTAGAATAGTTGCAGTTCTGCCAAAAAACAAAAAAGAAAACAAAAAAATACAACCCAAACTTCTCACTTTAGATTCAAATTTCCCACACAGGAGGGGCTCCCGAAGTCCAAGAGCAAAGGGCTGTAAGGGACACCTCAGACGGAAGCAGGTGGGGTGGACACACTTCACCTTTCCCAATGCTTGGAGGCCAAGGCCAAATACCAGCTTCATGGCTCTTCACTTGTTCATTTCCAATTAATTCCAAATCATCAGAGTGGCTCAATCATTTGTACAGTTTTTAATCAGTGCTCAGAACTAGCGAATTATAGCAATCTTATTTCCCACCTACAGATCAGGCTGACAAAAATGTTAACGCTGCAAGCAAAGCTGTATGAGTGAAAACACGTATCAGCATCTCCTATACAAATCTCGTGCCAGCAGCGCCTTGCCAAGTGGATTGCTCCACGTACAGCATCACCTGTCTCTCTCAGACCATCCTGGTGTAATTTTGTCAAATAAGAGGCCTTAAGGATATTATTTCTGTTTTTTTTTTCTGAAGTGTGGTAACAAATACCCTTTTTTTGGAAGTTGTTTTAAGAGACTAGTTTACATCAAAATACATTTAATAAGACTACATCTCAGGTATGACAAGACATTATCAAAGATAGAAACTTCAGACAAAAAATGTAAACAAGATGTCAAAAAAGTAAAATGTAAACTTAATTGGAAAAAACAACAACAAAAGAACAGAAGGGCGGGCAAGGGCACACAGACCAGATGCATGTGATATAAGCGAGGTGCACTGATCGCTGCTGCCCCAAACAAAATTGCAATCAATGCAGGAATAACTTCCTGTGGACTAAGCAGCTTGCCAATCGAAGCCGGAGAAGCAGTCCCCAAACCAAAATGCAGGGAAGGCCCGCCGTGACCCAGTCTGCATGAAGAGTGAGACAGAATCAGACGGCATTATAACAGCAGACCACCCTCAGCCTGATGAGCAACAGATACAGGCTCCCGGTGATGGGACACTCTAGGTCTACGTCCCCATGTGGCCAAGGCAATTTGTAAGACAGCTATTGTAGAAATGAAAGACTTGCAGCACTTTGGCTTACGAATGACACACAGCTTTGCAGCCACTGGGCCCCATAGGCAGGGAGAAGTGCCTGTGGCTGTAGGCTTTACTGTCCCAGGTGTAGAAGACCACACTGCCTTTACTGAGTCGTTGCTTTCGTGTTTAATTTTCAGACACCAAGTTTTTACCCAATCCTGGTGTCATTTTCCTACTGTTTTGGGGGTGGAGTAGGGAAGCCTTTTAGGAGCAGATCCATTTGCTTGTAAAGCAGTTATCCAACGAGGATGTGGCACTGGGGCAGGGTGGGGGGGCGGGGTGTAAGGAGAAGGGCAGGGAATTTGGTAACATGCAAACCTGTAAAGGCCTGGCACAAAAATAACCAACTGTTTTCATGTGTCAATTACCCATGGATACAAGCCAGTCAAAAAAAAATCAGGAACAGTAAGTATTAATACTGAAAGTAATCAAGAATCTAAGAGCTAAGGTCATCTGAAGTGGCAGGCACGCTCTGGGTGTGCGTATTGCACCTGCTGACCTAACCAGGGAGATTTTGGTTGAACTTTCTAGGAAGTCATGGTTTAGCATTGAAACAGAAAGTGTGTGTCTGTGACTGTGTGGATGTATGCATGTGTGTGTTTTAGGAACCTCTGGTCCCTCTGTCTAGCCCGGAGTCACGGAAACAAGATAGAGTGTGTGTTCTGAAGAGCTGTACCTTCACACACACACACACACACACGCACACACACACACAGACGGCTTCTTGTACACCCGCACATACAAACACACACGCCCTGGGAAAAACCACTGCTCGATGCTGAGGAAATTGTTCACCACCGCTTGGGAACTGCTGTGGCTGGGAATTTCAGTAGCACAGTGTCCAGAAACAGTGAGCTGTCCGTGGGGACGAGAGCCCAGTCCTGCTCGAGGGTGAGGGCCCTAGGACAGGTGGGTGCTGTTCCGAAGCCAGTGCAGGCCCTGCTGGGAGTACTGGACCAGGTGCTCCATGCTGCTGTGCAGGGTGACAGGCCCCATGAGCAGATCCAGGTCATTGAAGAATTCTGGGGACAGAGAGAACTGTTAAGAGTGCCATCCGTGCTGCTCTGAGCTCAGGATCTGAGTGACTTAGGAAAAAAAATCCCGTTCAAGTTCTCTGCACAGATCAAGGATTCTCTATGTCGTCATGTGTCTGTAGCATTCCACTGAACAAAACCAAACCAAAGGGGGCGAGACTCACCCTCCAGCCAAATAATTAACTGAGCGGGATCTGCCATTTGTAATTGAAGTGAATAATGTCAACGTAGCCAAATGGCAAAGAAAATCCCAATCCTCAGACTGCATTTTCCCAGCGCAGTAACATTCCCTATGCTCAGTGTCAATGAGGCTCTGTCACCCCCTATCCTGCACTCAGGCGCTGCACACGCTGGGGCCCAACAGTGAGTCCAACTGGGGAGGCTCTGGGTTCCTGCGGGCAAATCTCAGCCAGGTCCTGAGTCATCTCTACTGAAGGTGCTGAGTCATCTCTACTGAAGGTGCTGAGTCATCTCTACTGAAGGTGCTGAGTCATCTCTGCTGAAGGTGCTGAGTCATCTCTACTGAAAGTCCTGAGTCATCGCTACTGAAGGTGCTGAGTCATCTCTACTGAAGGTGCTGAGTCATCTCTACTCAAAGTCCTGAGCCATCTCTACTGAAGTGGGCCTTCTAGCTTCTGGAATGTTCTCTGTGTTTGTCCTTTCATGAAACAAGGCACTCTGCTAAATGTGGGGGCAGGGCAGGGATGGACTCCAGGTGGGCTCAGCTCAGTGGCTGATTAAGATCAACAAGGTCACGTAGCCACTCTGCTGGCACAGGGGGGTCACTGAGTAACAGCAGTCGGAATCTGGGGCACATTATGCAAAGGTACACATGAACATGGGCACTTGAAGAAGCACAAGGAAGGGGCTGCTGTTGTGGCCCAGAGTTAAGCCATGGCCTGTGACACTGGGTGTGGGTTCGGTCCCAGCTGCTCTGCTTCTGTCCCAGCTCTCTGCTAATGCGCCTGGGAAAGTAGCAGAAGATGGCCCAAGTGCTTGAGCCCCTGCCACCCATGTGGGAGACTTGGATGGAGTTCCTGGTTCTTGGCTTTGGCCTGGCCCAGCCCCAGCCATTGCAGCCACTTGGAGAGTGAACCAGTAGATGGAAGATAGATCTCTGTGCCACTTTGCCTTTCAAAGAGATCAATTTTATATAAAAAAGTTATGGGAAATGGAATTAAGGGGTAAGTATATTTTGGTGCCAATAATTTTTGAAATCCATGCATATTGAGGGGGTCTTCAAAAAGTTCATGGAAACATATATTGTGAAAAAACCAGGTCTGATTTCAAATAAACTTCTTTTAATTCTGCTATCCAAGAACTTTCTGAAGTCCCCTCATAAATACAGATGGAGTCCTGCTGGGGAAGGGGAGGGGAGGGGAGGGGTGGGTCAGGAAGACAGTTGCAGGTGGCTGGGAAGTCAGGCATGGCAGGGATCTGGGAGCGAGGGGGAGGAGAGGTGGAGAAAGAGCAGGTCTAGGTTGGGGGACACTGCTGAGCTTGCCCTGGCACGCGGCACTGAGCTCTCTGTAGTGTGGCCTCTCCAGGGGCTCCCAATCTGTACGTGTGTATTTCTATACGTTCGTCCCCTCTGGTTTGCTCCCCTGGCCCTTTCATGCCCTCAGCCATGCACTTCCGGAAGCGCTGTTCCACGCCTGCTCCTCTGGCGGGTCTGCAGGCCTCTGACTTCTGTGGCTTTCCCACTGGACTTCCAGGGTGCAGCATTCTGTCCTGCACTGGTTTCACTCTCAGTGCTATGCCCTCGGGCTCCACCTGGGCCAACCATTCCTCACGTGGACATCCTGCTCTTGTTCTCAGAAGCTAACACTCCCATGGGGACACTGGTAGCAGTTACTGGCCCCAAAGTGAGCTTGGGTTTAGCCTCCCCCTTGTTGTAGAAGTGAGAGGAGTAAAGTGGTTAATCTTTTAGGAGTAGAGTGAACAGTGTTGATCAAGATGTTGCCTTACATAATTTATACTTATTGACCCACAACTCCCTCCTAGGAAAATAAGTAGAAATGTGGTGATGACTTCTGTAAGGATATTTATCACAACGCTGTTTGGTCCAACAACAGGGACATGGTCCAAGAAATGGCATTTGACTGCTACATAGCCATCATGTTCCGACAGTATCAAAGAACCATGATAAAGGGTAGGTTTAAAATGTTTCCAATTTAATTTTTTTCAGAGAAATTGAGGAGAGGGAGGGAGGGAGGTGAAGGGAGAAAATGAGGAGGGGAGGCAGAGAGGGAGACAGAGAGAGAGAGAGAGAGAGAGCGAGCGAGAGCGCTCCCTCACCCACTGGTTCACTCCGCAACTGCCCACCATGGCTGGGACTGCGGTGGGTATGGAGTCAGGAGCCAGACATGTAATCCAGGTCTCCCAGGCAGGTGGAAGGGATGCAATCACTTGAGCCATTCCTGCTACCTCCCAGGATCTGCATCAGCAGGGAGATAGATGAGGGTATACAAACCAGACACTCCATAATGGAACACGGTAGCATCTTAGCTGCTACGCTAAACACCTGCCCCATAAGTGGTGTTTTGGAATTAGTGACATGAGAAAGTGTCTGATAAATGTGAAATGAACAGAGGATATACAGTATGATCTTAATGATCTTACTCTGGTAAGCATAGCGCACGTTTGGGGAAGAAAGACTAAAACTGGTAGAATGTTTATAGGAGTTACTTTTGGTGATAAGATTACTGTTGATTTAAAAACTTTTTTTGCTGTAGCTTTCTATTTGTTTTTAAAGATTTTTTAAAATTTATTTGAAAGGCAAAGGTACAGAGAGAGAGAGAGAATCTTCCACCCACTGGTTCACTCCCCAAATGGTCACAACAGCCAGGGCTGGGCCAGGCAGAAGCAAAGAGCCCAGAACAATTCTTCCTGGTCTCCCCTGAGGGCACAGAGGCCCAAGCACTTGGACCATCTTCCACTGCTTTCCCAGGCACAGGAGCAGGGAGCTGGATGGAAAGTGGAGCAGCCAGATCTCGAACCTGCACCCATATGGGTTGCCCACATTGCAGGTGGAGTCTTAGCCTGCTATGCCACAATGCTGGTGCCTTGGGAGTTTGCACTAGGTCTTGAACTACAAATGTAGCCACAGTAAGTGTCTGTTACTTTTATAACTAGTAAAAACCAATGTTATTTTGCAAGAACACATAGGGGTGGGTGTGTGGTGCATTGGTTAAGATGCCTGCAGGGATGCCGGTGTCCCATACTGGAGAGTCTCTTTTGAGTGCTGGCTTTGCTTCCAACCCCAGCTGCCTGCTAACGTGAACCATGGGAGGTAACAGCTGATGACTCAAATATCTGGGTCGCTGGCACCCATGTAGGAGGTCTGGATGGAGTTCCTAGCTCCTGGCTGTGGCTTGGCCCAGCCCCAACTATTGCAGGCATCTAGACAGTGAGCCAGTGCATGGCTGCTCTCTGTCTGTCAAGGACACCCTGCCTTTCAAATAAAATGAAAATAAGAAAAAATAAATATAGCTACATGTAAAACACTGTCTTTTCAATTGTAAGCAGCTGGTGCTTAAAGAGCTCTTAACATTCTCATTCATTCAATGTTTCAAGCTCCAACTGTGTTCTAGGGATTGTGTTAGGTTTTTTTTTTTTTTTTAATTTATTTATTTATTTGAGAGGCAGAGTTACAGAGAGAGAGAGAGAGATCTTCCATCCACTGGTTTACTCCCCAAATGGCTGCACGGCCAGAGCTGGGCCCATCCAAAGCCAGGAGCCAGGAGCTTCTTCAATGTCTCCCACATGAGTGCAGGGGCCCAAGCACTTGGGCTATCTTCCACTGCTTTCCCAGACCATTAGCACAGAGCTGGATGGGAAGAGGAGTAGCTGGGACATGAACCCGTGCCTATACGGGATTCCAGTGGCACAGGCAGAGGTTTAGCCTACAATGCCACAGTGGCAGCCCCTACGCTAGGTCTTAGGAGTACAAAGGTGAATAATACAACTACCTTCAAAAGAGCTTACTGTCCAAAGGGAAAACACATGTGTGTATATCTGTACCTGTTATCTGCACCAATACCCACACACTTCTATCCACACCTCTAGGCACATCAGTGTCACACCTAAAACTCTACTGTTGTCTGTAGTCCCTGAGTGAGGGGACAGTCAAGAAAGGTGTCACCCAGCAGGTGCAGCTCCTGCTCCCTCTCCTTGGATGAACCAAGAAAACTGCAGAGGAAAGTGATGATGCCTGTGGGCCAGTCCGTCTCCCCAGACAGGGAACCTTGCACGCCTTCTGCCCCACTCCGCGCCCCCACCCCCCACCAGCGGTGCACCTACCTCTGTTTTCCTTGGCCAAGTTGTCGGCCATCTCCCAGTAGTCGTAGCTGTGCAGGATGCTGTTGGTGATGCTGACGTGGTTGGCCGCCATCTGGTGGATGCGCTGCGGGATGCTGATGATGGTGGTCGGGGATAGGGAGCTGGCGCTCGAGAGGCTGCCCTGAGACCCCACGGAGCTGGTGGGAGAGGGGTTGGGAGACATGGGGGATGGGGTTCCAGTGCTCCTGGAAGGGGAGAGGCAGAGAAACCAGAGTGGAGAGGCCCGGAGCAGGCGCAGTGGGGCAGCCCCTGGGGACAGTGAGAACACCATGCATGGCCCTGCTCACCAACGGGTTACTTACTTTCCACTGGTGCTCCACGGGGACGGGGCCTGGGCGGCTTTTGATGAATTCTGCAGGAAAATAAAAACGGAGATGGTGAGTGCGGTGCGCTTAGTGGTCAACAGCGGCCAGTTAACGCTTGCGTGGGAGATGTGAGGGTTGAGGATATCGCAGTCCCCACGCGGATTCAGAGACACTGGATGTGGGGCTCCACCATGGCAAAGCTCCCTGCTCCTCCTTTCAAAGCAAGTCAGGGCGGCTGCCAGGGTCCCACAGCGGCTAACACGAAAGGCTCGGCCCACAGCCTGGGTTTCCACGTGTACATTTTAGATTCCCAATCAAGACAGACTACTGAGAGCCCATGAAATCCTGGCCCAGACTAACTGCTTTCCTTTTCTGAAAAGGAACAAATTAAATATTTGAACGGAGGGATGATTTGCTGAAACTACTGATACACATTTTTTTATTTAATGCCTGCAAAGAGACAAGCCATTGAATTCTATCGAGTTCATCTGTTAACTTTGAAAATTATCTGTCTTCAAAGAAGATGCTGGTGAACAGTCCTACAGGAAGAAATTAAAGTAGGCTCCCTTGACAGACAGGATGGCTGAAAATTCAGATATACCCGGAGATACTGATTTAGGGGGTACATTGCATGAGCCAGGCATTTAAAAGAAATTGTGTCCACAGCAAGGAGAGCGTCCCCTCTGAGAACCCTAGAATATCTTTCTGGAGAGAAGTCTACTGGGCTGTGAAGGGGGGAAAATGATCTTTGTGATGCATAAATATGTACATCTTGTCACTGTTTGATGAAAAATACACTAAAAATCAGTCTTTGATGAAGGGGAAAGACAAACAGCTCCTGGAAGGGACATGGCCAGGAGTGGGGAGGCTGGGCTCTCCACCCACCCTGCACACTCATGGGCTGCCTACACACACCCCGAGAATGTCTTAGATTCCCTTAAAAATTGTTATAACCTCTTGTGGCTCTCAGAATGCAGCTTCCTTCTTTATTGACACATTTTTTGATTGGAAGGCTTCTCTTTAGTGTGAGCTCTTAGATTTTTCTATTTCTGAAAACTACTGATCGTGACTCTTGGGGTGTCAAATCAAGGGAGGGCTCAACACCAGTGCAACGCACGATGCACCATGGGCCAAGACATGATCTCCTTCGCTTAGCACCTGGTGACTGTACAGGCACAATGAGGAAGGCAGCAGGGTACCCACAGTGCCACGGGGCCCAAGATAGCACAGTCATCAGAGATAACCTTCAGGAAGTAGAGGCTGGGGATTCGAGGATCTGCAATGATGGCTGTGTAACTGCAAAGGGGTGGCAGAGGCAGGCATGGTGCAAAGTTCTCATTTCTCTAGAGAAATAGCCCAGAAATCTCAAACAAATGACTAACTTCAGGTTCACCTTACAATGGTGCATCGGAGAAGAGGCTTTGCTCTTTGCAAAAATTCTCCCAGTGAAAGGAATTTCATTCCCTGAGACAAGCAGGCTTTGGCAGTGCTTACCCTTGTACTTGCACGTTGCTACTGACCTAGTGCCTCTGAGTTTCAACACAGGGTGTCTACCATTTTAAATAACCCCGACCTCTATTAAAAAGTAAATGAGCTACTGGAGAGCAGGGGGAAGTGGCTCGAAGTTAGCTACTTCCCAGGGAAAGAAGCTCTGCGTGAACAGAGGAATTGATGTCTGCTATAAAGACGAATTTCCTAGGACACTGCCGTGAGTGCCTGAACCTTCTTTCTCCTGAGGCCATAAAAGTACTCAGACAAGAAGGGGGAGACATAAATTAGATGGGCTTGCAAGGACCATTCTGAGCCCAAAAGTCACAGGTGTGTCATATAGGGCTGGAGACCAGAGGTGGCGTGGACCAGCCCTGAAGCAGGGGGTTCTCAAGGATGCCCTTGACAGTCAGCTCAATGCAAGGGAGTCTTTGTTGATACACCAGGCAGTACCTTGAAATAGTCGATCAGTGCTTTCGAGTACTTGACAGCATGGTCCCTCTTGAGTCGAAACATCCGCCAGTACAGGAGAGCCAAGCATCGGTAACTGCAGCAGAGACAGAAAAGGGGCCCTTAGAAGATGACAAATGTGTTCAAAAAACATCGCATGCCCAAGCACTCCGTGCTTACACGTTTATGTATGCAAAAATCTATCTGTAAGCTCATGGATGTCTGTGAGTATCTGTCCAAGGACTACAAGGAGGTACTTCATAAATATAGTTACTGCTTGATCATTTCATGGAAGCTTTATGAGGATCTCTGTTGGGTGGCAAAGTCTGGCCGCTGTCTTCTCTGACCACCAGGGGGCAGTCTCTCCCCATGAGTGGCGCAAGGGAGTTCTAGCCTCCTGGGCCAGCCATTGGTTCCCTTTGCTTTTTCATACTTTACTGGAGTAGGAAGGTACTTTGAAAAATATGTGGAAAACAGAATTAAAAATCAAGCTTACTTCTGTGCAAAAATTTTTTGAACTCCACGTGTAACATTTTTCTAAGGGGCATTTTCCATGAGCATTTTGAAGACCCGCCCCCCGCCACTGAATGAGTTCAAATCAAGTCACAGATATGAAAAAACACTGAGAACAGTGGTCATCGTATTACTCCCTGTGGTATTCTGTAGTAGTTTACCTGCTAGTACGGCACCTAATACAACAGTAGTCATTAATAGTCATTGTTTATCTAAACATGGAACTTGGAGAAAGGAGTGCAGCCAGCCTCTCCCGAGACCTCTCCTCTCTTTCTGGGTGCTTGTCACCCAGAATTCCTGTCACCACTAAGATCTGGCATTGACACACCAGATCCCTCACACGGTGTCAACGCTCCAGCTGATGTGATGCTGAGCAATAATCCAAGACTCTTTCGTGTGTGTCGCTGCTGAACTTTGAGAGACTTGATCTGACTTCCGAATGGACAACAATTTTTTTTTTTTTTAACAGAAGGAACCCATGAGAGATGTCGTGTGACATCAGGAGTAGGGTGACAGGTCCCAGGGAGATGCCACAGGCAAAATTATTATTTTTATAATTACAAAATCACTATCATTGTAGTGATAAATACAGAAAGATGTTGAAGGGTGTGATTTAATTACTGTGCTGAGAACTTTAATGCATCATCATGCTTGAGTCATACTAACCCCCTTGACAAGCAAACACATGAATTCTTTTGATTGCATCTAAAATGATAAACACAAGAGAAATCCCACTCATATTCAAATTACTAAAACATAGACCCATCTGATTTTAACATACATCCTCATACAGAAAACATACAGAAAACAATTATCCTTGTGTAACTGATCTGTCCCTTTTCAACCTTTGTGAGTTCAGATCACATGCAAGGAATGATCGGGACTCTCCTGGGTCATCATTACCGGCCTGGGCTTTGGAAGTGAGAAGGCACCAGGAAAACGCGCATTTTAGCAGCTGGCTTGCCAATGATGGAGTCGGAGTCTGGGGATCCCACATCAGGCTGAGATGATACACTCACCATAACGCAGCCAGTTGCTTGTCCTCTGGCGTGGCGTTGGGGCCTGAGTGGGTTTTTAGTCTCATAGCATACCTAAAGAAGAAAGAAAAAACAAAGCAAAGAAATAAAAAACAAAGCCTTCTTACTAACAACAAAACCTTCCCTGGGTGGTGGCGTGGTGCAGTGTGTTACACTGCTGCGTGGGACGCCAGCACCCAGACCAGAGTGCCTGGGATCAATTCCTGCCTCCACGTCTGATCCATCTTCCTGCTAATACCCCTAGAAGGCAATGTATGGTGGCCCAGGAACTTGAGTCCCCGCCACCCATGTGGGAGACCCTGAGTTCCAGAATCCTGGCTTCTGCATGACTCAGCCCTGGTTGTTGTGGGCATTTGTGGAGTGAACTAGTGGAGGGAAGATTTCTCTCTCTCCTATGTCTCTGTTACTCTGCCTTTCAAATGAATAAAAATGAATATATAACCACTGAAAATATAAACAAAACCTATCCTAGGATGGTCGTTCTCCCTGCCCGATACTTACCAGTGCTTGCTAACAATCCTTTCTGGAAACCTAGCTGAGCCTGCTCCATTTTCCCCACTTACGTTGTCGTGATGGCTACAACAAAACGACTTTGATGATGCCTACCTGCTTTCTGCTTGTTAACGGTACAAGTTCAAATGCTACAGAGGGCTGAGAGTACTACCAGCTCAAGAACCACTGATGTGTCCAGTAATGGGTCCATTTTCCCAAATGCTGATTTACGGCTGAGCGGCTGACAGAGGGAGGCCAAGGTCAATCCCTCTGGGGTTTTCTCGGGAAGAATCCTCACCCCTGGCACTCACGAAAGCCCAGACTGACCCCCTTTTTCTTTCCTGCACAACTCTTGTTTGGACCATGGTCTGCGTGTCCTGGGAGCACTTTCAGTCTGTATTTGTTTCCATGGATGTGTTAGGAGAAACTAGTGGCTTTTATGGGCGGCACTTAATTCCACTTAGTTCCCTGGATCAGAGCACTGGCCATTGCTTTTCCCAATAACATACCAAGCTATGTACGCAGACTCTTTGAGAGAGCTGAGCTAATAGGTGTGATGGCCAGAGAGTCCCAGGTTGAAGCAAAGTGTATTTATTAGTGATGAGAGCTTAGATGTGTGTATTAGAGTATTTAAGCCTCCATTTCCTTATGAAATAAGACCAATATTGCTGATCACATGGAACTGCCATTAGGATGACCTCAGTCAGTGTGTAAGGTACCCAACATGGTGGGTCAGGCTACTGTTACTCTGCTCAGGAAGTGATACTGTTATCATCACAGCACGCACGTGTGTGGTACTTCTGGATGCATCTCTGCATCATTTTCGTAGTGGTTCCTCTGGGCATTACAAAGATACACAGATGATTTGTGAATGATTAGTATCAGCAACATCTTTCTACTTTGAGTGACCCTAATACTGTAGAGCTACAGCCAGGGAGAACTGCAGGCACGAGGCTCAAAACCAAGAGAGCTGCTGGGTGCACCGAGCCCAGCCAAGCCACAGGCGGAAGCCTGCCCAAGGCCTCGGGGGCCCACTCCCTGCCCAAGGGTGCCCAGGCTGCGCGACATAATGCAGAAGGGGACTGCTTTGCAGGCTCATGACTTATTATTGTTTTCCTTGTTGGGCTTTGGACGGGCTTCCCCTTCTTGGTGGCCACATCTCCCTGTTGGAATGAGAATGTCTATCTGATGTCTGTCCCCCTGCTGAATGTGGGCAGTGGGTGGCTTGCTCTGATGTCCCAGGCTCACAACTGGAGGGTTCATTGCTTCAGATGAATTATGCTTTGAATCTTACCCACATCTGATTTCGATGAGACTTCGGACCCTGGAGCTGATGACAGAGCTAAGACTTCTGGGGCTACCGGGATGGAAGGAAGGTACTACACATAGTGGAGACATGGATTTAGGAGCTTGGGGGTGGAACGCTGTAGTTTCGATGTGTGGTCCCCCTACCCCTATTTATGGGTTGAAAACTTAATCCACAATGCAACAGTGCTCAGAGGCAGGAGCTTTAAGAGATGGTTAGGTCTCGAGACCTCTGTCCCCACCAATGGATTAATGCCAGCCTGTCGGAGTGAGTGGGTTACTGAGGGAGTGGGCTTCTGACAAAAAGAGTTAGTTCCGAGCTATTTCTGTCTCAGACAACCTCATTTGTTATGATACAGCACGAAGGCCATGCCTGACGCTGGTGCCGTGGTCTTCTGCTTCCCCGGCTCCAGCACTGTGAGTCGAATAAACTCCTATTGTTCATAAACTGCCTCTTCTGCCGTATTCCGTGGTAGGAGCAGAACACGGAGTAATTCAGTGCTTTAGGCTCTATTCAGTTTCTTTTTTTCAGTCCATTTCCTCTCTGTTGTTCAGACTGGAAAAATTCTATTTTCTGTCTTCAAGTTCATTGATTCTGTCTTCTGTCATCTCCATTCTATTACTGAGCCCATCCAGGGAATATTTTTGTTTCTGTTATGATATTTTTCAGTCCTGTTACTTCCACTTGATTCTTTTTTAGTAACTTCCACTTTCTGGACACAATTTTCCTATTTTTTTTGCTTACTAAAGTGTTTGCATGGTGGCTGCTTTAAAATCTTTGTTAGGTAATTCCTACATCTGACTCATCTTGGGACTGGTGGGATGCTCCTGGTTCTTGGTATAAGGAGTGAATTCCTTTTGTATCCCAGGCATGCTGGCTATGATGTTAGGAGACTCTGGGTTGCCCGGCAGTCCCCCTGTTTAGGTTTTAGCAAGCAGGTTTTAGCCTATCTGGGAGGCTGTGGTTCCAATTGCATTGACTTTTCCTGGTACTTCTTTGCTTGCCTGGTGGATCTGGTGTCACTGGTACTCCCCATGGGCCTGGATGGTACTGTCAGTGGTGAGGTGGGGTGGGAAGAGGTTTGCTGGGCTGGTTCCGGTGCTGGTGGAGCTCCAACTTCCATTGTCCCTTGGCCCCTTGTGGAGAAAGGAATTCTCCCATCTGTGGGGTCCAAGGGTGCACCCTGGGGTAAACACTGAGATCACCCTCCTGTGCTCCTGGCTTCCCAGTGTCTCCCAGTCGGGGAGACGGGTCTCAGGCTTCATAGGCAATGTGCAGATTTAAGTGGAAAATTTCTAACTCAGGGAAGGAAAACTCCTTTTGTCTTAGAATTTCAGGTGGTTTAAGGGATTCTGTTCATTTGGCACTACCTACAGGCCGGACTGCTCTCCACCAAACAAGGTTACCCGCAGCAATGGGCACAGCACACACACAGCACTCAGCACCCCAGGCGCAACTAATCGGCACCTCTGGTTTGTCTTTTTGTATTTCAAATGAGAGTGCCTTTAAACAGCCATGATCCGCCAGTTCACCTGGGGCCCAATAGCTTGCTTCTTATTCCTCCCAGATGTGCTGGGAACTGTTCTAAGGACTGGGGATGCATCAGCGAACAAATCAGACCAAACACAAACACAAAAACTAATCCCAGTGCCCAACACACACATATCCTGGAATATCCGACTGCACTGAGCCTGTCAGTCTCACCCACTTTCTTCCTTGCCTGGGGACTGGGGCCATGCCTTGTTCTGCAGAAATAATGTGAGGATTTGGGATCTTTTAGAAAAATCTTAACTTTTATTTTTTTATTCTGTCTTATTCACTGCTGAAAATATGTACCATTTTTTAAAAATCTTTTTTTTAAAAAAAGAATATAGACTAGTGATGACTACACGTTGAGAAGGGTGATGGTGGGGGATAGAGGAAGCTTGGATAATGGTGACTAAAGACAGCTGGATAGAAGGATTAAGTACACAGCGTAGGGAAGTGACTCAGCTTAGGATAATTCACTATATACTTTAAGGATAAATAATAGAGAGCAGCTTGAAGGCTCAAAATATTCTTGAGGAGTGCTGTGCTTTTTGAAGGTGGTATGTTCTGTGATGTCAGGATGATAGTTTCAAAGGCTGCAGAGTATTTTCTGGAGGGAGAACGGTGTGAGATACCAAGTACCGTCTTCAGGTCAATGTAGACCAGGACTATAACCTGAGATGGTTAGACATCTTCCATTTGCAAAGGCAGGACGTGGCTAAGAGGGGTCTAGGTCTAGGTAGCTCAGGATCTCAGGATCAGATAAGCCTCTGACAGCGAGTTTTAGGAGGGATCATTTCACATAATGAGTGTTAGACGTTATCTGCAGCAATTCAGCCTGCTAAGAACATAAAGCTTATTACGAAGTTTCTCCATAGGATCAAGGGATGAAGTTCTGGCCAGCGCTGCGGCTCACTAGGTTAATCCTCTGCCTGTGGCGCTGGTACCCCGGGCTCCTAGTCCCGGTTGCTCCTCTTCCAGTCCAGCTCTCTGCTGTGGCCTGGGAAGGCAGTGGAGGATGGCCCAGGTCCTTGGGCCCAGAACCCGCATGGGAAACTAGCAGGAAGCACCTGGCTCCTGGCTTCAGATCGGCACAGCGCGCCGGCCATGGCAGCCATTTGGGGGGTGACAACGGAAGGAAGACCTTACTCTCTGTCTTTCTCTCTCACTGTCTAACTCTGCCTGTCAAAAAAAAAGGGGGGATGCAGTTCCCCCGACAGGTCACTTGTGTCCAGGTGTGCACTCCCCACTCTCCAGCCTGGAGGGCAGGCGTCTTCCGGGGACCACTGTGAGGCACCCTTGAGAAATCATGCTTCCATGCGAAATGTGGACATCTTAACCACACCTCCCACTGGACAGCCTGGGTTCAGTTCCCAGATCCTCACTCCAGCTTCTCACTAAATGGACCCCAGGATGCAGTGGTGATGGCTCAAGCAACTGGGTTCTTGCCTCCCACTCATGTGGAAGACCTGGACTGAGTTCCTGGTCTCCAGGTTAGGCCTGGTCCAGATCCAGTTGTTGCTGGCATTAGAGGAATCAAATCTGCAGATGGAAGCTCTCTGTCACTCAAACAAACAAAACTGCTTCTGTATGCATGGGGCTCAAGTCTGGGTTTTGAAAATTCCTTCCTTCTTTCCCTTCCTGTCATCTGACAAGCTGAGCGTCAGAGACAGGCAGAGACAGAGAGACACAGAGAGAGAGAGAGAGAGAGAGAGAGAGAGAGAGAGAGAGAGCGCCTTCTTTTGTTACAATCTACTGTGATAACCGATTGTGGTGAATCTCTTCTTGTGTCTATCTATAAATTAAACTTTACGTAGGCACATACATTTAGGAAAAAGCAGAGTATACATAGGGTTCAGTAGCAACCACAGTTTCTGGCATGCACTGGGGGTCTTGGAATGTATTTCCTGTGGATAAGGAGCGCCTACTGTATATTAACCTGAACCAGGCTAAAAGATCAGAGAGCAGCTTAGAGGTGAAGTGTGTTTAAAATCTGCCACTTCCTAGCTAGGGGAAGCATGCATGTCACGGTCCACCGAGACTCGGCTTCCCCCCTGCAGCAGTTGGGAGGCACGGAGCTGGCCTGGCTGGGCTGGCCCCCAGAGAGGGCAGAGGAGACAGGGTGTGTGATGTGCCTTGCAGAAGTCTCCCAATCTGGTTTTGGGGGGATGCACACTGGTCCCAGGTAACTCATGGAGCAGGCTGACCCCAGCTTCCCTGTGTCCCTAGCACTCCCAGACCTTGCTCACCTGCTCCCCGTGCCTGTCTCCCTGGCAGGGACACAGCGCCTACCTGATGAGCTCCACTGTTTCTGAGTACATGGTGTAGGGAGATTTGGACTCCATGGGGCCTTGTTCCATCGCATTTCCACACTCGATAAATGACAAGGCTGCTTCGGCATAGTTCAGGGCCTTCCCAAACTTCTCCACCTGGTTAAGAGAGAGAGAGGGAGAGTGCAGTGTCTTGGGTAAGGATCACTTGAATACAATAGCACCATCACAGAGCTTATACACTCTCTTCCGGAAACCTGACTAGTGAGTTCTAAAATCCCATCAATGGAACCAAGAAGACAAACGGTGAGGACACAGTGACCAGTCTTCTGGCATCTGATTTCACTTTCCAGCATTTCAGTCACCTGGGGTCAAGACTTCAGTCTGGAGTACTAAATGGAGAATTCCAGAAATAAACCATTTGTAACATTTAAGTAACTTTATCATAGCCTATTGTTACACATGTTCTATTTTATTAGTTATTGTTGCTACCGTCTTATTGTGCCTAATTTACACACTGAACTTTATCATGGAGCAAACATACCTAACAAAGCAGTTTTAGCCCTCCACTGGGGGTGTCTGGGAACATATCTCCCATGGATAAGGGGTGGGGGTGGGGCACTGCACTTCCTTCTCTATAGTTGTTTCTCAACTGGTTGCTGGTTTAAGGTGAGTCAGGTGTTACATACAGAACCATACCAAATCTAGGTGACAATGGCCAATCAACACGGCATAGAATGTCATGGCTTCTCTCATTTCTGCTTTCTTACTTCTAATGATTCCATGTCCCTCCAGGCTATGCTAAATATACGTGGAAGTTGAATGGTCTGGTTCCATGAAAGAGTTTCCATACTTTTATTTTTTTGGCATTTCCCACTTTGGATGGTCCAGGGCCCTGGCTAGAATCTTTTGTCTTACTCATAACATCTGTATATCCGTGCCTTCCTCTTCACTTTGTGTTTTCCCCTTAACAGTCTGGTCCCTACTTGAGAGTGAAAGTGAAGTGGGGCGGGTGGGGGGAAGAGGAGGTAAAAGTCAAGACACTGTTTTTGCTTTACCAGAATGGGGCACACATGTTGAAAACAAGTAATAAAAATAATTTTTGGATCATTTATAGCTGGCTAAATTTATGTTAGTTTTTCCCTATATCAGAAAGGAGAATTGTGAATCAGCTTTATATTCTTAAGTTCCATAAACCTAAACTTACACATATAATTCTTGGTTCCATACATCGCTACTCTCTGTGGTTAATTACTCTAACTTCGGACTGCAAAAAAAAAAAACACTCCAATTTCTAAATAATTCATTCATCAACCAAAAAAAAAAAATCAAACCAAACCAAACCAGTGACACAATACTCTAATTATTACTCTTGGCCTTGTTCCAAAAAAAAACAAAAAGTAAAACAAAGCTTCATTAGTGATGACACCTTAGAAGAGAAGGAGGGCAAAACTCCTTTTCATGAGCAAATCAAATTTTAAAAATATCTTATGCATGTCAAGCAGGCTATAAAGTAATCCTTTTTGGCTAACATCTTCAGATTCAGGAGATGGCTTAAGTTAGTAAGTATTTCCTGAAGCCCTTCATGTGTACCTGCCACACAAAAATCTCCTTCCAGGAACATGTAATGTGCTTGGAGAGAGGAGATTGGGGAGAGCTTGCAAACGCCAGCGAGGAGTCCAGTGCAGATGACGTGGCAGCAAGGGAGCAAGTGACGGAGGTGCCAGACAGGCCTCAGAGAGGAGACTTGGAAATAATGCTGGGGAGGCCTGGGGTGACTGGCTGGATTGGGGGTATGAAAGTGACTGAGACCGCGCGAGAGAGCATGTGTGAGCGTGTGTGTGAGTGTGAATTTAGCAGGTGCAAAGCTGGCTGGCATGAGCAAGGGCGTGCGTAGAGGCTGGTGCATGATCAGCCTGGCCGGTCCAGGGGTCTCGCTCCTGGGAAATAATAAATAGGAAAGGTGAGGCTGAATGGACAGTTCTGTTAAACCTTGGATGAAGGGCTTGAGCAGAAACGCTCATGGTGCTTGGAACTTCAGGCCTGTTCTCCAACAGGAGCCAAGCTCCCACCTCTCCAGGGAACCGGCACTCCACATCAGGCTGTGGGACTGTGTGGACTACTCTCCCTCCCACTCTGTGCCTGTGTTTTCTGACACTCAGCGGTTACTTCCCTTGCAGCTGCATGTAGCTCGATAGTGGTACAAGTCAAAGTTGGAAGCGTGACAGTGGGAGAGTGGTACTGTTATGGTTTCAACACCTTCACTACTGGAATAATGGCAATACTATGCTGCAAGTCATTTCTACTGCCTTATTCCTCTCCAGCCTTCTGATCTCATTTATAGATACTGAAATGACAAGGTAGGAAGTAGACTCCTGGAATGAGACATTACGATGGAAAAACCCTATAATATCCTTGCTTGAAAGCTTCAAGTTTTCTAAAGCAAGAGATTATCCAAGAAAGCTAAGTTATTCATTGAAAACATCAAATGCTGGTGACTTTAGGGTGCTCCGTGCAGGTAACAGTTTCCGTGCTGCTGAGTTCAAAGCAAGCTCTCCTCTCCCAGATACACAGGAGGAACACGAGGCTTTCAGAGAAAAGGACTTGATCCTGGGATTGAGCCAAAGGACGGCCAGGTGAACAAGAGACAAAAATACAAATCTAGATTTAAAATAATAATCTACCAGGGCTGGCATTGTGGTGTAGTGGGTAAAGCCACCACCTGTACCACTGGCATCCATGTGGGCACCAATTCGAGTCCTGGTTGCTCTACTTTCAATCCAGTTCCCAGCTAATGCACCTGGGAAGGCAGCGGAAGGTGGCCCAAGTGCTTGGGCCTTTGCACCCATGTGGGAGACCTGGAAGAAGATCCTGGCTTCTGGCTTTGGCATGGTCCAGCACTGGTCATTACGGCCATCTGGGGAGTGAACCAGTGGATGGAAGATCTCTGTCTCTCCCACTCTCTCTCTGACTCTGACTTTCAAAATAAATAAATAAACAAACAAATCTTTAAAATCTATCTGTTTATCTAAGAGGGAGAGAGGGAGAGACAGAGAAGGATGGAAGGATGGAGGGAGGCAGAGAGAGAGAGAGAGAGAGAGAGAGAGAGCGAGCGAGCTCCCTCATCTGCTGCTCTACTCCCTGAATGTCTGCAATGGCTAGGGCTGGATCAGGGTGGGAGGTGGGAGCCAGAAATTCAATCCAGGGCTCCCACATGGATGGCAGGAACTAAATTACTTAAGTCATAGCCATTTCTTCCCTGGAAGCTAGAATCATGAGATGAAGTCAGACAGTGAACCCAGGTACTCCCTTATGGGACACGGGCATTTTTTTTTAGATTTTATTTATTTATTTGAAAGGTAGAATAAGAGACAGAGGGAGAGGCAGAAAGGAAGGTCTTCCATCTGCTGGCTCACTACCCAAATGGCTGCAACAGCTGGAACTGAGTTAATCTGAAGCCAGGAGCCAGGATCTTCTTCCAGGTCTCCCACATGGGTGCAAAGGCCCAAGCACTTGGGCCACCTTTTGCTGCCTTCCCAGGCCATACCAGAGATGCTGGATTGAAAGAAGAGCAGCTGGGATATGAACTGGTGTCCACATGGGATGCAGGTGGAGGCTTAACCTACTATACCACAGCGTGGTCCCCAGGATACAGGCATCTTAGCCAGCATGTTAATCACTAGGCTAAATGTCCACTTCTAGATTATTTTTTAAAGGAAAAGAATACTATCACCCACTGATTCCATTGGCTCTAGTTACTCTTCAAACCAGACTAAATTGAAATACTCATTTATCCAGGGCTTTCTGCTAGTCAGGCATTGTTGGTTGAAGTCACAATTTATTGGGCGATGAGCGGTTGATTGTACAAACATTTCTCCATTTAACAGACCCAGCCATCCTTGTAATAGATTTTATAATTACCCAGCTCTATTGCCCCAGTGATGGAGCTTCAGTACAGACAGAGTTTGGAAGATCTTACCATTGCATCTGCTTTATGTTTCATCCGTTTAGCTTCCTGCATGAAATAATCGGCACTGCGAGGCCTACAAGGAGAATGAGATTAAATGTCATTATTGCTTAACCACGAGATATTTAAGAAATATTTTCCTTTCAAACTTAAAGCATAATCAAAAAACTCTGCTCAATATGGAATCAATTTTTTTTGCATTTCCAACATTACTGCCTATATGTAAAATACTACATATTTTTCTCTTAACAATTCAAAACACACTCAATATATGCAATCCCCTTTTACAGAGGCTTTAACGTGGCCCTCCAGTGTCTACTTTGTGATTGTTCTTTAATAGTACAGCTAAGGGAACAAGTGAAACCAGGTAAGAAGCCTTATATCACATGATGTTTACACAAAACAACCCCCTTTTACTGTAAAGCCAGTAACTATGTCTCGTAATAACTGGATGGCTGTAGTTGAGTGAGAGTGTATCCTTATGAGAGTGTCATCTCCTCGCATGAACGGCAACTAGCATTTTATGGATATTTATTTAATTATTTTCAACCTGCACAGTGAGTAACGGTGTGTGATTACAATGCAGTCGTAATGAAGTTAATTGTCAAATGATATCTACCTTGTAACAACGCAAACACAGCGTGTATTCTCCTGAGTGCTGATTAGCTGCCTGGTAAACATTAACAGCAGACGTGTGCATCATTAAAGCAACAACCCTGGCCAGTGCTCTTTTGGGAGATGAAGGTAATTTATCCAGAGACTGATCTGAGTGTGTGTGTGTGTGTGTGTGTGTGTGTGTGTGTGTGTGATGACCCCAACTCACACTAAGCTACTCACCAGACAACATCTTTAAATGAGTAGTCTGATGGATTGCTTTTTAAAACAAGCTACATCTTTTAGGTACCATCAGCATAAACTATTTTTGTATTATGGGTCTTAACATAATCAAAAACTTGACCCATGCATGAATATCCAACAGGAGCCAAGGCAATTAATGACACTAATTGCAGACTGTTTGACCTAGTGTGGCATGCTTATTTTGAATAGCCTTATTACTAATGGGTCTCTCACCTTACTATAATGCTGGGTAGTCAGAGCATCCCTTTATCCAAAGAGATACAAATGCTTAGAAAAACAAGGCAAACTCTAACAATGGCATTGCGCTTAATCAAACAAATAAGCAAATCAGAATCAAAGCCAATAATTCATTTCAAGTCAAAACCTCACCACAGCAGCCGGCACTGTAGCGCGGCAGGTTAAGCCACCACTTGCAAACCCCTAGTTTGAGTGCCCACTGCTCCACTTTCAATCCGGCTTCCTGCTCGTGCATCTGAAAGTATCAGGAGATCGCCCGAGTGCTTGAGCCCCAGGACGCACATGAGAGACCCGGGTAGAGTTCTAGGCTCCTTGGCTTTGGCCTCACCCAGCCCTGGCTGTTGTGGCCATATGGGGAGTGAACGAGTGGATGAAAGATCTCTTTTACTCCCTCCCTCTCTCTGTAACTCTGCTTTTCAAATGAATAAATCAACCTTTAACAAAAAAATCACTGAAGCAAGAAAAAGACCTAGTTTTCTGTTTCTTACTTCTTTATAAAATAACATCAACACTGTAACAGGTTGGAGGTATTTAACTTCTCCAACAAAGGAACGGGGAACCTAACTGCAGGACTCCCTTACTGTGTATAAGGGGACGGAGAGAGTCTCAGGGAAAACGGAATTAAAAGCTATGCTTATTTGGGTGCAAAACATCTTTAAAATTCAGGCATCTTTTTTTTCACAACAGGCCTTTTCAGGAGATTTTTGAAAACCCCTTATAGGCATAGATTTCAGAATATTTTTACATGAAGGTAAATTTCTCTTTTAATTTCTTTTTTTCCATGAACATTTGGAGACCGCATATACCTCCTAGCATAGCTCTGTCCCTGGCTTATGATCCCTCCAACATTCTGACCTTGGTGGGCCCAGCATCACCAGGTGAGGCCTCCGGTTCCCTTCAGAGGAAGGCTCTGCTCCCATCAGCTCTGCTCTCCCTACTCAATCTCTTGGATGCCCACACTTCTTCCAGTTGAATGGCTTTTCCAGGGTGTTTTTTTTCCATCTGTACCCAGATGCTGACTAAGTTGTCTCGGATTCCAAATCTGGCACTTTCCATTCATTTCACTGGTATCGTTGCCCCTTTTTTTTTGGGGGGGGTTTATAAGGTTCACTTTTTAGTGCTTCAAGTTCCTAACCATATTGAGTAGAAAATGTAGAGTTCTCATAAACCTGCCCCCATCAACCTCCTGCACCAGAGAGGTGCATTGGTTACAATCAAAGAACCCACATGGATGCACCATCATCACCCACGTCCACAATTCACATAAGCATCACTCTAGTCTTGAGTGTCCTATGGGTTTGGACACATGTTAGTAACGTGTATCTGCCATTATCTGTCACACAGAGTGGTTTCACTGCCCTGAAAATCCTCTGTTGTCAAAAATGCATTTATGGCCAGCAAGGTGGCACAGGTTGTAGTGCTGACACCCCATATGGGTCCTGGTTTGAGTCTTGGCTGCTCCACTTCTGATCCAGCTCCTTGCTAATGGCCTACAAAAAGCAGCAGAAGACGGTTCAAGTTTTTGGGGCCCTGCACCCACGTGAGAGATCTAGATGAAGCTCCTGGCCCCTAGCTTCGGCCTGGCCCAGTGCAGTCCGTTGTGGCCATTTGGGGAGTGAACCAGCGGATAGGAGATCTGTCTCTCCTCCTCTTTCTGTAACTCTTTCAAATAAATAAATAAATCTTTTTACAAAAATCTACTTACTTAATTTGAAAGGCAGTGAGACAGAGATGATCTCCCGTTGGCTGGTTCATTCCTCAGACACCCACAACAGTAGGTGCTGGGCCACGCTGAAACCAGGAGCCAGGAACTCAATCCAGGTCTCCACGTGGGTCTCAGGGACCTGATTACTTGAGCCACCACTGCTGTGGCCCGGAGTCTGTGTTAGCTGCAGGCCGGGGTGAGCAGGCGGAGCTGGGACTCAATCAAGCGCTGTGATACGGGATGTGGTCGAACTGGGCGGCATCTCGGCTGCTGCGCCGGATGCCTCGGTTGTGTCTCTGCTTCACATCCCAGTGTAGAAGAGCAGGCTCATCTCCAGCACAGCCCAGATCTGACTCTCAGCTTCAGATGGGGCCTGGAGTCCATGCGTTCGGGAGAAGAATTTGGGTCAATTTATACATCTCTTCTTATTGCCAACTGCTTTTTTTTTTCCCCTTTATTCCTCTGTTTTCTCCACGGCCACATCTACCCCCAAGCCCTTCTTCACTGGCTTCCACTCTGCCTGCCTCCACACTCAGTCCTGAGCAATGTTTGCAGCTTCTGTTCCAACGCCATCCTTCTCCCAGATGTCAAATCAATCTCCAGGGTCTAGGCGGTCAAATCTCAGTTGAGGTCCCCAACAATCCTGCTTCTTAACCATGTCACTTATTGATCAAGGACCTTCCACTACCAGCAGGCCTGTTTCTTTGCTATCCTGCCAACTTGCCATGCCCATCATAGAAGCTCTCTGCTCAAGCTCTTCTGGGGCTGGGACGTTCTGCGGTGTGCTCATCGTGTGCTCACCGAGTGCCGCCTATGCGCGCCCCGTGAATGGCACTGGATTCGTTCTGAGCTCAGCAAAGAGTGTTTCTTTCCGACGGGGGCAGCCACACGACCAACGAGCCAGAAAGTGTCTCCATGGCAACTTGAAATTCTCCACATCATTATCTGCTCCACGCTCTACTATAGAAGTTGGGTCATTTTTTTTTTTTTTTTGCTTGCCCTGTTCTGTAGACCTTGCCACTAATAGATTGTCATTTCAAACGCATTTCGTTTTCACGAAAGGATTCTCTTGGTAATAAGCCATGGCATTTTAGCTCTCACTAGCCTTTTAAGTCACCCTCGTGGATGGCAGGGGCTCGTGAACCCTAACGCAGGTTCTTTAATCGGGTTGCTTTCAGCTGCGGCATTTGCATGCCTTTTTTTGAACCTGATATGAAGGCTGAGTCACAAACCCTCACAGCAGTGCACCTGGCTATGTACCATCTCATTTTCTGTCTCCATCACAGCAGTTCCAATAGTAACCTGAGACCCGGAAGGAAGGAAGAGGTAGCATCTGGTGATCATTTACGAACATATTGTTAGAATTCTGTGCATGTAACGGAGGGCTCACTCCACTAAGCCACTGACGAGTGCCTGGTGGGCTCATTTTCTGCTTTCAGTGCTACCTAATGCCACGCTCCTAGATTAGACCATTACAAAGCCATTGGGACCCAAGGGACACTCCCCAGCTTGTCCAGCACTGCACGGATGCAGGCTACCGTGAATACATCATTTCCCACAGCGACACACGAGTCGGAAGGAAGAGCAAACTTGTTACCACTGCGACAGTCACGGAATGTAATTCAGCAAACATGCTAACATAAAATCCTATTAACTCAGTTTTGCGAACATGTTTTCCATCCTACATTTTTTTAAAGTAGAAAACCTAGAGCTATTTTTTTTTCCTGTAATAAAATCCTTCACATTGTTTTGCACAGTGATGGCACTTCAGGATGAAATACGAATGAAACTAATAAATGTTCAATTACACTTCACAAACCTTTCTGGCTCTGTATCTTGGGCTCTTAGGGAATGGGGCTTGAGTGATCTCAAGGCCACACCTTCACCACCTGTATCTTTGCTACAAGAGCTGTCTGCAACAAAAGCCATCAGAACACTGGATCTGAAGCAAAGGTTTCTTTTCGTCCCCTTGCCCACAACTCTCACGTACAAAGTCCTTGGTTCTGAGCAAAAGGGTGGAGGCTCCCCAGCATCTCTTCTGCCTGGGAGTACTGAAGCAACCAGGCTCTCTGTTCTGCTCTGTGGCTGTGATGGAGCTGGATGGTCTCCCAGGGAGAGGCTGGTGGGCTCCCTTCTGTATTTCCCACCTCTGTCTGTGAGAGCCAGCCTGTTTTGTGAAAACTAGCAGGATGAGACAGCTCTGTGCGTCTGAACAAACAGGTTTCTGGGCACCATGGACACCTGGATTTTTTTGGGGGGAAACTGAAATCCCAATCAGCATGTAGTTAACGGTACTCCAAATGAATCCATTGTGCTTGGATGATGGGTCTGATGTTGTCTTGTGAATCCGGGAGGTTTCACTGTGTCCAAACTTGGAGGTATGGAGTCTTCAAAGAGTTCATAGAAAATGTGCATCATGAAGAAAGTATGCATGAAGATAGAGACAGAGAGATAGACGTGAGAGGAATAGATGTGTGTGTGTGTGTGTGTGTGTGTGTGTGAATCTCCCATCTGATGATTTATTCCTCAAATGCTTGCAAAAGACAGAGTTGGGCCAGGCTGAAACCAGGAGCGCGGATCTCAATCCAGTCTCCCATGTGGGTAGCAAGGATCCAGCTACACGAGCCATCGCCTGCTGCCTCCCAGGGCCTGCACTGGCAGGAAGCTGGAATTGGGAGTGGAGCCCACACATTCTGATACAGGATGCAGGTATCCAAAGAGGCACCTTAAGTGCTGTGCAGAATATCTGCCCAGATTTCAAAAATATATTTTAGCAGCAAAATAACGTGTTAATTTCATTTTCCACAAGCTTTTTCAAATTTCCTATAGGAGGATGTGTAAGAAGTCATTCTGGTTTATTTTTTTTTTTTGAACTATTTTTCCCCACATTTTTATACTATTAAAAAATAGATACATGTAAGAAGTCATTCTTAAAAAAATTTTTTTAACTCATTTCATTTGTTTGCAAGGTAGAGAGGTAACTGGAAGAGTGATGGCGGATCTCAGATCAGAGGTCCTGGGTGCTGGTGCTGGCTTCCAGGTACTCGGCATGGAAGCAGGTGGACTGCGTTCAGGCAGCAAGGATTCAAACACAGCTTTGGTTTTCCCAACACTGATACTGGCTGGGGCCCCGGAGCCCCTGGACCCTCGCCGCTCAGAAGCAGGGGGAGTGGTTCACTGTGATTCTCACAGACCCTGGGCTTCTGCAGACAACCCGTCCATTCCCTCGGTCATGCCCAGAACACAGCCTGCACTGTGAACTTTCCTATAACCACAAGCAACTCTGTGTCAAAGTGGAAGGCGAGGGACGATTCGACTGTTGTTCTTCTCCAGGTGAGACATTTCAAGTTAATTTTTACAAACCCCTGAAAAACTCAGACTTCACTCAGGGAGAAGTGAATGTTCGTGTGCCCTGCCAGCCAAGGCCCCGTCTTGCTTTTTTTCTTGCTTTCTTTGGTTTGAACAGAATAAGGCCCCGGTCGCGAGATAAAGATTTCATAATGGAAACAAGTGCATAGAAAAGAAAGGCTCGCTAAGGGTCCCCAGGGGAAAAGCACACGGTGGGGTCCAGGTGTGAAGGGGCTGGGAAGGGGAGACTCTCAGAACAAGGCCTGGGCCCTCCCCGGGCTGGGGGTGCCAGCCTGGCTCTAGGATGCCTACTCAGGGATTTCAGTCCGTGTCCTCTGATCAAATCATACCGCCAAGAGAGCTGGCCTTTTTACACTCAGGAATCTTCCCATCCTCTATAAAATTAAACTCCTTTTAGCTAGGAGACTGCTGTACATAATTGCATTACAAATGCCCACTCCGGGCCACGTTTCTCAAGCCCTGGCCTCCAGCGTCTCGTGGCTGAATGAGGAGTCTCTTCTCGGCGTCATTGTCATCATCGGGAGATCAGGAGGCTGGGCTCCTGTTACGGGTGTCACGGGGACAGATGGCGTGTTTGGTGGCTCGGCTGTATAAGGGCTGACGGTGACTGACGGGACAGCACATCCTGCAGGGAGCAGCAGGCAGACCTGGCACTGGGAGCTCTCTGGCTTCTCAACACAGCAGTCAGCTGGCGGGAACAAGGTGCTTCCCTCTCCGGCTAAGGATGTCACCGCTCAGGACTTCCGCATCGTGGCATTCACAAAACACTTGCTCCCTCTCCATTTCTCCCGGCCAAGAACTCCCCGTCACTAATTATGACACCAGTCATGTACAGCTCGTGGCTTTTGCACTCGTGGGATCAATTTCCAGGCTCGGAGCTGGATCAAGTGCTGTCACTCATTGACATAGATTCTTACACAAGGTTTTTTTTTTTCCCTCTAAACCAAAGTTTGGTAATCACACCAGCGCCACCTTAACAGTTGTGCATCTGCTAAATGTCGGGGGTGGGGGTGGGTTGGGGGGGACAGGCACAGTCCCACTGCCACCAATCTGAGCCTGCAGCTCCCCCAACACCACACTGACCTGGGTCATATATATATATATATTTTTTTTTTTCTATTTGACAGGCAGAGTTAGACAGTGAGAGAGAGAGACAGAGAGAAAAGTCTTCCTTCCGTTGGTTCACCACCCCCAAATGGCTGCTATGGCCAGCACTACGCCGATCTGAAGCCAGGAACCAGGTGCTTCTCCTGGTCTCCCATGTGGATACAGGCACCCAAGCACCTGGGCCATCCTCCACTGCACTCCCTGGGCCACCGCAGAGAGCAGGACTGGAAGAGGAGCAACCAGGACTAGAACCTTGTGCCCATGTGGGATGCCGGTGCCGCAGGTGGAGGATTAACCAAGTGAGCCATGGTGCTGGCCCCCTGGGTCACATTTTTAAAATGAGGGCTATTCCCTTCACTCCCCGTCTGCACCCAAAAGGCAGAAACTGGTTGTGTTTGGTCAGGAACGTAGGAAAAGAGGTTTGGAAGCTGATGGTAGTACAAGTACTCTCCTAGTACAAGAACGGAGGGAGGCGCAGCAGCCCACCCTGGGAATGCTATTTATACTTCAGCCCGCCTCATTCAGCACTTGTGACTGGGCGCCCACTGGATTCAGCTGTTGTCGGGACTGCGTGTTTACCGAGTCATTAACGAGTATTTATAATACAAAAAGATGGGTTTACTTAAAAAAAAAACAACACAATGACATGATGCCGTTTGAAAAATGAAATGACAGGATGGCATCTGTTACTTGTTGGAGCGCTGTAACCAGATTTCCATCAAGTCTAAATTATTCTGGCGCTAATTATCTGGTCTTGCCTTCCCCCAGTGGCCTCTCTGCTAACGCCACTGCGTGCTGACACCCTCGGCAAGGAGAAGGGAAGAGAGTGACAGGAGCCCAGATTCTCCTCTGACAAAGGTGCTGCTGCTCTGGGGAAGCTGGGATAGACTGGGGGAGAGGTGAGGTGGGGGAGCTACTGAGACTGGGATGAAGGCGGGGAGGGCAAAGGGTGGTTGAAATTTACTGATTCCAGGAAAATTTTCCTTGGGCCATCAGACAAGGGCCGCCTCTCTGCCGTAAACAACTGTGAAGTAACTGATCTTGGCTCTGGCCCCGTCTCCTGGCACCTAGTTTGTGCTCAGTACCCACCAACTGAAAGCTTGGAGACATTTTGCAGGATTTTAGGCCACTCTGGCCTCTGGAGGATAGCTTAGTTTTAGTGTCTAAAGGAAGAGACTGGGGGCTGGCACTGTGGCGCAGCAGGTTAATGCCCTGGCCTGAAGCGCTGGCGGCCCAGAAGGGCACTGGTTCAAGACCCGGCTGTTCCACTTCTGATCCAGCTCTCTGCTGTGGCCTGGAAAAGCAGTAGAAGATGGCCCACGTCCTTGGACCCCTGTATCCACGTGGGAGACCCAGAAGAAGCTCCTGGCTCCTGGCTTCCGATTGGTACAGCTCTGGCCGTTGCGGCCAATCCTGGAGTGAACCGTCAGATGGAAGATCTCCCTCCCTCTCTCTCTCTTTCTGCCTCTCCTCTGTGTAACTCTGGCTTTCAAATAAATAAAATCCTAAAAAAAAAAAGAAGAGAAGAGACCATGCCCAGTTTTGCAGGATCTTCCCACAACTTCTTCAGCGCAATGGTTAAGAGGCTCCTTGAGTTGTTTCTCTTAACTGTGACCAATTTCCAATCAACTGGGATGCAGGGCACCGGAAGCAGCTCTCTCTCCATATGACGGAACTGTGAAAGTGCTTTTCTCTTTTATCTAGATCCATACGCGGAGAAACAATTTTATTATAGCTGCCAGCCAGGAAAAAACACATTATCTGTATTGCTAATGGAGAGAACCAATGACACCGAGATTCGTCGATATGGAGAGTGACGCGCTTATGGCAGGCTCAGCCCCAGCATGCTGAGAAACGTCTTTTAGGGAATGGCCCGAGAACTGCAGATGGGATTACACCCACGTCGCTGTGGCTGCTTCTCACTGAGCTCTCAGATCCATAGCCAAGAAAATGCATCTCAGTTTTCCCATGCATTGGTTTTCTTTTCAATACACCATGCTCTTCAAACCATCCACTGACATTGTGGGGTTTGAGCCCCCTCTGCTTGGTCACAGGGTTAGGGAGGTTTGGACTTCCCAATACAAGCTCCCCCTTGGCATTTCTAGAAGCGTCTTTAACGCCCACTACTAACCCCAACATCACAAATGCAGCTGGTCAAGTGAGTCTGCGCTCATTCCAAGCCCTCCCTGGGGATTAATTACCACCCCGTCCTGGCTGCTTCCGGGGTGGTGGGGAAGATGAGGGAGGGGAGGAGGGGTGCGGGCCAGGAGCTTGTGGGGTGGGGTGTGTGGTCCAGCTGCAGCAGCCATGGGAAGTGGAGGAAAACACATGTCCTCCTGGGCCACCCTTGAACTTTCCGAAATCCAATTATCCTGGAATGTGTTCATTAAAGGAAACAAACACAAAAAAATGTGGTTTTGGCTTTCCGCCCTCAAATTCTGCGCCCTAATGAGCTCACCCATGTCCAAGGACTACTTGGAACCACGCCTTAGTACTCTCACTCCTCAGGGGAGTTGGCAGAGATGGACAGACCACACCTGCGCCCCGGGTGAGGTCAAGGAGGATGAGGATGGATGGGTCCCTCCTTCTCCGGCTGTCATCCGAGTGTATCTTAGGCACAGCCCCCCAGGAGGTGTGTCAGGGGCGGGGCTATCACAAAGGTCTTCCAGATGGTCCTAGAAATGTCTATCAGTACCAAAACTAGGCGTGGATGTTTCACATTTGTTGCACTAAATAAACCTCTTTGAATTCTGATTTTCCACAAACTGAAATACTCTCATTTTTGGGAAGCTGGGACTTGAAGTCTTTAGAACCATCCTATTTTCCAGCTTTCAGTGGGGGTCAGTGTTAAGCAGCGTGGCCCCGCTGCAGGCCGCTAGAGGGCGGGCGCTCTCATCCCCGGGGACTTCTGCTTCCTGCCTCCCAGGGACCCACACTGGATGCTCCCTGAACAGAACCTGGATCGTTGAAACTCCTTCTTCTGCCTTCCATGCTGTCCTGGACACTTTTTTTTTCCCTTGAGAGCCTAAATATTGTCAGCATCATTTTATCATCTGTTGTTGCCAGTCTCTCAAGAGTGGTCCAGGGTGTTATTTTTACACCTCTTCTTCTGCTGATCCTCCTGCTTTGAAAACGTTACTAGGAATGAACTACACCCAGACTTCCATGCTAGAGCGGGGAAAGATAACAGGGTTTTTTTTTCCCCATATGAGAATCAGTTATGTTGTTATGAAGAATATCTCATTTTGGAAGGAAAAAAGCTTTTAGGAGTGAATTTTTTATTATAATTTACAAAGCCAAAAAATGCTTCTCTTTCAGAGAATAAAACTGCCACAATAGGCCACAATATAGGTTCTTAGAAATCTAAGACTCATTAAGGCTGTTTGCATTTATGGGATGAGTTTTTGCTTTTCTCTAATTTGATTTCATTTTATTTGAAATGAGAGACAGGGAGACAGACAGACAGACAGACACGGGGTGGGTAGGGAGGGAGGGATATGGAGAGAGATCTTCCATTTGCTGGCTCACTTCCCAAATGTATACAACATCCAGGGCTGGGCCAAGCCGAGGCCAGGAGTCAGAACTCTACCTGGGTCTCCCACGTGGGTGGCAGGGACCCAGCATTTGAGCCATTACCCACTGCCTCCCAGAGTGTGCGTCAGCCGGAAGCTGGATCAAAAGTGGAGCAGCTGGGGCTCGAACCAGTCATCCTGATACTGGATGCCGTGACATCACCTCTGTGCCAAATGCCTGTCCCCCAAATATTCTCAGCCTCCTGACACTCTGGATGCCAGCCCCATTAGCACTTGCTGCTGTTCTTTCTATGTGTACAGAAACCCCACCAGGACTTATTGGGGTACAAATGAGGCTCCCATTCCCTTTCAAAGGGGCGTTTAAGAGACCAAGTCTCACAACAGAAATGGCCACGCTGTAATCAGACGTACCCACCATGCTTCTTCCATTTTATCCCGCCCCTCGCCGCGTGGACAAAACAATCGTACTTACATGTCATCGAAGACAAGCTTCTGTCTCTTGCAGTCCCTGTGGCTGTTGGATCCTGGGGACCAAGGCTCTGTCTGCGGCCGTGTCTTGCTGTGGAGGAGGATGTTTTCGGAGCTGTGAGCTGCTTTCTAAACAACAAAAACACGTGTGTCTGAGACACTGGCCGACTGGCTGGAGAAGCAGCCCACTAAACGGAACACCTTTGGCTGTACAGAGTATCTCTGTGTTAAGGGTGCATTTGTCTCCACTGAGATACAAAGAAACACTCGTACCGGTTGAGTCTCCCTTATCCAAAGTGCTGGGGACCAGAAGTGTTTCCGATGTTGGACTCCTCTGGGTTATGGAACACTTGCATTTACAAGGTGAGACGGCTTGGGAAAGGGGCCCAAAGCTGGACACAGAAGCTGAAGGTTAAGTTTATAGCATAGGTCCAGTGCACATTCATGTACACTGGGCTCCGCCCCACGAGGTCATGTGTGGCATCGCCCACCTGTGGCATAGTGTTGGGGGTGGGGGTGAACACGTTTCGAGTTTTGGAGCATTTGGGTTCTCAGATGCTCAGCTTGGACCTGCACCCCAGGGCATGAGCTGAGGGCTCCTGTGTTCAGCGTCGGGGGGAGTCTTACTATGCTGGGTATCACAGGTTCAGAAACTGAGAGGCCTAGCAACTTGCTCCAGTCCAGGCAGCACCGTGGGTGGAGGCCCACGGGCTGGGACCCAGGCCCCTGTGTGTCCCCAGTCCTGTCTCACTGGGGCCACCGGCCCTGTGGTGTGTGTCAGTCACTCCAGAGCAGGTTCAAACACTGGCTTCCGGGCCCCATCTGAGAGTTTCAGAGTTAGCAGGTCTGGGCTGGGGCCGAGAATCTGAATTTCTGACCCCTTTCCGGGGTGATGCTGAGGCTGCCGATTCAGGAAGCAAGTTCTCACTGGACCTGCCTCTGGTAAAAAAAAAAAAAAAAGTCACCGAGCCCAGAAATAACTGCCTGGTTCAACCTTTCTGTGAGAAACAGAAAAAGCCAGAGGAAGCCCCTTGGAATTTCTGAAAAGAGGAACAGGTGCATCTGTGGAGAAATTTAAACTTGACATGGCCTGGGGCTACAAATATTCACATGACGCCTACTGTATGTTAACACATGGATCAAAGAGCAAGTGTCTTTGGTTAGAAAAAGCGAACTGACTGCGTTGAGGGTACACAGATGCCATCGTTAGGCGGACATTCTTTTTTTTATTTTAATTTTTGACAGGCAGAGTGGACAGTGAGATAGAGAGAGACAGAGAGAAAGGTCTTCCTTTGCCATTGGTTCACCCCACAATGGCCACTGCGGCCGGCACACCACGCCGATCCTAAGGCAGGAGCCAGGTGCTTCTCCTGGTCTCCCACGGGGTGCAGGGCCCAAGCACTTGGGCCATCCTCCACTGCACTCCCGGGCCACAGCAGAGGGCTAGCCTGGAAGAGGGGCAACCGGGACAGAATCTGGGGCCCCGACCGGGACTAGAACCCGGTGTGCTGGCGCCGCAGGCAGAGGATTAGCCTATTGAGCCGTGGCGCCAGCTCTTAGGAGCTTTTTTACATCCCCTGTTCTGACCAGGAAGATCAGATGTTACACTGCGAAGTTCTTCCTAAAATCCTTCAATGGTATCCACTCCCACTTGGTAGAGGGAGCAACATCAGGAAAACCGCGTCTCCTGCCTGCATGGATGGCTTCACCTCCCTCTTAGCCACGCCCCCTTTATTCCTCAGACTCCTGGGCCAGTTCTTCTTCAGGACCTTTGTACATGCGGTCTCCTTTGGGAAGTTTTTTTTTTTTTTTTTAATTACTCTTGCTTCACTACTACTTGCCTTTTCTAGATCTTAATCAGGGGTCAGCAACCTATGGCCTGTGGATCAAACCTTGCCCTTCTTATAAATAGTTTTATCAGGAACTAGAGATGCCCATTAGCTCTGATCCTAAGGCTACAGATAACTGTTCCCAAACGTGGGTTTAGAAGGCTACGTTCCTGAAGATCTGGGACGATTTACGCTCCTGCAGTAGCTTCCATCAACCCGTTCCCATCTCTGATTCACTGGGAGGAAGCGTGAAATACCACTTCCTCTCACATCTTTCTTTGCAGAAAATCCTGCGAGTGCATATGGAGTCACAACTTTTTTTTTTTTGCGCCTAAATGGATCTATCTTTTACTTCTACTTTCTATGCACTTGTTGAAGCGCTCTCACATTCTCCTCTCTTTCCTGGACCACGGAGCCCCACTGGTTTGGTTGGGAGAAGGAAGGGAGGGGGATTCAGAGGAGAGAGTCTATGTTCACTGGGCCCCAGACAGGCTGAGCAGCCCAGGGTGCCAACAAGGGCCGAGCACAAGTCTTGCAGATTTTGGTGTGGGGTTTCAATGCCAGATTTGTCCCTGCTGTTGGGGTGAGGAATTTGTCCCAATAAAAGGTTAATTTGCTCAAACCTCTCTGCTCTGGGATGGTATCATATGGAAGGCTTCTGCCAAGGGGCTTTTGGGGCAGAAGGGGCTTAGAACGCCCCTTCCTGGGGTGGGGGGTGCTTCTTGGCCCAGAGTGTGTGTGCGGGGGGAGGGGCTGCAGGGGTGAGGCAGCCTACAGGGACCCTGTGCGGCCTAGGGACCGACTAAGGGAGCCTGTGCAACTTCATCCCATCCGGATCCCAGACTGGGACAGGTAGAGCATACACCAACCGTGAGGTCCGCGGCGTGTGACTGCAGCTGCCCGTCGCCCTTGGGCTTCTTGCTGGAAGAGGCGGAGGAGAGCACACTGTTGCCGTGCGGGCGGCCGGAGGAGGGCATGTCCTCGCTGGGGTATTTGTGCTTCGACGTGTCCGAGACGGGGGAGATGGGCGGCCGGAGCAGTTTCTCGTTTTTGTTGATTGGTATTGCCAAGCTGAAAGAGGAAACGACAGTTACAAAATGCAGAGGACAGTGATGGAACGCCACGCCGTGGGCACAGCCCAAGGTCAAGGTCTCCTCTGTGACCCGGACTTCCCACTGAAGGCCTGCTGGCAGGGAGAGGTTTATGGAGAATGATTATACCAGGAAACAGCTTTATGGCATTAGGAACACAGCGAGTAATAAGCAAATAGCACTCATTGTTTTCTTTGTTCTTCCTAGCAGGATGAAGAGAGAATTAGCGCCACAGCAAATGAGGATAAAAATACTTTGCACTTGTGAGTTTTTCACCCCAGGATCTCAAAGTGCCCCAATGCCAACAAGCAACTTTTCTCCCAACAAATGCGAGCAGTAAGTAACAGGAAAGCCAATCCACTGTGATACACGTTCTCCATCTGCGAAGGGACTTTTGCCAACTTCTGAGCTTGGATTCATGATACAGAGAGTAACAGAATCACAGAAAAACCTGCAAAGCATGAAGCCAGCTGTCACCTGTGGAGTTTCTGAGTTAACCAGGCATCAACCAGAATAAACAGAGGATACAAAAGTTGTCATTAAAAGTTACAATTTCTGGGGCCGGCACTGAGGTGTAGTGAGTAAAGCTGCTGCCTGTAGTGCTGGCATCTCAAATGAGCACCGGTTCGAGTCCCGTATGCTCCACTTCTGATCCAGCTCTCTGCTATGGTCTGGGAAAGCAGCAGAAGATGGCCCAAGTGTTTGGGTCCCTGCACCCATGTGGGAGACCCAGAGGAAGCTGTTGGCCCCTGGCACTGGCCGTTGTGGCCATTTGTGGAGTGAACCAGCAGATGGAAGATCTCCCTCTCTCTGCCTCTGCCTCTCTGTAGCTCCGCCTTTCAAACAAATAATTTTTTTTTTTTTTTTGTGACAGGCAGAGTGGACAGTGAGAGAGAGAGACAGAGAGAAAGGTCTTCCTTTGCCGTTGGTTCACCCTCCAATGGCTGCCGCGGATGGCGCGCTGCGGCCGGCACACCACGCTCATCCGATGGCAGGAGCCAGGTGCTAGGTGCTTTTTCCTGGTCTCCCATGGGGTGCAGGGCCCAAGCACCTGGGCCATCCTCCACTGCACTCCCGGGCCACAGCAGAGGGCTGGCCTGGAAGAGGGGCAACCGGGACAGAATCTGGCGCCCCGACCGGGACTAGAACCCGGTGTGCCGGCGCCACAAGGCGGAGGATTAGCCTGTTGAGCCACGGCGCCGGCTAAATAATTTTTTTTTAAAAGAGAAAAAAAGTTATGATTTCTGGGGCCAGTGCTGTGGTATACGGGCGCAGGTTCAAGTCCTCGCTGCTCCATTTCTGATCCAGCTCCCTGCTTATGCACCTGGGGAAGCAGTGGAAGATGGCCCAAGTGCTTGGGACCATGCCACCCATGTCGGGGACCCAGATGAATCTCCTAGATCCTGGCTTCAGCCTGGCTCAACCCTGGTTGTTTTGGCCATTTGGGGAGTGAACCAACAGAGAGAAGACTTCTCTTTTTCTTTCTTTTTTTTTTTTTTTTTTTGCAGGCAGAGTGGACAGTGAGAGAGAGAGACAGAGAGAAAGGTCTTCCTTTTGCCGTTGGTTCACCCTCCAATGGCCGCCGCGGTCGGCGCGCTGCGGCCGGCGCACCGCGCTCGTCCGATGGCAGGAGCCAGGTGCTAGGTGCTTTTTCCTGGTCTCCCATGGGGTGCAGGGCCCAAGCACCTGGGCCATCCTCCACTGCACTCCCGGGCCACAGCAGAGGGCTGGCCTGGAAGAGGGGCAACCGGGATAGAATCGGTGCCCCGACCGGGACTAGAACCCGGTGTGCCGGCGCCGCAAGGCGGAGGATTAGCCTGTTGAGCCACGGCGCCGGCCAACTTCTCTTTTTCTCTCTCTCTGCCTCTCCCTCTGTAATTCTGACTTTCAAATAAAATAAATAAATCTTTAACAAAAAAATATGCTACACTTCCTTGTGTCTCCAAAGTCAACCATCAGAGAGGAGGAATTCATATCTATATGAGTCTCTGAAATGCACATGACATTCCTAATAAAAAAGTATTATTTAGGGAAGACACTAGCTTGAAATAAACTCAATCAACTGCTAATTTAGGGCACTTACAGAGATCACCTCATAGAGTTTGTTAAGAAGGTAAAGCTATTTATTTTTAAAGATTTACCTATGTATTTGAAAGGCAGAGTTACAGAGAGGCAGAGGCAGAGAGGTCTTCTATCCACTGGTTCATGGCTCAGATGGCCACAACGGCCAGAGTACAGGGCTTATCCTAGGCCAGGAGCCTAGAACCAGTAGCTTCCTCTGGACTTGGGCCATCTTCTACTGCTTTCCCAGGCCATAGCAGAGAGCTGAATCAGAAGTGGAGCAGCTGAGACTGAAACCGGCAACCGTATGGGATGCTGGCACTGCAGGTGGTGGCTTCACCTGCTACGTATGTCACAGCAACAGCCTTGGTAGTGCCATTTAACAAAAATGTTGTTATTATTCCTAGAGCTAGGATCTTTTGTTTCTTCCTTTTTTTTTTTTTAATATTTATTCATTTATTTATTGGAGAGGTACAGTTACAGACAGAGAGAGGGAGAGACACAGAGCGAGAGGTCTTTTATCCACTGGTTCACTCCCTAAATGTCTGCAATGGCCAGAGCTGGGCTGATTTCAAGCCAGGAGCCAGGCGCTTCTTCCAGGTTTCCCACACAGGTGCAGGGGCCCAAGCATTTGGGCCATCCGTCTGTGCTTTCCTGGGCCATAAGCAGAGAGCTGGATTGGAAGAAGAGCAGTTGGGACAGGAACCGGTGCCCATATGGGATGCGGGCACCACCGGCAGAGGTGTAGCCTGCTACGTCACAGCGTCGGCCCCGCTAGGATCTCTTAATTGCCTATGGCAGTTATCACGGCAAACAAGCCATTAAAGTCACTTCAACAAGCAATCTCCTTAGCTGGCGGTCACAGAGGAGAAATTATAAACACAGGCCTCTAGAACAAATGACAAAGCCAAGGTTCTTAACATTGGGTAAACAGATGCCCATGGAGACAGAATTTCTGGCCGCTTAGGAAGATGCGAGAAGCTATGTTATGGAAAAAGATTCTGGTGCATCCAAAGTAGTTCTCCTGGTGGGGAAGAAAGCGATGTTGGAAATGGATGTGAGCAGCCTGATTGTTTCTGGAAATGTTAAGTGGGGAAAAAAAAATCCCATCTCTAAATCCCTTTTTGCTTTACACCCATAATGATTTTTACTGTGCATGGGAAACTGAATTACGACATCTAACACTGCTGTGGGTACACACCTGGGCCTCCTTCATCACGGCCGAGTTCGTGTATTCAACTTGCCCAAAGAAACCTTGTGTGGTTCTCTTCTTTGGAATGGGCTACCGCCTTGTCTCTGAGGTTGTTTCACTGCAATGGTGGAACCCAAGAACCTTTGCAACCGCAATGCCGGTGGTGAAGATCAGCCTGAACTCTAAGTACTTCCCTATGCACTGAGCTAGGAGGATTTGCCAGGCAATTTTTTTTTAAAGATTTATTTATTTAAGAGGCAGAGTTATAGAAAGAGAGACAGAGAGAGTCTTCCATCTGTTGGTTCATTCCCCAAATGGCTGCAGTGCCCGGAGCTGGGCTGATCTGAAGCCAGGAGCCAGGAGCTTCTTCCAGGTCTCCTATGTGGGTGCAGGGGCCCAAGCACTTGGACCATCTTCTATTGCTGTCCCAAGTCCTAATGACTGATCCAGTGAGCTGGATCAGAAGTGGAGCAGCCAGGACTCGAACTGCCGCCCACATGGGAAGCTTAACTTAGGATGTCACATTGACTGCCCCATGGGCAAGAGTTTTTAACCTGGGCTCCAGGAACTTGCATAGAAAATGTGACAATTTCCTTTTCTCTAACCTTTCACCGAAAGAGAACCTTTCCTTGAATTATGAATGGAGGCAGGAAACCAGAGGAGGGGTTCAGCTGAAGCAGTGTTAGCACTACCTGAGGCTGCATCACTGGTAGAAGTCAGTTATTTTCCTGCTATATTACAGTTGTTACGGACATCATCAAGTATCATTTCTATTGACCGCTTTTTAGAAATTGTAGCTGTCACTAGATTGGCTGGAAATGTTGTTGCTAATGCAACAAGAAAGAAGCATACACAGTGTGGGCCGGTGCCGCCGGTTAATTGGCTAATCCTCCGCCTTGCGGCGCCAGCACACCGGGTTCTAGTCCTGGTCAGGGTGCCGGATTCTGTCCCGGTTGCCCCTCTTCCAGGCCAGCTCTCTGCTGTGGCCCCGGAGTGCAGTGGAGGATGGCCCAAGTGCTTGGGCCCTGCGCCCCATGGGAGACCAAGAGAAGCACCTGGCTCCTGCCTTTGGATCAGCGCGGTGCGCAGGCCGTGGCGGCCATCGGAGGGTGAATCAATGGCAAAGGAAGACCTTTCTCTCTGTCTCTCTCTCACTGTCCACTCTGCCTGTCAAAAAAAAAAAAAAAAAAGCATACATAGTGTGGATATTTCAAAAAGTTCACGGAGAAAATGGGATTAAAGGATGAGTTTATGTGAGTCCAAAGAAATTTGAAATCCATGCATAACTTTTTTTGTTTCAAAATTAGTCTTTGAATTCTATTTTGCAAACTTGGAAAAAAATATCTGAAAGGCAGGGAGAGAGAGAATGATGGTCTATTCGCTGGCTCACTCTCCAAATGCCTGCAATGGCTGAAAATGGGTCCAGGCTGAAGCCAGGAGCCAGGAACTCTATCTGGGTCTCCCACATAAGTGGTGGGGGCCACAGCACTTGAGCCAAACTCTGCTGCCTGCCTGAAATCATTAGCAGGGAGCCGGATGGGAAGCCAGGACTCAAACCAGCATCTAGATATGGGGTGCTGGGGCCCCAAAAGCCAGCTTAACCCACTGCTTCTATGACTGATGATATGCCACTTGCATAGAATAAATACCTAGGAGCTTGCCCTGCTAGACCACCACTTACCACTCCTGGACTCAGTACACAGTGGGAACACCCTTCAGAGAACAGTTTGGGAGGCCACTTCACGCTGAAAGCACAGATCTTGTCTAATGGCACCATCAGAGTCTGTATCTAGGAGCTGCAGGTGCATCACCTGCAGATTCCACTCTAGGTGTGTCTTTAAATTTTTTTAAAAATTTATTTGACAGGTAGAGTTATAGACAGTGAGAGAGAGAGAAACAGAGAGAAAGGTCTTCCATCCGTTGGTTCACTCCCCAGATGGCTGCCACGGCCAGTGCTGCGCTGATCCGAAGCCAGGAGCCAGGTGCTTCCTCCTGGTCTCCCATGTGAATGCAGGGCCCAAGCACTTGGACCATCCTCCACTGCCTTCCTGGGCCACAGCAGAGAGCTGGACTGGAAGAGGAGCAGCTGGGACTAGAACCAGCGCTCATATGGGATGCTGGTGCCACAGGCGGAGGATTAACCAAGGGAGCCACAGCACCAGCCCCCTGGGTGTGTCTTTGTACATCCTTAACAGAAGCTGAAAGTTATGGGTTTAGCACTCACCATTAATTCTGGCTTGAGGGTCTGGCATTGTGGTGCAGCAGGTTCAGCTGTTGCCTGCAACACTGCCATCCCATGTCAGAGCACTAGTCATATCCCAGTGTTGCTCTGCTTCCAACCCAGCTCCCTGCTAATGCTTCTGGGAAAGCAATGCAAGATGGCCCAAGGGCTTGGGTTCCTGCCACCCACATGCTCCCATTCCAGGATGGAGTTCCAGGCTCCTGGCTTTAGCTGGCCCAGCCTGGACTGTTGGAGAGTGGCCCGGTGGATGGAGCTCTGTCTCTGCCTCTCAAATAAAGAAGTAAAAAGAAATCCGACTCTCCTCCCACATGGCAGGCGATTTTGGATCCGGAGGGCCCTGCAGCCGCCTCCTTACTGAGGGAACACGCCTACCTGGTGATGTTCATGTTGCAGTGGTTTGCGGACAGAGCGGTATTGGCGGAGGCACTCAATCGCGAGGAGCTCTCTCTCTCCCCCTGGACTTTCTTCGGCTCCCGATAGTCATCGTCGTTGTCAAACTGCGCGAGAATAAGCAAAGGCAGATCAGCTGTAGCTCTCTGGGGGCCAGTAGGTGCTCCCAGGCACTGACCTCCACAGAGAGGGCTCTCTGGATGCTGGCCTGAGCAGCAACGCCCTGGCACAGGTTCCCAGCCAGCTCTTCAGCCAACGAGGAGGAACTCTGCTGGATTTACGGTCAACAGCTTATTGAGAGGGAAGGCACACGGCCATGATCAAATCTTGGAGGCAATGTTTTTTTGGATGACGATTACCAGTCAGGATTTCACCATCCACAGCAGACCTGATACGCATTCACATGGTGACATCAGCGTCACTTACCCTGGTATTTTTGGGGCTTAATACTGTAAGGACAGTGGCAAGCAGGGGGCCATTCTGTTTTGGAATTCCTGCCTCCCGGGAAGCGCACGCAGAGGCTGTCCCCTTGTGGTGTCTCTATCCCAGCTCACAATTAGCATCCCATGATGTCTTAGAGCCGGGATGCACCTGCTTATACAACAGGACTTGGACTGGTTCTTGTTGCCATAGCTGTGCTCCACTTCAGGATGTGATGCTAACACACCCACTCTGGGGAGAGTGCAGGAAGCCGGGCTGGGACTATGGGGCTTTCCAGGAGACGAGCGCCAGCACCCAGGAGACAAAGCCTGCCCTTCTCTCTCCAGCTGGGAACGTACCACCCAGCCTCTGCCATGGGGCACTCCTGATACTCGCACTGTACTTGGACCCTCACAAAGGGTCCAAACCAAAGTGCCAAAGCCCCCCATCCTTAGCTCTAGGGCTCCAGAAAGGTGAGACCCAGCATCTCTGACAGCCAGATCAGCAATACTGGCGCCTCAACGGCCCAGGGCACTGAGTAACCAGCACTAGGAAAATGTTCTTTCATTTTTCTTATGTCTGTGCCCAGGGATGATTCATTTGATTTTACAAGTAGAGCTGGGTGTCAGGCTTAGCCTAAAGTTTCCCAAGTGAAAATGAAAACAGACATGAGTAACACAACTATTTATAAAATATTTTGAGATTATATGTCTGTTTGTACATTTCTCCCATACATGTTTGTCTCTATAGCTATACACATTTCCAATCTATCTCTATGCTTGCCAATGTTTATCACTGTCTCTGCATATTTCTTATATATCTATAACCATATACCTATATAAAGGCATCTTCAAAAAATTCATGCAAAACGCACATTATGAAAAAAGGATGGATTTCAGAATTTTTTGTATCAAAACACACTTCTCTTGAATTCCATGAACTTTTTGAACCACCCTGCTGAATTTCCATTAGCCTAGTTATCCATCAATCCCAGAGGAAACATCCATACTCGTTGCAAAAGACTGAGGGGTCCATCCATTCAACACAAACAGAGCATGGGCACACAACCAGGCAGGCCAAGTGGCTGGAGGGTGACGGGACGAGACACATCACGCTTTTACAGAAAGAAACCCGAGTTCAGAGATGGCAAGGCAACCTCCTAAGGTCACCCAGGAGGCTAGGCTTTCGGGGCCTAGTGCAAAGTCAGAGAGCTGGGCTTCTCATCCGAAGTGCAGAAGAGTGATGTGACAAGTTCCCCAATGGGAAACAGGCTCCTCTCCTTTGCCGTCTCTCTCTCGTCATGGCAGTGCTCATTTGCTATTTTATACCGCGCTCCTTGGGGGTACTGTAGCCTCCCAGGATCCGGGGCTGCCCCAGCACCAGCACGTGTGTGTGGCCCACTAGCGCCTGGTTCCCCTCCTCCCACTCACAGGACTCACCTGTGAGGCTTGATCTGGGCCAGGAAATCCAGACGGGCATTTTCCCTTCCACAACCCACTCCCTCCGAACCTGTGGGCCACAGGTGACCCCAGGGACCTGCATCCTCCCCTCTAAAACACTCACTACCCACGTTGGCATTGGGTGAGCCGGGGTGCCTGGCCCTAGTCCGTCCTGTCCCTGCACCGAGACAGGGAGGGGAGGCTTCCTGGGGCTCTGTGTGCCAGGAGAATGAAGAGCGGGCAGAACCCATCCTGTGCAAACAGGCGGGAGCGGGGCCCACACAGGCTCCCTCCCTTACTAAACCCGCATTCAAAGAGCACATGAGGCATTCCAGGGTGGCACCTGTGTGACGGCAGGGACTGGACAAGGGCCTGAAGGAGGTGAAAGGGCAGATTTTTTTTTTTTAAATTCATGCAGAGTTTTCCTACTGTGTGCATTTTCCCTTGGACTCTTTGAAAACCTCATTTGCCTCAAAAAGTTGAAAATAACTGATTTCACACAAATAATGTACTTAGATCAGCATTCTTCTGAGGGATGTATGTTAACAGTTGCTATTTTTTTTTAAAAAGCCTTAAAATTTTATTTACTTAACAGCCAGAAACACACACACACACACACACACACACACACACACACACACGGATTCTCTTATCAGCTGATGTACTCCCCAAATGTGCACCTACACCCGGGCTGGGCTGGACTGGAGCCAGGAGCCAGAAGCTCAATCCGCAGCTCCCAGGGAGATGGCAGGGGTACAGCTCCTTCCACCATCACCCGCTGCCTCCCAGGACTGTGTGAGCGGGAAGCTGCAGTGGGGAGCAGAGCTGGGAACTGAACCCAGGCACTCCTCTCGGGGAGGCAGGCGTCCTCGCCACCATGCCAGCTTATTAACGACTGGCTTGAATGTGGAGCCGCGCGTGAGCCCTGCATCTTCGATGGGTCACCCGTTGTGTTTCTCACCGTGGTCCAAAGGACTTCGCGAGACACAGGAACAGGAAGGGACGGAAATCTCAGAACAGCCTTTAGGTCGTCTGCAGGTCCTGACTCGCTCGGATGCCTCTGAAGCTGGCTCTGAGCGTCTAGCGTCTTCTGCTGCGGCAGCTCCAGCTCTCCCCACACTCACGCTGCCTTCCTCACCCCCGTACCTCTCAGATTTGACCCAGGTGTCTCTTCTGGTGCCACTCCATCCCTGAGCTTCTGTTTACTCAAATCTCTCTCTTCCTCAGATCCCTGTTCCCCAACCCTCTCCCCTAGGAAGCCCTCCCCGATCAGTGCTGCTGCTGGCTCTCGGGTGGCAGAAATCCACCTTGGCCTTGAATGCATGAGGCTGCCCAGTTCTCAACGTGTGTGTGTGTGTGTGTGTGTGTGTGCATCATCTCAATGTTAGCATCACCCAGCCCGTCCCAGCGAAGAAGGGGCTTCCCCACGTGTTGTGCCCTCTCACAGGTCCAGCCACACACTCAACAAATATGTCCTAAGTGCTGGTTTCAACATGCACAGGTACAGAGCTCCATTAGCTATAGCTACAAACCAGCAGCAATGGTACTTTGCTCACTGGGCATTTCTAAGGATTTGAACAACAGTATCTGGTGTTTATATAAAATATTGTCGTGTAAAACTGGTGGAGTCGGGACACACACAGTCCAGACTAGCGACCTACCTGTGCTGTGCCCCTTTGGCCACAGGTGACCACCGAGTCCCCCATCCCCACACCTACCTTGCGTTTCCTCTTGGATTTTGGCAAAGCCTTTTCGGGTGGTGTGTCCAATGCTGGCAGTGTGCTCTCTGGGTCCTTAGCAGCAGGGCCGTTCAAGACCCCTGGCTCCTGGGGCAGGTGTTCCGGGATCCTGGACAGGAGGGTCAGGTCAATTTTCACCCAGAGAGACCTGACCTCATCGCTGTCCTTCAAGGGGGACAGAAGTTCGTTGCGGCCGAAGGGGACCAGCGTGTAGAACTGCTCCTCTAGCTCCTTGGCAATGTCACTGGTGGTCCTGGCGTTGATGGGGCCTGCGGGAGCCCGGGGTCCGGCCCCAGCGCTGATGCTGCTGGCAGCTTCCTTTAGCCTCTGGTCGCTGGCACAGGAGGAGGAGGAGGAGGAGGAGGAGGAGGAGGAAAAGGAGGAGGAGGAAGAGGCAGCGGCGGCAGTGGCAGCGGAAGCAGCCACGGTCTGCGCTTTGGTCAGAGGGTACTCCTCCTGTTCCGACTCCAGGTCTGAGTCGGAGGAGGAGGAGGAGGAGGATGACTCAGTCTCGATGAACTCCTTGGATTTGGGGACGGTCCTGCTCAGCCCCCGGGTGCGCCTCTTCTCGCAGGGCACCGAGGGGCGCAGCTCCTTGCGGTGGCTTGTTCGGCCGTTGCCGCAGGGCCTGGCTTTGGTGGGCTCGGGGGCCACCGCCACGCTCGCCCCCAGCGTGTCTGCAGCCACGGGCTCCTCAGGGCGGTGGCAGTTGGCGCTGTCCCCGGCTGAGGTCCTCTCCGTGCGTCTGGTGGGCTTCTTGCCTGCGGACCTGCGCGTGGGCGCGGGTGCACTGTCCACCGGTGCGCCAGGCACTGCGGGAGGTGGGGCGGCTGCGGCTGCGGTCACGGCCACGGCCGCGGGAGGGGACTTCTGCTTCACTGCCTTATTCCCAGGGGCCTTGTTGGCTGTCCTCGGCCTCTGTTCCTCCTTGCAGACGCTCTTGCTCTCCTTCTCCCTCAGGCTGGCTGGGCACACGTCTGGGAGCTTCCCGCAGTCCTGCGCCTCCTCTTTCACCGGGGTGTAGTACTGACTGCTATCGGGCCCGTGGTTTTCATTTTGGACCAGGACGGGAGGCTTGTGGGGATTAACTTTGTTGAGCCACTTATCCAGCTGCCACTTGTTCGAGGACGCCGGCTCGGCCTGCGAACGAAACCAGGGACAGAACACACAGCTGTCATTGCAGGCTCACAGAGACGGGGTGGGCGGGCTGGCTGTATCCTGAACTCTGCTGAGTGTGGGAGCAGAAAAAAGATGGGCCGTAAGCAGCAGAATGGGAGCAGCAGGTGAGTGTGTGGCCGCCCTGGCGGGGGTGGGGGGTGGGGTGGGAGGGAGCCCTAAGGCCACCTGGACGGTGCTACTCTTCCAGGAGGCTGACACCAAGATGTCAGGGGATAGCATGGAGCCCTGTTAGATCCCACTTTCTCACACTTTTGAGTGTTAAACAATCCATACTGTTGATAATTATAATAGAGACGTAGACTTTGAGACTATGTGAAACCTAGCTGGGGACGGGGCGGGGGGGCAGCTTGGAAGGCTGAGGATGAAAGCACTGTTGGTTTGTTTTTGGTGAGAATTAAAACTCTGGGGCAAATCTGAAGGGAGCTGAGTGGAAGCTACAATCCTAAAGAAACCACAGAGCATTTATGGGCTAAGGACAAGGAGGGCACAGCGACTGGGCGGCCGAAGCAGTAACTGTGGGGGAATGCTTATCAGTATAGAACCCCTCCTTCGAAGGGACTGGAGTGCGTCCTCCATGCGCAGGCGGCCAGATCAGGGGAGTCCTGCCTGCCCCTGCTTCTATCACACGTTGCCAGAGACATTTTGGGCCTGGAGGGGATGATGGAAACCCTTCCAGTTTTGCTAACTCAGACAAAGTCACAGACCTCACAGGTGTTTAAACTCTGGCCCATGGATCGGTGCCAGGGGGTCGTGAATGGCCTGCAATGGAACGGAACATGCTGTGCAGATGCAGTTTTCTGAGAGAGGCCCCTAGTTTTTTAGCTGAATTTCTAAGGATCTATGTCCCCAAAAAGGTTAAGGACCAATAATTTTACAGGGAGTAAATGTTGCTTCTTAATGAAAGTCTATGTATCCAGCATTATTATTCTTTTTTTTTTCTTAAAAAATAATAAAAAAAGATTTACTTATTTATCTGAAAGGCAGAGTTAGAATGAATCTTCCAAACACTGGCTAACTCCCCAGATGGCCACAGCAGCTAGGGCTAGGCCAGGTGAAGCCATGAGAACCTGGGATTCCATCTGGGTCTCCCATGTGGGTGCGGGGCCCAAGCACTGAGTCATCTTCTGGCTGCTCTGCCAGGTGCACTAGCAGGGGGCAGGATGGGAAGTGGAGCAGCTGGGACGTGAACCAGCACCCCTATGGGATGCCAGTGTTGCAAGTGGCAGCCACTAGCATAATGATTCCTATTACAAAAAAAGTGAAGAACCTTAGCCAGAGTAATTTCAGTGTATAACCATGAGTGAAATGGGAAAAGCATTCTGAGTGATCAGAGGGATCAATTTTCCCTCTCAGTGGCCTCCACACTCTGAATTGGTGGATTCCACTGCTGTAGTGGGAGGCCAGCACTGGCCTAGAATAAGAAGACATTGCTTAAGTTTGTATTTCAAATTTGGTTGAAATCTGGAGCAAATCAAGTTCCAGGGTGGAAGAAAAAAAAATTTTCCTAAAAATATAAATTCCGGGCCGGCGCCGTGGCTCAACAGGCTAATCCTCCGCCCTGCGGCGCCGGCACACCAGGTTCTAGTCCTGGTCGGGGCGCCGGATTCTGTCCCGGTTGCCCCTCTTCCAGGCCAGCCCTCTGCTGTGGCCCGGGAGTGCAGTGGAGGATGGCCCAAGTGCTTGGGCCCTGCACCCCATGGGGAGACCAGGAGAAGCACCTGGCTCCTGGCTCCTGCCATCAGACGAGCGCGGTGTGCCGGCTGCAGCGCGCCAGCCGCGGCGGCCATTGGAGGGTGAACCAACGGCAAAAGGAAGACCTTTCTCTCTGTCTCTCTCTCTCACTGTCCACTCTGCCTGTAAAAAAAAAAAAATATATATATATATATATATATATATATATATATAAATTCCCAGGCTGGCGCCGCAGCTCACTAGGCTAATCCTCCGCCTTGCGGCGCCAGCATACTGGGTTCTAGTCCCGGTTGCTCCTCTTCCAGGCCAGCTCTCTGCTGTGGCCCGGGAGTACAGTGGAGGATGGCCCAAGTGCTTGGGCCCTGCACCTCCTGGGAGACCAGGAGAAGCACCCGGCTCCTGGCTTCGGATCAGCGCGGTGCGCTGGCTGTAGCATGCGGCCATTGGAGGGTGAACCAATGGCAAAAAGGAAGACCTTTCTCTCTGTCTCTCTCTCACTATCCCTCTGCCTGGCAATATATATATATATATATATATATATATACACACATATATAAATATATATAAATATAAATATATATATATATATATATATATATATATATATATATATATACATTCCCAAAGCTTGCTTGTAGGTATCAAGATTTGTTTTCAATGGTCAGTCTGTGTGAATAACTCGGAGCAGACCTCAGGGCTGTGGGCCTAGCCACCAGATGTTAGGATCTGAGAGGGTGAGGTGGGGGCCATGTCTTAGACCCCAGGCTTCTGTCTGAACGTGCAGGAGCCTGTGACACAGTTCAGGGGAACAGAAAGCCTTGAGGGCCCAGAGGAGACAGGAGCCCAGAGGAACTGGCCACAGAGTGTGGGTATCAGGCAACCAGAGCTGTGGCAGGGACTGTGGCCATGCCACCGACTGCCCCCAACAGATGACACTGACCACCCTCCGGGCGTCCAGTGACCTGAAGGGCCAAGATTCCAGAGGCCACAAGGAGCAGCTGAGGCTTTCCCTCTGGGGCCGCAGAAGCTTCACCCTGCAACACAGGTGTGGGAGGGGAGACCCTCGCACAGCCCTGGTCTTGGCCTTGACCTTTGGCGCCAGGATTAAATCCTAGTGGCTCTGAGAGACCACACAGACACAGGCAGATGCTGGCACTGTCTCATGCCCGGTCAGGGGACTCTTGTCACTGGAACGCCAGCACCTGAGGCCAGTCCCACAGGTCCTGACCGAGCACAGACTGTGGACAGCTGGGACAGTGAGCCTAAATAAACTGCTTTCTTGTATAAAGTCAGGCTGCCTCGGGTATTGGCGTAGCGATGAAACGCTGACAAATACGCAATAGTGTAGCAATTCATGTACAATGACATGACATGGTTTTTAACAGCCACAGCTAAAATGAACAGCTCATATGAGGCTCAGCCAGGCACCTTGCCAAGAGCTGGCACCTTGGGGTGCGTGGCTACGTGCGTGCATGGGGGAAGGCAGTGGGGCACGCAGCTGCCTTGGGACAACATGAGCGTCTCCTTCTACTCCCATCTCTGGATGGTTCAGAAGTTCAGGCCAGGAATGTTTTGCTTTAAAACAGTGGAATGTGAAGTGCGTGGTACAGAGAGCTCCCCTATTACGTGGGGTTCGGGACAGTGAGTCTTGTCGCTCCCTGTGCAGTGACTTCTCGGAGGTCGCGCTGCTGCCAGTCCTTGTGGGGTTCTGTCTGTGAGCGTGTTGCTTTTCTACAATGCGTGTAGACGCCAACCTTGGGGAAAGTATTGCAAGAACCCTACTTCCATTCCAGTGACGACACTGCCCTCCAGCAGGACACGGCAGGCAGCGGGGCTCACACAGGCATTGCCGGTCTGCAGTCCCTTTGCACGGAGATCCGAGGAATGGAAGACTTCACCTGGCCTCAGATAGCTCCTTCAGCGGATCCCTGCTGCTCCCTCTCCCTGGCAGGTGGGGGCAGGGCTGGGGAGCGCTCCTGATAACTGCTGAAGAAACCAGAACAGCCTGCCTTCTGTAGTCGGGGAGTTCAAGGCTTTGGAGTGATCTCAGTGACTTTTAGGAAGACTTTGCTTAAGGTGCTGTGCAACTGCACAGCTCCAGGTAGGGTTTTAGTCCATGCAAGGGCTCTAGGGTCCACATTTCAACATGAAAATAACCAGTGCTCATGAACTTAACCTGCAGAGTCACGAAGGAGAGCCTGGATGGGGTGGACTTCACAGACTTCGTACGTTTTTATCCATCCTCGTTACCTGGCTCGTGCACTGTCCTGCATTCACAGGTATTTCCTCCAACTAAATATTCTGGAGTTTTCCAAGAAATGATAGCATACATCAGACTTCAAATAAGTCTGCTTAACTCCTCTAAGTGATCTTGTTTAACTCCTGTGTTTTTTTTTTTAAGCGGCAGGCGTTGTAATACGGTGGAAAAGATTAGAGAGACAGAGAGGAAATGCTCCCATCTGCTGGTTCACTCCTCAAATCCCTACAAGGGCCATGGGGCACCAGCAGGGAACCAGGCACTCCATCCAGGTGCCCACATGGGTGGTAGAGGCCCAATTCCTTAAGCCATCCCCACTGCCTCTCAGCGTCCGCAGTGTCAGGGAGCAGCACTTGGGAGTGGAGCCAGGACTCGGAGCCAGGCACTCGGATATGGGACAGTTGTCATGCGTGCCAGGCCAGATGCCCACTTCCGAAGTCCTGTGCTTCTCTTTGTTTGCCTCCAGTGGTCTCCATTAGAATGGCAGCCTTGTGAAGACACGGACATTTCTGCTCATTTAGTTGCTGTATTCCAGAGCCAAGCACTGTGTCTGGGGCTGATGTTCAATAACTATTCGCTGAATGAACACCGAATAAATGAATCAATGAACAGATGGATGAGATGAAGAAGAAGGAATGATAATGCTTTTTCTGAGAAAACCAGGTTATACCAACCTATGACTTTCATATACTGATATTGGTAAGGGCCTTTCCCTGGTGGAGAGAGAGAGAGAGAGAGAGAGAGAGAGAGAGAGAGAGAGGCAGGGACTTCCTGGAATGGAGACAAAGTGCTGGGAGATGGCCGATTTGGGCACCAGTAGAGAGCTTGTGCTACAGAGCAGCAGGTGCAGAGGAGGAGAGGTGGGGGGGGTTTGGGGGAACAGCACTGCCCCTGGTGCACAGTGCTCCTGAAACAAACCCTGAGCTTCCTGCAAGGAGGGAGAGGAACAGACGCTACCCTACGAAGCTGAGATGGGAACACACCCACTCCAGGCGTGGTGACATGTCAGGCACAGGTGACAAGCTGGAAACGGACACCAGCCTGCCGTTGGTTTGGGCTCTTGTCAGGGTCTATTTAGAAACTTGATCCCCCACACATACAGCAACTTGTATGTGAGAAACCCACCAGCATGGTCCGAGGCAACATCAAATGTTTACGCCATCAGCAAGAAATTGTTCACTTCTTCCGTAGAAATCCAGGTCTGCCCTAAGAGCTCAGCGGCGCCCTTCCCCAAGCAGCTTTGTACTCTGAATTACTATTTAATTTTCCCCTTTCCTCTTTAGAGGAGAAACAGCAATGGTTTTTATGGGGGGCTTATAATGTTTTTATACGAGGCCCCTAAATCTCCCTCGCAGATGCTTATCATACCTATAAAAGGCTCCATGATTATTTGCGGGCTGATGCTAATTTTTCTTTTTTATACTTTCACAAAGAAAACACAGTGTAGAAGGCTTTATTCATATTTACAGCCCTTGTTCTCTTGATCCGTGACAAACTGCAAAAAAAGGTAAGAGTCTAAACATGTCTAATCCATAAAACCCCTTCCTCAGTGGCTTACTGGGGGCCACACTTCCCCGCCTGCTGGGGGCCTCGGCTGACCCTAAGGGAGACCCCAACCCCAGGGGATCTCCCGTCAGCGATGTTTACAGCATACAAGGGAGTTTCTGGAAGTCAAGGTCGAGACTTTGGGACAACGAAAGGTGATGCTTCTGAACTTCTCAGGAAGCAAATGGGGAGGAGGGGACAGATAAGCAAAAGCGAGGTGCCAAGGCCCCACTAGTCCCTTGTGTCTGGCCCTGAGGCTGCGGGAGGCGGGGGCATCAGGCTGGTGGGCTCGTGGGGCTTACCTCGGGGCTGGAGTAGTGGGGCGCCTTGCTGCCCTCGCTCTCGCTGGAACTGCTCTCGGTCTCCGAGTCGGATCCCGAGCTGCTCTCTGAGTCACTGGAGGAGCTGCTGCTGCCGCTGCTGCTGCCGCTGCTGCTGCCCTGGCTGGAAGGCACGGAGGCTCCACAGTTGCTCTGCTGGACCACGGCGCTGCTAGCCCGCCAGGCCCCCCGGGAAGCAAAGGGAAGGAAGACCAAGTGAGCAAACAGGAAAATAGCCCTGAAGGAGGCACACCACTCACACAGCTGCCAACCGGGAGCTGGACCTCTACAGTCCCCAGCGCAGTCCCCGGCAGCCTAAAGGTCTCCAGCAAATTACAGCCGCAAATGGACTTGGGCGTGAAAGTCGGTGCCCCATAGTAGCCGAGCACGGGTTGCGTGTGTGGCCCCTCTAGCTGGGACGCTGGTGCGGTGTCTGAACGGCTGTTTCCATGCGGCTGCTATGCCGGGACCGGTGTTTCCAATGCATCCCTGAATCTCACCAGCTACCAAACACAAGGAAATCCAAGATGCTTGAAATATTTGCAAAGTGGGTCGTGCATGCGTTGTTTGCTTTGTCTGCCCCAGGAGAGAGTGTGGCAGCTGGCAGGGCTCAGGAAGACGGCTGGCGGGCAGGGCACAGCGGCTGCCCTGAGCTCCCGTGGCCTGCTGGAAGGTGCCAGTGACAGCAGGGCCATCCAAGTATGAGTCTTGCCGCTCCTCTTTTCCCATCCATGGAGGAGAGGATGGGGCCGCTACGGGAGCTAGCCTGCTGTATAAACAGTGACCTTCCTCTGAGCTCTCCGCCAGAGAACGGAAGATCCCTCCCTGACACCTTTCATGCATTCCAGACCTTAAAATTCACACCCAGCGCAGTGCCTTTACAGAGACAGCATTCCAGATTTACACTCCATGTTCACATCCACACTAAAACTCGCCAGCAAGTCATCGACGGGAAACAAGGACCAATGTTTTCCAACAGTCTTTAATTAATTAACCACCAAACACTCAAAAAGGCCACATCCACCCAAAAAGTGCCTGAGCCAAGAAGAAAATCCAAGGACGCACCTAGTCCTCAACATCTCCAAAGTCCTTTATTTACCGGATTCAAATGCACCTGAATGTGTTCTTTTGCGATCAAGCTCTCAACCCACAAGAGCTGGGCACTTTTTTAGGGTGAGTCAGCAGGTACCTGCTAGCTGCTGGCAATGGAGACCCTTTCTTCCATAGGGCTTGGTGATTACCACGTGAAAGCCAGGGCCCGCGGAACACGAGAGGGCCCGTGGTCTCCACTGTTAGGCAGCTCGGACAAGGAAAAGGGCCCTTCCCACCCATCCCTTAAATCCTGGACAAATGCTTTGCTCAAGGATAGACTCTCCTAAATCCTGGGTTGTGGGGACGGGAGGAGGGTCTTAGATTCTTGCTTCTCCTATAATAACTCCAAGGCAAGAAACGGTTTTGTGAGAAATCCCACAATGAAAGCACCCATTAGAGCAGTGGTGGGTGGGGGAGTAATGGGAGTTTGAAGAGGCTCTACCTAGAGGTTTTCATCTCTTCCGACCAAGGTCATGCACGGTCCATGCTGACCACCCGGCACAGTTCTTCCATGTCAGACAATATGTGCAGGCCTGGGCCTGCCTGAGCTCCAGAGACTGCACTGCCAGCCCCTCACTAGTGTTCGGGGTTGGTTGAGGAATCCTGGAGCTTGAGACAGAGCAGGGGAGGGCCAGTCAGCACACAAGGGGCTGTGATATTTCTCTCTGCCCTTATGGAGCAGGATCAGTCTTTCTAGTGGGGTGAATCAAGATGGCTATGATTGGTGAAATTTTGTAAGTATATAATAAGACTATTGGGAGAAGGGCTGTCATTGTGCTGTAGCAGGTAAAGCCACCACCTGCAACACAGGCATCACACATGAGCATTGGTTCGTGTCCCAGATGTTCCACTTCTGATGCAGCTCCCTGCTGATGGCCTGGGAAGAGCAGCAGAGGATGGTCCAAGTGTTTGGGTCCCTGTCACCCAAGTGGGAGACCTGGATGGAGTTCTGCTTGGCTCAGCCCCAGCTGTTGTGGCTCTCTGGGGAGTGAGCCGACAGATGGAAGATCTCTCTCTGTAACTGATTTTCACATAGATAGACAGATAGATATAGATAAATAAATAAATCTAAAAAAAAAAGACTATTGGGAGTGATGCAGATGGACGGATGGAGAGAGCTCCCATTCTCTGGTTCACTCCCCAATGCCCACAATGGCCAGAACTGGGCCAGGCTGAAGCCATAAGTCAGGAGCTCAATCCAGGTGTCTCACTTGATCTATCATCTCCTGCCTCCCAGGGTGTGCACTAGCAGAAAGCTGGGCCCCAGAGTTAGAGCAGGGTATCCAACCCACGCAATCCAATGTGGGATGAAGGTGTCTTTTGCCTTTTTTTTTTTTTAAAGATTTATTTATTTGAGAGGTAGAGTTAGAGAGAGGGAGAGACAGAGAGAGGGAGATACAGAGAGAGAGGTCTTCCATCCACTGCTGGTTCACTCCCCAAATGGCCACAATGGCTGGAGTTGAGCCAACCTGAAGCCAGGAGCTGGAAGCTTCTTCGGGTCTCCCACGTGGGTGGAGGGGCCAAGAACTTGGGCCATCTTCTACTGCTTTCCCAGAGAGCTGGATAGCAGAGAGCTGAATTGGAAGTGGAGCAGCCAGGATACAAACTGGCACCTGCATCGGATGTCGGCACTGCAGGCGGAGGCTTAGTGCACTATGTCTTAGCACCAGCCCCATGGGACGCAGGTGTCTTAAGTCATGTCTTAACCCCTAAGTCACATGCATATCCCAAGACAATTGGATTGTGACCAAACATGAACAACTGGGGGCAAATCAGGGATTTGTCTGTAGGCCCCCAAAACACTGGCAGAGAAAACTAAGAAAAGCAAAACAAGACATGGTCTGCTAAAAGGAAGGTGGGGAAAGATGCAGAAAACAGATGTGTCTCTCGGCAGCATTTGCTGAAGATCAGGAAATTAAGATAAATTAAGAGCATTTCGATTGGTTTTATAACATGCTGATTAATCAGTAAATGGGGACTTCAAAAAGCAGGTGGATAAATGGAATTAAGAGTTAAGATCAGGGGGCAGTGTTACAATACAAGGGGTTCAAACCACTGTTGAGACACTGAGATCCCATATGGGTGCAGGTTCTTGTCCTGGCTGCTCTACTTCTGATCCAGCTCCTGTTAATGGTCTGGGAAAGCAGCAGAAGATGGTCCACGTGTTTGGGCCCCTTCTACCTATGCTGGAGACCCGGATGAAGCTCCTGGCTTGGGTGTGGACTAGTGTTGGCCACTGCAACCATTTGGGGAGTGAATGGATGGATGGAAGATTTTTCTCTAACTGACTTTTCAAAATTTATCTTTTAAAATCATTTTTTAAAACAAAGACATGGTCAGAAATCTTTTATTTTAAAGATTTATTTATTTATTTGGAAGGCAGAGCTAGAGAGAGAGAGAGAGAGAGCAAGATCTTCCATTCTCTAGTTCACTCCCTAAATGGCTGCAAAGGCTGGAGCTGGGCCAGTCTGAAGCCAGGAGTCAGGAGCTTCCTCCGGGCCTCCCACATGGGTGCAGGGGCCCAAGCAGTTGGGTCATCTGCTGCTGCTTTCTCAGGAGCATTTGCAGGGAGGGAGCTGGATTGGAAGTGGAGCGGCTGGGACTCGAACCGGCACCCACATGGGATTCTGGCGCCACAGTCAGTGGTTTTACCTTCCATGCCACAGCACTGGTCCCCATTTTCTTTTTTAAAGAGATAAGATTATTTTGGTGCAAGAAAACCTTGCGATCCACACATAACTTTTTGCTAGTACATTGTATTTTCCATGAACATTCAGAAGACTCCAGGTCCGTACTACCTGCTGTCATTCAAACAACAAAGAACGCACGGTGTTCACTGTGTGTGTCCCTGGGCTTTGTGTGTACACGGCAGAGACAGTGGCATGCGTGCAACTCCTGTGGCCTGCACCATAGAACGACTGACTGTCTTCTGCAAAGTGGCCCTTTCATTCCCGGAGGAATGTCCATGAAACAGTCACCGTGCTGTCTTCCTTCAATGACCGCCATCCTGGAGTAAGGACACACGAGCCCAAGGAGACAGGATCTCGAGTAAGACGGACAGAGAGCCTTATGCTTTTACATGTGCCTTCCTTAAACTAGGAAACTGACTTAACATGACAGCTTTACAGTCATATTATTTATTTTTAATACAGCCAAGGGTGCCAAGAATCTAGGGTTTTCCTCAAGCTTTGCTTATCAGGGTTGAGAGGCCCATGATGTCTCTGAGCTCACAAATGAATACACAGATGGCTCCTGACATGAGATGGTCCCAACATAACGAGTTTTTGACTTTACAATGCTGCGAAAGAGATGCACATGCAGTAGGAACTGCACTTGGGTCTTTCCTTGGCCAGGGCCGTGCAGTCTGATTCGCTCTCGTGAGGCAGGGTAGTAGCAGTTACAGCTCTGTCAGCCCCATGGACATGAGGGTAAATCAGCCGCGGCCTACAGTGTGCTGTGTCACTAGGCTGGGCTGCCCGGTGGGTTAGATGTATTAAATGCATTTTTCTACTTCAGTGTACAATGTACTTATCAGGATGTAACCTCATAGTTAAGTCACGGAGCATCTGGTATTTCAATGGGCCAGGTAGGGAGATGAGGCAGGGGGCAGGCCTGGAAGGACTCTGGGGCTCCAGATGTGGTGTCAACAGAATCAAGCCCACCTCCATGAAGGCATCCCCACTAACTGGTCTCCATCCGGGTCCCTGGGACAAGCGATCCTCGTGGCCTCAGTATCATGCTGCCCTTGCTGTGGGTGTGTGCAGCTACTCTGCCTGTGCTACAGCAGCCGTTGCAGCAAGGACAGTAAAATAAAGGTGAGGAAGCCAGGGCTGGTTATCTCTGCAGATGAGCACTAAGTAAAACACACAAAAAAAGGGGCCGGTGCTGTGGCACAGCGGATTAAAGCCCTGGCCTGCAGTGCCAGCATCCCATATGGGTGCTGGTTCTAGTCCTGGCTGCTCCTCTTCTGATCCAGCTCTCTGCTATAGTCTGGGAAAGCAGTAGAAGATGGCCCAGGTCCTTGGGCCTCTATACCTGTGTGGGAGACCCGGAAGAAGCTCCTGGCTCCTGGCTTCAGATCAGCTCAGCTCTAGCCATTTCAGTCATTTGGGGAGTGAACCAGCAGATGGAAGACTTCTCTCTCTCTGGCTCTACCTCTCTCTGTAACTCTTTCAAATAAAATAATCTTTTTTTTAAGGGTAGGTTCAGTTAAGCCAGCAAGGCTCTTTTGAATCACAGAATCCAGAAGATGGGAAAAGACTTTACTGAAAGAAGATTTTAATTCTACATTGCCAACTCAAAATTTTGGTGTGCTAACTAGTTGTCACATTTACATAGCAAAGATGATTAAAAATTAACTTTTGGATCTCTCCTGAAATGCTAACACACACTATTGACAGAATGACACAGCCATGGGCAAGTTTCGAGATACTACCTACAAAGATCTTGGATCCTATGCCATTTAATGAATACGGTGCCAATGACTGTGCAGATACAAAATATTACTGAGGTCAGGAATAAAAGTCCTTGTGTCACCAAAGCTTAGAACAGTGCCTGGCACCCAACAAGCATTCCCATGTGATTAGAGAATGAAGAATAAATGGAGAAAGAGACGTTACTGAGTCATGGAGTTTTTGAGTTTTAAACAATCTTTCAAGAAGGTTATGATCTCTTTTCCAATTAAAAAAGAACATTGAGGGAGACTTCAGCCCCTCTGTGCTCGTCTAAAAGAATATTTCTTTACATACACTCTAAATTTTATCTGCTAGCATTTATGCACAGTTCTCTTGGACACGGTTTGCTTACATTTAGTAATTCTGATTTCATGCAATGTTTTGCTGGTTTTGTCAGTGGTCAGGACTCGGATCCTTCAGACGCTGACATGTCTGAGAGAGGGCCAGCTTTATGTTAAGTCTCAATGATCTGTGCGCTGGGTCCTCTCCTTTGGCTGCGATGACACATTCCTTTCAGAATTTGGGCCAAGCCAAATCTGAACACAAACCATAAAAGAAGAGATCTGGAACTGAAATGACAAATCCTGGATCTCACAGCCAAGCGTTTTCCTGCCTGCCAAGCGTACTGTGGGGCCTGGATAAATACCCAAAGTTGTCCACGAGCTTTAACTGACAAGTAACTTGGAGACAGGCTCCCTGGCTGGTTGGCAGCTGTGCTGCCTAGCCTACGATGTGCAACCCGTGGCACCCCCCTGGTACTGACGGAATGATACTACTTAGCTCCATCTCACTCAGCACTCTGTCAGAGCGCAACAGATGCTTATTTTTAAAAGGTCTTTCCTGCCCTGCAATGGTATTTTTTGACAGGTGGCATCTCCGTTGACTCTAACTGCTCTAAAACCAAAAATACCTACTGAAAAGCAAAAAATGGCAAAAGCTGGTGAGGAGTACCTTCTGAAAAGGGCTATTCATTCTACACGGATCTGCTTCTGTTTGCCATCACACCTTCAGGAACAATGGGGCTCAGTCAGGTCTCCAGCTTCACCCCTGAAGGTTGTCTCTGAACTTCAGGCACGATGCACTTCACACTGCCTTCACTGGCTGTATCTATTCAGCATTGGGGGCCCCTGCACATACTACTTTCTGTGCTAGGAAGTCTTCTCTCTCTTGCTTCTGGTTACCACTACCTCCTGCTCACTCTTGCAAGACTGAATCACACCCAGATCCAATTCTGCAAAGTTTCCCCAATTCTCCCAGGCACAACTGATGTTTCCCCCAGAGCTGCTCTCCTGCATGTCCATTTTGTTATTGTAGCTTTTACCATGGTAAGGCCAGAAATTGTCTTAACGTTTCATGAAATGTATCTCCAGAGCTCCAAGAGGGCCTGACATCAACAGATTGTCAACAAATGTTGAATGAATGCATAAAAGAAAAATGTCTTGGGATCATGTGTGAGCCAGTGGATGCTGTTACACTACGAAACAGCCCATGAGACGTTCACATATAAGGGGACTTCAAAAATGTTCATGGAAAATAGAGTTAAAGATAAGTGCTGTGTAAAAAAATTTTGATATCCATGTATATGCAGGGTCTTCAACAAGTTCATAAAAATTTATATTATGAAAAAAATGCATGGATTGCATAAATCTTTGCACCACAATAAACTTACCTTTTAATTCAAATTTCCCACAAACCTTCTGAAGTACCCATGGATATACATATGTATTAAAAAACATAAAACAGAAAAAGCTATTGCTTTGGGATGCCTAGGATTTCATAAAAGCTACCAACTGTATAACAGACTGAAAGTGAAAAAGTACAAGGGCCAGCCAAGCAGCCCAAGTACGTGACGTGTCCAGGTGTAAGAAACATAAATGCCTAATGGTAATGATAAATGAGGGCAGACTCAGGTCTTCCATCTGCTGGTTCACTCCCCAAATGACCACAATGGCCGGAGCTGTGCCAATCTGAAGCCAGGAGCCAAGAACTTCCTCCAGGTCTCCCATGCTGGTGCAGGGGCCCAAGCACTTTGACCATCTTCTACTGCTTTTTTTACAGAGTAGCTTCTACAGCTACTCTGCCACAGCAGAGAGCTGGATTGGAAGTGGAGCAGCCGGGACTTGAATTTGTGACTGTATGGGAAGCCAACACTGCAGGTGGCAGCTTTACCCACTGCACCACAGCACTGGCCCCCAAACCATTCTAACATCTGGATCACCTCAGTATTGACATCTGAGTGATCTTTTCTCATTCAGGTTGAGATTTTCCAGGTTCTTAGTATGATGAATGATTTTATATTTTATCCAGAACATTTGTGTTATTGTAAGACTTTAGATAAAAAAAAAATAGCTGCTTTAACAGGCTTCCATTTAAATCGAGCCTACGGCGGATTGAGGGATATCTCTTAGCTAGCCCAGCATTCACCGTGGGTTTTATGAGGCATAACGAAAAGCCAGGGAGCCCACCACCACCTCTCTGCTTAGTCCTGGGGTTCCCTGCTGGTCTGCGTTTCCTCCATCTTTCAGTCTTCTTATGTTTGCTTTATATACAAGGGCATCCCAAAAAGTGTGGAAAACGGGATTGAAAGATAGGCTGGGGGTGGGCATTTGGTACTGCAATTACAAACCACTTGGGGCACACATGGCCTATACCGGAGAGCCAGGTTCAAGTCCCACCTCTGCTTCCCATCCATCTTCCTGCTAATGGACACTCCAGGAAGCAGCAGAAGATGGCTCCTTTCATTGGGTCCCTGTCACTCAGGTGAAAAACCCAGGTGCAGTTCCTGGCTCCTGACTTTGGCCTGACTGATGAGGGCATTTGAAGAATAAACCAGCAGATGGAAGATCTCTGTCTTTGTCTCCCTACCTTTCAGATAAAACCAAAAAAAAAAAAAAGCCTATTCAAATATAGGAGAATAAAGTATACTTAAACCCTGTTTAAGATAAAAGGCTTATTTTGGTACAAAAAAGTTTTGGAAATCCGTGCATATGAACAGCCTTCAAATATTAATGCAAAAATGTATATTAGGAAACACTGCATTGATTTCAAAATTATTTTTGAACCAGTATAAATTTATCTTTTAATTTCCCTTTTCCATAACTTCTTTGAAGTACCTTCCTATAATGTCCAGATTTTAGTTGTATTTCGCAGGAGAAGTAGGGAGAAGTGAATTAACATCTTGTCCCAGAACAGGAGCAAGTGGAAAGAACCCTCTCTCCACACCTCCAATCTCCAGGCCTGGTTAAGTGTATTAAAAGCTGATGAGTAAAAAACCCCTGAAGGTCTCTGCTTCAGTCTGCCTTTTATCACCCGGTCAAATTAGGCATTAATCCATCCATTTAAAAACCACTTATTAAGGGGATTAAGCTCAGATTTCAAAAGGATGTAACCAAAGCTGAAAGGGACATGTCACTAAGCACGTGTGTATATGGCTTTGTGAGCAAAATGACTCCAAGGAAATGAGGTTACACAACATTGGGGGCAGAGAGGGAGGCAATTTCATTGCTGCATTTAGAGTGAGAATTTCTCTCAGGATATCAGTGAGGAAATGGGCTTTGCAGGATGCCGACAGAAGAACTGATGGGGCATATCCAGCTGTTAACTGAGCTTTTCTCCCGGGAGAGGTCAGGGTTCCGCTGACTCTGAGACCTGCTCAAGACTGGGTTAGAACCTCTGCTGGGGATCCAGGTGGTTGTGCAGTGCACTTCGTCAGCTCAGTGGGGCACCTTTGCCACAGTCCTGGTTCTATGTACTTTGTTCCATGAGCTGAAGACCTAATGTAAACTCACAGGGTGCATGTCTATTTTCTTTCCCAGGTCTACCACGTGGCTGGCAGGGGCCCAAGCACTTGGGCTGTTTCCTATTGCTTTCCCAGGTGTACTAGCAGGGAGCTGGATCAGAAGTGGAGCTACCGAGGCTTGAACCAGAGCTCATATGGGATGTTGGCACAGCAGGTGGCAGCTTAGCCCGCTGTGAAACAATACCACCACTGAGGATTAAATTTTTTAAAATTTTTGTATATTTTCAAAATTTTCATCAGAACACTTGCTACTCTTTCTAAATCTACTTGATTGTCGAAGATCACTCTATTCATGTGTTACAGAATTTAGCCTGCTAGTATTTTATTTAAGAGTTTGAGAAGTGTCTATATTACAGGTGAACTAGATACAAATTTATATTATTTTTGCCAGGTTTTGTGTCACAGTGGTTTTAAACTAAAAGAATAACTTGAATAGTATTTCAACTTTTTATACAATTCTGGCAAAGTTTAAATAATATATAAATTTCTTGATCCTCAAAAATTTAAAAGATTTTATCACTACTAAGACTACCTAATTCAAGCACTGTTTAAAAAATGTATTTTCATTTTATTTGAAAGAGAGAAAGAGAGACGGTCAGAGATTTTCTATCCACTAGTTCACTCCCCAACTGCCTGCAATGGCCAGGCCAAAGCCAGGAGCCCAAAATACAGTCAGTTCTCCCACGTGGGAGGCAGGGACCCAAGTACCTGAGCCATCACCTGCCGCCTCCCTAGGTGCACTTTGGCAGAAAGCTGGGTCAGACAGGAAGGAACTGGGACTCAAACCAGGCACCTGGATGCAGGCTGTGAGCAAAGCAAACAGCACCCTGATGACTGTGCCAAAACCCACCCCTGTTAGCACCTATGAGAACGGCAACTCTTCTACAAGGTATTCCTTGGATATTATCCATTGCTTCTGTCAATTTTTAAAATTTATATTTTGTACAACAAATTCTATTTAATTAATATTTTCAAATTTATTATCACAACATATATAGTCTTCTCTTAAAATAAAAACATCATATAATTTCCATCACTTCAAATTTTCTCTTCCCCTTTTCTTCATTGTATTTGCCAAAAGGTTTGTTCATTGTAGTTTATTTTCAAAGAAACAGCTCTTGCTACCTACATAATCATTCTCACATTTTCCGGCTCGGCTTCCTCCCACATAATCAGATTGATTTGATCATAATTTTCAGGCTTCTTGAGTTGAAGGCTTATTTAAGCTGTTTTTATTCTTTCCTAACAATGGATGCATTTGTGAGTACCGTTTTGCCTCTGAGGATAACTATGGCTGCAGATCATACTTTGTTGTGCTATTTGGTTTTTTTTTTTTTCACTTTTTAAATGGATTGTCATAGCAGCTTTTAAATTCTTCTTTGATAAGTAGTTAGTGGGAAGACTGCTCTTCAACGTAGCAATTGGGAGGACTGCTTTTTGATAAGAGATGACAGTGAAGAGGGGGTAAACATCGCACTTAGGTCTCAAAATCAACTGGATGGGGACTGGGCTTAGCATTGCTGAAAACCTCAGGCAATCCCCGGCTTCAGCCAGAAGGGGGCCCCTGAGAGCTCTCGGGAGAGGGTTGGGAAAGGGAGAGAAGGAGGGGCAGGCGGTACAGTTCATTTACACTGAACTAGGCATGGACCAGATTGGCACGGCCTGCAGAAAGAACTGAGACCAAAACAAAGAAGACGCAGGCAACAGTGTGCACATCCCAGAGGGCCTGGACCCGGGCCAGGACTTAGGGAAATGGAAAAGTGGACGGAACTTGCCACAGTTAGAGGGAGACAACTCAGTCACACTGGGGACCCACAAGCTCACACGTTGAGTCTGCCTCCTGTAGCACCCAAAATTCTTCATGTTACAAACCAGAGGTCCTGCTGCTCGGCCCCCTAGCCATTCCCAGGGTCCTACCAGGGAGGGAGGCACGAATGCCCCAATTCCAATTTAAGAAGGCTTAGGGACCCAGGGCTCAGCCTCCAACTTCTGAGAGCAGAGAGCAGAACAGTCACCTTGCCATTTCCTGGCTTCTACCCTTTAGGGTGTCAGATGGGTGACAATCAGCCACCAATGGTTAACCAGGTGTCTGACGCGCTGCTCTCCCAGCTCAGAGGGGTGCCATGGCTCCGGCGTCTGCTCCTGCAGCTGCAGCACACTCCTCCGTGTGGGGCTCCTGAGCCTGCTCTGATCTGACTCATGATATCTGCCCAGAAATATAAATTCACTTGTTTGAGATCAGCCCTTTGTTTGCATTTCTCATTTTTTTCTTTTAAGGCTGGGTGAGGAATATTCTCTTCTAGATGGATCAAGAAAAAAAAAAAAAGCAGTTGTTTAGAGCTCTGGGTTGCATTTGGACCAAAGTGTCACTTTCAGCTGAATAAAGACCCACTTGTGGCCCAACCAAGGAGAGAAGCATGTCACAAACAAAGGGAAAACACAATACCGTACAAAGACCCATTGGTTCCCAGTTATTCCTGGGCTTGCTGCTAGTTTCCTGTTTGAGATATTTACTTATTTAATAACAAAGGCCAGAGGACCATTTCCATGGAGCATCTTCTCTGAACCAAACTGAACCCAGTGTCCCTGGAGCCTCCTTCTGAATGGAACAAGTGAACTTGGGGCGAGTCTTTCTTGTGTGTGTAACAGACATGATTTAAGCTGGGCAGCCGGATGAGTGAGGGTCCTGGGGGCTGCTGGGTTTGTCCCCTTGTAGAAGGCTTCTCTGCAAATCCTCGCCCATTTGGCCAGGTCACCTCTGCACCGCAGAGCCCAGCAATGCCAGCCGATAGCTCCATTTCCTTCCTGTCTGCACTCAGGTGGGTGGTGCCACTGGTGGCACTGGGTTGACAGTTGGCATGGGAGCTGCCATGTGGCTTGGGCCTATCCATCAGAAAGCTGGGAAGACACACAAGGATAATTACTTCCCTGGCAGAGAGAGCTGAAAACATGGAATGAGGGAATGGCCATCTGGTGGGGGAGTGGGGAGCCAGGGTGTGCGAAATAGAAGGCACTGGCCTCTGCCAAGCTGGACGTGGCAGGGAGGAAGGGTCAGGAGGGCTGTGCTAGGTGCCAGTGTGTGCTCACTCCAGCTGCCACGAGCCAACAGTACCTCTCCAGATGAGCCACCGCGGCAATGCTTCGCCCCACCAGCTCCAAAGACAGCTGCCACCCTCTGACCTTGCAGCCGCAGGAGGAGGGCATGGAGCCTTTCCCACGGGTCTGCTTTTCTGCCACCTGGTCTACCCGAAATGCTGAGATGCTCTGGGCTGGAAGAATGTGCTGCTACTCTAAGCTTCTTCTTAACCACAGCCCCTTCTGAACGCTAGACCATACAGGATGTGATCTGACCCGTGAAGGGCAACATCTGAAATCTGTACTGCAGGGTGCTGAGTTCCAAGCTTCAGTATGATGCTCCCAGAAGCAAGGGCTTCTACTGTGATGAGGGTGTCCAGTACTGCCAAGCAATGGAGAGCATTTTACAATAATAACTCATTAGAGACCCTGCCACCAAGAACTCACTCACTTCTTAAATTTATTTGTATATATTTTCTGTCCCTGGAGGCTTTTAAAGTTTTTTTAAAAGCCTTATTTTATTTATTTGAAAGGCATAGTGACAGAGATAGAAAAAGAATGAGTGTGCGAGGGAGATCTTCTATCTGCTGGTTCACTTCCCAAACGGCCTCAAGAGGCAGGGCTGGGCCAGGCCAAAGTCAGGATCCTGGAACTCCACCCTGGTCTCCCACAAGGGTGGCAGGGCCATGCACTTGGACTACAGTCTGCTGTGCTCCCAGGTACATCAGCAGGCAGCTGGGTCAGATGCTTGGCATTTGGGATTCAAACTAGTACTGTGATACGGGATGCGGGTGTGGCAAGCAGTGGCCTCACCCGCTGTGCTACAATGCTGGCCCCTTAAGAAAGTTTGTAGACAGTGCAGCCCCAAACTGCTGTCTGCATGCAAGCCACGGCAATAAACAGTTCACCTAAAGTTGGGCATTATGGCACAGTGGTTAAAGTGCTGCATGGGAGGCCTGCATCCCATACTCGAGTGCCTGGGTTTGCATCTTGGCTCTGTTTCTGAGCCAGCTTCCTGCTAATGTGCATACTGGGAGGCAGCAGGTCAAGTAGTATGTACCTGCTACCTACATGAGGGACTTGAGTTTAAACTTGAGTACCTGCTACTACATGAGGGACTTGAGTTTAAACTTGAGTACCTGCTACTATATGAGGGACTTGAGTTTAAACTTGAGTACCTGCTACTACATGAGGGACTTGGATCGAGTTTTGGGCTCCTGGCTTTGGTCTGCCCCAACCTTGGCTTTTGCAGGTATTTGGGGAATCAACCAGTCTCTATCTTAGCGCCTTCTTTGATTCTCTCTGTGTCACTCAGCCTTTCAGATAAATAACTAAGTGTTAAAAAATTTACCTCATTTTTTTTTAAAGAAAAGTCTCCAGATATAATTTCTATATCATAAGTCACTCAGTTAAAGTGCATAATTCAAAGAGTTTCAGTTTGTTCACAGGCTCGTGCAATCATTACCCCAACCTGATTTTAGAATATTTCTGTCCCTCCTTAAAGCAGAGATCCCATTAGCGATCAATCACCACTCGCTCTACTCCAACTTCCCCTTGCCTCCATCCCGAAGAAAGCACTGATCTACTTCCTGTCGCTACAGATGCTGCCTACTCTGGGCATTTCATATAAATGGGATCAAATACTACATGGTTTTCTTGTGGCTGAGTTCTTCTTTGTGGCATTATGTTTCAAGTCCTCCATACTGTTGTATTGATACTTCCTTTTTATTCTGTTGTGTGGCTAGACCACATTTTGTGTATCCATTCATCTGCTGAAGGGGGTAGGTTGTTTCCACGGTTTGTTATATTCATATGTAGGAAGAATTGCTATTATGAATTTTCACGATACCCATTTTGTACACATTTCTTTTCAAATTCCTCCTCTGAGCCTCGCAATAAGCCTAAGAGATGGGGAAGTTGGCTACAGTTATGTCTACTTTCCAGAAGGCAAAGCAGAGAGGTTCAAGGACGCATGTGAAGCTGCACATCAGGTTAGTGGAAGACAGAGGAACCCAGATCCTGGGCTCCTGATGCTACCCAGTGAGCAGGGTCAATTATCAGTCTTGCTGGCCCCAGTTAGGCCCACATAGATGATTTTGCCGTCTGAGGCAGGGCTGTGTATAGGTTTTGGAATCACAGACCCAGACGGACATTTGACCTTCTCTGCTTGCTGGCTGTGTGACCTTTGGATGTCCGTTCATTTCCCAGAGCCTCAGCCGCCTTGTTGGTATTAGAGGGGATAATGACAAAGCACCAACCTCAAAGGGTTGCTAGGTTGGCTAAACGGGAAAACGTTCTGAACTCTCTCAGCATGGTGCCCAGCGTATATATAGCAAGTGCTCAGTCAAGAGTAGTTGACATTGTTCTTTAATCTTTAACACTAATACCTTTTCCAATGTGGTAGCCTAACCGGGCTGATCTGCATTCTTACCTGGCATTAGCTATCTGGTCATTTCATTATCAAACGCTTGCTCTAGAATCTGGGAACCTGGGAAACAGACTAGTCTGACACCCCATAGAAGGGGACGGGGTGAGGTGTGTCCAAGATCACACAGCAAACGAGGTTGCTCAAACTGCCCTCAGAAATCCAGCTGCTTCCGTGCGAAGCTCCAGATGGCTCTGATCTTGAACAAGGTCAAAGGAAGCTCCCAGGGGAGGCTTGAGGCATCCAGAGAGACAGCAGTGCTTGGATCTCAGTCTGACATCACGTTTGGCTCCTGTACACCCCCCTCCTCACCCAGCCTCTGTCTGAACAAACCAATTGCGTTTAGCTCCTGTGTTTAATGCAAAAACAGTGCACTCCTGAATGTCAGCAGCATGTGGGGGCTTAATTTGCATCTCACTATGGAACCCAAGACTTAAGGATGATGAGCGAAAAGGATTTTTTTTTTTATGGAAAGCAAATTGCCACACGGGAGGCACAGGCCTGTGGCTGTAGCAGCTCAAGCTGTGATCTTGTTAGCTGTCGTAAACCAAGCGGGATCTGCTCCTTGGGTAAGGACTCTCAGGGCAAATGTGTGAAATATTATGCAGGTGTTTCGGCGGGGAGTGCTGTTCACCAGGGCCTTTTCAGAGAACTTCTGAGACTGTGTGTCTGGGGACTGGCAACAGGGACCGCAGCTGAAATAAGCAGAAACACAAGGGCATGCAGGTCTCAGAGGCAGAAGCCCTGATGAGGGGGCGTTTCCAGGATTGGGTAGTTCAGAGGCTCAGTGGCCTCATGTGGAAGCCAGCTCTGTCTGTCTGCTTCACTGCTCCCGCTGCCCTCGGACGCCTGCTACAGTCACCACACACAGATGACAGCATCCAGGGAAGCGATGCTGACCCCTGGCTTCCCTTGTTAAGAGGATCACGCTTCAGTTCTCACTGGCTTGAATTCCATCACATGCCCACGACTCAGCCAGTTCCACAGCAAGGGCTACAGGACAATTAACACTGGCATTGACCGATGACAGGTCACCCCGTAGAACTGGAGAGTGCACGACTTCCCCTGAGGAATGTGGTCATTCAGAATCGGGTGAAAACTGAACAGGGGTTCTTTTTGCAATAAAACAACAAGTGGCTGTTGGACAGGCAATCAATGTGTCTTTCTGCTCCACCAACAAGATCTTAGACATCCAGGATGGACTGTAGTAACCAGTCACCTGCCATGTGACTTCTACGGCATAGACGTGCTTTGAGTCCCAAATTTTCATGTGCTAGAAACTTGGTCTCCAACGTATTGATACTGGGAGTTGGTGGGTCCTTCCGGGAGTGGAAGGTGATTAGGTCACAGGGACACCACTCTTGGAAGGGATTAATGTTGTTCTCACAGAACTGGGTTAGTTCTTCCATGAGCAGATTGTTCTAAAAGACTAAGCCTGACCCCTGCTGAGGCAACTGCTTCCTTACCCCAACAGGTGCCCCTTCTGCACATGGCTATTCCCTTTCTACTTCTTGACCACGGTGTGACAGCCAGGGGGCCCATGACACATGCCAGGGCTGTGCTGCTAAAGCACCCAGACTGAGGTATTGTGTTATAAAGACAATGGCCAGCAGGGTTAGCTGGAGACGTCACTATCCCAGCTCAGGGTCCAGGAGAGTGCCATTCAGTCTCAAGGGTTCACACCAGATTGTAATCTCACAGGTGTTCTAACAACTTCCTGTGGTACCCAACCTCCTTGTCTGTTAAGAACTGGACTGGGGTGAGATGACTTTGAAAGTCAGGTCCCTCTCACTTCTCAGACCCTTTGCTAAATCTGTAGCTCATTTAACACAACAACAACAAAACTTGCTGACCACCAGTTCAGTGACCCATCCCTAGAGACACCTCACGCTGGAGTTTCCAGCTATAAATTAGGTTAATTCACATTTTCTAATTCTTTCCTTTCCCTTATTCAGGCTGATAAGCAGTGGGGAGGCCAAGAAATGACCAGAGAGTGCTGGAGCCAGTCATGAGTGATTCAGTACCGGGAGTTCATCATAAGTCAACCACAGTGTGCTGCCTTGTCATTTTCTTCCCAGACCTGCACATGGAAGTCAGCACCACCATTGAGTATAGACCATGTTCCTGGCTTTGTTACCTGTAGGCATCTAGCTCATCACAGACAATCCCTGGGCAACTACATTCTGAGGCTCTGATGCACTGGGGGCTGTGTTGTGGGTGCAGATTTCTTGAGTACAAAGTGACTTCAAGGAAGCTGCCTGCAGCCAGTCCTGCCAGGGCATTTTTGATTTCAGTTTAGGTCAAGGAGGATTTTTTTTTTTTGGTGTTCATTGTCTTATACTGTTGTTCAACACTCACCATGTCCCCAGCACTGTTCCATACAAGGCTACTCCATGCCCTCATGGTTGGAGGACCCAGGGTAATGTTCACTAGAAGACAGGGTGCACCCAGTGCTAAATTCTAGGACAGAATTCTCAGCCCGAATTCTTACCCAGTCCTGAGAATTTAGAGACCAGGGGAAGAATGAGGTGCAGAGTCCCCAAAGGAAGTGAGACTCAGGCAGGGTCCGGAACACCACACAGCATTTAGCTAGGAAACTAGAGAAGGGCAAGTTTCCAGCACATGGAGTAGGATAAAGGGTGAGTGGGCCACCAGGATTCACACAGGCAGATGTACGACTGGGGGAAGTCAAAACAGACCCAGACCCATGGGACTGTTTCTCCTTTGTCTGAGTTTATACAGTGCAGTACCCAGCAGTCATTCCACTTAGATACATGGGCGATGATGATGATAGACAGAGAAATTGAGTGGTTTCCTGTATCAGTGAAGCTAAAACTCTACAAGCAAATATGGCCACCTCTGGTGTCTTAAGGGAATCGGTTCGAGCACCCCTAAGGACACCATAATTTATGGATGCTCAACCCTCTCATATAAAATGACACATTTTCATACAACCCATGCATATCTTTCTGGCTACTTAAAATCATCTCTAAGCTACTTATAATAGCTAATGCAACATAAATGCTATACAAGGAGTTGTTTAATTGTTTGGGGGAGATTCTTGATGTGCAGTTGTTGAATCCCAGATGAAGGCTATGGATATGGAGATTGACTGTCTATGTACCAGGGCACTTCAAAAGAGTTCATGAAAAATGGAATGAAAAAATAAGTTCATTTGGGTGCAAAAATTTTGAAGTTCATACAAACAAAAGGTCTTTAAAAAGTTCATGGAAATGCATGTTATCAAAATCTACATATGGATTTCAACATTTCCTACATCCAATTAAAATTATCTTTCCATTGCATTTTTTTCCAAGCACTTTTTGAAGTCCCTTGGTATTTCAAGTAGTGCGTATGAGTGGGATGCTCTGAGCAAAACACAGGACTGGGGGTGTCCAGCCCCACTTCTGGAGAGGGGCACAGTGAGTCTCAGGCAGGTGGGTTCCCCTCCACCCATAGGGGCTCCTGTGGAACGCACTCTCCCCAGGCAGTGCCCCAGATGACGCTTGGGGGGCTCCTGCCTGAAAGTGACACCCATATGCAGGAGCTGAGAATGAGAAGGAGTGACGACACCAACATTTCATTCCAGGCAGGAATGCCAAGGCCGGGCCTTTGTTTCTTTAAGATGTGCTGAAAATGGAGAGGCTGTTTTATGGGCAGGCTGAGCAAAGAGGGAGAAAGGAAGAAAAAGGGTGGTAAGAAAAAAAAAGGAGGGGGGAGAATGAAATAAAGTAGAATGTGGTCAATATAATTTTATTTGCTTTATTATTCCTGAGTGTGGTGCCCATAAGTCTGGGCTGTGTGACTCCCAGCCCCACCATCACGGAGAATGCGAGCAATTCCACTGCCAGAAATAAGCTGCCCACTGAAGGGAAAAGCAGCAGCACATTGCAGAGCAGCTCAATAAAACTCTCTGCCCAGCCCGGTCTGATGTGATGGACTCCTCCCAGCTGCGTCTGAATGGCCGCTGCATCGGGGCTGGTGGAGAAGCCAGGGCCACAGGGTGCTCCTTCATAGACACAGGTCCCCCAGAGCAGGCCCTGACCAGCACCAGGAGAGGCAAGATTATGTTGACCAACAGGCCTTGCACGCAGGGAGCTCCTGGTGCAAACCTTGGCTCATTTCGGCAATCAGAAAATCTCTGCTTTGGGGCCGGCATTGTGGCACAGCAGGTTAAGCTGCTGCCTGCAATGCTGGCATCCCATAAGGGTGCCAGTGTCAGTCCCGGCTGCTCCACTTCCAATCCAGCTCCCTGCTAATGGCCTGGGAAAGAAGCAGAAGATGGCCCAAGTGCTTGGACCCCTGCCATCCACATGGGAGACCCGGATGGAGTTCTAGGCTCCTGGGTTCAGCCTGGCCCAGCTCTGATGGCTGCAACCATTTGGGGAGTTAATCAGTGGATAGAAGATCTCTCTCCCTCTCTCTGTCACTCTGCTTTTCAACTACACAAAATGAATTTTAAAGAGGAAGTGTCATAATCATTATTCTGCTTTAAACAAAGGAAGTTTTGCTTTTTCCCCAGGAAGAAAAGATGAGGTGGAGAGTCTCCAAGGAGACTCAGTGGTCAGGGGTAGAGACAGGCGTCGGGATGCCAGGCAACGTATGCTTCAGTTAATTCCAAGGAGCCAACCACATGGGGAGAATTTAGGGTGTCACATGGGACATTCCAAAGAAGCACTCCAATAGGATTTTAAAACCTTAAAAGAAAGGCCTTTCCCGATGCCCACTAAGGGCAGGAACTGGTTTGCACATCCCTGGAGCCAGGATCTGCTACATCATTTGCAGGGCCCAGTGCACACTGAGGACATGAGCTCCCTGTCCAGACAAACAGCACCCATTAAAACAGAAAGGCAATTTTTTTCCCCATGGTCTCCTGATTGGTCACGGCATTTTCATTTGCTATTTAATGTCTCCTTCTCTTGGTATCAGGATACGCCCTGAGGTGAGTTCAGACCCTCACAGGCACCTGGGCGCCTTACCCTGCAGCATGGCACCTGCACAGGGGCCCTTTCCCCCCGACTGCAGATTCCTCTCCTGCCAGCCTAGAACAGGCATGCAGTGTTCTGGCTGGGACTAGCGAAGCAAAGCCACGCATTCCTGCACCCCAACGGCCTAACCAACACGGGAGGATGCGCACTATGCAGCCAGCTTGGGCTGAAGCACTGTGGCCGGGCCCCAGGCCTGTGTGCCCTATCCTGACCCGGCATGCACCACTCCCCAAGCAGAAGAGGGGAACAGGTGGCTGGGGGGCCGGGGCCAGGTGAGGCACATGGCTGAGAACCCATGCTTGGACGTGGGACTCCATGCAAGTTGAAGCTCGACACACTGGTGCACGCTCCATTCTCCCTTTGGACCTCCCTTACAAAACAAAAATTTGGGGTGCGCATTCGGCATATTGGTCAAGACACTGCTTCAGACGCCCACATCCTCTATCAGAGTGCCTGGGTTTCAGTCCCCGCCCTACTGCCAATTTCAGTTTCCTGCTGATATGTGCTCCGGGAGGCAGTACGTGACGGCTCAAATACTTGGCTCCCTGCCACCAACAGGAGAGACCTAGATTAAATTCACAACTCCCAGCTTTGGCCTGGTCCAACCCTGGCTGTCGCAGGGAGTGAACCACTGGATGGCAAATCTCTGTATGTGTTTGTCTGTTTCTATCTGTCTGCCTTTCAAAATAAATAAAAAAATTTAAATCTACAGATTGAAAAAATATATTGGGATTTTCAAAATGGCCATCACAGAGCGTTAAGCCAGATGGGACCCTCTAGCACGAGTCCCTGTGAGGCTGTACAGCAGCTGGCCCTAGGGGAGCCGTGGGTTTCTTTGGTCTTCGTGCCCCTCTGAAATACAACGACCCAGGTGCTGGCTGTGTGCCAGGATCCGACTGAGCCCGGGCTCCCACTATCATCTACCCAGCTACTTCGTGGCTTGGCTCCCCAGAGCTTCTCCTAACGTAAAAGTGGAAGAATATTCCCCAGACTATCTCCAGGTAAGGAAGGTGGTGACAGTTTTAGAAACTTACAGATGGCTCTGTGGAGACAGGATTTTAAATAAGCTGGAGTTCCATGTAATTAAAATAATTCCGAGTTAAAATTACCACTTCAGTAATTGCCTTTATAATATTTACTACCACTGCCATTGTGTAACCTATCTCATTAATTACTGTTGGAAAAAACCAGTCAATGAATAATTAATACGATGTGATAACCAAGGGGGTAACAGCGCTTAAGGAATAGAGCTTGAAATGGAACGCCACCCACTCCCGCCCTGTTCCTTAGCACCTCAAGGCCCCAAGGCCGCATGACAGGAGAGGGGGAGGCCCTTGGCCCATCACCTGCTGTTAGCAGAGGTCAACAGAAAGGTCTCGTTAGCCTCGTCCAAGACATGGAAACAGGTCTGGAATTCTTCTCCGTGGCAGCAAGAAAGAGCTCCCACTTTATCAAAACAGACAGCACTTGGCACAAGTAACTCAGCAAAAAATACAAATCTGAAAGTCGCACCAGAAGGTCAGCCTGGAGCTGAGGCTGCAGTCACACGGGGTCTACAGAGCACGGTGTGTGTGGGGGGGCGCCGCGGGAGCTCGGCCCAACGCCTCCCACACTTGCACCACGTACGGCACACACTGCACACACGCAGCCAACACCCCGACGGACAGAAAAGCCACAACGGTTGTGCATTGCTCCGCTAAAAGTGACTCGCTTGTTCTACTGTCTGAAAAACAGAGGAAACGAATTTCCCAGGAAGTTCTCTTGAAGGGTGACAAAGAATTTCGACTTAAGTTGCATTCGCGGTTTATAAGGCAGATGGCTCTTCAGCAGTCGTGCCATTTTCTGATGGAATTGCCAACAGATACTTCAAATACTTCACCAGAACATTTCTTTCTTACTGAATGGTTTTTCAATCAAAAAATGGTCTGTGTAGGTTTGTGCCAGATAAGATACAGGGCATCTCGAGAAATTTGAATTTCAGATAAATAATCAACAAGGAGTAGATTAGTGACACGTCCAAGTACTTATACTATAGCATTATTCATCCCTTGTGCCTGCATTTTTCCCTGGAAGTCTTAGGCTTGTGATCTTACGCATCCACAAGTAAAACATATGGTGCGGGGGACGCTTGTTGCGAGCACGGAGCAGACACTCAGGGTGTCTTCGTGGATGAATGACTTATGGAAGATGAATGGCACTTGGAAATAGCACGGCACGGAACAATGCACGTGAGATTTCTGGCTGGAAATTCTGCAAAGTGTCTTCTGGGCTGTATGACAGGATTCTGGATGGAGTGACAGGGGAGAGGATTAATTACAACGTATCAATGATGGGGAAGTTTGGGGGCCCGTGAATTCATATTTCAGGTTGCTGGAGCCATATTTTAACAGCATCGTAATACAACAGACGTTGCGATGGAAGAACAGTCAGAAGATAAAAGAGAAGCCGTGATACAGTATCAATCTGAGCCTCTTTCAAAGTCACAGAACTCTGAGTCCCAATTTTTCCCTTTAGAGCTTTTGAATGGATTGGAACGGGTGAAAGGCAAGCCTTATGTAACCACTTTTTTTCCAATGAAATAAAACTTGTTTACATCTTGGTGACTGAAACTCCCTCTGGCTAATTTAGAATTCTAGCGTGGCCACAATAAGAGACTGGGATTTCTATAAAAAGAAATGTACCAGCAGCAGTATCCCAGTGCAGGTGCACTGATGGCCAGCCACTGAAGGGTCTTCAGTGCAAAGTGGCCAAGCTCCGCCCAGCCTAAACAGCATTCGGCGGCCTTTGGACAACAGAACAGGCTCGGTATCAATGCTGGAGTTTACTAAAGGTGAGCGTGCTTTGTGGTGCTCGACTGAAAGCAAGCATTACCTGTAAGTTTGGAGATCACTTCCCAAGGTCATGCCCATGGTTGCAGCCAGCCTTACTCTTAGGCGACATCAAAGGTAGAAAACTCCCTTGGAAAGCAATGTGTCTTCCCTGGACCGTGTCACCGAGACCTTCCTCTGTACTGGAAGCAGTCTGCCTTTTTTAGGCCTGGGAGATGGGGCGGAGTCTTAGCCAACTCAAGCTGAAAATGCCTATGGACTGAGTGACTTAAACAACAGCCTTTATCCTCATGGCTCTCGAGTGGAAAGCCCAAGATTAATGTGCTGACAGATGGGGATATTGGGGGGTGTCCCCTTCTTGGCACGCAGGTGGCTGTCTGTTCGCTGCATGCTCACGTGGCCTTGTTTCTGGATCCTCCTCTCCTTATGAGGATGCCAGTCTCTCTAGGGGGACACTTCCCTGTCGTTCCTTCATTCTCCTCCAAAGGTCCCGCTTAACTGGGTCACACGGGCAATTAGGGCTTCAGCATGTGAATTTGGAGGGTACACAGCATTCGGCTCAGGACAGATGCAGAGTGGACTGCCCCAAGTGGCAGCAAGTGGGCCAACACCTCAAAAAGGTGACCACTGCTGCCATTGTGGAGGGGAGCACTCCTAGAGGGGAGAGCTCCTTTTTTTTTAGCTTGGTCCCCCCAGGATTTTAGCATCCAGACCTCCAGTGGATGATTTTCATCAGAAAGTTCATTGCCAGAGGCAAAGACAACAAAAGAAACACAGCATAAAGCTTGCATAGGAGAAGTTAACACAGAAATGCTAAACACTAGTATAATGGCAATGCTATTAGAAGGCTTAAAATAGTCCAGAAGGGCCTCTGGGAACATCTGTGATGGAAATGTAGGGGCCAGGAAGTTCATCTTCTTGATAGAGACTAGAGGAGGAAGGATTCCAGGCCTGGGGAGAAGTGCAGGGACACGTGCTGCCACACAGCTGGGGTATAGCAAAATGGCCAAACCTCGGAGCAAAGCGAGGCCAGGTGTGCCCTGGGTCCACCCCCAAGGTACTGACCTTGGGGAACATGAGGCTTCAGCAGGGCAGTGGAGATGAATGGAGGAGGGCACTGCAGGCGGAAGCAGCCACCAGCAGGTCTTGAAGATGGGGAAGGCCTGGGGGCTGCTGCAGAGGACCGGGAGCAGCAGGCTGGGGAAGCGGGCTCCTGTGTGCAGGCTCAGGGAGTCCCTGGATGCGTGATGCTCCTCCCCAGCCTCCAAAGTCCCCGGAGCAAGCAGCCCAGAAACTTCCATGAGCCCTTCTCGCCAAAGAACCCTAGCTCCACGTCAGTGGAAGGATTCAGTTGGGCTTCTCATGTGGTGAAATACACATGCCATAAAACTTACCACTGTAACCATTTTTAAGGTTTTAGTTCTATGGTGTTAGGCACACGAACACTATTGTGCAATCAGTCTCAGAAACTCTTCATTTTCCCAAACTGAAATCCCATGCCCATTAAATAGCACTCCCTCATCCCTTCTCTGACAACTCCCCTCCAAGTCTTCTTCTGGGGTCTGTGAATTGGAGCAGCCTAGCTACCTTCCAAAAGCAGAATCATACAGTAGCTGTCTTTTTGTGCCTGGCTCATTTCAGTAAGTGTAATGTCCTCAAGGCTCATCCACGTGACAGAGTTTCCTTCCTTTTAAAGGCTGTATAATATTCCATGGCATAGATGTATCAATTGTGTTGGCTCATTCACCTGTCGTGGACATGTGGGTTGCTTCTACCTTTCGGCTCTGGTGAATAGTGCTGCTATGAAGCAGGGTGTCCAAACACCTGTTTCATGTCTCTGCTTTCCATCCAGAATGGGACTACTCTGGATCTGTAAGGAACCACCATCGTCTTTTCTACAGCAGCTGCAGCGTTTTACCACTCCTACCAACCATGAACAAGGGTTCTAATTTCTCCAGAATTTTTCCGGAAATTTTATTGACCTTCAGTTGCTGGCCCAATGGGTGTGGTATTTCATTGTAGTTTTTTTTTTTTTTAAGATTTATTTATTTATTTGAAAGGCAGAGCCACAGAGAGGCAGAGAAAGAGAGAGAAAGAGAGAGAAAGAGAGAGAAAGAGAGAGAGAGAGAGAGAGAGAGAGAGAGAGAGAGAGGTCGGTCTTCCATCCACTGGTTCACTCCCCAGATGGCTGCAACCACCAGAGCTGCGCTGATCTGAAGCCAAGAGCCAGGAGCCTCCTCCTGGGTCTCCCACACAGGTGCAGGGCCCAAGGGCCTGGGCCATCTTCTACTACTTTCCCAGGCCACAGCAGAGAGCTGGATTGGAAGTGGAGCAGCCAGGTCTTGAGCCGGTGCCCATATGGGATGCCAGCACTGCAGGTGGCAGCCCAACCCACTATGCCACAGTTCCAGCCCCTCATTGTAGCTTAGAACAGGATGCTTTTAAGAGAGAAGGAAACACTACCCATCATTTTACTGGGGCATGGGCGGGACTTGGGGTGCACTATAATCAGTTTGGGGAATCACATGGGGAATGCTGCCCCTGTGCCATTCTCAGACTTCCAAGGTCTGAGATGGAATATAGATACCGATGCCCAGAGTGCCCGGCTTTGTAGAAGAGCTCCCAACAAGCCTTCTGGGACCCCGGTGCCTGCTTACCACCTACCTAGCTACCCGGGTGTTTGAATTCCCCTTGTTGATGACTCATCAAGGGAACTTCAGAAGTTCACAGAAAATGGAAATAAAAGATAAGTGACTTTGCTACAAATTTTTTTTGAAATTCGTGCACATGCGTGTTCTTCAAAAAATTCATGGAAAATGTGTCATTAAAAAATAATCATGCCTGCGTTTCAAATTTTTTTGCATCGAAATTAAGCTTATCTTTGGGGCCATTCTGTGGTGTAGCGGGTAAAGCTGCCACCTGCGATGCTGGCACCTCATAGGGGTGCCAGTTTGAGTCCCTACTGCCCTACTTCTGATCCAGCTCCCTGCTAATAGTCTGGGGAAAGTAGTGGAAGGTGGCCCAACTCCTTGGGCCCTTGCACCCATGTGGGAGACCTGGAAAAAGCTCCTGGCTCCTGGCTTCAGCCTGGCCAAGCCCCTGCTGTTTCAGCCATTTGGGGAAGTGAACCAGCAGATGGAAGACCTCTCTCTCTCTCTCTCTCTCTCTCTCTCTCTAATTCTGCCTTTCAAATACATATATACATAAACATTTTAAATGAAAATTGTCATATCAGTGACTGCTTTTTTGACATAACATTGACTATCACTGCTCAGTTGTGTAACTTATCACATTAGTCACTACTGGAGAGCAGTCACCTGCCATTGCTAAAAGGGGGTAAACAGGGGTGAGGGAGAAAGGGGTGGTTCACTTTACCCTCAGCACTCATAAGGTAATCAAAGGGCTGACAACAATGCTATCACCTGACAGATGAGATCAACAGGTTCCGAAAAACAAATTCTATTCTCTGGCTGAGCACCAGGCCTGTGCTGGGGGCTGAGATCTGGCGAGCCTAAGAGGGAACTCAAGGTCCAGGAAATGAAGCAGCTCCAGCCAACAGCGCTGAGCGCCACCAAGAGGCAGGCGGAGGGAGCTGCACAGGCAGAAGGAGGGGAGTGGACATGGGGAGATGTCTGAGCTGTGAGCCACAGTAGGGGTGGGAGCAGGGGATCTGGGGGTGGGGGGCAGGAGGGAGTGGGCAAAGGGAACTGTTCCAACCAGAAGGAACAGCACAGGTAGGAGCATGAAAACTTCTGTCCTGGGAGTCACAAAATGTGCGGGACAGAGCCGAGGCTCAAAGGAAGCCGAGGTAGTTGGTGGCGCTCCCTCTGTTACAGCCCCCAGATACCCAGGGTCAGTGTGGCTCCCTTTGGCCTGGAGCTTCACTTCGCAGTGCCCACCCCCAAGGCAACCACATGTGGGGAAGGTTCTAGAGAAACACTGAACGATTTTAAGTCTCATGAAAGAACATCGGCTCGGCTCTCCTTTTCTCATCAAATAAATCTGTTTCAATGTGACCACCGCGCTTTTGAAGTGTTTTGCCTTCTATCTTAAGTGAACACAGAAGCTCAGCTGGTCTCTCTACATCTATCTGTGTCCTTGGAGAGAAGAGAACTGGGTGAGACTCGTTCTACAGCCCCCAGCAAGCATCCACCCACCTGAGCAGGAGAACAGAGGAGCCCTCGGCCCCAGGAGAGGTGCTCAAGCTTGTGTGCTATGGGCACGACCTGGGACAGAGTTGGATTTCACCCTATTGGCAAGGGATCCAGTAGGGTGGAGAAATGATAAGACCCGCAGGCAATCAGCTCCATCAGGTCCTCCCTGCCCAAGGCCACACTGTGACCCACATGCCTGGGTCTAGCTGGCTCCACACCTTGCTGTGTGCACTCAAGGATTCAGTCTCCCTATGTGTAGAATGGGGATAATGACACCTGCACCAGAGGGTGTCTGGGATGAAATGGGATGTACAGCAAGCCCCAGGGATAGGACCCAGGGCTGCCAGCATGAGGCCATGGGTGCGGGGTGGGAGGTACTGGGCCTACAGGTTAGGACATTGGTTGGCTGCCAGCATGAGGCCATGGGTGTGTGTGGGGGGGGTACTGGGCCTACAGGTTAGGACATCGGTTGGAACACACATGTCCCATGTTGGAGAGGCTGACTTAGAACCTCAGTTCCACTCCTGATTCTAATTTCCTGCTGGTGTGTACCCTGGGAGGCAGCAGCTGATGTGGGAGATTTAGGTTGAGTCCCTGGCTTCTGGCTTTGACCAGGCCCAGTCCTGCCTGTTGTGGGCATTTGAGGAGTGAACAGAGGATGGGAGCTTTGTCTCTTTCTCCCTCTTTGCATCTCAAATAAAACATTTGAGTAAGTGGGCCACGAGGTAACAAAATGCCCAAAGACAACCAGGCCTTGTGGGAGAACGAAGGGTCATCACCTGGCTCTGTGGTCCTCTTCCAACAACAGCATAGGCCCAGCCCACGTCTTTCTATTAAAGAGCTCACGGCTGGGGCCATGACTCAGAGACGGCCTGGACCTCTTTCCCATACTTCCTCAGATGACTGACTGTGCTCACATAGTGTCCATGGCCGTGTTTTCCTTGGCTCCCCCCAGCACCAGGATCAGCCAGCTGAATCAGGGTGACTGTCTCCATTTAAAAATGAGGAACCCTGGCCTGGTGTGGCTCCCGACTCTCTGGCTGTGAATAGGGCAACCAGGGCCATTGGCAGGCCGAGAGGACGGCTGCCGGGGCTTCAGACTCTTGGCCTGGGCTGGACTTCATCAAGCCTGGTTCAGTTTACCAGATCAACACCAGCAAGCAGCTCAACTTGGTCTGTGAGATGGACGAAAGGGGCCGTGGCCTGCCCTCTCCAAGTAGCTGCTCTGCTGCAGCGTGGAGCTGCACTGCCCTCCGGGCACTGGGCATTGCTATGCTGAGTGTTGGGGAAGCAGAGAGAAGACTCACGCTCAGACCTATGGGAGGATACCGTGGACAGCTGGCCCGGGAACAGCACAGGGAGGGAGCAGGACGCAGTGAGAAAGGTCAGGCTGCTCCGATTCATGGGGAGCATGTTGACCTTGCCACAGCAGCAGGGGGGGCTCAGAGGGCTCCATCACGGCCGGCTGATCCAAGGCTGCCTCCAAGGGCGGGTCCCAGGAGGCGCAGGCCTGCATCCAGAGTCAGCAGCTGGAGGGGTGCTTACTCCAGCTGGCTCTGTGACTCGGGTCCTGACAGCCAAATGGCCCCGGGGCAGGACGGGTCCAGGGTGGGAAAGGGGGCAGACAAAGGGGGGGGGGGTGCAGCTCTGAGAGGCTCTTAAAGCCAGAGGAAGAAGACGCCATGGACTTCGGCCAGTGTTGTCCAACAAAAGGAGATTTAAAACAGAACAGAGCTGTACTGGCAATGCAATTTAAATAAACTCCCATCTAAGCAGCTAAGTAGTTTGGTTTTAAACAAAAACAAAACAAAGCAATAAAAATGAAACAGAAACCAAAACCAGGCCCTCAATACCCCAGTCTATCTGTTGGCCTTAAATCCAGTCGCCAACCACAGATGTTCCTCCATCTGCGCCTCCACGTCCCGCGGGCACAGACAGCCCGGCAGACTGGGGCACGGCGGCTCAGGAACACACATGTGCACTTCGAATGTGACCCTCTGGTTCGCCTTTGATTTTCCCGTCACATATATTCTCTGTGGTCCTTGAGTTTCTTTTAGGTTCAGTGCCACTTCCCAGATCTGGGTTGGTGAGAATGATGGCCACGTGTGCAAAATGACACAGGCTTTATCTCCCCCACGGCATCAGTTGGAAGCATCTGAGGAATGGACCACCAGCCCCGTGTAGGCAGAACAAGTTCTTGACTTTTACTCAGAAAGGCACATGTGTACAAATACACCTTACAAATACGATTTTTTTAAAAAAAGAATAGGGTAGGGGCCGGCGCTGTGGTGCAGTGAGTTAAAGCCCTGGTCTGCAGTGCTGGTATACCATGTGGGCGCCGGTTCGAGTCCCGGCTGCTCCACTTCCGATCCAGTTCTCTGCTGTGGCCAGGGAAGGCAGTGGAAGATGGCCCAAGTGCTTGGGTCCCTGTATCTATGTGGAGACCAGGAAAGAAGTTCCTGGCTCCTGGCTTCAGATCAGCACAGTTCCAGCCATTGCAGCCATCTAGGGAGTAAATCAGTGGATGGCAGAACTTTCTCTCTCTCTCTGCCTCTCTGTAACTCTTTCAAATAAATAGATAAATCTTTTTAAAAAACTAAAATAGGGTAGATGGCAGTGACAAATATTGAAACCTATGCTAAGCACCCAATCTCAATTATCTCAATTCCAACTTTGAAATGTCATGTGTACTGGGTCCATTAAAATTTTTTTGGATCTAAATTTAAGTAAAAATACTAATTAATCAGACCCGTGAGACAGAGTATACCACTGCTGTTGATCAAGAAGAGACAGCCACGTGGTTGTTCAAAAAGAATGTGACACAGTGACAAAGACTAAGGAAAAGTGGATGGGTGGCTGAAACATCTTACCTCCAGTAGCTTTAGCTATTTAGTCTGAGAAGGTGGGCTGTGAAGAGGAAACACAGTGTGGGATGGTGCTGGGTCAAAGCCAGTGGCTTAAAGACTTGTCCTACTGGGCTGGCGCTGCAGCTCAATAGGCTAATCCTCCGCCTTGCAGCGCCGGCACACCGGGTTCTAGTCCCGGTCGGGGCGCCAGATTCTGTCCTGGTTGCCCCTCTTCCAGGCCAGCTCTCTGCTGTGGCCCAGGAAGGCAGTGGAGGATGGCCCAAATGCTTGGGCCCTGCACCCCATGGGAGACCAGGAGAAGCACCTGGCTTCTGCCATCGGATCAGCGAGGTGCGCCAGCCGCGGTGGCCATTGGAGGGTGAACCAACGGCAAAAGGAAGACCTTTCTCTCTGTCTCTCGCTCTCTCTCACTGTCCACTCTGTCAAAAAAAAAAATAAATAAAGGGGGGGGATTGTCCTACTTCCTGTGCCAGTGACTTACCAAGAGCCTGGTGGACCTGGGAGTTGCCAGTTAGCTTTGTTTCCTCGTGGTCATAGGCACCCAGCTACAGGAGCAGGGCAGGGACAAGGGGCTGGTCACTGTCCGGATGCACCCCTCCACAGGGGCCCAGGGCTACCACCGGATGCACCCTCCGCAGGGGCCCAGGGCTACCACCGGATGCACCCTCTGCAGGGGCCCAGGGCTACCACCGGATGCACCCTCCGCAGGGGCCCAGGGCTACCACCAGGGCCATCTCTTCCAGTAGCAGAGAAAGCAAGGAGGGATGGCCAGGCTGAACCTCCGGCACTCTAGCAGGGGAGGGAGAGAATGGTGGCTACCCGCTCCTGCACTGTGAGAAAGGAAGCCATCCTGAGAACTTCGAATCCTGCTGCGGGCTGAGTAGCCCTTATCCAAATACTTGGGACCAGAAGTGGTTTGGATTTTTTTTTAAATTTTGGAATATTCGTGTTTACATAGTGAGATAGAGATATCTTGGGGATGAGACTCACATCTGAACACTCAATTTATTTATGCTTCATAAACATCTTCTGGACATAACCTAAGGTAATTTCATGCAATATTTTAAAATCATTTTGTGCATGAAATGAAGTGGTAGGGAATTTTCCACTTGTGTCATTCTGGCAATCAGAAAGTGTTAGATTTTGGAGCACTTTGGGTTTTGGATTGGGGATGTTCAACTTTATCTCCAGAGAGATCCATTTATTTCTTGTTTTCCTTTTTTTTTTTTTTAATTGTGGCAAAACACACATACCATAAACTTGGCCATGGTAACTAATTTCCAGTATATACTTCAGTGACATTAAGGACATGCACACCGAATGTGCTTATTCTGCTTGTTTCCGAGGGGGCCTGGTAATTGTGTGCATTAACTCAAGGGGTTAAAGCTCCCTTGTACCCAGAGCCCCTCCTGCTGCCTCCTCCTTGGCCAACAAGTATGTATTAATCCTTAGACATCCCCAAACCCTCTTAGCCATTTTAAAGGGCTATTAACGGCTTTATGCAGCTCTTCTTTATTTACTCAAATGACTGTAACTTCTTCCAGCCTACTCTCTTCTATTGTTTAAAATACATGTTTGGGACCTTTTAAAATGTATATTATTTACCTGTTAGAACTCAACAGCTTCTCTGGAGCCATTCCATTTTATTGTGGAAATTAGCACTGGCGGGGCTTTTTAAAGCTGCATGTAGACCTGACAGCCTACACCCGCCCATGTTGTTAATACAGCTGGCTTGAGCGAACAGCCACCCAAGGGGCGTGAGGGACACGGGCGTGGCCCCCCGCAGGAGCAAGGGGGCGAAGGGGCTCCATTCCTACAGGCGGTAATGTTGAGCCCTGCTACAGAGCAGGGACCCACACAGCATTTCTCTCTCTCCCCATGAACCACAGCAGTTTCTTCCAAGGCTTCCCCATGCTACCTGAGAAGCACTGTTTGCTTCTGAAACAGCATGATCGACCTTGCAATGACCAAAATGAGGCCAAGTCTTTGGACAGCAGCTGGAAAAGTGTCAGGAAAGGACTTTTAGGATGCTTTTTCTGTCTGAGCCGAGTAGGAAGTCAACGCCACAGGCATGGCATGCACCTTGCCTAGGACCAGAGACATGTGACTTGGGTTTTGGGGAGAACAGGTTCTATCAGAACATGCTACAGATAGGTGTGGTATGACCCACACAGCAAGGAACTCTCCCTGGGGATGGTTGATACGTGTTTTTCTAGAATGTCAAGGTGAAAACTCGGTTACTGTTTCAGACAATTCAATATTGTTTCAGTGATTAATTGTTTCAGACATTAAACCAATATTCTATTATTTTCCTCTCTTAAGCCTCTTTGTAGGACTGAATAATTTTTAATTAATTAATTTTAGAGACAGAGATAGCCAGAGTCCCAGGAAATGATTTTCTATTTTAAGCCCCAAGTTGCCATTGGATCACTACAAAGCACCGATGAGTTCATTCACTCACCTGTCTGTGGCTTGCTTTCATTCAGCAAATACCTGATTACACTGCCTCATTCCCAGCTACCACTCTAGGTGCTAGAGATAAAAACATAACCAGAGACGAGACAATGTTAAGACGCAAACTATGGCCCAAGCCACCTGCTCTACTGCTGTCAGAAAAGGGATGAGAGAATCCCAAAGGCATCAAGTCCTAACTCTGCTTTCTGCCACCCTGTGGCTCGAGATGTCTCTTCACTTACACAAGACTCTTCTCTCATCCGTAAAATGGGTGTTCCCTTTCTGTTGCGGTTATAAGAGTAATAAGATAAACAGTAGATATGATAGTGCCTAAAGCTCTTTTCTGCAGCTCGAGTTTTGATTCTGAGGGTGTACTACAAAGCCTGCTTATAAGGAGGCCTTTGCTTTGGGGAGAATGTGGGACCTGAAGGCACGGTTGACCCAGACCCGTCACTGTGCTACCTTACCATCTTCAAGTTGGAAGCATAAACCTTTCTGAAAAGTGGCCCCCTCCTCTTTTTTAAACCCCTTTAAGAAGAGAGAAGCAATTCTGACTGTCCCCTCACACAGGCAGGGACTGGTGGCTGGAAAGGTTCTGGCTGGTCAGCTCCAACATGGTCCCTTTGCTTGGCAGAAGCTGGTCGTGTGGACCAGAGGTCAGGAAGGTGAAATTGAAGACAGTCCTCCTGTCCTGCCCTCCCCACCTTGCTTTGGAATCACATCCAGCTCGCCCACCCCGCCCCTTTCTGGACACATTCTTTTACCTACATGGAGATAAAACTCCCTAATTTTAGGTTCTTTCTTATATACCTATTTAATGACACCCTCCCCCAAGGGGAAACGTGGGTACCTGACGCATGAGATGTATTTGAGAAAAAGCAAATGCCTGAGCAGGAAGAGGTCCTCTTCTATACAAAGGCGACCCCCCTCTGGAGGGTGAAGCCATGAGCACAGGCATGGGGCTGCCTCTCACCACTGCACCCCCAGTCCCAGCATGACACCCCACACAGAGAGCCTGCTGGATGCACTCAGTAAATATTAGTGGAACAAATGAATAAACCAATGGCAGCTGTTTGGATTTCAATATAAATGGATCTTGGACCTGAGATATTGCCAGATGGGCAGACAGGTTACAGTCTGGCGATGCATCTCCAAGGCTATAAAAACGTAGCCACTGTTGGAGTTGCAGGCTGACATTTCGGAGGATGATTACATGCACAATTTACCCACACGGCCATTCGTGCCCTCCGAGTGTCATCGCTTCAACAACTGCGTTCATGTTGGCTTTCTTGCTCATTTTTTTTTAAAAGAACCATTTTTTGCAGCTTCTCCTATTTCCAGCTGCATGTGATTTATTCAGATGAAATTATGCTCCATTTTTTATAAAACCCAAGTTACTACAAATGATGCTTGAGGTTTCACAGAAAAATATGAATTCCTGATTTGCTGCTATAAAGCACGCCTGCTTGCGGTGCGGCGGATCTGTCGCTCCGAGACAGATGGAAGTAGTCCAAGGCGATGATTAACTTCTTAGTCCCGGCAATTTCCTAGTGCTCCTCTTGCCCTAGATTTCAAGATTGACCTCCAGCGTCTCTGCAAATGCACAGCCGCTCAGCTTGATAAATCACGCGAAGCCCTTTTCTATCACGGTTATCTACTATTTACTACTTAGGAGGGGAAGTTAATCGTATTCAAGGCGCTTCATCTGCTGCATGCACAGCCTTCCGTCTCCCCAGCTGCACTTTGCATATTTTCCACATTACCAGTGATGCAGCAGCTTTCGCCCGCCCTGCAGAGGGTTCACGCCAGAGACACACCTTTATAAACGAGCCTCAGGCTCATTTACCCCTCTTTTCCCCACCTCTCCCTCCCAGCATGGAATACGATGACCCGTGAGAAGAAAGAACACTGGGAGGTGCATAGGATTACAAGGAGTGGATAAGTAACAGGCACCAGTGCCGCTTTGCAAACTGAGATTTTCTTGTAATTGGCTTGTTTACCCAGCCAAGAGTTTTGCCACCTCGTCCTGCTCTGGTTGCCCCCTTTTCCCAGTATTTGGGGATACTAGCTGGCTCTCAATGGGATAAAACAAGGCAGATGAAACAATGCCACACTGAGGAGTGGAAGAGAACAAACCATGCACTATCCCTCCCCCATACAACCCTTCCCGTCCATGCAAGGCGGAAGGCAGGTGTTAGCTGGGCTGCAGTTTGAATTCCCACGTTGCCCTGCCACGGTGATCCCGTGTCAACCTGCAGTATTACTGTGGCTGTTCTCGCTGAAACGTGAACTCAACATTTAGGGAAAAGAATTAAGGCAAAAAGATTTTCTTTGGAAGTGATCACAGGTGGTTTTTTAAAATTTAGGTAAAGAAAGCATAGGGCTTTAATTGTTTAAGAATGTATACTGATCACAAAAGACTCTATGAACCTAACTTCCTCTCTCCCACTCTCTAGGGTTTATTTATTTATTTTTTTAAAATTTATTTGGAAGGTAGACAAGACAGACAAGACAAACAGACAGAGATCTTACATCCACTGGTTGGTTTCCCCAAATGCACCTAACAGCCAAGACTCAGCCAAGCAGAAGCCAAGAGCCTGGAACTCAATCCAGGTCTTCCATGTGGTTGGCAGCAAGACCTAACCAGCTGAGACATCACATACTGCCTTCCTGGGGGTGCATGGGCAGGAAGCTGGAATTAGCAGCAGAGCCGGGACTCAAACCCAGGCACGTTGATATGGGATGATCCTGAACCTTAAGGCACGTAGTCTAAGCTATCAGACGCTGGATTTGTGCTGGAAGCCTTTTAAGAAAATAACCTGGGAAACCCTGAGGGACGAGAAGGTGGAAGGGACTGACCTCCAGAAGACATGTGGACATTCTCTAACCTCCAGCACCCAGCGGGATGAAATCCCTGTCCCCACTCAGAAAGAGAAAGGGAAGCGATGCCTTCTCGTCCTTACCATTGGCCTCATTAGGTTCGGTCTCAAAGCTCTGAAGGCAGCCTTCCTTACAGGGAGACAGAGACCAACAACCGGCTTCCTACTGTGTCAACGCACACCGGCCCACCAACCCCAGCCTTGCAACAAAATGGCTCTACTCTTGTGTAAGACTTTCTTGTGACTGGCTTGTTTACCAGGCTGAGAATTTTGCCTCTTCTTCCTGTGCTACTCGCCTCTTTTTCCCATTATTTGGGAGAGCAGTAAATCATTCTTGTGTACCTAGGCTATCAAAGTTGAGGCCAAATCAAAGTAGAAATGGAAGAGCCAACTAGCAGGACACAGAGGCCCTGCAGGAGGATGGGGACCTGTGCTGGCGTGGCCAGAGCCAGTGTGGGCTTTTCTGCCCATTTCCAGAACTGCAGGATGTGGGAAGTCCATTTTCAGGTCTGAAAGGTGTCTTTTTCCCTATGATGAATGCCTAATCATGATGGAATTTTACATAAAGAGGTGTAAGGGGCTGAAAACAAAGAACAGGTTAGCAAACGGAACTGTCTGTGAAAACACATGCATCACAGAACAACGCCAAGCTCTGAGAAGCCAGCAGTATAGGGGTGGGAGTTCCAGCTCGGGAAGGTGGGAAATCTTCACTCAACCCCATTCCCACCCCAAGGTGCCTCTGAGAGACAGGGTATCAGGAGCGTCACGTAGTAGGGTGACCCTGAGTCACCAGGGTCACTTTGCTAGAGAAAACTGGTTTACTCGAAAGAATAACATGATATATATGACATCAGTCACTTGATAAGTAGTCAATATTCTTTTTTTTTTTTTTTTGGACAGGCAGAGTGGACAGTGAGAGAGAGAGAGACAGAGAGAAAGGTCTTCCTTTGCCGTTGGTTCACCCCTCAATGGCCGGTGTGGCTGGCGCGCTGATCCAAAGCCAGGAGTCAGGTGCTTTTCTTGGTCTCCCATGCAGGTGCAGGGCCCAAGCACTTGGGCCATCCTCCACTGCCTTCCCGGGCCACAGCAGAGAGCTGGCCTGGAAAAGGAGCAACCAGGACAGAATCTGGCGCCCTGATCGGGACTAGAACCCGGTGTGCCAGTGCCACAGGTGGAAGATTAGTGAGCCGCGGCGCCGGCTGTCAGCATTCTATAGACAGAAAAAACCCCAAGCTCTTAGGGCAGGCATTTGGTGCAATGATGGAGTCACCTCCTGGGGTGCCTGCACCCTGTATCAGTCTCTGGGTTTGGAGTCCCAGCTCCACTTCTTTTTTTTTTTTTTTTTTTACAGGCAGAGTGGACAGTGAGAGAGAGAGACAGAGAGAAAGGTCTTCCTTTTGCCGTTGGTTCACCCTCCAATGGCCGCCGCGGCTGGCGCGCTGCGGCCGGCGCACCGCGCTTGTCCGATGGCACAAGCCAGGAGCCAGGTGCTTTTCCTGGTCTCCCCATGGGGTGCAGGGCCCAAGCACCTGGGCCATCCTCCACTGCACTCCCGGGCCACAGCAGAGGGCTGGCCTGGAAGAGGGGCAACCGGGACAGAATCCGGCACCCCGACCGGGACTAGAACCCGGTGTGCCGGCGCCGCAAGGCGGAGGATTAGCCTGTTGAGCCACGGCGCCGGCAATAACCAGCTCCACTTCTGATCTGGCTTCTTGCTAATGTGCTTCTTGGGAGGAAGCAGGTGATGGCTCATGTGGCTGCATCCCTACCACACACACAGGAGGCCTGGACTGAGTTCCAGGTTCCTGGCTTCAGTGTGGTGTAGCCCCAGCTGGTGTAGGCATTTGGGGAGTCAGTTAGTGGATGGAAGATCTCTCTCTCCCTTTCAAATAACTAACAAACAAACAAGTAACATAACTTCCCTTACTTATAAAAAAAAGCCCAGAAAATATGAGCCCAGATTAATTCAGCTGATGCTCTAAGTCATCATTTTGAAGGAGAGCTTAAAACTGCTGCTCCAAATTATTACAAATAATATAACTTATAAAAATGACTTCCATGTCCTGAAATGAAAAGCCAGGGATTAGGGCCAGTGCTGTGGCGTAGCAGGTAAAGCTGCCGCCTGCAGTGCTGGCATCCCATATGGGCACTAGTTTGAGTCCCAGCTGCTCTACTTCTGATCCAGCTCTCTGCTGTGGCCTGGGAAAACAGCAGAAGATGCCCCAAGTCCTTGGGCCCCTGCACCCATGTGGGAGACCTGGAAGGAGCGCCTGGCTCCTGGCTTTGGATCAGCGCGGCTCTGGCCATTGTGGCCAACTGGGGAGTGAACCAGCAGATGGAAGACCTCTGTCTCTGCCTCTCCTTCTCTCTCTGTGTAACTCTGCCTTTCAAATAAATAAATAAATCTTTAAAAAAATAAAGAAACCCACTAAAGCCAGCCTTATAAAACTGCATCACTAGAACAGTAGCAAAAGTCGACCGATCACTGTGAAAGGAGCCAAGTTCCTCCAGCCATGAACAGAAAACCCGCGAGGCTGACGGGCAGAGATGCCGTATTACATGCAGAGAGAGAGAGAAGTTTACAGGAAGGATGGTTGGGGGCGGTGGGAACCATTGCTTCTGGGTATAGAACAATCCTGTACAGGGTTTGGGTGACAGAGGAATGTCAAGGGCAAGGGCACAGCTTGCCATGAAAATCCATGCACATCTCCAACACAGGACAAAGCCACATGTCTTTGGGGAGGAAGCCTTTGAATGGACGAGCCTAGTTTCTTTGTATTTGCAATCATGCCTTCAAAGGGACCCCCCATTTTCCTTAAATGGGTTTTGGTTCATTTCCCCAAAGGTCATTGTGACATTTTGTGTGTATCTATGTAGCTTTATTGAAATGTAATTTATAGACTATAAAGTTCACCCATTTAAAGGGTGTGATTTGATGGTTTTGTTAAGCATATTAACAGGGCTCTACAACCACCACCCAAATCTAATTTCACAGCATTTTCATCATCCCCCAAAAGAGTTCTTGTACTTGTTAGCAATGCCAAAGCACTGTAAACTAAGGGCTCTCCCTTGCTTCTCAGCGCTTTTTGTCGAAGGAATCGCTTGCTCAAGAAGAGAAATCAAAGGGAAAAAAGAAATATGTCTAGGAAAGGCATTACTGTGTCAGATTTTAAATGAGTTTTGATCCAGAGCCTCTCCTCCTTCCACCAACAGACTGAGAAGCAGTAAGTCATCAGCTTTTATGAAACCCCAGTAGCAATTCCAGACGATCACGGGCCAGCTAGTCTTTGAGCACGCAGGCTTGTGTGGTTGTCATGGGGAAGGGTTTTCAACCGAAATAAAAAAAATTCGGGTTCAGCCTGCCACCATTGAGAAAATGCTTTTCGCCCATGCCCACCAGGTAAGTCGCCTAAGTGACGGGTTTTTTCCTTGGAGAAGCACTGAACTGGGCTGGTTTACGCAGTCAAATACTGTTCACTTTACAAAGAGGAAGGGAGGGAGGGGAAAGGTTAGCGAGACAATGCAGAGGCACCTGCCAGCCAGCGAGGGGAATACTTGTAAGACTCCTCACGGGTCTTCACACACACACACACACACACACACACACACACCGCACTAAGGAAAAAAAAATCACCAAACCAAACCACAGGGTCTGGTCTATTCCACTTTACCCCTATCTCTCTGCTCCCTGGTCTTTCTGCAGTCTCTCAGGCAAAGTAGGATGTGCAACACAGCTCGAGTGTCTTTCTCGATGAGGCTTACGTCTTACTATCAGTAACACAGGTCAAACTCAACAGTGCAAGCCAAAGCTAGCTGTGACAACTCAGGTGCAGAGAATCTCATGCAAGAATCGATAGCACCTGGTGACACAATACGGCAAAAACCTGCAGCAACCCCTCAGAGTAAAGGGACCACTTCTGTCTGAAAAATGAGCTGAGCTCCCTGCCCGTTCCAAAGTCCAGAATTTACTACGCCGTTCAGGCCTTACTCCCTAAGTTTCTTGTCTCCTGTTTCACTGCACAACCAGGGATTCTTCATACTTTATATGAAATACAACAAGGCGATTTTTGCAGTAATAAACTCCACCCATGCATGACAAATCCAAGCATGCAAAATGTTTAACATCCCAGTTCACAGATACTTTAGGGACAAAATCCGATTATGAATTATATGCCACAATAAATAGGGCTCAATGTTTCATAAAGCAATTTATAGTTCATAAAAATGACAAAATGTACCTGTCAGATAGAGCGCGGAGACCCGTTCTCTGGGCTGCCTGCTGGAAGAAAGGGCAGAGATGTTTATTTAATATTCTGACTTTTAAATTATGTGCTCAATCAACACTTTAAAAAAATCCGTACTACACACATTTTTGTCATGTGGCCAAATTTTAAATTACTGGCAACGGTAGAGTCCTGTCTTGTTAGGCAATGAACATTCCTGGTACATTCACTGAAACAAGGTGCACCGGCCACCAGGGGGCGAGCTTGGGGCGGCGCCAAGTTCTTGACCTAGGTGAGGCTGGACAGGTCTAAGGAAACCTGGCAATGACCAGTTATTTTGTTTTTACTCCTTGAAATCATTTTCCCATTCTTATATTCCGTTTCCTGTAAGAAAAAAAATGTTTTGGTTCCTTACAAGTTTCTTTCCCCATGAAGCTGGAATTTCTGACTTGCTTTTCAACTTCATTGAGAAAGACTTTATTTCACGGCTGGAAACTGGAACAATATCATGGGACTATTGATTTTGGGGGGAATACGAATGACCTTGTGGCAACGTTTTTTTTAAAATCATTTTAGAGATCCGTATTGAAATGTTTATGGGTTTGCTTTAGAATAAAACAGCATGGTGCTGGAGAGTGGGCCCAGCCCTGGGAGGGTGACTGCCGCTGTCAGATGGTGAGCTCTGGGGAAGTCATTTATTCTGGCCATTTTTGTATGTGAAGTGAAAAATTTTTTTTGCATTTTATATTGCAAATGCACTGGTTTGGTTTTTGATTTTTCACTTCTTAGAGTTGGGTTGTGTGTGTATGAAGGGATTTCTGAATGGGGAAGAATGGAATGAAAAGGTTGTTTATTTTGGCACAAAAGTTTCAGATATCTGTGCACAGTTCTTTCATTTAGATTCCCCTTGACCTTTCTGAAGACCCCTTTTATATACACACTGAAAATTTGCATGATAAATGATTAGTAAATAAAAAACCCTCTATTTCTCTACTCAGTTCCCAGTTTCGTCCTCTCTTTTCCTTGTCTCTTGCCTATTCTATTTCCATCACACGCCTGCATCACAGGGCACTCCGAGGCTAAGGAAGATGAAGGGCATGCTGATGGCCATGGCTTCCTTGGGGTGCACCAGGAATTAAGCAGAGTGCCTGTGATCACTTGCATTTTGCACAAACCACCTGTCCATCTGCTGTCTGCCAGGTTCAGCAACGTACTGCCCGTGCTGTTTCCTTATCACACCGAGAGAGAAGACAGAACAAACTCTTCAGATTAGAAAAAATGACACATCAGAACCACTACTCCTGCTATAGAAACAAAACATCCGTGAGGTGTCAGTTCCATGTCCTTGAATCAGTCCAATTTCTATAAGTGACACAACATTGATCAAGGAAAAACCATTGGATCTCATCAGCTGGGGACTGGGAGTCTGGCACTCTGGGACAGGTCTCACCAGTCATTTGTCTTGGTCCCTAACTGTGGCCCTCAACCATCACCTCCATTTCCAAACTGCCCTCTCCTTCTCTGAAAGGGACATTGGAGGATCCACTAAGCCAACGTTACTGCCCCGTTCCTGTTCCCTGGACTCCGCGGCATCACGGCTCACTGTCCTGGCATTCTAGTGTCGCAAAACTACTTTAAGAAAGCAATGAGTTAGAGTAACTGGGGTGCTTCCAAGTACTCGTGGAAAATGGAGATAAAGACTATTTATTTTGGCATTTTCGAATATGTGTATGTGGGCGGGAGGCTTCAAAAAAATTGGTGGGAAATGTGTGGCTTGAAAAAACGATGCATGCATTTCAAAGTCCACACCAGCTGCTGATGGGCGGCAGCAGCCACTGTCCCCCGGAGGCTCTGTTCTCATCCTGCAAGACAGCTTTCACTTCCGGCAGCTACACTGCAAAAGAACTGCACTCTCTCCTCCGGACTCTGCTTGGCTGAATCAACATGAAGTGTTCAGAACTCCCGAAAAGAGGTGGAAGCTATTATTAGTCGTCTCTTTCCATCAGATCAGCAGGGAGGCACAGGGGACAGAGTCTCCCTGGGGTAGCAGGCATCACAAGCGAGTTCCACTGAAGCCTCTGCCTTGGCCATGTGAATTCTCAGGCAGGGAGATGGACTCAGGCTGTCAGCATTTAAAAGACTATTGACTCTTTTCTCCCATGCCTTCACATACCTCCTGCTGACTTTTATGATAGGGAAAAAGTGCATGTTGATGTATAGCCTGCAAGAAAATGATTTAGAAAGCAATAGCAAAGCAAAGCAAACAAAGACAAAACAAGAAACTGCTGCTGGACCACCGCTGAGCGCCTAGGAGTTGATGCCTTCCAGGTGGTGGTGCCTGCTGGGAGCGACTTCGCAGGACTGAAGCCACTCGGGTCTTCCAACACAGGGCACCTTAGAAAGCTCACGGAGAGAGGGAGTTTAAAGACAAAGTTACCATTTTTAAAAAATGAGTTTTTAAAATTTATTTTAATGTATTTGAAAAGCGGGAAGATGGAGAGAGTGAGGAGAGAGAACACACACAATTTTCCATCTGCTGATTCGTTCTTCAAATGCCCACTATGGCCAGGGCTGTTCTAGGCCAAAGCCAGGAGCCTGGAACTCAATCCAGTCTCCCACATGGGTGGCAGGAGTCCAAGTATTTGAGCCATCACCCTCTGCCTCCCAGGGGGAGCATTAACAGGAAGCTGAATAGGAAGTGGAGCCGGGACTTGAACCTAGTCACTCTGATATGGAATGTGGGCATCCCAACCAACATCCTAAACAGGTAAGTTTGATGCAAAACAAAACAAAACAAAAAAAAGGAAAAATTTAACATCCATGCAGTTTTTCATGATATACACTTTCTGTGCGCTTTTTGAGGATGTTTGTATATACAAATTTCAAATCTGTTTGCATCAAAACAAACTTATCTTCTAATTCCAATTTCCACAAACTTTTTGAAGGCCCTTGTATAAGGCGGGCTGGAAGCTTGGAGCAGAGAACAAGTGGCCACTTCCCTATAGCAGACAGACAGCACTCTGGGACTGAAGGATCCTTCTGGACTTTGCAACCAGGCTCCCCACTAGTCAGCACGCAGCATCTCCGTGTGTCCTCACTCATCTGCCTGCATGGTGCACATTACCACACACCCAACACGGTGCTTCCTGCTCTCATCAGTTGCTTGCACCACTATTTTTTTTTAATGTCTGATTTGATTGTACGATTGAACTTGCAGTTACTCTACATTATTAAAAACTTTACAGAGAACAACTCACCATCCATCAAGAAAGGAGATGAGAATATGCTAAATATTTTAAATCATTCCTTGAGGGGAGTAAGAAAAAAAATACCCCTTTTGTCATTAGATTAAAATTGCATGTCGTATGACAAAGTAAAGACCACCAAGATTATTTTACTGCCTCCCCTCTCACAAAACACCCTTCAGGTTTTGCACACTATTTTATTTTATTGCTGGAAAATAATAAAAGAAATAAACATTGGAACTAAACAGCCAAGAAAATGACCTAGGTGACTCATGATTGAAGTCTGAAAAATTACTCATAGTAAACTAGACGAATTGCCCAATTTCATTCCTTCAAGAGTTGTATGTTGCAGCAAGCTTATTTTCTCTTCCTAAATCTCTCATCATCTCCTCCCCACAGCTTTCTTTTTACTCAGTTCTTGGCAAATTAGGTGGAGAGGGTTAATAGGATGCTTCATTGATCTTTCCTGAGTTCATTATTCATTCATGAATGACTCTGAAGCTCAACTCCAGGAGACAAAACAAGCTTTCTGCCAGAAATAGTCATTTTCCAGGTTCTCCTTGAGAGATGACATCTCTCCTCTGTCTTTACTGTAGCAAGCTTGGTGCTTGGGAACATCATCAGTAGGTATTCAAGTTTCAATGTATGCTAAATGAATTACAAGTCACAACCTGTTATCGAAAGGAAATCAAAGGGGAAATTAAATGTCCTTATTGTAAATGGGTTGAGCGAAGAACAAGTTCATGGATACTGAAATGGGAGGGAGGGAACAAAGCCAAGAGGCAGACACACAGAAGAGTCCCAGGATGATGCAGTTTCTTACTAGACAGAAACAGAACTAACACTTGGACAGGTCTGTAATTCAATATGAAGGACCTACTATATACAGGCACTGGGCTCGGCCTGCATGACATATAAAACTGACATAGCACTTGCTATAGCGTGCTTAGAGTCTGGACTTGGGGCAGACAAGAAAAGTCAACACACACACACACACACACACACACACACACACACCCCATTCTCGATTACAAAGGCTATGACTGAAGAAGACAGGGTACTGTTAGGCTAATGAAGATGACCTCCTTTGGAAAGAATGGTCAAGGTAGATTCACTAAACCAAAGAGTTACAAGGCTAGGATTTGAAGGAAAAGAAGAGTTATCAGATCAAAGAAATGGGGGTGGAAGGCAGAGAAATGGTTAGAGAGCCAAGACTGGAAGCAGGCCTAGACCCTGGCTCAGCTGAAGATCTGCAGAGGCCACTGCGGTGTGGTTTGGCAAGTTGTGGCCGAGAAGATGAGGATGATCCCAAGGGCTCTCTAGGTCAAGTGAAGGACTGTGGCTGTCATCCATGGACAACGGGCAGTCCTTGAGGGTTTTATGTTATGGGAGCTGGATGAAGCAAGCATGGAGGCTGCTTGTATATTCTTCACAACGTCCTGTGGGCCCATAATAATTTTTGAAAAGAGTAGGAAGTGAGGAATATGGCTTACATTCTGCAGCTGTCACTCTGGCTTCTGCATTGGGGAATGGGTTTGGGAGAGAAGGGACGGCATTTGAGGTCATGGCAGTCATTACAGGTAAGAGAAGGGCATGGCGACAGTGCAGATGGAAGGAGCCTGCGTTTTATTTTGGAGGTCAAATTGAGGGAACTGGTGATTGACTGCATGTGGCAGGTATCTGGAATGAATTTCAGGTTTCTGGCTTCTACCTCTGGTCTGGATAGAGCAGCTGCTGCTGGAGACAGGCAAAACTGCTGGTGCAGGAGCAGGGAGGAGAAGTGGTTCAGTTTTGGGTGTGTGAAATTCTAGTTGCCTATTGGATGTTCAAATGGGTATGCTGAATAGATAGTAGGATACAAAAGACTGAAGCTGTTATATGTCAATAAAGCAAAACCCATCCATAACAGTCATGCAAAGGATGGTTTGAGATTTCTGGATGTACATTAGGTTATCATTCCATGAGAGGATAACGTAGGATTCAACTGGTTGGAATACATCTTTGGGCTTTCATTCCCACATGTTGATAACCTCCATTACCCTGATAGGTTAATGACTGCTGCAGGAGGTATCAACCCATCATAACTTGAACATTCTGTTGTTAGAAAATGCACTGAATATCCCTAACCCACTGAGCATCTCAGCAAAACTGTGAGATGTTTCGCCCACGACCTCAGAGTTGATGGGAGCTGCAGCTGTTACTGCCCAGCATCCAGAGGCTAGGAACACACAGCACTAGCCTGGGAAAAGAGTAAAACCCCAAATTCAAAGTATGGTTTGTCCCAAATGAGTACTGCTTATCCACCACTGTACAGTGGAAAACTCCCGAGTCACACCAGGACTATCATGGAGCAAGGGACCATCTGTATTCATCAACACCATCACAGCTAGTCTTAGTTCACTTGTGTTTTCTTGTTAACTGAAGTAGGCTGTGGATAATTAGATCCAAACACATATTACTATGTGTAAAGATCTTACATTTTTGCTGTCCTTTTTCCTGAACAGAGCCTTGTATTTGCTAAGTTACCTCACTGTTAAATTCCCTCCTATATCTTTTAACACATTTTCTGCACTGTTTATCATTTTAGCCCAGCTGACACATCTCCTAACTTTTTAATTTACTGTGCTTCCATTTAATGTTTTTTCAACCCACGTAGTAGTATCTGCAGGACAAAGGAAAAATTCTTACTTCTGCCACCCCCTCCCCTTGGTAATAAGTATTTTGCATTTCCAGATTCCTAGACAAGGTGTCGAGAAAGCATTCTGTTCAGTACATTTGGACCTCATCTTGCTCTATACAGGGCTCAGGCAGAGTCAGGGATGTCAGTCTAGCTTTTCATCCAAGTAAGAACATCTGTGACAGGGATGGGGGATGCTACTACATGGGAGCCAGGGACAACAACTGTACAAATACAGGCGACATCCAGCCCAGGACCCGCTCTACCTCAAATCTGTGACTCTTCAAGACTGTGGAAGCTTTTGCAATCACAAATGAAAACAAATCAGGAGAACCAAGGGGCAGTGTGAACATGTGCTCCAGGGGTCCTCCCTCACCTGCAGTGATGGCATTAGACTCCTCCCACACAGGGCCTAAGGGATACAAGACAGACTGTGGCCAGAGGATTCTGGAGGAGGGCTGTGGGTCAGGGGGCTGCTGAAGCTGCTAAGGAGGATGATGGCAGGGACACCCATGATCCTATGTTAGGCTATCAGTGGGAACCACCATGCTGGCTGGGAAGTATGCTGGGAGGGGGCCAGGTCCTGGGTGTGGGTGATCCTGCGCCTGCCCAGCCTATGCAGGAGGTTAAGAGGGCATTGAATATCATGCCTCCTGGGAAAGACCCTGATTGGGGACTCAGCACAGTGGGACCCACATATGACCTGACTGCTGGCAAGCAGCAGGAGCCCAGGTGCATTTCCCCCACCCCTGCTTCCTGTTGAGGGGCCTTGTAATTGTCAACCAGGTAGACAGCTCCCGGGTGTAGCCCAGACCCATAAGGACCACCTGGAAGGCTGCATAGGCTCCGTGACCTTCAAGCTGAGTGCAGAAGCATAGAGGTGCCAGCATCAGCTTTCTCCTATAGAGTTTGTGTTGCCCTGAACTAGCTACTCCCCTCTTTGCCTGCCCTTTAAAAGCTCGTCGCTGATTGTTAATAAATGGACATGTTCACCAAACTTGTCTCTGGTGCTTCTTGTCAAAGAACACCATCGCCCCACCATCCTGACAGTGTGGGCCTCGTAGGACGAGCCCGTACCTGGGGAGCAACCTGCAGATGAAGGGGTGTGGCATCCCTGTGCTGCAGCAGGTAGCTGATGCCACCTGGGCTGGAGGTAGGGAGACCAAGCATTCGCTCCTTGGAGACAGGAAGTGGGCACCAGCTACATTCCCGACCAACCCTGGGCAAGAGGTTCCGCAAATACCATGGGGCACACCAGTGCTTGGCAGATACCTGTCACTGGATGACAGAGCTGTAAATGGGGAGTCCCTGAGGATGACGGGTTGGCCTTTAACTCATTCATTCATCCAATTCAGGCTCTTTCCAAAAACCTCTGTGTCACAGGAGGGGGCCACCAGACTGGTAACCGGGCTTTATTCTTTGCCACAACTTCTAAAGTAGATTTGCTGCTGTTAGTAAAACTTCAGACCAAGTATTCCTCTCCCTCCTCACACTCACTCCTGTTTTAAAGAAATGAATATGGACTGGTGCCGTGGCTCAATAGGCTAATCCTCTGCCTTGCGGTGCCAGCACACCGTGTTCTAGTCCTGGTCGGGGCGCCGGATTCTGTCCCGGTTGCTCCTCTTCCAGGCCAGCTCTCTGCTGTGGCCTGGGAGTGCAGTGGAGGATGGCCCAAGTGCTTGGGCCCTGCACTCCATGGGAGACCAGGATAAGCACCTGGCTCCTGCCTTCGGATCAGCGCGGTGTGCCGGCCGCAGTGCACCAGCTGCGGCAGCCATTGGGGGGTGAACCAACGACAAAGGAAGACCTTTCTCTCTGTCTCTCTCTCTCACTGTCCACTCTGCCTGTCAAAAAATTAAAAAAAAAATAAAGAAATGAATACGGCAGTGTTTTGCTTTTAAACAGGCATCATCTTTGAAATATCAACTAACTTTCAGGAAAAAGGACCTCACAAATCTTTGCTAAACTATTATTTTACTAAAAATAAGAATGGCCCTATGTATGACACTGCTTTCCTTATAAGAATTTTATTATTTTTTTTTTTATTTTTGCAGCACTTTTCAAAAAAGCTTCTGTCAAGATATTAAACAAGACACTGTTTCACTATAACCAGTTCTCACCGGATAGGTGGTAAAGTTGTCAGCCTTTATTCTTCTATTCCAAATACAACTATTTTACTCTCCTAAAAAACAGGTTTAGAAAACCTGGTGATCATGGGCTTTGCCTCATTAGAACCTGTGTTCTAACACTTTTGAGGTTGCTCTGGGAGGGAGATGATGGAGTTACACAAATAACAATAGGTAACTTCTAGCCAAAAGCCTTCAAGGGTCAAATCTCATCATTACTGTAGGCATATGATACAAGATGGTGGTGTGTGTGTGTGGGGCGGGTAATTTTAAATCTGAATTCCGTCATCTTTACTATTATTTTCAATGACTTAAGTAGCAAATGCTCATCATAGAAAAAATAGCACATGTAACAAGTAAAAAATGAACAGACCTTCAACAAAACCATACCAAACCCCCCTCCATCTCAGCACTGCAGCGAGAGCTATCGTTAGCAGTGGGGTATGAACCAATCTCTATTTTACACACACACCAAATAAATCAAGGCTGTCCTGGGCCCAGGCTGAGCATGGTGTTGCATCTGAAAGGAACACAAATATGCTGTAGAAGCCTTGAAAAATAATTGAAGCATCAATGGCTCTTTGACAAGAGAGGGGCAAGGGGGAATCAGACTGGGAAGCACATTATAAAACTCTCCCAGAATTTTCTTTGCTTCTCTGCCTTTTCCAAGCCCACACCACGTGCATTGTGTGATTTCTCTTTCTTTCTGCCTCCTCCCCTCTTCCTAATGCTCTCCCCTGGAACTGTAGACCGCCACTCTTGCCTCTTTCTCCTACTACCTTCTGCTATCATGAGCTCCCTCACTTTCCTTATATAAGTCAACCTTCCCGACTTCTTCTGGAACACCTTTCTGTTACCAAAATAAGCAATGAAAACCAGTTCCAGCAAATCACATAAAGAATAACTCCATGGAGAAGAGGAAGGAGGGAGAAGATATTAAGATGTCTACTTTAATAGGTTTATGCTGACATAGTTATGTCATCATAGAATATTTTACATTTTGCTATTTTAACTCTTTGTCGTGTTATCTCAAGAAGTTCAACCAGGGGTCGGCGCTGTGACTCACTTGGTTAATCCTCCACCTGCAGCGCCGGCATCCCATATGGGTGCCAGGTTCTAGTCCTGGTTGCTCCTCTTCCAGTCCAGCTCTCTGCTGTGGCCAGGGAGTGCAGTGGAGGATGGCCCAAGTGCTTGGGCCCTGCACCCGCGTGGGAGACCAGGAGGAAGCACCTGGCTCCTGGCTTCGGATCGGCGCAGCACTGGCTGTAGCGGCCATTTGGGGAGTGAAGCAAAGGAAGGAAGACCTTTCTCTCTGTCTCTCTCTCACTTACTGTCTGTAACTCTGTCAAATAGAAAAAAAAAAGTTGAAACAGAAGTTTGGTAGGCTCAAGGTCAAGAGTAGGACCAGGCCAGTGAGGGCTCCACAGAATAATCCAACGCTGCCTTGGCCACACTGTGGGTGCTGTGGCTGAAGGGTCCAAGGAAAGAGGATCACATGATGTTGAGTTCTGCCAGTCTCTGCAAAGAGGGCTTGTGGGACACTGGGCAGGTGCTGACAGACAGCAGAGAAGTTTACCAAAGGAGGCCATGGGGAAGAAGTGCAGGAATCAGCTCTTAAGTGTTTGCAAAGGAGGTGTCTGAGCCCAGTGTCTTTCCCACAAGAAACTTAAAAGGCAGAAGCATATTGTTGATCTCAAAGGCTGTCCGAAATTCCTAGGGAAGAATTCTTTCAACCTCCAGGGTTCATTGTGACAGGACTACATTTGGAAGGGAAGGGCATGCCTGGGTTGGGTGTGGGTAGGAGCAAAGATCACCAGGGATTTGCAAGGCAAAGGGAGAAAATATACAGGTGATCTTGAGCCACGTTCAGTTGTTTGTTCTCAGAATTATGAGGGGTTTCTTCTGAGCATTGGCAAGGCAATTATGTCTTTTAAGTAAGCATGTGCACACATATGTGCACATATGCATTTGTCTATCTGCAATGTCAAAGTGACAGCAAATCATCAAGGGCCGTCATCATACCTACTGCTGGCTGAACTGCTAGAGCCGCTCTGTAGGTAGTATGTGCACTGAAATTCTTGGCTCTTGGGAGTAGAGGGTGAAATCTGGGTGGTGACTTGGGCTCCTGATCAGAGCGGGTTGGTGATTTGCCGCTGGACAGCTGCCTGAGGCTCGGGTCTCACTGGAACAGACAAGTCTAATTTCTCGAGGTTGGTGACGTAGAGTTTTAGGGAAAGGAATTAATAAATACTACGCTCTCAAAGTGTCACTTGACTTCCAGTCGGTTCTGGTCTTGGTTGGATTTCTCAGAGATGATGTCACAGTGAGCAGGCCATGGGGTAGTTGTAGTCACACTGTTGGAACCTTGCATGAAGGGAATGGGTAGCAGCACAGTCCCATCTAGCTGGCTATTCAAGTTCTTTCAGGTCAATGGATCATGAAGATGGCACAGGAAGACCCATGTGTATGGGAGCCATTGCCTTGTGGTTCAGTCTCTGCCAGCAGCAATCATTAGCACGAGTGTGCAGGTTGTACCGTGCCTTTGGGGCCTGCTCATCTGTGCTCTGGTCATCCACATGCTATGGAATTCATCTCAGACGGCAGTTTCCACACAGGCCAGACCCTGAGCAAGGTCAAGAGGGTGAGGGCTCATTCATGACTCTTTTTTTTTTTTTTTTTTTGACAGGCAGAGTGGACAGTGAGAGAGAGAGAGACAGAGAGAAAGGTCTTCCTTTGCCATTGGTTCACCCTCCAATGGCCACTGCGGCCGGCGTACCGCACCGATCTGAAGCCAGGAGCCAGGTTCTTCTCCTGGTCTCCCATGTTGGTGCAGGGCCCAAGCACTTGGGCCATCCTCCACTACGTGGGCCACAGCAGAGAGCTGAACTAGAAGAGGGGCAACCAGGACTAGAACCTGGTGTGCCGGCACCGCAGGCAGAGGATTAGCCTATTGAGCTGCGGCACCGGCCTCATTCATGACTTTAATATTTGGCCTAGCAGGTGAAGACTGGGATCAGCCATTTCCCACTTGGTTGAGTTTGCCAAATACCTTTGGGAGATTTAAAATAATCCTATGCTACCTGCATGGGATGCTTCGGTGGAGTCCCATTCACTTTCCATCGGCCTTCCTAGGTGGTTAATTACTGTGAAGGCAACCAGGGCCCAAGTTGTGGAATAAGAAGGCTACTTTGTTTTTATATAAAGAGGGGGTCAAAGTAACACACATGCTTTGGCAGTTTTGTTAAAAATGCAACCTGTGTTGAAAGATCAAAAATCAAAGCTTGGCTTTGTGTTTCATTTAAAGCTTTTTTATTCAGACAACATAGCGATATTTGAAGATAGAGCTGGGTTTGTCACGGTTAGGAAAGACTCTCCTAAGGGTGCTCTGTCGAGTCTGTGTGTGTTCCAACTGGGGTGGGGATTTTCCCCTCTCAAGTGAATGAGGATTCAGTTTACAGATGAGAGCGCTTTGACATAACACGCATCGTGATCAAAAACCCTTCCTTGAACTGCGTTGGGCCTTTAAAAACCTTTCTTTTACTTATTTGATAGAGAGAACACGAGTGAGAGAGCAGTAGAGAGTGAGCATGCATGTTCCCCTCCACTGGCTCAACCCCCAAATACCTGCAACAGCTGGGCTGGGCCGGGCCAGGCAGAAGGCAGTAGCCTCAAATGCAGTCGGGTCTCCCAAGTGGGGAGCAGGGATCCAACTACTTGAGTCCTCATCTGCTGGCTCCAGGGTGTGCATTAGCAGGAAACCAGAATTAGGAGTAGAGCTAGGACTCGAACCCAGGCACTCTGCCACAAATGCAGGTGTCCTAAGTGGTGTTGTAATTGCCACTGTCTTGGATTTTTTTTTTTTTTTTGACAGGCAGAGTGGACAGTGAGAGAGAGACAGACAGAGAGAAAGGTCTTCCTTTGCCGTTGGTTCACCCTCCAATGGCTGCCGCGGATGGTGCGCTGCGGCCGGCGCACTGCGCTCATCCGATGGCAGGAGCCAGGTGCTTTTTCCTGGTCTCCCATGGGGTGCAGGGCCCAAGCACTTGGGCCATCCTCCACTGCACTCCCTGGCCACAGCAGAGGGCCGGCCTGGAAGAGGGGCAACCGGGACAGAATCCGGCGCCCTGACCGGGACTAGAACCCGGTGTGCCGGCGCTGTGTCTTGGATTTTTTTAAAAAAATATTTATTTATTTATTTATTTGAAAGAGTTACACAGAAACAGAAGGAGAGGCAGAGACAGAGAGAGAAGGAGAGAGAGAGAGGTCTTCCAAATGCTGGTTCACTCCCTAATTGGCCACAGTGGCAGGAGCTGCATCATTCAGGAGCCAGGAGCTTCCTCTGTGTCTCCCATGCAGGTGCAGAGTCCCAAGGACTTGGGCTATCTTCTGCTGCTTTCTCAGGCCATAGCAGAGAGCTGGATTGGAAGTGGAGCAGCTGGGTCTCAAACCGGTGCCCATATGGGATGTAGGCACTGCAGACAGTGGTTTTACCTGTTAAACCACAGTGCCGCCCCTTCCCTCCACCCCGCCTTGGATTTTTAACAATGGAAGTCTAGGTTGAAGGAAGAGCCACGCAGAGGGCCATGGCTGAATCTGGAACCTTAACACTTTTCCAGTGTAGACGACCATATATGGTGGTATGATATTTTAGCAAGCTGCCTGATCTACTTCTTACAGGACGTCTTATTCTACCCAGCACAACCTGTTGGCTGCAAACTCCACTCAGCATGGAACTGGGAAGTGCCGGGGGTCTTAAATGACTGCAAAAGATTTCTCTCCATGAAGAAACAATGGACTAGGAGAGACTCCTGAGAAAAGCTGTGCTAGTAAGATAACCAGTCCCACGCTGGGAAGATTGGGGGGGGGGGGGAACACAAAACTTTTCAGCTGCATATCTGGGCCAGGCAGCCAAATAATTCTGATTCTGAGCAAACCCTTTTCCTTTCTTTGTAATATCCCAGAGTGTGGATAGGAGTGACAGCATATTCTCCAAGGAGTAACCACTCCTGAATGCCTACACATCCCCCAAAGCTATTGCAGACAAAACTGTTCAAGTTGTGGGGCCAAGGACTGTTCCCTGGAGGAAGCAGGAACACGGTGTGGAGGAAGGATTCCACTTCCTCCGCCAGCCAGCGGCCCTGCTAGAGGGTGTGGAGGAGACAGTGTGACCCTCAGTGAATGGTGGCTCTCCACCACGGCTCCCTGGGTGCAGGCTGTGGAGGTGGGGCTGCCACCCTCCATCCACAAACACCTCATTCAGCCCAACAAAGGCGACGTCTCCCCACGTTTGGGCTAACTGCACATGTGCCAAAACGGAAGGCATTGTCTCTTCATTTTTATATAAATCTTTGTCTTTTCCAGATTTTCACTTAGAGTTCTCAGGCTGAAACGAGCCACATCCCTTTCTGCCGGCTGCTTGGATGCAATGAAATCTACGTAAATCTCAACTGTGTTGCCGAAGGAGGTGAAGAAAATGTTTCGGCTAATGGGGTTGTGAGTCTTTGGGCGTCTGTGCTCAGGACTGGGGAATTTTCAGTTGCTGAAGTGGAAAAAAAAAGTAGTGATGTTTTTGTGTGTCTCCATTTACGTGTGTGCTTTTCACAAATGCTTACGGAGAGTGGCATGATGTAATCAAAGAATTGCGTGTTTCCTTTTGGTGACAATAAAATGTTATTTGTAAAAGATACTTACTTAACTAGCTAGGAAGGTTGAATCTGCCAGCAGGACACTTGTCTCTTTGATGGTGACTAAGAGTTTATATGATTACTCCTACACAGATAATGACAAAGATCTGACAGGAAGTAGTTTTCAATTAGAATTATTACATTTCCACATTAAAAAGAAACCCAATGCATCATTATGATCAAGCTGGGCATTCACCTCAGGTACAACACTGATGCAAGACTGAAAATAAAAACATAAACAGCTCTTTTATTTTAATACGCTGCTATTAGGATTAATATGAGTAATATATACTTTTATTAGATAGTCCTTCAGGACAATGCACTTCTTGGCCTTGGAAAGGCATTTAAGAATTTTGTGGTTAAATCCGTCATGATGAGCATGGCTAAGGTGTAATGCATCCAGACCAACAAGCCAGCATCATGCCTCATGTCTGGTGCTTAGTAGGTATTCAAGACTCTTCTCAGAATGACTGACGTTAAAATTACCTTGCTCTAGTTTGGCTACAAATCACACGGACAACACAGTTCATTTCGAATGTTGGAGAAACTCAGTTTTGGAGCCTTGCCCCTCCAAACCTGGTCCTGATTACTGTTTCAACTCCTGTTTATATAATTCTACACAATTTTGGCAGGACACAAGAGCACATACCAGGGTGCTGGCTTGTACGCATCTCCTGGGATATGAATGTCACGCTGACTGGATGAACTCTGGCCGCAAATCCCAGACAAGCACAATGACTCTATTTATTCAGACTTGGCTGCCTGAATGCAGATTGACTCTGTGGGTAATAAATTTTCACAGGCCAAGAACTTCAGCATCAACCAAGCCGATCCTGAGAAGAAAAATGCACCCCGGGATGGGGGAGCTGGACTGCAAAACCCTCCTGTGTTTTTATTCCACGTCTGTCTATCATTCAGCTAATTCATTTGGTCGCAGAAGGACAAGCACCATCAGTGGCTTCGGGGGTTCCTTCTTAAAGCAGAGCAAGGAGCAAGGGAAAAAAAATGAAAGCTCCCTTGACAATGGGTAATCTATTTTCAATAGTACACCCCAAACTGACGTGAGCCATCCAGGGACGAAGAGAGAAAGCAGCAGAGAATCCAGAGGAGCATATCTCTTGTAGAAGTCCATAAGAAAGCAGAAACATAAAGAGTGAGAGCTCTGTGCACAGCACCCCCTCACCTACGATCTTGACATCTTGATACAGACAGGTTTTTAGATTCTTTCTGAGAGAGAAGAGTATTACTCTGCACATTATAAATAAGAAAATAATGAGCTCTTCAACGTGCAGATTTATGTTAATGACCTAGATATCTGCTACATTAATCGTATGCGCTCCAAATATTGATTGGGGAGTTAAAGGTAACTTTTCTTCATTGTGTGAGAAGTAAATGATGCCAATAGGGAAATTTCCTTCTACCGATTATATCCAATGATCGCTGCCTATAAAATTAAAATCGTCCTTTTGAGTGGATCAACTGCATTCATTTAAAGAGAAAAATGCAGTTATATAATTAAAATGAAAAGACTGCTCAATGTGTGTGGATAATGTAATTACTGGAAGCTGCAGGCACAGACGTAGCTATTCAATTTATGTCCCGGTTAGTTTCTTGAGCTATGTATTCGTCATCTTGGAAACCCTGCGTGCAGGTGACACTCTCTCAGCTCAGCCACTCCCTGCTGGAAAGTCTTCATCATGTGTCCCTCTCATGCCTTAGCCAGAACTCCATCCAGATCGGTGCTCTGACCTCAGAGGCTGAGGTCATCCTGTTTTGTAACCAATGGGAAGACACACAATACCACTCATCTTTCTCTTCTAAATCCATTACAGGTTCCCTTAGTACTGAGAGCTTTCAGGAATACTTTTGTATGAGATTTTCCCATTCCTTCACATTCCTCTATGCAAACACTGGCCTTTGGAATTGTTCAAACCCAGGGTTCCAGAAAAGAACTCAAACCAACTGCTGCATGTATCCCAAACCCTTCACTTACTCCAATAAGAAAAGCAGTTCTCTGATCTTTTTTTGCTGTTTCGCATTTGAACCTTATAAAGTATGAAAACTATGAGGGCACTTCAAAAAGCCCACAGGAAGATAGAATTCAAAGATGGTGTGCGTTTTTGGTAAACTTTTTGAGGACTCCGTATAAAGGAACAACCCTGAGTCTGCTGCCTCTTCAACTTGATCTGCAAACTTTTTAAGCAAACCCTGTCACCACCGAGCTCCAAGCTCCTGGTCCATACTTCTGCTGTCCTTGAAATGGAAAGCTGCAGGAAAAGCCATCCTTTAGGTGTTGGAGGATTCTGATGGACTTGACTTAGACCAACTTCTAACCTCAGTATGGACTGATATAGACATGTTGAGAAGTGGAATAAGGGGGCAGGCATTTGGACCGGCAGGTAAGAGGCCACATCCCACCGTTAAGTGCCTGGTTCAATCCCCAGATCCAGCTTCTGATTCCAGGTTCTTACCAGCATGCAAGCCGAGAGACAGCATGAATGGCTCAAGCGATTGCTTTGCTATGGGAGATCAAGGTTTCATTTCTGGCTTATGGCCATAACCCCCTGGCTGTAGAGGGCATTTAGGGAGTGAACCAGCAGGTGGGAGTGTTTCTCTCTCTCTCTTTCTCTCTGTCAAATAAGTAATATTTTTTTAAAAAAGATTTATTTATTTATTTGTAAGGCAGAGTTACAGAGAGGCAGAGGTAGAAAGAGACAGAGAGAAAGGTCTTCTGCCTGCTGGTTCACTCCTCAGATAGCCACAATGGCCAGAGCTGTGCTGATCTGAAGTCAGGAGCTTCTTCCAGTTCTCCCATGTGGGTGCAGGGGCCCAAGTACTTTGGCCATCTTCTACTGCTTTCCCAGGCCACAGCAGAGAGCTGGATTAGAAGAAAATCAGCTGGGACTTGAACTGGTGCCCATATGGGATGCCGGCACTGCAGGCAACAACTTTATTCGCTACACCAAAGTGTTGGCTCCAAATAAACTTTTAAAAATGGCTGTAGGCATTTCCTTGGATATTGGATAAATTCTTTTCTCTCAGATAGGTAGGTTATTTGTGCATTCATATATAGTCAATTTATGATTCTGTGTCATCTTTCTGTTGTCTGTGTCAATACTTTCAATGTGTGGGTCATATCAACTTGAAAAATCATAATGGGTTTGCAAAGAAATGAAAGTAGAGCAAACACCTCTTTCATGCTGGACAATGGGCACTGGGAAATGCTCTCAATTCAATGCAGCATCCATTAGCATCGATTTAGCAAACATTTAACACTTCTGTTATGTCAGACACAGCCCACTCCCCTAGGAAACCTCCAGCTTAGTTGGTATACATGGATATTGAAAAGAAGTCAACACAAGTGGGCACCGCAATGCAGTAAGCTGAGCCACCCCCTGGGATGCCTAATTGTCTCAGGGTGCCTGGGCTCAAGTCCTGCCTCCACTTCCAATCCAGCTTCCCGCTAATGCACACCCAGGGAGGCAGCAGGTGACGGCTCTAACACTTAGCTCCCTGCCACCCTCTGGGAGGCCTGGATGGAGCTCCTGGCACCCAGCGTTGGCCTGACCCAGCCCCGGCTGTTGTGGGCATTTGGAGAATGAACCAGTGGATGGAAGATACCTCTCTCTTTCAAATAAATAAATGAATTAAAAACAGGAATATAACAGTAAACATGTAATATATAACTAATATGATAAGATCAAAGAAAAAAGATCAAGGTGACTATGAGAAAGACTATGTAGGGTTTGATTTAGATGAGAGAGATCTCCTTGAAGAAATAAAAATTATGGTGCACCTCCAGGATGAGCAGGTGTCAGCCAGGCAAGTTCATGGAGGCCCTAAGCAGTCGAGCGTGGCTTGCTGAAAGAAGGCTCTATGGTTCAAGTTCTGTGCAGGAGCTCATGTAAAGGGAAAAAACAGACAAAGCCAGACTGTGCAGGGTAGTGTTGGGTATGCTCTGGGCTCTGGATTTGATCACAGCTGGAATGGAAAACTCATTTAAGATTTTAGACCAAGGAGTGACTTGATCTCATTTACATTTTTAAAAGATCACTGTGGGGAGGTTGTATTATAGAGGGCGGGGGGACAGAAACATGATAGTTTACACTAGGCTGGTGTAGACTAGCCAGGATGGAAAGAGGTAAGTGGACTAATATTTAACTTTTGAGGTTGAATTTATAGGACTTAGAGATGAAACGAATATCTGAGTGAGAAACAGCGAGTCATTAAGGATGAGACCTATGCCTCTTGGCTTGAACACTCAGTTGGGCATCTGGCAGTGCTAGCTTTGGAAACAGGAATTATCACCAGAGGAATCTATTTGTGTGCCTGGATACACAGGGTGGCAAAGACCAGAAGTTCAATTTGGCACAAACTGAATTTGAAATGCTTGTGAGACAGCCAAGTGGAAAAGTCAAGTAGGTCCGCGGTTCAGAGGAGAGCTCTGAGCTGAGGCTGGGACTTTGGAAATTGCCAGTCAATAAAAACTGAAGGTCATGGGAGCACATGAGATCACCCAGGAAGTGTGGAGGAGGAGAAGAGAAGTCAAAGGCTGTAGCATTCTGGACTGGACAGATAAGGAACCTGGGACGAAAAAGCCAGAGGGGCAGGAGACAAGGCAGGGGCGTGTGGTGTCAGACTCCTCAAAGGAAGTGGGGTGACAGCTCTCTTCAGTACTGCAGCTCTCCTGCTAAGACACTGGACCAAAAAGAGTCTTGGTGGAGGTCTCTGGTGACTCACTGGGGAGCTGCTCTGCTGGAGGTGGAGCACAGGAGAATCTCGAGAACAAGTGCCCAGGGGACTGAGAGGAAGCGGGATGAACTCTGACAGCACAGCAGACAGGAGGCAGAGATGGGACCTCCTCTTGCAGGGGAAGGGGTGGGGGCCAAGTGAATTCGATGGCAGTGTCTGGACGTGATGGTGGGAAGGTCGGGCTTTCCGTTTAGAAGCCAGTCAACCATGAGACGCAACCATAGAAATAAAGACGAGTAAGACTCAGGCTGTTCACCCAAGAAGCCGGGAAGACAGAAAACCAAATAAACTAAATCCTATATTATCCACTATTTTCAATTCTGTGATAAAGGCAATTATAGGATATTAAGGGAGAAAATTATTTTGTATTAGCTATTTTATTTATTTGAAGAGAGAGAGCAAGAGAGCAAGAGAGAGAGGGAGGGAGGGAGGGATATGAAACTGCATCCCACACCCAGGTACTCTGATGTGGTATGTGCTACTACTGCACGTCAAAACACCTGCCCTGAGAAAAGTTTTAAAATGACAGCATCTATTGTAAGCTATATAGTTATACTGTAATGTCTAGAGTAACTAATAAAAAAGCTATAAAAAGCTATAGACACAAGAACAGACAAATCAACATGAATTCTTCAAAAATGCAGAGAAAGGCAGGAGAAAACAAATGAAAAACAAAAACAACAAACAGAAAACAAAGAATAAAGTTACAGATTCAAGTTTTATTTATTTATTTATTTTTGACAGGCAGAGTGGACAGTGAGAGAGAGAGACAGAGAGAAAGGTCTTCCTTTGCCGTTGGTTCACCCTCCAATGGCTGCCATGGCCAGCACGCTGTGGCCCGGTGTACTGCGCTGATCCGAAGACAGGAGCTAGGTGCTTCTCCTGGTCTCCCATGGGGTGCAGGGCCCAAGCACTTGGGCCATCCTCCACTGCACTCCCTGGCCACAGCAGAGAGCTGGCCTGGAAGAGGGGCAACCGGGACAGATTCTGCCCCAACCGGGACTAGAACCTGGTGTGCCGGTGCCGCAAGGCAGAGGATTAGCCTGTTGAGCCACAGCGCCGGCCCAGATTCAAGTTTTAACATTTGAATAACCACACTAAATGTAAACGGCCTAAGTTTCATCAATTTAAACAGAAACAGGCACATCAGATAAATATGACTTAACTATATGCAATCTATAGGAAATTCACATCAAACGTAACAATACAGGTATGTTGAAAGTAAAAGAATGGGAAAAAGTTATAGTATGCAAGCATAATCCAAAGAAAGGGCAGCAATACTGAAATTCAGAAAAGTAGATTTCAAAGCAAAGAAAATGACTAAAGATGTGATCATTGCATGATGACAAAAGAGTTAAACAGCTAAGAAACAGTGACCCTAAATAATAAAGCTATAAAACATGCGAAGTAAAAACTGATAGAAAAGGGAAAAGAAATAAATTAATCTACAACTATAGCCAGAGACTTCAGTATTCCTCTCTTAACAACTGATATTAGCAACTAGGGAGGAGGTCAGATTTAAGAGAGAACTCACATCAAACAACAATACATGCATTTAACTAATATTTATAGATCACTCTACCCAACAACAGCAGAATATAAATTCCTTCAAATGCTCATTAAACATATACCATTACAGATTGTATGTTGGACCAGAAAAAAACTTCAACAAATCTATGAGAAATGAAATCATATAGAGTATGTTCCCTGAACATAATGGAACACATTAGGAACCCATAAAACTGTGATTAAAGGAGATCCCTAAACACTTGGAAATCAAATAACAGACTTCTAAATAATCCATGAGTCATGGAAAGTGAAGTTTAAAAATAGATTTATTTTATTGCAGAAAGATCAATAAAATTGGTACACCTCTAGCAAGACTGTCAAAAGGAAAAGAATAAGAGAAATGATTAGGATTAGGAATGAAACAGGGGCTACTGTCATAGATCCTGCAGTATTCAAAAAGATAGTAAAGTGATACTATGAATGACTCCACACACACAAACATGACCACTTAAATGACACAGATAGGCTAATTACTTGAAGAGCAACTATTATCACAACTTACGCAATATGAAATGTCTTATAGCTCTACGACTACTAAAGAAACAGAATTTATGAGTTTCAAAAGTCTCCAGACCCTGCTGGCTTCACTTTTGAATCCTGCCGAAGAAAATTAACACCAGTTTTTACACAATCTCTTCGAGAAAAAAGAAGAGCAGGGAACACATCCCAAATGGGTTTATGAGGACGGTGTTACTCTGATGAAAACTAGAAAGACAAGGAGAAACAGCAAACCTCAGATGGTTACACTTAGGAACCTAAAAAGACAGATGCCTGGTGAGGACATGAAAGCAACCAGAATTCTCTTATGTTGCTGGCGGGAGTGCCAGTTGGCACAACCATTTTGGAAAATGAGTGGCGATAACTTGCCAAAGCTGAACTTGTACGTACCCTATGGCCCAACAGTAGAAACATTTCCGTAACTCAACAAGAGACCCAAATGAGGATGCTAAGGCAGCAGCACCATTTTAGCAGCTCCAGACAATGGCGTGCCCATCAGCAGTGGGATGCATATATAAATTATGGTATACACCCGTAACAAAATAAGGAATCTCAGTAAAGATGGACACAACTCAACCCCGCGGAAGAACATGGGCGGATCTCACAATGCTGAGTGGAAGAAGCTTGACGTAAAGGAGTACATGCTATTTGACTCCACCAACAGAAAGCTCAAAGACAAGCGACAGTCACTCTACAGCGTCAGAAAACAGGAAGTTGGCTACGCCTCTGGTGGTGCTGACTGGTAGGAACTTGTGGGCCCCTGGGAGGACGCTGTGTCTGTACCTCAGTCTGGGTGCTGCTGATGTGAGTGTCTTTGTGTTATGAATACTTAACCAGTTGTATGTTCGCACTTAAGGCACACATACTTTTTTTCTAAATATTCAATTGTACACTGATACTCATGAACGTATTTTTTTATCATTTAAACAAATTTAACATTTTTCTATAAATAAAAAAAGCCTTGTGGATCTAGCGACACGAAGATAGCAGGTGACCTCAAGTCCAGAGGAAGTGGTGGGCTTGGGAATCTCATGTTAATTCCAGTTTTACAATGGAGACGCTGACACAGACAGTAGCTGGGTGGCTGGGTCTGAACCCCTGGGGAAGGGCTGCTTGGCACTTCATCACAAAGTCAGACTGCGCCCTTATCTTTAAGAGTGCAAAGGCAATGAGGAGAAAAAGCAGCATGGGATGGTAAGTACTCAGACGGACAACACTCTGCCTAGCTGGGGAGGACAAGCGGGTGTAGTGACCTGAAGCTCCTGTGGGCATCTGTTTATGACCACGGCTACCCAACCCATTTGAACAAATGCTCACAGAGACAATCAGGAGTAATGTCAGAAGAGGTTAAGACTCTTAATGTACCATATTTACTGAGGCGGGGAGTATAAAATGTTTTGGGTCAAGGAACAAACTCTGATTGTGTCTGCAAAAACTGTTTATGGTAAACCTTTAATCATTTCACAATGCCAGAGAAATGACGTGTATGCATGTGTGTTACATATGTGCACCGGCTACCCTCTGGCAGGGAAAAACCACATTTTGGTCTTAGGGAGAAAAAATACTGTATCACTAGTCTTTTTTGAAAGTAGGGGGAATTATGATTTTGTGATTAGACCAGGGTAAAACCGTAGGCCAAAGCAGGGCAACCCAATACAACTAGTGTTACAGCAATGACTTAAATGACCATATACAAAACCGTCCAAACCACAAGGCAGGGAGTACTATATAAAAATTATTCATTAAAAATAAAAGTTGTACACATATAAGGATTGAATACAAGAATAAATAAGTTAACCTGTCTATTCACAACATGATATTATCAATAGGGAAGGAGTAGCTAATAAAGCCAAACAAGTCGAGTAAATATTCTTACTGCCTTTAGAGTGTGTATCGTATAACACTGATAATGAGTTTTCTTTTATGTACATGTGTTTTCCCTGGAAACGGTACAGGGAATTACTTCCAAATTAAGAAAAGCTTGCTAGTTGAAATGGTCTGAGGATCTTTTTCCAATATAAAGTATATACAATTTACACATTTGATACAACTTAGTTCATAATAAACATATCTGAGACTCAGTGGGGGACAACAGAGGAAATCATTTGCTGTTAGATATATAAAAACACTTCAAGGGGCTGGTGCTGTGGCATAGTGGGTAAAGCCATGGCCTGCAATGCTGGTATCCCATACGGGCACTGGTTTGAGTCCCGGCTGCTCGGGCCCCTGAACCCATGTGGGGGAAGCTCCAGGCTCCTGGCTTTGGATCGGTCCAGCTCTGGCTGTTGCAGCCATTTGGGGAGTGAACCAATGGACAGAAGACCCCCCCCCCATCTATCTATCTATCTATCTATCTATCTATCTATCTATCTATAATCTGCTTCTGCTTCTCTGTAACTCTGCCTTTCAAAAAAACCCAAAACTTCAAAGAGTTCATGGGAAAATGGAGTTACAAAGGTAGTTTTATTTTGGTGCCAAAACTTTAGAAATCCATGGATTTTTCTCAGTATGCATTTGCCAAGAACTTTTTGCAACCCCCGTAGATGAAGAACCAAATGTAGCAGTGAGCTGCGCTACCTCCTGCGGGTTGGCTATGTGGGTACCTGACTGCCCCGTGCGTATGCCTAGAAACAAACTCGCCACTCTCTACAAAATGCAAAGCCCGAATGCTCCTCCTGGCCCAGCTGTCCAGCTCAGCTCCTCCTTCTCCGCCTGCCAGTCTGGGTTCCAGACTCTCCCGGCCTCGGTGCCTCACTTCTCTCTCACGACCAGAAATCCCTTCTCTGACCTCACAGCCACGTTCCACTCACGCAGTCTTTCCAGAGATCTTCCTTTGACCTCTATTTCTCCTGCCGCTCTCTCCCGACAGTCTGTGCCCTCGCCTGTCCACATAGGGCATCACCTCCATAGCATTTCACGACACCACTGCTTTAAGCTCCCTATTCCAGAATCACCTGGATGACCTATTTCGCATCACATGTAAAACAACATGTAAAGAAGACCCCTTGGGCTTGCATTTCTGCCGTCGCCTTTACCCATACTTGAAAAAACACAGCACGGGTGGTGAGAAATAGGAACAAAAGTGTAGGAAAATCCAGCTTTACTCTTTGCAAACTTGCTTTCAAACACAAACATTTCCTGAGATGCAGAAGGGAACGTGATGAATGTTAAGTGGATGTTTTTTCAACTTAACTGACTGAGCAGAGAGCATTCATAACCCCATGACTGATGTCTTGAGCTGATAAATCAACACCATGGGAGAATATTTCAGGCACATTTATCATGTAAGACAAACAGCCGAGATGGAGTACGATTATTTTTTATTCATCATTTTAACTCACCCCTACGTTTTTTTTCCTTCTCGATGTTAATAATACCTGCATAACACTCCTCAATATTTAATGTTACAGCTTGCCTGTTGCATGCTGACAAGGTTAAGGTCCCATGTCTGAGCTCCTGAAGGCCAGGTAGCTTGGACAAAAAGAGAAAAGAAAAGGCTCTGTTTCCCAATGAAGCCCAATCCTAGTTAATTCCGTGTAAATACCCATTGTTGGTGTCAACGCCATAAAGATTAGGGCATTAAAGTGTCAGGAAAAATCAAGGCCAAGCTATTTGTACAGACTGGCCCGACTGCACGGACGTGTATAATCAGGAGAGGAAAGCCAGCCTCCCAGAGCAACACAATTCAGAGTTTGCAATACCCGGGTCCAGCACCCCTACCACCACCCTGGGGTGGCCTCTGAATGCATCCAAGGATTGGTCTCGTGAAAGCCAATCTTACCTGCTCATTCTCTTCTTCATCACTACTTAGCTTCAGGTCATCTTCTAGCATTCTGAAAGAGGGAACAAAGACGTACAGGCACTTAGCACTTGGAAATAATTCAGCACCACGGCATCACTTTTATTGGAGCAACACCTTAGTAATCCATCTATTTGAGTTCCTAATTTTTTTTCTTTCTCCTTTAAGACATTTTCCTCCAATGCACGTGGGAAACAGCAGACAATACATTATGGAAATTAACCTCACAGCCGTCATAAGAAAAGCTGTCCGGTATCAAGAAAACGAGGGTATTTCAAAAAGTTCTTGGAAAAGGGAAGAAAAAGATATACTTGTTTTGATGCCAAAGACACTTGAAACCCATGCTTAACTTTATATAATATGCATTTTTCATAAACTGAAGACCCCGCGTATGCATGGATTTCAAGGTTTCTTTGCACTGAAAGAAACATCATTTAATTTGATTTTCCGTGAACTTCTTTTTTAAGTCTCCTTGTTCTGTTTTCAGAAGCTAAGTGGGGCTTTCCTTCCACTTTAATCTAATTCCACCACTTTAATTCCACCACTACTTGCTCCGTGTTTCCTGTCCCAGGTGCCGTGCTGCGTCGCCTGTTGGGGGTCCTCACGGTGCAGACAGTGGGAGAGGAAGTGGACTCTGCTGAGTCACACAGCAGTCAGCTTGAGCTCTGAGCGACAGCCGCTCTGTCAGGCCTTCCCTCAATCGAGGTCCTGGCATGCACACTGGTGGGTGATTCTGGAAAGTGGGGAATACCACAGGGCAGGAGCTTCCTGGAGAGACTGGGAGGGCCACTCTCCACCCACTCGGAGCCCTGTGATCTATCCTGAGTGGGGAAAGCAGTGGGGAAGCATACTTTTGGGGCCAGAAAAGTAAAAAGAAAAAAAAAAAAAAGCAATGCAACTTCAGGTCCTACTACTTCTGAGGATGAAAAATTAAGATTCCTACCAGCATTGCTGAATTCTTTCTTTACAGAACATCAGTTTTCAGGTGAATTCATTTCAAAAAGGATGCGTAACCTAGAAGTCCATTCTGTGAAGGCAGTCGGTTCCAGTAGGAGTGTTGTGCCAGGGAGCAGGGGCGAGTCCCTTGGGGCCCCAGACATCACCTAAAGGCCACTGGACCATGGTGCTCTAAGGCCCCAAGACAAAGACCACTTCCTAACTCGTGCCTACTGTCCTGTGCTAGCTAACAACCGACCGATCACCGCTGCGTGCCTCTGAATGCGTTTCTTTCTTTCTTTCTTTTCTTTTTTTTTTTTTGACAGGCAGAGTGGACAGTGAGAGAGACAGAGAGAAAGGTCTTCCTTTGCCGTTGGTTCACCCTCCAATGGCCGCCACGGCCGGTGCGCTGCGGCCGGCGCACTGCGCTCATCCGATGGCAGGAGCCAGGTACTTTTCCTGGTCTCCCATGGGGTGTAGGGCCCAAGCACCTGGGCCATCCTCCACTGCCCTCCCGGGCCACAGCAGAGAGCTGGCCTGGAAGAGGGGCAACCGGGACAGAATCTAGCGCCCCAACCGGGACTAGAACCCGGTGTGCCGGTGCCGCAAGGCGGAGGATTAGCCTGTTGAGCCACGGCGCCGGCCTTGAATGCGTTTCTAAGTCATCTCAGTGACTCTGGCTTGCACCGGGGTTCGGGCTAATGGGACAAGACGTGGACCTGGTTCTGCCCTACCTGTCTTTGTATTTGGAGCCTGTTGCCTACTGCCCCCATTTCCCCATGGGGAGAGTGAAGGGTTATGCTGAGCAACTGCTGAGGTCTACTTTGGCTTTAGATTCTGTGAGTCTATGAAATAAATGGGTGTCTCCCATTTTGTAAAGGGGAAAAACTCTTCTGCTTTTTTTTTTTTTTAGAGGACACAATCGAGAAACTTCGAAGTAGCTTTAGTTCCATTAGTACTGCTATTCTCTCGGCATCAGGAAATATTATTCTTTGATTCTTTAAACTATGATCAAGCAAAGCGACACTACCCTGGCAGAGGCTGTGGAGCTGCACCCCCACCCTGCTGTCCATCAGCATGTCTGTGCCCTGAAACTCACCAGCTCACACACGAGGCTTCCAAAGGAAGGAACACCTTGGGGATTTGTGAGAGCACTGTTTGAGATTCACCTTTTCTTTGACCTTGATTCCTCCATGACTAGACTGGGATGTCAATCAAGAGTGACAAGACTACATCATTGGCTGGGCTGAGGCATCTTCTGCAAGACCATCTTTCCACTAGAAGCAACAAATGTCTCTCTCATGAGAAAGATCTGCGTAGGTGACAGTGTCTTGCATCAACCCCTAATCCCCTCTTTTGGGGGAAACTGCCATTGCGATGTAGTTTAATCTCAAAGACTTCCCAGTAAGCACTGGGTGTGGTCAATGTGGGTGGTCCCGTGAGTGGATGGGAAGAGGGAGGGAGAGGAAGACACACAACCACCATGGAGAACAGCTCCTTCACTGTCATATGGAATCAAGTCAGGGTGACCGGGATGTTTGACTTTAACATGGACAGCAGTATGTACAGATCTGAAGGCTGTTGTCAACCAGAACAAGCAACGCCTTGAAGTAAGGGGTCTTTGCTTGTACGTCAGCCATGAGACTCATTGCCACATGAGCTGGCGCTGCCAACAGTCACCACCACAGCAGGAGCACTGGACGAGGCGCTATTTTAAGGCACAGGGTCCGGCTTATTTTCATCTAAGCATGTGCTACATGGGCTACTGTGGTTTCAGTTCATCTCCCACAAAGTTCATGGGCTGGTGGTACCTGGAGGTGGGGCTGCTGGGAGGTAACTAGGATTAGAGGAGCTCATGTGGCTGGGACACCTGGGATGGCATTAGTGGCTTCCTGGGAGGGTGAGCGGCCTCTGACAGCACCCTTGCTTGGTCTCCACCCTCGCTGCCGCAGTATGGGACGCTCTCTGCCATGGGAGGATGCAGCTACGAGCTCCTCACCAGATGCCGAGGCCTGCTCCTGGCTTCCCTGCCTCCCCTCCTGTGAGCCAATACACTTCCATTCTTTATTAATTACCCTGTCCAGGCATTTGGTTGAAGCAACAGAAAACAGACGAAGACGCGTGTCAGCACTCACACACACATATCCATCTGAATCTCATACCGCCCCTCACACCCCCAGATCCTGGGCCAAGGACACCTGTGGGCCTTGACACTCGACATTTCTATAATGGGACCTGTCCATCTTGGCTGTCATTTCCAGGAGAAAAAGCAGCCTGGGGGCCACCGTGCTCTGTGCATAGCAATCACTCTATCACTGAATTTAGCTTTCTTCTGTTTAAAAAAAAAAAGATGGTATTTCTTGCTGAGTTCTAAAAATAAAGGATCACCTGTGTATTAGTCTGCCTTCTGTTGCTATGAAAAATATGGGAGGCTGTGTACTTTATAAAGAAAAGTGGTTTATTCTGATCACGGCTTTGGAGGCGGAACGTTCTCTGGTGAGGGCCTCCTTGGCTACGTCCCAGTGTGGCGGATGGCATTAGGTGGGCGCGCATGCAAGAGGAAGAGAGCACCCGGGAGCCAGGAAGCCGGGGAAACACCACGGGGCTAGGCTTGCTCTGTTGCACCAGTCACTCAGGTGTGTCCAGTACTGCAGGGCAGCACGTGGTGAAATTCCCCTAGGCTCGAGTGCAGGAAAGGGTGCATGCTCTGTGCTTTGCAAACCGAGTCTAGGGGATGTGCTTGCTGTCATCAGAACAAAGCTGAAGGGCTTGTGTTCTAGGCCGGCACTGGGTCGCCGTCACTCAGGGTGAACCTGTGCACCTGCTGGGGATGGGTACACAGCATGGCCAGGGGGAAACTGCCTCCATGAGATCAGCATTAATTCCTTCCAAGGGCTATGCCCCCAGGGACCTACTCACTGTCCACCAGGCTCCACCTCTTGAAGGTCCCACCAGCTCAACACAGCTACAGTGGAGATGTAGAACTCTTCCAGTATGTGAACCCTTGGAGAACACACTGAAACCATATCTAAACCACAGCAACACATAACCACCACACTGTGCATTCAAGAGAACTTTCAAGAGAGGCTCAGATCCAAGTTAAACGTCAGCATAGCTTAGCATAGAAGTAGCAATGGAAACACTAAATAAAGCTTGTGCATGTTCCCAGAGTAATCGTGGGTGGTATCATGACCTGGAATAGATGGTCGCGGCCACACAGGGTTCCCCTCAGCCTGCCAACAGGTGCACAGATACACTCCGAGGTGACCCAGGCCTGATGTGTTCTGAGCACACAAGCCCCTTGGCTTTGTTCTGATGGCTGCAAGATCCCCTCAACTCAATTTCCAACGCACAGGGCATGTTCCCTTTCTGCATCAAGCCTGGTGTGATGATCGTCAAGTGCTCCCCCTGAGCCTGGACCCACATGAGTGGTCTCTTAGAGCACCCGAGGAGCAGCCGATGTCATGGTGAATTCCAAGGTTACAGTGAAACAAGGAAATAAGGTTAGAGAGGAGCCCAGAAAAACTGTGACACTCTCAGGCCCAAAAGACCTGTCCGTACATGGTGGGTGGCAAGTGGACTAGACTGTGGTTGTCCCCACTAGAACACACAAATGACACCATTGTCCTCGTGCTCCCAACCCCTGTGGAATAGTGTCTATCATCTGTCTGTTCCCAACAGGAAAGAGACTGACACAGGTACATGAAACAACAGTCCTGTATTGGTCAGATTTTCAGTACTACAATTAAATAGCTGAGGCAACTAACTTAGTAAAGAGTATATTAAGCTCAGGGTTCAAGTCCAAGATCCACTGACCCCACTAAGCTGGCTTCAGTTGGGGGCAGTGCGCAGCAACGGCATAGCAGGCATGGAGGGAAGCCCAAGGGCAGGCCAGGAAGCAGAGAGAACAGCTGGACCTGAACTTGGGCCTTGACAACCAACACTCTTGAGAGAATGGCCTGCTTAGGGCACACCCCAATGACCCAAGGACCTTCCACCAGGCCTCACCTCCTAGAGGTCCTAACACTTCCCAAAACCATCCCCCTGGAGACCATGCCTTTAAATATACCCAGGCCTGGGGGGGGGTACATTCAACACCCAAACTAATATCCAAATCATAGCATACGTCAAAGCAAGAGGAAGGGAAAAACGCAAATTAAGTGGTTATGCTACTGGGTAGGGCTGGAGGCTCTGACTGTTTTTGAAAGAGGAGGCAAAGAGTGCTGGTCTAAGGGTCTGGGGACAGAGTCAGACTGGTCACCTGCTTATAGGCTCAGGGCCTGTGCTGGGCTGTCACATTCAGCTCACAGGGACACCCTCAGGCAGCCCCACTCTGCGTAACTCCAGGCCCTTCCTCTACTGAAGAACCCCACCCACCCAGAGCCACTCCCTTTCACACGTCTGCACGGCTCCCTGGAGCCCTCCTGTGTCTCAGAGTGGCAGCTGTCACTGTTGAATGGGTGACCTTGCCAGACCAGCTAAGCACTTCCTAGATATTATTCATGCAATCCCCACAGCCGCTCCTCGCAGGCGGACACAAAGCCCTGCAGAGCGTGGCCTTGGGGCCACACTGCTCAGGGTGCATCCCAGCTCTGCCACTCAACTTCTCCAGGGGCCTGGCGTCTCCCTCCCAGGGCACTGCAGAGAATGCATCACACAGCCTCTGCAAAGTGCTTAGTACAGAACCTGGCACAGAGAGGCATTTAATCGGTGTTCATTTTTTCCCCTTTTTCCAATGAGGGAACCAGGCCTCGGAGCAGCGAGGGAACTTGTGTGGGTCAGCAAGTGTGGGACAAAGACGCCTTTGTGAAAATACCTCAGACCTGAGCCATGTGCTCCGCTCTCCGGCCACGGTGAAAAGAAACGCTGTTGTCCTCTAGAGACCTCCGAGGCAATGTCTTCTAGGTTAGAACTGCTTCCATGCTTGATTGGCTTGACGTGGCTCTGTGTACACAGAGCTTGGAAAACACGCCTGGCTGTCAGCTTCAGCACAGGATGAAGACTTGCTGGGAGCCAGGGGTTGGCCACACAGCCAGGAGCCCCCCTGGAGCAGAGCCAGCTGCCCGATGACAGTGGGGCATGTTGAAATAGAATACACGATACAGTAGAACCGTGCGCTCGGTGGCTAGCAAGCAGAGGTGCTGAGAGGCCTGGCTGCAGCCTTGACACCCGGAGAGCTGACACAGCGCTGTCAAGGACTTCCCAGAGCGGCCTGACCCGAGAAACTAGGAACTGTGACACTCAGGACGTGAATAGCACTTCCTAACATGGGATTAAGGGATTGAGTGTCTACCCATTTTTTTTTTTTTAAATTTGACAAATAGAATTATAGACAATGAGAGAGACAGAGAAAGGTCTTTCTTCCATTGGTTCACTCCCCAAATGGTTGCCATGGCCAGCGCTGCGCCAATCCGAAGCCAGGAGCCAGGTGCTTCCTCCTGGTCTCCCATACAGATGCAGGCGCCCAAGCACTTGGGCCATCCTCCACTGCCTTCCCAGGTCACAGCAGAGAGATGGACTGGAAGAGGAGCAACCGGGACTAGAATCTGGCGCCCATATGGGATGCCAGCGCCGCAGGCAGAGATTAGCCAAGTGAGCCCCTAAGTATCTACATATTTTTATATGGCAACCATGTTGGCCAACATCTTCAAGGTATGGTCCCAGGCGTGTTGTAACACACTCCCGGATCACAGGAGCAAGGGTCAAGAGGTTCTGAGTCGAGAGTGTGAATGGGTTCCCTCTCTCTCTCTCTCTCTCTCTCTCTCTCTCACACACACACACACACACACACATACACAGGAACTTGTGTGAGCGCAAAGGAGGCAGCGAAGGCTGCCGTGGGAATGTCACCAGGACTCTAGGGAGGGACCTGCCGCAGCGTGGCTATGGTTGCCCCCCAGGGTTCCCGTGCTGCTCTCCGGTGTGGTGGTGTCGGGCGGTGGTGGAACCTTGAAGCAGTGAGGTCCAGAGGGAGGGGATGAGTGCTATGGTGGGGGGGGGGTTCTTCCAGCACTGGATTCTTTCTCTTTAGGCTGGATTGTCACAGGCAAGGCCAACCCATGCACGAGGCCTCTTCAGCACAGGGCCAGTTCCCTTCCCCCCGTCTGCTTGCAGCTGCAGGAGGGCGAGGCCCTCACCAGGACACACAGCTCCAGCCACAACAACTGTGATGGGGCCAGCGCTGTGGCGGAGCAGGTAAAGCTGCTGCCTGCAGTGCCAGCATCCCATATGGGCACTGGTTCGAGTCCTGGCTGCTCCTCTTCCAATCCAGCTCTCTACTATGGCCTGGGATAGCAGTAGAAGATGGCCCAAGTCCCTGGACCTCTACACCCATGTGGAAGACCCAGAGGAAGCTCCTGGCTCCTGCCATTGCAGCCATTTGGGGAGTGAACCAGTGGATGGAAGACCTCTCTTTATCTCTCTCCCCCTCTGCCTCTCTGTGTATAACTGACTTTCACACACACAAAAAATCTTTAAAAAAACAAACTGTGAGCCAAATATGACTTACCCAACTTCACGTATATTATTAGAGCAACATGAAATGCACTAAGCCAAGAACCAAGGACAAACTTGGTGTCGCTTTGAGACTTACCACACGCTACCTGCCTCAGGTGCACTTTCTCTCTCTGCTAGAAGAAAGATGAATGAAACAGGCCTCACTGCCCACAGCAGAACCACCCTCCCAACACTGTTGTTAACTTGTTCGCTTGCTCATGTGTTTATAACATGGTGAGCACCAATCCGCGGAACGCAAACTGTCTCCCAGGACTGGGGTCCACTCAGACATTAGATTCAAATCAAAACTGCCATTGTACCCATTTTTAAATGGCTTAACCTGAGGATGCTTTGGCATCCATAACTCCAGCAAAGTCCAACGGCTTTTTGTGAAGGTAAATCCATGGCTCTCGGAAATCCAACTCTTGCAACTTTAACATGGGATTAATGTAACTTCTCTGTGTATGTTTATTTTCTTAATGGAGCAAAGGACAAATTTATATTGTAGCTGCTGCCTACATTTTTGATGCCAAAATGACTCAGGAAGTAGAAGTAGCAGCCTACCCTGAACAGATGGCCAAATGCTTCTGCTGCTTGTTGTTACCCAGCCCAGGTACTGCACACAGGCACATAACTACCTTCAGGTGGAGCACTGGCCATTTCACACAGCAGTGGTTTTTAATTAATAGGATTTCCCCCAAATTACTTACCATTTGGGGCCCTTAACAGATACAAATCCTGCAATCCTTTCAAGTTCATTTCATTCTGCTTTGTCTTTTCCAGCTTCTTAGAAATCTGAGTTTTAATTGGGTGGCTTGATTTTCAGATTTGTTTTCGTAGCAGGTGCTACTACTATCCCCCACCTACTTGAGATTTAAAGCTCAAGACAAATGTTTATGGATCCTCGTTAAACATATTCATATATGCAAATGTATACACCAGCAATTAGCATTGCGTGATGGCCTCTTCATTATGCATGTCCACCCCTCTGCAGGTATTCCTGGAGCTATCATCTCCACAGTCTACAACGCGGGAGGGAAAGTCAGACACCGCATTTCATTCCTTCTGAAGTCCACGGCTCTGTCAGGGTTGCTGCTACCATCTGCCTGGGGCTATTTTCATTAGCAAGTGCACATTGTCCTCTGTGTGAGTGTGAGAACTCAGCACGTGCTATTCCAGTGAACCAGGAACTCAGACTACAGAATGGCCTCGGAGTGTGTCCAAGGCACACACGAACTAACTTAGACAGGAGGCGAACAGAGACATCGTCAAGAAGATGAAGGCGTGGTCCAGAGAGCCCACGAGCTTCCGGATGCAGTCCTCCTTCCATCGTTTTGGAAGCAATTTTGGCTCAGAGTGAGACAGTGTTTGCTCACACCTTTCTCCATCCCTGGTTTCGACTGTTGGTGAAAACACACTTGCTTCTGCCACACTCACTGTGAGTGCACTGTATCCTTTCTGTTTATGACCTGTTTTTTTCTAAGGGGCAATGGTCTCCAATGGCCCTTTTACTCCCTTAAATGCTAAGTCTACCTGCGGCCAGGGGCCCTTGTTTCAGGGGGTCACCGCATTTTCTACCTTGGAAGAACCTCATAGTCGTTAACCTGTTTAGGAAATCTGCCAAATCCCAGTAGGATAGGAGATGCATGTGCATACGACATGAGAATCTCAACCAACCGACTGCTTTTCCCGACATGACCCACAGCTATATGTTAATACGGAACACACACCAGTAAAAGGAAAATGGAAATCGACACTAATCAAAGAAAACAGCAGTGCCTGTGCAGGGGGCTGGGGTGGGGTGAGTTTTGAAATGGCCTGGTCAGCATTTCAGTCTAAATTCAGTCTCTACCCAGCTCTGGGAACGAGGGCAAGTTATTTTCCCTCTCCGGACGTTGTTTCCACATAGCTAAAGTCAGAATTGGTTCACATGATCGCCGCATCCTCTTGTGGCTCTGAATTCCAAGGCTCTGTGCTTTACCAACAGGTAGACAGGCCAGGAAGACTGCAGGGAAAGGAGGCTCTGGAGAGGACCAGATACGGCACAGCTGGAAGTAAAACTAGCAGGTTGTAATCAGAGCAAAAGGTGCTAAGATCCCACAGGAGCCAGGAGCTGTGGGTGAAGTCCTCATTTCCTCCTACGTCAGGTGAGAAATTCCTAATGGTTTTTCTAAGAATTAAGAAGCAAATGGCTGCAGCAGTGCTGTGAGGCAATAGAGTGTCTGGCTACCTTTTGGAGAATCTTCCCATGTAGTACAGTGTGTAAGACAGAATCTCACCTCAGGTGCAACTCCTGTCAACCTGGAAGCCTGGAGAGGCTTCCCTGAGACACAGAGCTAAGGCGTTACCCAGACCATACCAGGCTACGCCGACTACTCCGTTGAGAGATGATGCCAACCCCCCAGCTGGACTAGAGACTCTGGAAACATTTCTTCATGTTATAAACCATCCAATAAGCTTCAGATTTTTCCTCCCTTAGGATTTATTTATTTTATTTGAAAGGCAGAGTTACAGAGAGAGATGGAGAGACAAATAACTTCCATCCACTGGTTCACTACCCAAATGGCAGCAATGGCTGGAGTTGAGCCACACTGAAGCTAGGAGCCTCTTCTGTTCTCCCTTGTGGGTAGCAGGGGCCCAAGAACTTGAACCATCTTCTGCTGCTTTCCCAGGTGCATTAGCAGGGAGCTGGATCAGAAGTGGAGCGGCCGGGACTTGAACTGGCGTCCATATGGGATGCTGGTGCTGCAGGCGGTGGCTTAACCTGCTATACCACAGCACCAGCCCCATCCCCATCTTTATTTTTAAAACATTTATTTATTTATTTGTAGGGCAGAATGACAAAGAGAGGAAGAGACAGAGAGACATCTTCCATCCAGTGGTTCATTCCCCAAATGGCTGCAATAGCCAGAGCTGGGGCTAGGCTGAAGCCAGGAGCCAGGAATTCCATCTGGGTCCCCCACATGGGTGGCAAGGGTCCAACCACTTGGACCATCCTTCTCTGCCTCACCAGGCATGTTAGTGGGGAGCTGAACTGGAAGCAGAGCAGCTGGGACTTGAACCGGTGCTTCCATATAGGACACCAGCATCACAAGTGCAGCTTTATCTGCTGCACCACAATGTTGGCCTCAGCTTTAGTTATTCTTGGGAGTCTTCCTATCAGAGTGAAACGTGACCCCCCCAGCTCCCTATCTCATGACTAATGGCTTTTAGGTAGCTTTAAAAAAAGACCACATGCACATATTCCCATGGGAGGATCGACAAATAATAAAAGCAGATGACATACAAACAGATCATCTCAATAGATGCAATAAAAGCATTTTTGACAAAATTCAACACCACTTCGGGATAAACACACTCAACAAACTAGGTAAAGAAAGACAGTGATTCGACAAAATAAAGGCCACATTCGACAAGCTCTCAGCCCACATGTTACTGGATGGTGAAAAACTAAAAGCTTTTCCCGTAAGACCAGGAACAAGAAAAGAAAGTTGGATCACACCATTTCTATTCAATATAGTACTGGACATCCTGGCCAAAGCAATTAGGCACGAGAAAGAAATAAAAGGCATCCAACTAGGAGAGGAAGAAGTAAAACAGCCTCTCTTTGTAGATGATGTAACATTACATTCAGAGAACCCTGCAGACTCCAACAAAAATCCATTAGAACCAATAAATGAACTCAGATAACATATAAGAAAATTCTGAACAGACCGAACAAGTAACCTGCCAGGGTCCCAAAGGAGCTTTTAACAAGTTCCTTAAGTGCTGTTCCACAAATCACTGAAAGTCTGTGCCTTCTCAAAAACTCCATTTCAACATGATCCTTCAGCCCCTCTGAAAAATACAGCTTGTTCCCCAGCTCCACCATGAAGCCACACAAAACCCTTCAAGGTAACTGAAACAGTAAGATGGCGAGTGTGGGGGAAAAGAAGTGAAGTTGTGTGGAGTGCACCGTGTTCACCAACCTGTACAGAAAATACCAGAGAGAGAAGACCCCCACCACCACTCTCTCCCCCTGCTGGCTTTTGCCAACGGTTAATCAGAGGTGACTGTCCTAAAAGCGAGCACAGCCTGTTAGGGTGTCTCCCGGGCCACCTCTGAAGACACGTGGGGTGGTCTGGTGGGGGTCTGAGACCCTGATATCCAGACACTGCCTTGGTGTGATTTCCTAAAAAGATCTCACCCACACTGTTTGCCTGCCCACAGGATAGGATCACAAAAGATCCCCTCTCTATATCTGCAAAGAACTGCTGCTCAGTCATTTAATCAACCCAGCCCACATCACTGCAACGCAAGTTCTAGAAAGGGTAAGTGCCAAAGAACATATGATCAGCAGGGGACAACAAGTATTGCAATGATTTAAAAAAAATTCTTTGTTTGAAAGGCAGAGTTAGAGAGGGACATGGGGAGGGTGAGGTAGAAGAGGGTGAGAGGGAAAGACAGGGAGAAAGGAAGATCAGGCTGGCCAGGCTAAAGTTAGGAGCTTGGGGAACTCCATCCGGATGTCCCACATGGGGGGCAGGGACCCAAGTACTTGGGCAATTTTCCATTGCTTTCCCATGTGCATTAGCAGGGAGCTGGATTGGAAGTGGAGCAGCTGGGACTTGAACCAGCACTCATATGGAATGCTGGTGTTGCCGGTGGAGGCTTAGCCTGCCTGCAGTGCTGCAACACTGGCCCCATGCCAAGAATCGTAACATGGCAGGATGGGCCCTGGAGCAGAGACACGCTCTTGGAGACCAGGGGCTCAGAAAAAGCTCCCTGGAAGAGGATGTGTTTGTGCTGTCTTCAAGGTCCTAGGGGAACTGGAAGAAGTCAGGGAAAGACAGCCCACCCTACAGAGGGAGGATAACAGCCATCCAGGGAGTGCTGGGGATGGGGGAAGCTTATTTTCATCAGTCACATGCCATTTTTTTTCCTTCCCAATTAACACAAGAGCACTTCAAAGTTTCATAGAAAATGGAACTAAAAGTTTATCTTGGGGGCTGGTGCTGTGGTGTAGCTGGTATAACCACCACCTGCAGTGCTGGCATCCCACATGGGAGCCGGTTCAAGTCTTGGCTGTTCCACTTCTGATCCAGCTCTCTGCTGTGGCCTGGGAAAGCAGTAGAAGATGGCCCAAGTCCTTTGGCTCTTGCACCCGTGTGGGAGACTCAGAAGAAGCTCCTAGCTCCTGGTTTCGGATCGGCACAGCTCTGACAGTTGGGGCTATCTGGGTAGTGAACCAGCGGATGGAAGACCTCTCTCTCTCTCTCTCTCTCTCTCTCTCTCTCTCTCTCTCTGCCTCTCCTTCTCTCTCTGTATAACTCTGACTTTCAAGTAAAATGAATAAATCTTTTAAAAAAGTTTATCTTGGTGCAAAAGTTTTAGAATGAGTGTGTAAGAAGAGTCTCCAAAACAAATGTCCATGGAGACATGCATATTATGAAAAATATGCATGGATTGCATTGAAACATGTGTTTGCAGCAAAGCAAACACTTTGTTCTGAAGTACAACCCCCCTCCACACACACACAGCTTAAAACACTCCCCACATAGAAAAGGATATGCAGTGAGATGCCTCCCTCTCCTCTTGGTTCCTATAACCTGATCACTTCCTACTCTCAGCTCCTACAGTCACCACTGTTTGTGGTGCTGTATTATTTCAGATTATTTTTAGGCATTACCAAGCAAATCTGATGTAGCACTTTAGGAAAATTAGAAGCACAGGACACTACAGGGTACCATGTGGTAGATGAACACACGCTAACTGGACTCCCAGTCTGCCCCAGAAGGCAGCTTCTGAGAATGACTCCTGCCTCCTGAGACCCACACCCTGTGTCATGGCTCCTGCCAAGTGCAGGGTGGACCAGCGCTGTGCCTGCAGTGAACAACAGGGCGAAGGTGAAGGGACGGCTGCCACTGTGTGCCCTGTAGCTTTTCTTGCTGGTTTGCTTTGATGGAGCAAGGGGCCATGCTGGGAGCTGCCTTATGGAGACATCCCCACAGGAAGGAGCTGTGGGCATCTTTTGAGCAACAGCCAAAGAGGAACTCGGGTTCTCAGTCCAACGAGTACGGAAGCAACCTTGCCAACCAGAGTGACCATGGAAGCATGTTGCCCAGGCAAGCTTTTGGGATGATCGCAGCTAGAGGACCCCTATGTCACACTCATCCTGACCCACAGAAATGATGCCATGGGGATGTTGCTTTGACCTACTGAGTATGCTGGTGGACAGGTCTAAATATTCAGGCTACCCCTTCTTCAAGTCACCCCCAAGTACTTGAGCCAAAGCATTCACCTCTACCATTCAAGTTGTCCAACAGAAGTATAATCTGAGCAAACTGGTAAAACACAACTTTCCAAAAGTCTAAAGGAGCGAAATCAGTTAATTTTATTTAATCTAACATATCATTTCAACATAACACAAATATTTCAAGTGCTCTAAACAGGTACAATTCCTAGTGACTCCTATTTGGACAATGCCAGCTCAGACCTTGCATCAGAGGGTGAGGATACCTGTATAACTAGGTTTTGTACCTTCATAAGAAACCTAGGAAAAAACTCCTGGCTTCTGCAACTGCAGGCATTTGGGGGAGTAAACCAGCTTGTGGGAGTTCCTTCTGTCTATCTGTCTCTGTCTTGAGGAGCAAAAACCAAAGCCAAAGCCAAAACAGAACAAAAGAAAAAACTAGCCTATGAGTCTGTTAAGATGTCTGTGTCTCTTATCAGAGTACCAGAGTTTGGTTCTCAGCTCTGGTTCCAGCTTCCCGCTAATGCAGACCCTGAGAGGCAACAGTGATGGCTCAAGGAATTGGGTTCTTGGCACTGGAGTGGGAGGGCTGGGTTGCATTCCTGACTCCTGGCGTTGGCCCTGGCCAGCCCCAAGCTACTGCAAGCATTTGGGGAATGATCTCATGCTCATGCTCTCTCTATTTCTCCTCTCAAATAAGTTAATTACATGGAGAAAAATCCCAAATATTTGTATTAAAAATCACTAGCAACACATACCCTTGCCGACTGTTCTTTGAGGGTATCAGGATCTTAAAGATCCATGTTGAATTAAATGCCAACCGCCAATGTGGCTAATTATGTCAACACTGTGTCCTTGTGGTACGGTACTCCACCATGAACCTCCAAGCTCCAGCTCAGAGGCTCTGAGAAGCAGAAACTAATCTGCAGCTTCTGAGAGCACACAGGAGGGGTCAGCCCTAGGAAATCAGAACAGGGTTCAGTCTTGTAAACACAGCTCATCAAACGCTGACCATGTGTGTAGCAAGAGAAGTCTGTGCACCTGTTCCCTTGACGGCTCTCCTGCCGATTTCTCATGGATATAGTAAAGGCACAAGGTAAATCACCAAGGGTGTTTGGAATGTCCCAGGTTTTGTTTTGCTTTTAGAAAAGATGGTGCATTGTACACAGCATGCTGGTTATTCTTTTCACTTGGAATTTTAACTCTAGCTCAGGAAGCTGAGCATCCCAGAATTTCTCTAAGAGACTGGAGATACTAGAACCCCTTGAAAGTGTCATAGCTCCTCTACCCAGAAAAATCCAAGTTGTCGCATATGGTGTGTGCAGTTGTGAAAATATGAAAACGTCCCATCTTTTCCACGTGGGTCACCTCGGGCCACAGTGCTGATGCAGCATTCTCTGGACATACCAGAATTTTAAAACTGCTTCGTCCTGCAGGAACCGCAGGAGAACAGGGCCGGCTGCACCTCCACTTCTATCAAAAAACAACCCAGGCTGAAGATGCTGGACTTTAACAAGGAGTGCTTCCTCCCCAGAGAGGGACTTAACATTCTTGTCTTTATTTGTTACAAGGACTTGGAGAAAATTACCTTTCTGAATTTGATGTTCTGGGTATTAAAGGACTGGGTGTCTAAGGCTGGATGAATTCAAACACAGTGTAGGAAAGAACACAACCCCCTTATGGACAGAGAGCAGAGGAGAGGTCGGGGATCCTGACTGGCAACACACCGCGTTCCTGGCCATCCCTGTTTGACGAGCCATTGGTTAAACCGCTTTGAAAGCATTTTTGCAGCTAACCAGAGAGGAAACGAGATACGTGTGAATTATGTGGCTAAAGTTTGCGATGTTCAAATACTAAATAACTGTCAGTGAATGAGTAAGCTGGCTGCTCCCCCTATTTGCTAACTAACGGTTTGTTTATTTAACTGAAAATCACTGACACTAAGAATGTACCCTGTAAGCTCTTTCTTTAGTTCCAGACACTAGTCTTTGCATGTTTATGGCTATTATTACTGACAAGTTGATTGCTATGAGAGCCCTTAATTAAGGAATTTATTTGAACAGAACAAAATGACAGAAAAAAAAGGCATAATCTAAGTAGCAAATTCATACACTTTAGACTACACCAAGAACCACTCACGGCTTGACTACGGCAGAACACAGAGGAGTCTAAACCTGACTGCATACTGGAGTCGATTTGAGAGCTTTAAAAAGTATCAATGCCTGGGGACTGGCGCTGTGGCATAGCAGGTAAAGCCACCACCCGCAGTGCTGGCATCCCACATGCGATGCTGGTTCAAGTCCCACTTGCTCCACTTCCAATCCAGCTTTCTGCTATGGCCGGGGAAAGCAGTAGAAGATGGCCCAAGTCCTTGGGCCCCTGCACTCCTGTGGAAGATCCAGAAGAAGCTCCTGGCTTTGATGGGCGCAGCTCCAGCTGTTTCGGCCAGATGAGGAGTGAACCAGCGGATGGAATACCTCTCTCTCTCTCTCTCTCTGCCTCTCCTCCTCTCTCTGTGTAATTCTGACTTTCAAGTAAATAAATAAATCTTTAAAAAATAAATACATAAAAATATCGATGCTTGGCTCCCACCATACCCCTACCTTCTGATGTAATAGGTTTGGGGTGCATTCTGGGTGTTCAGGTTTAAAAGTCCCTAGTGACTCTGATTCACAGCAAGGCTTGGAAGCCACGGTGTAACACTGAGATCTGAGCTTGGCACTGAGGAAATGGAGCTGGAGGTCATGAAGAACTCTGAACCTTGGACCATGTCCCAGACTCCAAGTTTTTTGTCTATGAATAAAATGGGATGACAGCGGAGCCTCACATGAGTCAATAAAGTATTATTAAATGCAAAGTCTTGGGCCGGTGCTGTGGTGTAGCAGGCCAAGCCTCCGCCTACAATGCTGGCATCCCATATGGGTGCCGGTTCTAGTCCCGGCTGCTCCACTTCCGATTCAGCGCTCTGCTCTGGCCTAGGAAAGCAGTGGAAGATGGCCCAACTACTTGGGCCTCTGCACCTGTGTGGGAGACGTGGAAGTAACTCCTGGCTCCTAGCTTTGGATTAGCTCTGTTCCAGCCACTGTGGCCATCTGGGGAAGTGGGCCAGCAGATGGAAGATCTGTCTCTCCCTCCCTCTCTCTCTCTGTAACTCTGCCTCTCAAAGAATTAGAATCTTTAGAGAAAAATGTAAAACTTCTTAGGGGTTCTCAGTAATAGGTTTAGCACTAGCTGGGGTGCTTTAAAAAATCCTAATCACGGGCATCACCCCCAGATTCTGTTTCACTGGTCTTTGGCTGGCCACAGGCACTCGTATTTTAGACAGGCTGCTCTGGTCTGAATGTTTGTGTCCTTCCAGAATGTCTAAGTTGAAAGCTAAGCAGCAACTTGATGGTATTAGCAGGTAGGGACTTGGGAGGAGATTAAATCATTAAGACAGAGCCCTAACGAATGAGATTTGTGGCCTTATAACTCGATCCCAAAGAACTCTATACTGAGTCCTTTCCATTGTATGAGAACTCGGCTAGCAAGTGCCATCTATGAACCAGAAAGTGGGCTCCTAGCAAACCTTGCACGTGTTTTCTTGATCTGGGACCTGTAGCCTCCAGAGCTGTGAGAACTAAGTCTCTGCTGTTTGTAAGTCAGTCTGTGGCACAAAAAGTGTGGTATTTTGTTAGAGCAGACTGAAAAGTTACAGACACAAGGAGCCCCGATGAGTTTACTGTTTGAGCAAAACTGGGACCCATTGCATTAATACCAACTGTGCTACCACCTTCTCATTAAAGCCCAGGACGGAACTAGTCAGTTCTCATGTAATTCTTCACATAACTAGTACACTGTAGAACTATTTATTAACTTTTAAAAAAAGATGTATTAATATTTATTTATTTTAAATATTTACTTTATTTATTTGAAAGAGTTAAAGAGAGAGGTAGACAGAGAGAGAGGTCTTCCATTGGCTGGTTCACTCCCCAAATGGCCACAAAGGCTGGAGCCAAGCTGATCCAAAGCCAGGAGCCAGGAGCTTCTTCTGGGTCTCCCACGTAGGTGCAGGGGCCCAAGGACTTGGGCCATCTTCTACTGCTTTCCCAGGCCATAGCAGAGAGCTGGATTGCAAGAGGAGCAGCCAGGACTCGAACTGGCACCCATATACTGGTGCTTCAGGCCAGGGCTTTAACCCACTGCGCCACAGCACTGACCCCTATTTATTTATTTGAAAGAGTTACAGAGAGGCAGAGGCAGAGGCAGAGGCAGAGGCAGAGGCAGAGAGAGAGAGAGAGAGAGAGAGAGAGAGAGAGAGAGAGAAAGTCTTCCATCTACTGGTTCACTCCCTAGATGGCCACAATGGCCGGAGCTGTGGCGATCCAAAGCCAAGAGCCAGGAGCTTCTTCCAGGTCTCTCACACAGGTGCAGAGGCCCAAGGACTTATGCCATCTTTTACTGCTTTTCCAGGCCATAGCAGAGAGTGGAATTGGAAATGAAGCAGCCGGGATTCGATCCAGCACCCATATGGGATGCCGGCACTGCAGGTGGCGGCTTTACCTGCTAGGCCACAGAGTGGGGCCCCTGTTTAGCTCACAAATAACTTATTATCTGGTTCTACCTCTGCCCCACATTCCATTTCAATAGCAGTTAAGAACACTTGAAGGGGAGGGGTTCGTTTCCTGGACGGCCAGGATAAGGCATAATCCCATAATTGCTGATAAGTTAAGGAAGTATCACGATGCATTTCAGAATTCTTCAGTGGTTGCTTTCAAAAACCACAGACACTGCTGGGGAATCTGAGCTCACTTCCTGGCCTGTTCTTTAGCCTCTGGGAGGAAACACAGAAGATTATATAGATTATCACGCCTCTGCACAAGTTGCTTACTCCTCTTCAAGACATAGAAGCACATGCCGGGTTTTCTGTCTGGTGGCAAGGCAGCTCCACCTCCCCAGTGAAGTACCATCCTGCATCACAGGGCTGGACACCTGGGAACTCTATTTCCCAGAATGCCTGCTCAGCGAGTTTCTGGCTAGGTGTCACCTGAACGGGAGCCTGGAAGGTCAGGGAGTAACAGAAGCCACTGCTGCTGTCGGGGCAGTGAGGCTGACACAGTTGTAGCTGGTGGATCTCAGGTTCCGGTGGGGGTGGCGTCCAGGCAGCCTTCTATGAACCATGCCTGTAGACCGCAGACATCTGAGACTCCTGTTAGTGGTTTTCTGCCATTGCTACATGCAGTGATTTCCTGCAATGACTGTTAGAAGGGATTACATTTCCCTGACCTTAGCTTCCTCGGCTCTCCTACGCTCAATGGCCTTCTACTTCAAGTACCAAGTGTGGTTTCTCTTCTCCAGATCAAACTGTGGCGGGTATGCCTTGTAACTATGATAACAAGCTCTGGAGTCACAAAGTCTGATGGACTGATCGGCAGCTAGGCTCTGCCATGCACTACTTGTGCCTCCTTACCCAAAACAGCTCTGACCTCCATTTCATCAGTAGAATGGAGACAGAAGAACAGCCATCTCCTAGGGATATTGTGGGAATGATATGGGGAAAATCTATAAAATATTTTATATACTGCCTGTATGAATTGATAAATAGTTACCCACTATCTATCTATAAATAGTTACCACTATCACTGGTGTCTTATTACTCCTTCCATTTTGTAGTGGTGGCTGTGCTGTATTGCAATCCATCTTAACTTTTTCTAACAGAGAACACACACCTATTCATTTGTGACCACCTGCAAGGAACACAAGCTAGGTGTTAGAGTTGTAGGAGGGATCTTCAATAAGTTCATGGCTAGGCATAGATATAGAAACTTTCTATGCCGGATAAATTTCTTTTATTTCCCTCTTTCCATGAACTTCTTTAGTATCCTTGTTAAGTTGAAAAACTCTTCAGCCTCAAGTGGCTCAGTGTTGACTGGGGATGGAGACAGAGAAGTAGAAAATGTGAGGGCGCACAGGTCACCATCTTTTGTCCTTGTCAGACCATCCTGGCCCTTGTATCTACCTTTGTAGGTTTATTTTCTAGCTTAGCTATTAACGGTTTTCTTCTGCATTGACTCTAAGTTCCCCAATGCTTTTTCCCAGTTTACAGTCTCACGTGGGGAAATATAGAGGTGATATCCACATTAACAATGAGGAAGAACCACCTGCTTTATATAGGAAACCAGTGATTCTGAGAATTAAGGCCCAAGACTCACAAATTACAGCTTTCTCCACCTGAGCTCATTTAATTACTCCTTCTTCAACTACTACGATGTGCAGGAAGAAAGCTATTTGCCTGTGGTTCAGGCCATCCATAGAGTCATTTAATACTCACTACAGAATCCTAACAACCTTGTCCCATGCAACGTGGAACTACATGATCATTCTGGCTCCTGCGATTGTGGTGGGGACCAAGCCAGACCTGGGTAACACAGAGATTCACCCCTGACCTCCACCAAGTGTTCCCTGGGAATTTTCAGCTTCTTGTGGGTAGAGGGAGACTTTTATACCAATCCACCAATCCCCTCTGCAGCAAACAAAATAAGCTGATCATTTAAATGCAAAGAAAGGAGGAACCTTCTATGTTCCATGCGAAAAAAAAAAGCACCCTGTTGGCTGTTTGTTGGGCGGGGATATTGGTAAACGAGCCTCCAACTAAGGCACTGCCATGAATTCAGCTGGAACACCATCACTTTTGTATTCTGCATATTCTCTCTCATACTTTCAGAATTTTTCATTACAAAATTAATCCAGGTAGTCTGATTAAATCAGTCAGAAACTAAGATAACCACAACCTTTGAAAGAAAGAAAGGAAGAAAGATGTGTGCCATAACTATTTTCACCACTTCTTAAGAAGTGAGTAGGGTTGCAAATTAGGCCAACAATACTAAATGCTCCAATTCCATTTTCCAATACGTAGCGACTTTTGCAGTGGGAAACTACCCACCAATTACACTCTTCTGGGCACTGTCTCATGGGGACACCGTGTGTCCTACCATCCATGGGAATCAAACCCTTCTGTGTCTATGGCAGACTAGAGTGCTATTTACTGAGCTGGAAACACGGTCCTCAGGACCAGTCAGCGACCCTCATAAAGAAGGCTTCACCATTTCCCACCAGGTACTTTTCAGGTTTAGAGCAGAGCCAAGCTGCTACCTCTCCAGCTTTTTACGAATTCGTCTCTTTGTCTTTCAGGTGACAGAAAGGAATCTCAAGTGCAAAGAAAGTAATTCATGTGAAAAATTTTAAGTGGGGATGCGTATTTCTGAGACAGATTCTGGGACTGCGGAATAGTGCTGCTCCCACTAACGGCTTTAAGAAAAATAGCCAGGAAAGACATGGTAAATGTAGCTACTATCCTTGAAGTCATGGTATAAATCCTGCCCTACTGGCTCTACTCATTGATTGGGGGGGTGGGGTAGGGGCTGAGAGGAGAGTTGCAAACAAACAGCAGTCCAGTACAGACTTTCTGATTTTTCTGTTTCGGATGAGTCAAGAGTCCTTGGCCATAGTTGTTAATTAAAATGTCAGAAAATCAATTGCTTTCAGGGCCAGCACTAAATCACACAAGGAAGTAGGTGAAGTTTATCTTTAAAAACCCCTGCCATGGTAGGTGAGCTCCTGCCCATTCCAGAGCTCATGCAGTTGCTGCCCTGTCCCTGCCCTTGACCTCAATCCCAGACCACTGCAATTCCCATTTCATTTGAAAACTGGAGAGACAAAGACAAAGACACACACACACACACACACACACACACACACGGGGAGGAGAGAGAGAAAAGATCTATATGCTGGTTCACTTTCCAAATGCCCACAAACGTTGCTTACTCTGAATCTTGGCCTTGCTGCTCCTCCTGCCCGATGCCCTCCCCTTGTTCTCTATTACTCCTCCTTCAAACACCACTACAGCTGGTGTTCTGGCATAGTGGGTAAAGCCACCACCTGTAATGCCAGCATCCCATATGGGTACTGGTTCGAGCCCCAAATGCTCCACTTCCATCCAGCTCCCTGCTAAAGGCCTGGAAAAGGCAGTGGATGATAGCACAAGTGCTAGGCTCCTGCTACCCATGTGGGAGACCTGGATGGAGCATTTGGCTCCTGGCTTTAGCGTGGTCCCGTTCTGGCCACTGTAGCCAACTGGGGGAGTGAACAAGTGGATGGATGATTCTCCTTCTCCCTCTCTCCCTCCCTCCCTCTCTGTAACTGTTCCAAATAAACAAATTACATCTTAAAAAGAATAAAAGCACTGCCAAGGGCACAGCTTCCTCCTGCTAGGTGACCTCTAATCCACCGCATACATGTCGCCCCCTACTGTAATTATTGGTCTCCAGGTCTATCTCATCCACTTGCCAGGAGCTCCTGCAGCAAGGGCCTGGGCCTCCTTTCTCTGACTCCAGCATCAGGGGATGTGGGTATTTATTTAATAGCCAAAACCTCAGTACATGCTCCTTAATGACAGGACGCAAGCCCTGTAACAGGGCATAGAAAAAACGTGATGCGTGACTCCCAACAAAATGGGATACATTTTAGATGCATCTTTGGGGATCTGAAAAACAGCTCAAAAGAAGTTGCAAAAATTTATTTTATAAAGTGACATTTGATTGGCAATCATGACCACCTTTGAAGCTTACTGCTTGCTAACTTAAAAACAAAACTTTGTTAGGACAACTTGCCTTTTATTTATTTGAAAGCCAGAGTTACATAGAGAGAAAAGGAGAGGCAGAGATACAGAGAAGTCTTCCATCCATTGGTTCACTCCCCTGATGACCGCAATGGCCAGAGCTGAGCTGATCCAAAGCCAGGAGTTTCTTCCAGGTCTCCCACATGGGTGCAAGGGCCCAAGGACTTGGGGCATCTTCTACTGCTTTCCCAGGCCATAGCAGAGAGCTGGATTGGAAGTGGAGCAGCTGGGACTTGAACTGGCTCCATATGGGATGCCAGCACTGCAGGTGGTGGCTTTACCTGCTATGCCGCAGCAGCGGCCCCTAGGCCAACTTGCCTTCTACAGAATCAGACTCATGATGGGAATTAGAATCTACTGAGAATCACAGGACCACCACTGAACATGCATCTGCTCATGAAAGAAACGCTGTGAGACTGAATGTGGCTACTACCCGAATCCAAGCCAGAAATGACAGGAGGCTGTGTGCTACTTCTTATCCAGGTGAGAGTACACTTCAAAAGGCTCATGGGAAAAAATGGAATTCAAAGTGTGACTTTATGTGGATGCAAAATAATTTTGAAACCCATGCTTTGCCTTTTCACAGTATGCATTTGCCACTTAGGAAAGCTGAGCTCAAGCAACTGTTGGTCAATCCTGGCCCTGGCCTCTTTAACCAGAATCCCATGAGCCAGGGTCTGCTCACTGCCCAGTAAATTGCACTCTGTGCTCCAGAAAGTCCTCAGGCTGTGGAACTACACCTGGTCCCCCAAATGGGCTGCATGCAGCCACTGCTCACGCCCGCCATGCAGAGGAAGATGCTGAGGGGGAGCTGAGATGTCATTTGTTCTTGCTTTGGGGCCCTGTCCCACCCAGCGTCCACTTCCATGAGCTGGCTTTCCCCTAAGACAGCTTCGCAGAAGGCCAGAGTCAAAGGACTCACACGTTGATGAGCTTGTGTCCCTGGGGAACTCTCTCAAGCAAGGAGCAACCAGGGGCTGCCTGATGCAATCTTCAAAACGCTTCGGTGGGGAATTTTGTGGAGGTGAAGGCATTGATGGAAAGCAGATCTGGTGGTTTAGAAGCTTTTGTTGTGGAGGGTGACACGCAGCCCTGTCTTCCAAGGAGCTTCCAGGAAGGCCTCGCCGGCTACAGCCCCCTCCTGCAGGGAAGCAACACTGCAACACTGCAAGTGGCCACCTGCTGTCCAGCAAGAGCACCAGGTGGTGGACAGTGGGTCGCTGAGCTGCACAATGGGCCAGTGGACACTGACTGTCAGCGAGAGGGCTCTGGGAAATGGGCCAAGGCCTGCAGACCCTGAGATCGCACGAGGGGATGGGGAGAAAGCGGACTTAGGGAAGGGGATATGGAGGAGGAAAAAAAATGCCATTCCCAGGGAGGTCTTGCTTCCCAAGGACAGTTTGGTCATGGTGATGGCCCAGAGAAGGACTCGTTTGTGTGATGACCAATATGATTGAAACACAGAAAGCTTTCAGGACGTTTCTGAACACCCCCCGCTCCCTTCTGCAGAAAGCTTCTAGAGGCACTTGGACTCCAGGGCTGGGGGCAGAGGCTGCAGGCTTGGTACAACCCTGACAGCTTTGCTCACACGCAAGCACAACAGGGAGGCTGTGGCCACCTCGGCCGCCACTCTGTCTGCACTGAGGCCTCCTCCTGCCCAAGTCGAGAGGGGACCACTAACTCTCCCCATTGCAGTACCAGGTCTCAGGACACAGAAAGGACCCAGGTGCTAAATCTAGTTCTGGTTCTGGATGCAGTCAGCCATGGGCACGGTGGTCCCCGTGACCAGGAAGAGAGGTGTGAATCCTTCTTGCCCCATGGTCTTGCCTTGTTCTTTATTTAAAAATTATTGAAAGGCAGAGAGAGACAGAATGAGAGAGATCTTCCATCCCCTTCCATGCCACTCTCCAAATGCTGCCAACAGCTGGGCTGGGGTCAGGTAGAAACTGGAAGCCTGGAACTCAATCAAGGTCTCCTACATGGGTGGCAGGGACCCAAGTACTCAACTCATGACATGCTGCCTCCCTGGGGGCACATTAGCAGGAAACTGCAATCAGAAACAGAGCTGGGAGCTAATCCCAGGCACTCCGATGTGGGATGTGGGTGTCTTAACTACTCCTCTAAATGCTCACCCCCATTTGTTCTTTTCTCTCATTCTTGTGTCTTATTGATGACAGCAAAGTTAGGCAGAGGTCACCAGTTCCTGGAGGGTAGGAAGCAGGGGTTGTGCCCGAGATACACAAGTGACACGTGCAAGACAGGCTGTGAAGGGCTTGTCAGAGTTTTCTAGAAGAGGAGAGGAGCGGGCAGTGAGCCAGCCCTACAGCGCTGTCCGGTGTGCCTCACCTGCAATGCCTGGCCTGCATCCTCTGCCAGCTGCCATCTAACTCACCTCTAGGGCTCATCCCAAGCAGCACTCCTCTTAGAATTCCTTCAGATACTCCCTCCTTCCTCACCTTCCCTCTTCTCTCAACTCCAGAAACGAAAAGGACCCTGGGAGGGCTCCTGCCTCCCCCAGACTTCCTCAGGACTGAGAGGAGGCACTAAACTCCTTTGTGTACTCCAGAGGGCCAGGTCATCGGGCACCAGGGTGGTGAGAAGGAGCTGGCTACTGCAAAAGTCTTGAGCCATGGCAGCCTTTGAAAGGCCAATGTGCTCTTGGGAGATGGGGCTCTGAGCTCATCTGAACTGACATGCACCCTCTCTCACATATCCTGCCACCTTGAACATGAAGGGACCATTCATGTCTCAGCCTTGCCCTCTGCAGGGTCAATGTCTTTTGATCAGGCAACATGCTGTATTTGCAGGCTTGTTATGTTATTTCCAGGGCTTTGCGTGGGCTCCAGCCAGCATAGGAACTTATCAGACAAACTCCCAACAGATTCAAATGCAAATTAACAGACCACTGTGAAGTTATAGAGACAAGAACCAGGTGACGGAATAAAAACTGGGCTTTTAAAGAGCACAGGAGAAAATTCTATTATTGACTGTGCCCAAAGTCATTATTAATGAATAGTTACACCATTACCCAGAATGGGAAGCTTTCAATGTGATTCTGCAAGAAAAATCCCATTTTCCTTTGTGTACGGTTCACTCAAATCAGTGGAAATAAACTTTCTGCCTTCAGATATTGGAAAAGCTGAATGTGCTGAAATCTAATTTTCCTACAGAGTTTACATCCTGTTAGGATTTCTTATCTAGTCTCACAATTCACTGGAATTCAATTGTTTTCTACTAAAGAAAAATACTTATAGTTGTTTAAAAGTCAAGGTGATTTCAACCAAAATAAAATGAAAGAGCTGATGAGTAGTTCAGAGCTAGCACTGTTCAGGATCCTGCAGTTTCTGAGTTCCTTAATGACAGGGATGTGGCTATGTATGCTCTGGGTGCTACTCTTTTATCCTTTGATTTCAAGTACTTCTTTCTTTCCCTATTACCAAAAAACAATATCACTAAAACATTTTTTTTTTTTTGACAGGCAGAGTGGACAGTGAGAGAGAGAGACAGAGAGAAAGGTCTTCCTTTGCCGTTGGTTCACCCTCCAATGGCTGCCGTGGATGGCGTGCTGCGACCGGCGTACCGTGCTCATCCAATGGCAGGAGCCAGGTGCTAGGTGCTTTTTCCTGGTCTCCCATGGGGTGCAGGGCCCAAGCACTTGGGCCATCCTCCACTGCACTCCCGGGCCACAGCAGAGGGCTGGCCTGGAAGAGGGGCAACCGGGACAGAATCCGGCGCCCCGACCGGGACTAGAACCCGGTGTGCCGGCGCCGCAAGGCGGAGGATTAGCCTGTTGAGCCACGGCGCCGGCCTAAAACATTTTTAAGGAACAGAAATGCAAGTTTTGATTCTTTATTGTTCTGTTAGGTTGAAAAATAAGCATCCCAAACACTTCTCATTTCCTACTGCATCATTATTTCCAGGGTTAAGACATCTTACATCAAACTCAGCCACTTTGCTGTGCAAATACACATGTTTCATCCTTCAATGATTTCAGAACATTCAAGCCAAGAAGTCGTAGATGGATGTTTTAGACATTCAAAGGATTTTATGAGCTCAAGGTCAAATTCTCACTCAAGGAAGACATGTTTGGGCATTCGTGCCCCACTAATTGGACAGCAGGTGTGACGGCTATAGTGCATTGGGTGTGAGCTGAGGGCAGTAAGCCCCAGCTGCAGCCACAGGGAGTAAAAGACAGTGGGCATGAGTAGGGGGTGCTGGGAATAAGCTAAGGCTTCCAGAGGAGTCCAGGGAGATGACCCTGGGTCGGGAAGGGGACCGAGCGTCTCCTAAGAACAGGGGTGCCTGGGGGCCACTCTGCAACTGTTTGCTTGGCTTTCTCTAGGTCCCTTCCTGGCACACCCCACAGGCCAACTGATTTTCTAGAACTAGAACTCTATAGAACTGTAGTAACAGAAATGTCAAGAGAGATGCTTATGATGCTCATGTATAGTAAAAAGGTAAAAGAAACAGTGACATCAATTTTAAAAACAGCCCTCTGTAGCTGTGGTTACATATTCTTAGATTCAATAAAGAGCAGATGGAAATAAACCTCATAGCTTAACTGAATACCTACAGATTATTTTATTATTATTCCTTAAACAATATGTAGTATAGAAACTATTTGCACAGCGTTTACATCGTCTTAGACACTATGCATAATCTAGAGAGGATGTAAAGTACACAGGACAATGTGCAGGTTCTATGTAGATACTACACCATTTGTATAAGACAGTCAAGCATCTGTGGATTTTGGTACCTGTGGGGGGACCTGGAGTCAATCCCACAAGGATATCGATGGATGACTATATATTTTACTTAATCCAATATATCCCAAATATCATGATTTCACCATGTAACTAAAAACATCAATGATAACATTTACATTTTTTTCCCATAGGAAGTGTTTGAAATCCCATCTTCGTTCAGACTCTGCATTTCAGGGGCTCAACACTCACGCCTGGTGGCTCCTGGATGGGGCAGTGTAGCTCCAGTCTCCCCAGCTGGGCCAGTTCCTCAGGTCTGCACTGGGTCATTCTCTCAGGGTGGCACCAAATGCACTCAGTGCCTTCAGTTGTTGACAGCTTGGTTCACCTAATTCACTAGCTAGCAGCTTCCCAACAACCAGGGGACTTCCTGTCAGGTGCCTGCATCTGTGAGCATAAATGTATTCTCTTTTTATTCGAGTCTCTAGAGAGTGCGCAGATGTGTGTCCCGAAGCTGCCAGGAAGTAGCTGGCACTTGGTGCAGCAGTAAAGACTGACTGGGAAGCCTACATCCCCTATCAGAGTTCCCGGGTTCGAACCCAGGCTCTGTGTTGATTCCAGCTTCCTGCTAACGTACACTTGCTAATGCAGCAACAATGGCTCAAATAGGTGGGTCCCTGCCCACACGTGAGATTGAGTTCCAGGCTCCTGGCCTGGCTTAATCCCAGCTGCTGCTGCTGCCATTTGGCGACTGAATCACTGGACAATCTCTGTTTGCCTCTGTTTCTCTGCCCTGCAAATAACAATTAAAAAAAGAAAACTATAAAGAAAAAAATTTGGGAAATACATTTTCCTAGAAAAGCTGATTTTTATTAGCGTGCCTGCAGCCACCATCACGTAGCTGCCACACAGGACGGAGGACGTGCAGCTCCTCGCTCTGCATTTTTTTTCTCTGTATACATGAAGACGTTTTCACTGTAAATGAACAACCACCTTGAACAGAAACCTTACAACACGGTGCTGCGTTTCCTTTTTCCTGTTTGAAAGCACTGGGACTTCACCTATGATGTCTGATTCCGAGAGCCGCAGGCACTGTGATGCCAAAAACGAGGCGACAGACACTGAAATCCAGTATCTACAATGGCATATCACAAGAGCTGGTTTCCCGGGCCAGAGAACTTTCCAGAAGCTGTGAGGTGGGGGACAACAAAGCTCAAACAACACCAACAGTGCTGTAAAGAGTTGCCACTGCCTTTTGAGGTGCCACATCCACCCCTCACAGCCTGGCAACCTCAGAAAAAGTCTCCGAGCTGCCTACACCCATTCAGACAAAATTATTATTATTATTATTATTATTATTATTATTATTATTATTATTATTTTGGTGACAGATGCAGATAACATTCACCAATGAGTTGCCTGAGAAGTCAGTCTGACATAATATCCCTTAAAGCTTTCGCTGCTTGAACTGTAAAAGGTTTCACAGAGCTTCCTTCACTTCCAACTTCTCGAACCAAATTCATGGCAGGTTAGAGCAATCTGGCCCAGGTGATTTACACACACGAGGCTAGATATCACACACTAACTTCCATGCATACAACGGCGGTTCAAAAAGTTCATGGGAGATGCATATTTTGAGAAACCTATCTATGGACTTCAAAATAGTTTTTTTTTTTTTTTGTACTAAAATAACCTCATCTTTCCATTGGATTTTCCACCAACTTTCTGAAGTACCTTTATACACAGTTTTCACTTGGTCCATCCTATATTTCTGTTATTTAAGCTTTGCACTACAGACAATATTTGGAAGTCTAATCCAGGGTATTTTAGCAACCTACCCAGTTAGATCTGTACCCCCTCTCTTGGTTTTCTACAAGAGGCAGAGAATCCAATTAGAGTTAGGATTATTATACAAGTCTTGCTCTGTCTTGTTTCTAAATTAGACATGTGGTCTCTGGAAGTCCAGAACTTAGACCAAAAACTTGCTCATCTTAAGAGCATACTGTGTGCTTTGGCTTTGTAAAACACAGGAAGACGAAATTCTAGATGGCAGCATGGTGTTTCCCTTCACTTTGCTCTCTGCCATCCCTGGAGTGAGCCCTTGCCAGGCCTTGAAGTTCTGAAGGCTTCAAGTCTCTCCACCCAACTTCTCTTTCCACTCTAAAGACTTGAGTCCAGAGGGAAAAAAAAGTGCACCACTCAGCCTTGGATAAGCAGACTCTGGAGGAAGGAGAAAGCCAGTGAGCAAGCATCTCATGAGTTCAGATCAGGCTCCTGCAGATTTGAGATTCCTAAATTCCACGGGGAGTCCTGTACCTGCTCAGCCACCTACAGTAGCGGGTCTTCCTGCTGCCTTCTGTCCTTCCCTGCCCTGGGTGTGTGTACTGTTGAAACAGTAGATATTCTACCTTGAAAACACTTTCCCACCCAAGACCAACTGTTGAAGAGTTCATGCCAAAAGAGAAAAACAATGCAAATTTCAGGCTAAGAGGAAATATAAGAAAAGCAACTTGTAAGATACTGAATCAGTTTCCTTTGTGACTAACACTAATTATTGCAAAGGGGCAAGGCATTCTGCTATTGCAGAAAGGCCCAGGGTATCAGAGCAAGAGAGAAACAGGTGCTGGTACGGTTGTGAGGACACGTTTCTGAGTCTGACCACTCTGATTGGGTTCAGAGCTGAGAATCACGGGGTCTGAGTTCCCGGTCTAGAGCTGTCATGTTAAGTACTCGCCATAAACTTCCTGTGGTTTCTTTCTTTCTTCTTTTTTAAGATTTATTTATTTTTACTTGAAAGGGAGAGTTACAGAGAGGCAGAGGCAGAGAGAAAGAGGTCTTCCATCCGCTGGTTCACTCCCCAGCTGGCTGCAATGGCTAGAGCTACGGCAATCTGAAGCCAGAAGCCAGGAGCTTCCTCCAGGTCTCCCATGCAGGTGCAGGGGCCCAAGGACTAGGATCATCCTCTACTGCTTTCCCAGGCCATAGCAGAGAGCTAGATCGGAAGTGGAGCAGCCAGACTAGAACCAGCACCCATATGGGATGCTGGCACTGCAGGTGGCGGATTTACCTGCTACACCACAGCGCTGGACCCCACTGTGGTTTCCTTACAAGGAAACTAACAAAATCAGCTCCACCTTCTTCATAGACTGTTGTTGAAGATAACATGATATGGCAGAAGTGACAGCGTCTTAAAACACACAGATAACATAGCACTTTCTTTTTTGACAGGTAGAGTGCACAGTGAGAGAGAGACAGAGAGAAAGATCTTCCTTTGCCGTTGGTTCACCCTCCAATGGCCGCTGCAGCAGGTGTGCTGCGGCCGGCGCACCGCGCTGATCCGAAGGCAGGAGCCAGGTGCTTCTCCTGGTCTCCCATGGGGTGCAGGGCCCAAGCACTTGGGCCATCCTCCACTGCACTCCCTGGCCACAGCAGAGAGCTGGCCTGGAAGAGGGGCAACCAGGACAGAATCCGGCAACCCGACCGGGACTAGAACCCGGTGTGCCGGCGCTGCAAGGTGGAGGATTAGCCTATTGAGCCACAGCGCCGGCTACATAGCACTTTGTGACCTTGCATTCTGCTAACATATCTCTGGTCTACAATTCTCTTTCACATCTATTTTCTTTCTCTCCAGGCTTTATATATATTTACAGGCTGTTCAAATTATAACTCCAAGTTTGTATCTTCCATAGGGCTGGCCAATGGCATTGTGCTATGTTAATTCCTGAACTTAACCCAAAGTTCCAAGAACTAGATCATCTCTATACTTCCTCCCAGCTTGAGAAGTCATCTACTCTATGCAGCAATAATCTCTAGCCAGGCATCTCCCCATCCTGGACTTTGAACTACATTCAGCAGCTCATCTGTATTTTTGAAAAAACTTTTTATTTCTTTTCACTTTATTTGAGAAGCAGAGAGATGAGAGCGAGCGAGGCAGGAGGTCAGAATTCAATGTGGGTCTCCCACATGTGTGGCAGGGATCCAAGTATTTCAGTCATTGTTCGCTGCCTCCCAGGGTATGCATCAACAGGAAGCTGGATTGGAAGTGGAGAAGCCAGGACTGGAACCAGATAACCTAACTGCTGAGCCCGATGCCTATCTGAGATTTTTTGTTTCTTAAAGTTCACTGTCCCACCCTCGTCTTCCATCACCATTAATGATGGCGGGTTGGGGCCAAGCCAGGTATCTGCAGAGTACTTCCTTCCAAGAGTCTGCGTGACTCATGCCTGGCACCGCCCAGCACTTGGGGGGTGCTTGGGGGTTGTTGTTGTAACATTTGCAAGACTTGGAAATTCTACTTCAAGCTCAACTCTGGGGATGTTGATTCTGGCTAACAAGTTTTATGCAAAAACAATCCAAGCACTTAGACTCACTTTGGGAATCTGGCATTCTTGGGCTTTTGATACTGAGACAATGGAAAACTTTTATATCAGCGTAGGAGCTGCCAATAATTTTCATCCATTTAAGCACTTCATCTTTCACATCGTTGCCCTGCAGTTTCCAAGGCCCCCATACATCAGAGGCTGTACCCAACACTCTCACCTCCCTGAAAGGGAAGATTGTCTCCTGGTTCAGCACTCTCCAGACAAGTACATTTTAGGCATAAGCATTGTCTTTGTCTGTTCTGCATTGCTATGATTAAATACCTGATGCTGGGTGCTTCGTTAAGGAAAGAAGTTTCTTTTGGTTACAAATTTGGATGCCAGGAGCATGGCACGGGCCTTGGCTTTTGAAAGTCTCTCATCACATGGCAGGAGGGCCTAAGAGGGAATGGTCGCAGGGCGAGAGAGGAGGCCAGAGCGCTGAGGACATGGAACCCTCCGTAAATCAACACATTCTGGCGCTAATATTTTCGTCTAGTCTCAAGAGAGCAAGAACTCACTTCCCTAGGAAATGAATTGGTTCCTATTGCCTTTCAAAGACACCTTCTCCCCACACCTCCATACTGGGGCCTCGACATGAGTTTGAATGAGGAGAAACCATAGCTCTCTTCATTTTGTCTTTGCCTTTTAGAGAGAGAGAGAGAGAGAGACAGACAGACAGACAGACACAGACACACACACACACACACACAGAACCCCTTTATCTACTGGTTCACTCCCCCAAATACCAACAATAGCCAGGACTAGGCTGGACTAAGCAGCTGGGAACTCAATCCAGGCTCCGATGTGGGTGGCAGGGAGCCAACTAGCTGAGCCATCACTGGCTGCTTCCAGGTCCCCAGTGGCATGAAGCTGGAACCAAGAAGCAGACTTGGGAATGAAGCCCAGGCACTCCCATCCAGGATGCGGCACCTTAACTGGCATCTTGACCACTAGAGTAAATTCCTACCCTTATTTTAACTAGATGATAAATAATGTTTATATTAATTAATGAAAAGAAACACAAATGTTACTGAAATGTTATTTTTAATTTGCACCAAAACCCACAAAAATAATACTTTTTAAAAAATGTTAGCATTTACATCTAAATAGAGAAAAATAATAAAGGGAAAACTTCAGTATAAGAGAAGTGTATGACTTCATCAAAAAATACAGCTTAAGGGACCAGCATTGTACCACAGTGGGCTAAGCCACTGCCTGCCATGCCAGCATCCCATACTGCAGTGCTGGTTTGAGTTCCCCTGGGAAGGCAGCTAATGATGGCCCATGTACTTGGGCCTCCGCCACCCATGCAGGACAATGGAATGGCATTCCTGGCTCCTGGCTTTGCTTGGACCAACCCTTACTGTTGCAGCCATTTGGGGAGTGAATCAGCAGATGATAATATCTCTTTCTCTTCCTTTCCCTCTCTCATTCTGCCTTTCAAATAAATGAAAATAAACTCTTTAAGAAAACACAGCTTTGCTAAACATTTAAAAAACCCTACTGTCTTCATGCACTCATGCCAGCGTCTTACAAAGTTGCAAATCTGACCATGGACAAAGCTTCTGTGGACGAAACACTGAAAAGGTGCGATCATTCTAGAATATTAATTACATGGGAGTACTTTTAGTAGTTCACAGAAAATAAAATTAAAAGTTTACGTTAGTGCAAAAATTTTGAAATCTGTGCATAGTCATTATTTATTTGAAAGAGGCAGAATTACAGAATAAGAGAAAGAGGGAAATCTTCCATCTGCTGACTCACTCTTCAAATGCCAGCCACAGCCAGGGCTGGGCCAGGCCAAAGCCGGGAGCTGGAAACTCCATCTGGGTCTCCCACATGTGTGGCAGGGACTCTAGTACTTGAGCCATCATTTGCTGCCTCCCAGTTTGCCCAGTAGCAAGAGGCTGGATCTACAGCAGAGGTAGGAGTTGGTTCTAGGCACTCTGATATGGGATACGGGCATAGCAAGCAGCAGCTTTAGCCCACTGTACTACCCTGCATAGTTTTTTTTTTTAAGATTTATTTATTTATTTGAAAGGAAGTTAGAGAGGGAGAGACATAGAGAGATGGATCTTCCATCCACTGGTTCACTCCCCAGATGGTCAGGCTGAAGTTAGGAGCCAGGAGCTTCACCCGGGTCTCCCACTGGGGTGCACAAGCACTTGGGCCATCTTCTGTTGCTTTCCTAGGCATATTAGAAGGGAGCTGGATCAGAAGTGGAGCAGCCAAGACTGGAACCGAGGGCCCATATGGAATGCCAGCATCAGGAGGTTTGATCCACTACGCTACAACACCAGCTCCCATAATCTTTTATAATATGCATTTTCCATGAACTTTTCTGAAGACCCCTTTCTTGTGAATTACAAAGGCCTCACATGGCTGTGCTTTAGCTGTCTCCACTGACTGGGTTTTCCTAAGAACACTTAGAAAAACATGTTCAGGTGTCAGGGCTCTGCCTCTCCAGCCACCTCCCTGTCTCCAACCTCCATCAACCTCCAACTTCTGCTGGGATCTCACAATTACCCTTTGGTGACCCAGGTCAGTTCAATTTGCTGGGCCCCTGACCCTTGGACAAGACACAGGAATGTAAGAGGAGAGGCCCTGTGGCTCAGGGAGATGAAGCTCACTTATGACACCACCAAGGGGTGAGATGACCTGCAGTGGGGATAGCAGGTCTCATCTTCTGGTGCATTTCTCGGTCTTTTCCTAAACCTGTATTAATGACCAGGTCAAGTTGCAGGGAAAAAGTAACCTGCCAGAGAACTTCCACTGAGACTGAATCTGAATGTCAGACTGCACAGCTGGGCGACCTTGACCGTCATTCAGCTCCTCCCCAACACACACACGTGGGAAACAGGGTGATGGCTACAGGAAGTGAGAATTCTCATCTGCACTCTTTGGGGCTGTCACAAAGCCTTCCTTCTGTCCAGAATCATAAAGGCTTCCAGCCACAAATGATTTGGAGGCAGGCGCTTAAAGCAATCGACACGGATAAGTGCAACCGTAACCAATCCCATCGTGTGCTACCACAGGCTTCCTAACACACGGGAACCTTCTTGCTCTGGTCCCGTGGTCCCCTTGTGGAGTCCCATTTCCATCAAGAGCTCGTGTGCCCCACTTGGTAGGGGAGGGAGTGGCTTTGCTCAACAATACTCCTGATGTTTCAGTCAGTGTTTGCCCCACCTCCGAGGTGACTAAGGAGGAGCTCATGGTGGGGCACCCAGCAGGTGCCTCGCTCCAGGCTTCTCTCTTGGTGGTTTGTCTTTGACACTCAACATCTCTGTGTTCATGCTACCTTTTTTTGGAAATGAAGGTATTCATTAAAACCTTCTGCTAAGACACAAATGGAGAGGAGGGAGATGCAGGCAGGGAGAAATTATATCCTTAGCAGCCATCCACACTTCGGCTTATAGAAGTCATTAACATGTCATTAGCCTGCCAGCTGAGTTGACCCAGACGTGCCCGGAGGGGACAGCACACAGGGATGGGAGAAGGACGGCTCAGGAGTTGGGAGTTTCCAAAGCCTGGCACGGCATCCAGCAGACAGACCTGCAAACTGCGCTGCAGAAGAGAAAGCTTTGCCTGTCGGTGGATGAGGGGAGAGGGAGGAGGGAGGTGCACACAGAGAGACAACAAGGCCCAGAGACAAAGTGTGCCTTCTGGGAGCAGGGCAGAGCTTGGCCCGGACTCAGTAAGAGAAACCCACCTGACCTCACAATTAACTGCGCAGCAGCCACATGCAGCCACAGCTTGAAGGGGGCCAATGCCTCCACACTCTGTAAACCCCTGGGACCATCCCATGCCTGTGCTGAGGACAGAGAGACCCTATAGCACCAGCTACATCATCTGCAAATCCAGGGTACCACACGTGCTGCACCCAGCGTGGCCCATTGGCCAGCAGGACAGACGGAGCTGGATGGCAAAGAGGCAACAGGTGAGTGAGTGTGAGTGTGTGGATGTCAATGTCCACGCAAACAGCAGGATTGGGGAGCTGGAAATGCATCAGGTGCTCGGGTGCAATTTTAGCTCAGACTACAAATGACAAGTGGAGCTGGGGTCACAGAGACAGGGAAAGCAATTGGCATTCCTGCCAATGCCCAGGAAGCAGAAAGAAAAGAAAAATATCCCCACCAGACAGTGACTTTGTACCCAGCTGACATCTGAAACTCAAGGAGTGCTGGGGAATACTTAGGATTCTCACCAGATATTTTATTTATTAGGTAAGGCTGGAAAAAAATCCCACATTAAATAGAATAGCTGATTCTTCATCCAGTCCCTGCCAAAGCTGGCTTCTTGCACAAATGTACTGCAATGTCAAAACTAGGAAACTGACACTGAAACAATCCATAGAACTTACTCAAATTTGATCGGTAGTGCATGGTGTGTGTGTGTATGTGTGCACTGCTGATCCCACCAGAATTAGGATATTTAACTTCACCATCATTACAAGGTTCTTTTATCTAGCCTGTTATAACCATTCCCACATTCCTATCCCAAGCCACCAGCAACCTCTAATATGTTCTCTGTCTCTATAATTGTGTTATTCCACAAACATTATACATGGACTATGACGCAGGTATCTTATTGGCTTTATACCTCCCAACATAAGTTCCCTGAGATGCCTCCAAGTTGTGGTTGGCACCAGTAGTTCATCGTTTTCATCATTGTGATGGGGATTTAGGCAATTGCAAGTTTCTGCATACTACAAATAATTTTTTTATTTGACAGGTAGAGTTGTAGACAGTGAGAAAGAGAGAGACAGAGAGAAAGGTCTTCCTTCCGTTGGTTCACCCCCCGAAATGGCCACTATGGCCGGTGCTGTGCCGGTCCGAAGCCAGGAGCCAGGTGCTTCCTCCTGGTAGCCCATGGGGAGCAGGGCCCAAGCACTTGGGCCATCCTCCACTGCACTCCTGGGCCACAGCAGAGAGCTGGACTGGAAGAGGAGCCACTGGGACTAGAACCCGGCGCCCATATGGGATGCCAGCACCGCAGGCAGAGGATTAACCAAGTGAGCCATGGCGCCGGTCCCTGCCTACTACAAATAAAACTTCTGTGAATCTTCATGTGCAAGTTGTCAGGTGAAAATACATTTTCACCTATCTGAGAGATACACCGAGAGGGCAACTGCTGACCCCCACCCCCTTTTTTAAGCTATAGAAGGGACTGCTAAACTGGTTTTTGGAGTGGCTGTACCGTTACATTTTCACCAGCACTGTTTTATTGTTTCAGTTCTTCGGCATGTTTTCAACATTTGAGGTTATCATTTTTTTAAAAAGATTTATTTACTTGAAAGTCAGAGTTATACCCAGAGAGAAGGAGAGGCAGAGAGAGAGAGAGAGGTCTTCCATCCACTGGTTCACTCCCCAGATGGCCGCAATGGCCAGAGCTGTGCTGATTCGAAGCCAGGAGCCAGGAGCTTCTTCTGGGTCTCCCACGTGGGTGCAGGGGCCCAAAGGCTTGGGCCATCTTCCACTACTTTCCCAGGCCACAGCAGAGAGCTGGATTGGAGATGGAGCAGCTGGGACTCCAACTGGCGCTCATATGGGATGCCAGCACTGCAGGTGGCAGCTTTACCCGCTTCACCAGAGTGCCGGCCTCTATCATTATTCTTTATTTTAGCCATTCTAAAATAAAGTTGTGTTCTGATAATGCACTGCACTTTTGGATTGCATTTTTTCCAGTGGCTAATGATGTTCAGTATCTTTTCATGTGCTTCTTTGCCATCTATATACAGGCTCTAGTGAAATGTCTGTGTATATCTTCCTCCATTTTCCCAACTGGTCTGTTTGTTCCTTTAATGCTGGGAGTTCCTCATGTATTCTAGATCCAAGTCCTTTGTTGGATACGATTTACAACTATTTTCTCCCAGTCCATCATCTTGGCATCATCTCACCACATCTCTCACAGAACACAAGTTTTTAATCATTAGACAGTCTAATCAATTTTTCCCTCTGTGGATCAAGCTTTCTGGCACTAAGTTATTTCCCAGCACTGTGTGTATGGATCCAGTTTCTCTGCATCCTTGCCAGTGGTTCCAGGTCCCAACAACCTTCTCCTATGTTTTTCTCTTAGTTTTTTTATGGCTGCTTTGAGAAATCACACAAATTTGGTGGCTTAAATCAACATACATTTAATGAGTATGCTGCGGGGTCAGAAGCCCAAAATTTAGTCCCACTGGGGATAAGATCAAGGTGTCTCATGGCTGCGTTCATCTGGGGATTCTGGGAGAAGAACCTGCTTCCTTGCTCTTTTTCGCTTCTGGAGGTTGCCTACATCCCTTGGTCATGAGCCCTTCCTCCACTCTCAAAGCCAGGTCTCTCACTCATTCTGCAAAGTTCCTTTTGCCACAAAAGAGAGAATATCCACACCTTCTGGAGACTTCAGGATGCAGGCTTTGGGACCGTGGTCATTAGCTGATCAGTTTTTTTTCCCCAGAGAGGTTTTATAGGTTTTTATTTCACCTTCAACTTCATAATACATTTTGGGTTAATTTTGAACAGGGTGTGAGGTTTAGGTTTATTCTTTTGCCTGTGAACATCCAATTGATCTCACCATTGATTAAAAGAACAATCCCATTTTAATCCACTTGACCAATCTCTGTATTTTCATTGGCATATTTAGAACTTAGATGAAGAGTAATTACGGTATGCTAGGATTTAAGTCTGCAGTTTTATTCTTTGTTTATTGTCACTTTCCTGTGGTATGGCTTATTTTTCTCTTGCCTTCCTGAGAGTTACTTGAACATGTTTTAGAGTTCTATTTTGATTTATTTATAATGTTTTGGAGTATATGACTGGCTTGGTCCATTTTCCATTGCTACAACAACATTCCTGAGACTGAAGCCGCTTCTAGTAGCTCCACCCTTAAGCTGTTTGAAGGAAACTACAGTGGTGAGGAGCAGCAGCTTCCGTGGCCTGTGCTGCTGCAGCCTGGGAAGCCGCAGAGCCCGGTGCCAGCTCTGTGTGGCCTCCAGGGAGGCCTCCTTGCTGCAAGGCAACATGGCAGAGGGCATCACCGGTGACACAGCATCGCCAGCTCGGGTCCCGCTCTCCGTCTACAGCCCCCAGTGCCAACGTAGAGGTTCCGCCCTCACAACCTCATCTCATCCTAATCACCTCCCAAAGGCCCTACTTCCATATGCCAATTACACGCATTTGGGGATTAAGTTTCCAGTGCGCGAACATTTAAACCAGAGCACTGGCCCTGGGAAGCGTTGCCATGGACACTGCCTGTGATGGCAGCATTTTACCACTTGGAGTGACGTGTCAACACCTTCCTTCTACTTCATTCCCTTTACCGTTTCCACTTCGATAATGTGACTGTCGCAAGTGTTTCTTCTACGCTCATTGATCAGCACATCTGACGGCGCTAATTCCTTCATTTTACTATAAAATACAATTAAAGGAACTCACAAGGAACACGGCTTATCTTTTTTTTTTTTTTTTGACAGGCAGAGTGGACAGTGAGAGAGAAAGACAGAGAGAAAGGTCTTCCTTTGCCGTTGGTTCACCCTCCAATGGCTGCTGCGGCCAGCGCACCATGCTGATGGCAGGAGCCAGGTGCTTCTCCTGGTCTCCCATGGGGTGCAGGGCCCAAGCACTTGGGTCATCCTCCACTGTACTCCCTGGCCACAGCAGAGAGCTGGCCTGGAAGAGGGGCAACCGGGACAGAGTCCGGTGCCCTGACCGGGACTAGAACCCGGTGTGCTGGCGCCGCAAGGCGGAGGATTAGCCTATTGAACCGTGGCGCCAGCCAATGGCTTATCTTTTTTACTCATCCAATTTGTGATCCTTTTTTCAAATTCCCAGCTCCCTGTGGTGCTACTTTCTTTCTGGTAGAGAACTTCCCTTAGCCATTCTGTTTGTTTATTTATTTGAAAGAGTTATAGAGAGAAGGAGACACAGAATGAGAAAGAGACAGATATATTTTTATCACTCTGCAAGTGGCCACAAAGGTCACGGCTGAGCCAGTCGCAAACCAGGAGCTTCATCTGGGTCTCCCCAGTGGGTGGCAGGGGCCCCAACACTTGGGCCATCTTCTGTTGCTTTTCCCAGGGCATTAGCAGGGAGCTGGATCACAAGTGGAGCATGCTGGACACAAACCGGCACCCATAAGGGATGCTGGCATCTCAGGTGGTGGCTTTACTGGCTACACTACAATGCTGGCCCCTCCTTTAGCCACTCCTTAGCGTAGGTCTAACCAGAAGCAAGTTTTCTCAGTTTTCCTGAGCTGTGCTGGAGAGTTATCTGCCTTCTATCATCAATGGCAGAGCCTGTTGGACAAGAGCCAGCACACACCCAAGAGCTACTCTGCAAACGCCTATTGCTGCTGGCCGAATGCCAGCCAGCCAGTCCCCAACTAAGATTCCTGCGCCCAGATCTGGCCTAGTGCCCACAGAGATGAAGCCAGAGTCGAGGCCTCTCCTTGTGAGAGACTGAGCCCTTAGGAGGTCAATCAAAGTGAGGAGAGCTGTGAAGCCATCTTCCACAGCTCAGCTGGGAACTAAATCGTTTTAGAAGTTTGGGTCTAAACAATGTGAGCCCTGGGATCCTTGAACTTCTGATGTGACCCTGAGACATCCATTACTGTATCCAGATACCACCTTGGCACAGGTACCAGGCCAGGGATGTCCCACACAACACTCCCTCCCTTATGCCCAAAGGTGTCCTTAAAGGAACACAGAATATAATGATCTTCCAGGCTCAGACCTCAGAGACAAAACAAAAGACCTTAAGTAGAAGGTCAACATCAATATATAGCCCCCTATCTGTGGCTATGATGGGGTAAGACAAAGTCATAGATATAGGAAGGTGTTGATTTCATCCCACAAAGCCATTCCGCCGGCGCCGTGGCTCAACAGGCTAATCCTCCGCCTTGCGGCGCCGGCACACCGGGTTCTAGTCCCGGTCGGGGCGCCGGATTCTGTCCCGGTTGCCCCTCTTCCAGGCCAGCCCTCTGCTGTGGCCCAGGAGTGCAGTGGAGGATGGCCCAAGTGCTTGGGCCCTGCACCCCATGGGAGACCAGGATAAGCACCTAGCACCTGGCTCCTGCCATCGGATGAGCGCAGTGCACCGGCCGCAGCGCGCCATCCGCGGCAGCCATTGGAGGGTGAACCAACGGCAAAGGAAGACCTTTCTCTCTGTCTCTCTCTCTCACTGTCCACTCTGCCTGTCAAAAAAAAAAAAAAAAAAAAAGCCATTCCACTGTCAGGATTTGCTTCCTATCCTCTCTCTGAATTCTGGAAATTGAAACTAAAAAGCAGCTATAACCACACAGTATAGTCTTATGATTGTTCTATTTTATTATTGTTGTCAATCTCACTGCATTTAATCTGTAAATTAAACTTTATTTTAGGTATGAATGTATAGCAAAAACATCATGTAAATAGAGGATTCTATACTATCTGTGGCTTCAGGCATCCATGGAGGGTCTTGGAATATCCCCCTGGAGAAAGTAGGAGGTACTACTGTAGTTAGAGTAGTTGATGGATGTAGCTGTTTCCGTTCTGTGTGGAAATGTGGGACTACTACACGTCCAGGTAGAAAGAACAACTAACTGAACAACAAGAGAGGACGAAAGAAAAGGGATGAAGTCAAGTGCACCAGAGGAGAGAAGGACCAGGCATTTCTTCCCCCGGAATGGGAGAGAAGCAAGCATGGATCAAGCAAGGAGAAAATTCAAGATGAAAATGACAGAAATTGAGGATGTTGCCCCAAATTCACTGTACTGATGACTAGATTATTTTTCTCTTTCAAGGTTGGTTGGTTTGTTTAAAGCATAGAGGGAAAGAAAGGAAGATAGAGAGATCTTCAGTCCCCCAATGCCTGCAGCAGCCAGGTCTGGGTTCAGGCTGAGACCAGGAGCCAGGAGCTCCATCCAGGTCTCCCACATGGCTGGCAGATGCCCAGGCACTTTGACCACCTTCCACTGCCTTCCCAGGCACGTTATCAGGAGGCTGTATGGGAAGCAGAGCAGCTGGGACTCGCACAAACATGGGATGCCTGTGACCTAAGTTGTGGCTTAACCCGCTGCACCACACTTTTCTTTTTAATGAAAGAAAAACTTTGAGTTACTGAAATCAATGCGATTCTGTTAGGATCATGGTGGTTTCCAAATCGGATCATCAAAATCATTGGAAAACTTCTCAAAAACAGATTTCTAGGCCCAAACCTGACCACACCCAATCAGAATCTGCTGGAAGGGCCCAGGAATCTGCATTTCAAAGTCTCTTCTGTGATCTAGAGGATCACATCAGGTCTGAATTCCGATGTTCAACAAAGGATGTGCATCAGAAACACGGAGCCAGGGAGTGAGCAGACCCAGGCTCTTCTGAGCGTGGGTATCCTTGTAGTTGCACCTGGTTGGACCGCACCACGTGTTCCGAGAAGTGCATCCCTGGGTGACTTCATCACCGTGGGAACCCACAGTGCATCTACATGAGCCTGGATAATGTAGGTCCATCACTTGCCTTGGTCTCTTGAAGGGATCACAAGACAAAGCATACAGGAGATGTTTAAGGCTGCTGCCAGGGTAACATGGCATATTGTTTCACAGTTGACATTTTTTAATTAAGTAGAAGGCATATATTCTAAAATAATAGTAATGAGAATAATGAAAATATTATAATCAATACATAAACCATAACATAGCTGTTTATGATCCAGTATTACAAGCTATAACTGTATGCGCTGTACCTTATATGACTGGCAGTGCAACCAGCAGGTGTCTACACCAGCATCATTGCCAACACGTGAATCATGCATTCCATTGCAACATTCCCACAGCTATGACATCACCAGAAAACAGGAAGTTTTCTGCTCCACTGTGAGACGAGGGGACCCTATCATCTATGCAGTCCATTGTGAACTGAAACGTTAGTGTGACTGTATCTGAAGTTGCCCAGGAGACCCAATGTAAACTCTGATTATGAACCACAGTCCAGAGATTGGACTAGAAAGGCAAATTATCTGGACAGGATCCTTGAGTCAGCATGCCCATTGATTTTGTTCTTTATATCACCTGACAGCTTCCTGTGCACATTCCACCCATTAAAATGGCACCTGCTTCCAACCCAGTTGTTGCCTGCGGGCTGATGTGGTTCCCTGCAGCTTCCTGGCAACCAAGCCTGTGAGGAGACCGTGTCTGACCCTCTGCAAAGACACCGGCTGTGGAGTTCTGTTTGAAGTCTCCTTCAGAGAAAGCCTATCAATTAGTATCTCTGAACTAATCACCCAGTGCACCTTATAAAAGAAAACAGCAGGCTGCAGTACAGATGGAGAGAAGGAGAGAGAGAGAGCGAGCGAGCGAGCAAAGGAAAGCAAGGACGGCTCTTGGGTCACTAATTGCAAGCAAAATATCTTCAGGTGGACTCACAATTTGCTCAGGGACTCCCCTGCATCACTGCTGCTATTCTGATTCGGCAGCAATAGCACAACATCAATCACAGACCTGAGAGTCTCCTACCAGCTCTCAGACTTCAAGGCAAGCTGGAAGTCCAGCCTTTGCAAGATCTACCCTCTAAATATAAATTTTTCTTTCATCCAAAAATGACAGGATGATCTAATTTTCCTGCTCCAGCAACCCCAACGTATCATCTGCTGGATGCTAAGTTTACAGCGTGGACAGAAACTGCCAGTTCCTGTCTTTTACTAGGACATTCATATTTGCAGGCTCGACAGACAGTACAAGCCTCAAAGGCCATTCCGCCCCCCACCCCCCTCCCCCACCCCGCCATGTACTAACCTGCTTTAGAAATACTCAAGATATAACAAGAACAGGAAAATATTCTTACCCCAACGAAGGCTGGCTCCAGCTGTGGCTCAGCAAGTCAAAAACTAGTAAACTTGTTTGCAACAACATCCTAAAAATTCCAAAGGTTATCTTCCCCCTACACAGTTACAAAGCCATCTCCTACAGAACAGTGTCACATCTGTGACGTGGCCAGGATTAAGGCAAGACGCTTCCTGCTTATAGCATTTGCCTGGTTAGAGAATAGAGACAAAAATCGGGCTTGAGGCTGTCAGCTAATATTTTTAACTTAAAAAAAAAAAAAAGACTCCTTCACGCTTCTCGGCAGAACCGTGCGATTCTTCTGCAGAGGTCAATTCCTCTCTCTGTCGGGCATTGGATAGTTTTGTGCATTTCCCCATAAGACAAACAAAAGGTTATCCCTGAAGTTTTGACTGTGTCTGAGTGACTTAAACTGCAGTTAGGGAGTTTTTCTTTGATATCAAATTACCCGAAACATCTCACCAAAAAAAATCCTCCTTGCAATTAATAAACAATTGCGGTGTTCTAACCAGGTTCCAAAGGCAAGAACCTCACATTCCAAATCTTTCCATTCCTGGATGAGCTTCGGTATTCAGATGCTAACAGGATGCCCACTGATTTTTTTTTTCTTCTTTGCTGTTTTGTTTTGTTTTTTGGCTAGTATTCAGGCTAAGGAGTTTGTGTAACAGACTTTTTTCCATCTTATGACTTCAGTTTTAGGATTTTTTTTTTTTTTGCAAAATTTATTTTGCTTGGCATGTTGCCAGGATCCAGGCTTTTTTTTTTTTCCCCTTTTCCTTCTGTCATGATCTCTCTTCGCTTTCTCTCCCCTTTTCCTCCTATCTTTTATAAATTAAGAATGTAAAGTCCACTTCGCCGGCCATCTATGTGGTGTGCTGTAGGGTTGTTAGAGTTAGCAGGTGAAAACACGGGCTACCTAGTTAATTTAGAATCCCGGGTAAACAACAAGTAATTTTTTCAGTGTAAGTGGGTCCCAGACAGGACACTAAGAACTGTTCTCAAGAATGGCATGGGGACATACTCAGAGTAAAAAAAAAAATCATTGCTTGTTTATCTGAAATTCAAATGCAGCTGGGCTCCCTGTGTTTTATCTGGCAGCCGGGCTGGGAGGTTAACCAGAAGGAATAAGAAAGCAACAAAGGCATCCATTTACCCGTCCTGGAAGAAGAGAAATTTCCATGCCTGTCCTTCTGAGTGCTTTCTGTCTAGGTGTCAGGTTCTCTATGGCTTCCCTTTCGCTTGCTTTGACTCATCCTGTTTAACCACAAGCAGCTCACGCCCTAATGCTGAAGACCTTCCGCCTCCATCTCACTCAGAGCCACCCAACCCAGCTGGGTCGCGGGGCAACACGGGACCTCAGTGCAGCCACAGGACCATACAAATAAATACTCCTGTTTTAATTGATGATTATTTTTTTCTTCAAACTTTTGACATCAAATTTAGTATTTATAAAGGCACTGAAATGGTTTTGTTTCCCGAGTTCTGACTCTGAGGCGAGTGAACATGATTAGGAACAGTGACTTTTAGGAAAACCCACAGAATTCAAATTTCTGTATCTTTTTATTTTTCATTTATTTTTCTTTGACAGATAGACAGTGAGAGAGAAAGGTCTTCCTTCCATTGGTTCACCCCCCGAAATGGCCACTACAGCCGAAACTACGCCGATCTGAAGCCAGGAGCTTCCTCCTGGTCTCCCATGGGTGCAGGGCCCAAGCACTTGGGCCATCCTCCACTGCCCTCCCAGGCCACAGCAGAGATATGGACTGGAAGAGGAGCAACTGGGACTAGAACCCAGCGCCCATATGGGATGTGGGCACCGCAGGTGGAGGATTAACCTAGTGAGCCACAGCGCCGGCCCCAGGTTCCTGTATCTTTTAAAAGGGAAGATAAAAATAGCAAAATGCTCCAGGTATCTAAAGAAAAGATGGAGCTGTTAATGATGCTAATTACTAACTCGAGCATAGTTTTGGACATCGACGTGAACGCACGCTGACACACTTCACCAACATCCTCTGACCTGGATATATAAGACTGCTCAGTAGTTCAGGAATATTCTAAAGTATAATAGCCAAAATGGTGCCTGTGTCTGCCCGTGGCAGACAGCAGAGGTGCAGGAGTCAACCCGGCTCAAGTTCTAGCTCTGTCACAAACCAGCTCTGTGACTCTGGCCAGGTGTCTCAACCTCTCTGTGCATATACGCCTTCACTGAAAATGGGGAGAGTCACCCCAGAGAGCCCTGAGAAGGGCAGGGGTGAAGTGCTCAGAGCAGCGTCCAGAACAAGTCAAATTTGGGGGCTGGAGATCTTTGAGTAAGCCCACATGGACAATAGAAAAACACAGGTCATGAAATCAGACATCTCCATTTTTATAATTGGTGCTTGAGAGAAAAGAGCTTTGGATGATATATTATTTACAGAATGACAAATACCCATGTTTAATGTAATTACTCATTGGAAAAAAAAACACCTTTTGCTCCTAGGAGACACAATTTCTGGGGTTTTGTGAAATTAGCATCAAACTGTTCCAAGAATGAAGCTTCTGGTGAATAGTTCTATCAATGATGGGCTATTTTTTGTTTGTTTGTTTTTCTTGTTCTTATCTCACCCTTTTTATTATTCTATTTATTCCTTGAAACTCCAAAAACAAATAAGTAACAGCCTTTCCCATTCCTCCCCCCAGTCCCCTGCGCAAGTCAATTAATCTAACTCGATCCTTTAGCTTTGGGGTAAGACAGGCTTTCACAGAAGCCATACCAAACCACTGGGTTTCCCGGCCATCCTGGGCTTCCTCATTTGTCTACTTTGTGTTTTTCACGAAGTTGCCATGTCTATAGTCTGAGTCAGTGTCACAAAGGGCAGTCCGGAGTCAGACACCTCTATAGTGAAATCTTGGCTCGGCCATGCTGTGTGTGTGAACTTGTGGAGCCTCAGTCTCTTCATCCGTAAAATGGGAATCTAATGTCTGCTGCTCTGAGTTGCCATGAAGGTTCACAGGGTTGATTCATGTACAGAGTGAACCTGTGTCAGTTTACACCCATTGTCACATTACTTAATTATCCTATTTTTTTAAATCCTATTTTTAGAGAAAACCTTTACTACGAAGTCTTCAGTATTTGTCACCTCTTAATCACAATATACCAACATCTGTACTGTTCTTTTTTTTTTTTTTTTGACAGGCAGAGTGGACAGTGAGAGAGAGAGACAGAGAGAAAGGTCTTCCTTTGCCGTTGGTTCATCCTCCAATGGCTGCCGCGGACGGCGCGCTGCGCTCATCCGATGGCAGGAGCCAGGTGCCAGGTGCTTTTCCTGGTCTCCCATGGGGTGCAGGGCCCAAGCACCTGGGCCATCCTCCACTGCACTCCTGGGCCACAGCAGAGGGCTGGCCTGGAAGAGGGGCAACCGGGACAGAATCCGGCGCCCCAACCGGGACTAGAACCCGGTGTGCCGGCGCCGCAAGGCGGAGGATTAGCCTGTTGAGCCACGGCGCCGGCCAACATCTGTACTGTTCTAACTAGAGGCATAAAATCCCAAGGAATCCTGGATTTTAAAGCAAGGATGTCCCTTTTGACAAGGAAAGTCACCACTGCCAGCTCCTTGGCTCGTCTGATGGTTCCAGACTGCAGCCTCTGCTCGTTTCCAGGGTCCCCATAGGAACACCGGGCTCACTCAGCACACGTGGGCTGCAGTGGGGCTCCTGCCTCCTTTCCCTCAGCCCCCTCGAAGGCTCCGAGGGACGATGGACGTCATTCTCTCGCCAGGAGGGATGGAGGGCGGCTCTTAAAGGCTTTTAGGGAAACAGCAGCCCTTTGATCAGAACTGGGATTTCTTCCTTAACACCTCTTCCACTCCATACGCCTCCGTGCCAGGCTACAGCCCTCGAGCGGTGCCGCCAGCCCAGCCTGCAGCTTGGCTCTGCCAAGACCCACTGTGAAACTTCTCGGAACCAATTCTCTTCCCCGAGACCGCGTCTGTTCCCTTCTGTAATAACGTACTGAGGCTGCTCACCACACCTCCCAGCCTTGTGCGGATTAAATAAGGTGTCGTGTCCAGCAGACACATATTAAATACGCGGCAAGCAGGCAGCAGAGGAGAGAGGAGCCACCCGAGAGGCACGGGGTGGAAGGAGAAGTCGAGATCTGGGCATCAGGGTACGCAGGGCGGGTGTTCAGTATGCAAATACACGAGCTCTACATTTTGGAGGTTTACATCTTAATTAGAATCTGCAAAAGAGAATGAACAAATCTCCCTAATGGTATTTTCGAAAGAAGATGTGCAAAACGCAGGGCAAATATATTCCAATCACCCTTTGTGTTCTGTGTTCGTTCATTTACTCACACCGACACTTTCGCACCGAGTAAGCATCGCATTACGAACGCTGGGAACAGCGCCAACACACGAGCACGTGGAAGCTCTATGAAAGATAATATTGGGAGGAAGCATAACCAGTCCGTTAACGTCAGGCAATATTTATTGATTACCCACTGCAGTCAATAAATATGTTAATAGGGACCACACTTCCCCACAGTCTGAGTGATTCAGAAAAAATGCTGCCATCTGCTAAAACCACCATGAATACAGAGCAGCAAAAGTTGATTAATTAATGCCTCTGTAGCCTGAAGAATGCATTGCAAAGCTGCCCGCCTCTCTTGGAGAGACTGTGTTCCTCTACATCATGAATGAAGCAGGGGTGCCCCTGGGGGGGGGGGTGTCCCTGACAAAGTAGCTTCTCCTATGACATGCATCCCAAAGGCCTACCTCTAGGGCCTGTGAGTGGGTCCTGCAACTCTCGCAGTTGTCTGTCCTTTGAGTTACAGCTTTCCTAGGTCCTAACGGAATGCTCCTGGGTTCTTAGAGGACAGCACTGCAGGGAGATGTATGGGGTGGTCCCATCAGGGTGGCCTGGGCCACAGAGAGGGCCCATGGGGGCCCTGCACTCACGGGCTGTCAATCTTCCAGCCTCATATCCTCATTTGGAAGATGCAGCAGGAAGAACATGATTGTGCTCCCAAGACTACGGAGGGGACTGAGAGGTCGTTTCTGACCAGCGAGGGAGCCAGGACTGGCATCGTGGTGGAGCCCAGTGCCCCGGCGTGCTTCCCTGCTTCCTCGCTCCTTTGGCACAGAGCCTCTCAGAACCCGCCCGTAACCTGCACTGTGCTTCTGGGAATCCTGCTTAACAGAAGATTTACGTGGGTATGACCTGCATTGAAGAGCAGGGACTAAGAATACAAATTGTCAGAGTAGTGCTAGATAATGTTTGGAAATGTTTCAGTAAACACATCCTCATAGGATATGATACAAGGTATTTTTTCTGACTATGCAGAATGTACTAAAAAAAATTTTAAAGGGGGCCAGTGCCGTGGTGCACTAGGTTAATCCTCCGCCTGCGGCGTTGGCATCCCATATGGGTGCCGGGTTCTAGTCCTGGTTGCTCCTCGTCCAGTTCAGCTCTCTGCTGTGGCCCAGGAGGGCAGTGGAGGATGGCCCAAGTGCCTGGGCACCTGCACCCATGTGGGAGACCAGGAAGAAGCACCTGGCTCCTGGCTTCGGGTCGGCGTAGCTCCAGCTGTAGCGGCCATTTGGGGGGTGAACCAACGGAAGGAAGACCTTTCTCTGTCTCTCTCTCTCACTGTCTAACTCTTTCAAATAAATAAAAAAAAAGTTTGAGAGGGTTATAGACCAAAAGAGAATTGAAAGCAGAGATCTGAAGAAGTATTTGCACGTCCATGTTCATAGCAGCAGTATGCACAATAAACCAAGAGGTGGGAGCAACCCAAGTGCCCATGGACAGATGTATGGATAACCACAACGAGGCATACAGATGCAATGAGGTTGTAGGTTGATAAATTCAGGACAAATCAATCACGCACTGAGCAAAGCTAACCTGTCGCTCCCTTGTGACTATGGGGCTGACCGGAGGCTGTGGTTGTGCTGCACAGCCCAGCTCTAGCCTGGACGAGATCCACGTCAACATCCAAGTATGGTTTCTACAGAATGTGCACCCCTTCTGCACCATGCCAAAGCTGCCAGGCAGGGATGGAAATTTTGACCTGTGACCCCACAGGAAGGGAATGAGAGGATGTTAAGTGAAATAAGCCAATCGTAGAAGGGCAAATGATATAAGATTCCACAGTAGATGAGGTACCTAGAGAGGAATGGCAGTTGTGAGAGGCTGAGCAATTACTGGTGAATGGGTACAGAGGTTCAGATTGCAATGATTAGAAGAGGGTTCTGTAGACAGACGTACTGATGGTATCGTCATGCAAATGGACTGAAGTCACTGAACCACACACACAAAAATGGTCGTGACGCTACACCTTACATCACGTGCATTCTGCAACAGTTAACAGTTAACATAAAAAGTTATATTAGGAAAGTAAGTTTTAGGAACCGTGACCTAGACAACACCCTCAGAGGACATAGGCTCGGATGGAGCCTGGGGACAGAGCAAAGATGGAGAGTGAGCCTCTGGGAGTCACAGAAGACAGCGAGACTCCCTCATTTTGCCAGAAAACGCTATGTATGGCCTCCAGGACCATGGCGGCCATCCACTCTGGTGTAACAGCACACACACGGTCTTCAGTCTTGCTCTGGGATGGCACCATCTCCCATTGACAGTCTTGTGTCTGTGCGAGAGTACAACCGACACTCAGTGTCCCTCTGGGGTGAAGCCGACGAGGGCACTCTCACCATCTCTCGTTCAGCCAGGCTGCCCAGCCCGAAGCCAATGCTGGGTACCTGAAGGCTGGTGAAAGTCTCTGTGTCTCACCCACTGGGTCAGCCACGCCCTGCTACGAGGAGGCAGGGGCGAGGAAGCTGTGCAAATCATTCCTGTTTTATTTCTTATTCCTGGCATCTAAAGCTGCAGGGAGAGGGTCTGGTCAACCTTCTCCAGGTCAAGGCTCAGTGTTCGGTTTCTCATTTTTGTAGCTGACAGCATCCTGGCAAATCAGTTTCACTGATGCAGAAGGGAGGTCTTTGGGGACAGACGCCTCATAGACTAAAAGATCAGCCACAGTTCATCATTTTAGACACAGATCGCCACAGCCAAAAGCGGTATCGGGAAGGTTTCAAATTTCTCTGGGAACAAAAAAACTGTCTTTTGGTAACAATGCTTGAATTGCCTTTGATCTCTCAACTTCCAGGAGCTATTATATAAACAAACTGTGTAACATTAAATGCAATTGCATGTTTAGAACACAATTGTGCTTCTGTGCATTTTTTACTCCACACTGAATATTTTCTTTTTATTAATATTTTTTAAAAAAGATCTATTTATTTATTTGAAAGGCAGAGTTACAGAAAGAGAGAGGAAGAAACAGAGAAAGATCTTCCATCCGCTGGTTCATTCCCCAAATGGCCGCAATGGTTGGGAGCTGTGCTGATCTGAAGCCAGGAGCCAGGAGCTTCTTCCAGGTCTCCCATGTGGGTGCAGCTGCCCAAGGACTTGGGCCATCTTCTACTGCTTTCCCAGGCCATAGCAGAGAGCTGGATCAGAAGTGGAGCAGCCAGGACTCAAACCAGTGCCCATATGGGATGCTGGCACCGCAGGCAGAAGCTTAGCCTAATAAGCCATAGCACCAACCCCATTTACTGAGCATTTTCTAAGACAGCTCTACAATGAGCGTAAGAAATTTTTAATGAATCCTTTGCTATGACCAGGTTGCCCTTTTCATCTTATTAACCATTCACAAAGTTGCGTGTTTGACAGACCCTTCCTGTTCTATAAGTCAGTGGTGATCATACCTTCCAAGAAGTTTTAAAATAGAGGCCAGTGATTAACACAGAGGTCAATCCTTCAGCATGCTCTAGGCTGTGCCATATCTCTGCAGAGAGGCAAACCCAAGTATGTCTGGCCAATGGTCTTAGCGTCTGAGGGCTTCTTCTCCACACTGATCACCCAGCTTTTCTTCTTGAAGACCTTTTAAAATTTTCTAATAATTCATGTTTTTACTACCCTTACCTTGAGGGCTTCTAAAGTATCACTATGTTCCTAAATCTGTATATATGAAATACATGAAATTGTATAACTTGAATAAAATGTAAAAAAATAAAAAAGAAAGAAGAGACAAATTCCAATAAAGCTGTAATTACTACCAATTTTTCAAGCTGCGTAGTCATAAATACTATCATAATAGCAGAAACAATGGCTTACTGAGTGCCTACCCGATAACAGGAACTTCCCATATATTAATGCAAACTATTGTACTGACCTTTTAAAAGTTTTATTTATTTGAGAGGCAGAGATAGAAAGAAAGGCACAAAGAGAAATATAGAAAAAGACAGCAAGAGACAGAGACAGTGAACTCTCAACTGCAGGTTCACTTCCCCTGTGCCTGCAATAGCAGAGCCGGGCCAGGCTGAAGCCTGGAACTGAGGACTTAACCCAAGTCTCTCATGTGGATGGCAGGCACTCAAGTACATGAGCCCTCACCTGCTGCCCCCCAGGGTCTGAAGCCAGAATCAGGAGAGGAGCCAAGACTGAAACTCAGGCATCTGTATGGGGCATGGGTGTCCCAATCACTATCTCATCACTAGGCCAAATGCATGCCCCTGTCCTTTTTTTTTTTTTTTTTAAATAGAAGTTTTAGAATCAACCATAGCCATTTATAAAAAAAAAATGCCCAGCTGCTCCCTGATGGAAATTGTTTTGAATGTATAGATCACTATGAAGAAAAACTGGCACATCCACATTATGGAGTTTTCCAATGTATGAGCATTTGTCCATTTGTTAGGTCTTAAATTTCTCTCATCAGTGTGCTAGTTTCCTTTGTACAGTCTTATGTATCTTATCACTACATGTACTACATAGTTTTTTTTTTTTTATGTTACTGTAGATGGAACTGCTTTCAAAATTTCATTTCCCAAATTCTTATCGCTAACAATTAGTAACACAACAGATTTGTTTATATTGACCTTGGTACATCTACTTACTGAATAGTTTTTATTAGATTCAAGATATTCTTTGTACACTACTTTTTTTTAAAATCTTCACATCTATGATTTCATTACTGCATCGTCCAGAACGTCCAGTGCAATAGAGAAGAAAGAAAAACTGACATCACTGCCACATTCCTGATCTTAGAACAAATGTGCCTGGGGCATCACCACCGAACATGATGTTAAGAAGGTGTGTTTTCCTTCTTTTTTGCGTCCATCACCAGATTAAGTAAATTCCTTTCTAATCCTAGTGTGTTAATTTTTCTTTTAAATTAAAAATGAGAGTTTGGTTTTGCAGAAATACTTTTCCTAGATCTATTTAAATGACCATACGTTTTCCTCCTTTATTTCATCAGTGCAGTGGATCACATCGTTGACTTTGTAACGTTAAACCAACCATGCATTCCTGGGATAAACTCTACTTAGTCACGGTGAATTATATCCTGTTCATTTATCATTGGATTAGACATGCTAATATTTTGTTAAGAATTTTATGTCAATGTGTATCAGAACCACTGGATCATAATTTTGATAAGATTTTCTTCAGGTTTTGTTACCAGGTTCCACTGACTTTTCACAGTGTGCTGGGCAGATTTCTGACTTGAATTTTCTGGAAGTTTGTTAGAATGGTAGTTCATTTACTGGTATTTCATTGTACAAACATTTTTTATTTAAAATTTTGATAGAATTTTTATCAGTGAAACTATCTGGCCACTGAAAAATTTTGATTTGATTTGAAAATGTTTGATTATAAATTCAATTTCCTTAATAGCAATAGTTAAGATTTTCTATTCTTGTGACAATTATGACAAATTCCATTTTTCAATATATTAACTTTCAGCTAAGCTATCAAATCGGAAGTAGTTCATAATATCCTCTTATGTTTAGCTATCTGTAAGATAGGTGGTGGTATCCTTTATTTTATTGTTGATGTTAGTAATTTGCATTTTCTGTTTCTCTTTTTTTGATTATTCTCACTAGGGTTTACTGATGAGGATTTATTTATTTATTTGAAAGGCACAGCAATGGTTGCGGGGAGGTTACTGAGGTTGATTGATTCCATCTGTTAGTTCATTCCCCAAATGGCCACAGCATCCAACTTCATCTGAAGCTGGGAGCCAGGAACTCCCAGAAGCTCTCCCCATGGGAGGCTGGGGCCAGGCACCTGAGTCATCTGCTGCTGCCTTCTTGGGTGCGTCAGCCAGAGCTGACATCAGAAGCAAAGGGACTCAGAGCAGCACTCTGATGTGGAGTGCCTATGGCAGGCAACTCACTGGGCCACGACGCCAGCCTCGGTTTTGTTGATTCTAAGAATCTTTTAAAAGAATCAAATTTCACAGTCACATTAATTTTCTCTCCCATTTGTTAACCTCTAGTCCTATCTTCACTGTATACTTCCTCCTAATTATTTTGGGTTTAATTTATCTTTTCTAGTTTCTTAAAATGGATCCATAAATTACTGCTATTCAAGTTGGTTTTTCTCTAATATTATCACATAAAGCCATAAATTTTCTTTTGTTATGCTTACTGTCTTAGTGAATCCTAAAAATTTCATAAACTATACTTTCATTTTAGTTCAGCTAAAGTTGCTGTTTAATTTCCTTTGTGAGTTATTAATTTAAAAATCACTTAGAAATGTTACTTAACTTCCAAGTATCAGGGATCTTCCAGCTACTTTATTGCTGTTGACTTGCAATGTAATTAAACTGCGATGACAGAAATACTCTGTAAGACTTTCATCCTACAAAATTTACTAGTTCTTCATATATGTGTGTGTGTGTGTGGGGGGTGTGTGTGTGTGTGTGTATATATATATATATATAATGGTCTCTATATAACATGGTCTATATATATACATATATATATAATGGTCTATTTTGTTGAAAGCTTCATGTGTATATGAAAAGACTCTGTGTTTGGCACTTGTGGGTGCAGGGTTGTATAAATGTCAATTGGGGAATGAGGCTGAGGTTTGCTCAAATAGTCTCTAAAATATATTGTTTAATAGTTTTACTAATTGATGAGAAACAGAGGTGTTAAAAATCTTTAATTATGGCTGCAGTCCATCAGTTTTTATTTTATGTATTCTGAAGGTGTGTTAGTAGGTACATACATATTGATGACTGTTGTGTCTTCCCATTAACTGACCTGTATCATGTTAGGAACTGTTCCTTTTTTCCTACTCTTATAGTCTTCGTCTGTAAGTCTCTTTGGTAGCATTAATACAGTAATACTAGCTTTCTTATGCTTACTATTTACAGTTTTTCTTATCCATCTTATGACTTTAATATTTTTTTTTTTTTGACAGAGTTAGACAGTGAGAGAGAGAGATACAGAGAGAAAGGTCTTCCTTCCGTTGCTTCACCCCCCAAATGGCTGCTAGGGCTGGAGCTACATTGATCTGAAGCCAGGAGCCAGGTGCTTCTCCTGGTCTCCCATGGGGTGCAGGGCCCAAGCACTTGGGCCATCCTCCACTGCCCTCCCAGGCCACAGCAGAGAGCTGGCCTGGAAGAGGGGCAACCAGGGCTAGAACCCAGCACCCATATAGGATGCCAGTGCCGCAGGCAGAGGATTAACCAAGTGAGCCAAGGCGCTGGTCCTATGTTTGTTGTTTTATATTTAAAGTATGTATCTTATAGTCAGCAGTTGGTCTTGATTTCACAGTCTGACAATTTTTTTTCCATTTAATTGGAGTTTTTAGTCTATTTTACATTTTATGTCATTAATGATATGGCTGGGGTCAGTCTTAATATTTTTCTCTTTGTTTTCTCTTGGTATCTTCTTTTTTTTTTTTAAAAAAAATGTTTGACACACACACACACACACACACACACACAGAGAAAGAGCTCCCATCTAGGGTTTCACTCCCCAAATGCCCACAATAAGTAGGGCTAGGCTGGGGCCAAAGCCAGGAGCCAGGAACACAGAGTAGGTCTTCAACATGACCGACAGGGACCCAATTATTTAGGCCACTGCTGCTGCCTCCCAGGGTCTGCATTATCAGAAAGCTGGAGTCGGGAGCCAGAATTAACCTAGGTACTCTGACGTGGCATGTGGGCATCATAGCCACCCTCTGTTTTCTGTGTTTTTCTTTTCTCCCATATTTTGTGTTAGTCTAATTTTTCAGAATTTTATTTCTTCCAATGACTGTTTAGCTATGATACCTGTTTTTGGTAGCCTCTCTGGGTATTATACCATTACACCATGCATCCTTACTTTATGACCACTCTACTCAGATTTAATATGGTGCCAGATCACAGAACATGTAAAAACCCCACAGCCTCGTAATTCCATTTGTCCTCATCCTTTGTGGTATTTTTGTCACATATTTTAAATGTCTTTTACATCTATATACATCTCAAATCTCATATTTTATTTCTTACAGATCTTATGTATTTCATAGGTACAGTTCTAAGATAACCATCCTTTTCTCCTTCCTTCAACCCCCTCTCCAAACTTTCTTCTCTTTCTTTAAATTGTGCAAAGACATACTTTCAGTCTACTCCATAATCACAGCCTTAATTTGCCACTATCCATAATATTCAGCAAGTATAAGTAGGAAGACCACAGTTCCACAGAAGTACAAACGAGGGCTAAAGAAGACATCATACCACAAGATGCTCATTTCATTCCTATACATTTTTTTGTATTCTACATTAACTGCCACATATCAGAGAAAGGATATATTTGTCTTTTGGGGACTGGCTTATTTCACTAAGCCTAATGGTTTCCAGTTGTACCTATTTTATTGCAAAAGACAGGATTTCATTCTTTTTTATGGCTGAGTTGTATTCCATAGTGTATAAATACTGCATTTTCTTTACCCAGTCACCAGTTGATGAAAATCCGGCTTGATTTCATATCTTAGCTATTATGAATTGAGCTGCAATAAACATGGGGGTACAGATAATTCTTTCATATGCTAACTTCACTTCCCTTGAACAAATTCCCAGGAGTGGGACTGCATGGTCATTTGGTAGGCATATTTTCAGATCTCTGAGGAATCTCCATATTGTCTTCCATAACCGTTGTATTAGTTTGCATTCTCACCAGCAGTGGATTAGGGCACTTTTTCCACCCCCATGCTTGCCAGTATTTGTTTTTTTTTTTTTTTTTTTCATTTTTGGTGACAGTCATTCTCACCGGAGTTAGCTGAAAACTCACTGTGGTTTTTATTTGCATTTCCGTGATGGCCACTGATCCTGAACATTTTTTTCATGTGTCTGCTGAGCATTTGAATTTCATCCTTTGAAAAACGCCTATTGATGTCCTTTGCCCATTTCTTAATGGGACTGCTTGTTTTATTGTTGTTGAGCTTCTTGAGCTCTTTATATTCTGGATATTAATCCTTTATCAGTTGCATAGTTTGCAAATATGTTCTCCCATTCTCTTGATTACCTCTTCTCTCTACTGAGTGTTTCCTTTGCATTGCAGAAGCTTCTAGCTTGATGTAATCCCATTGTCTATTTTTGTCTTTATTGTCTGTGTTTTTGGAGTCTTTTCCAAGAAGTCTTTGCCACGCCACTGTCTTGCAGAGTTTCCCAAATGTTTTCCTCTAGTAATTTGATGCTATCAGGTGGTAGATTTAGATCCTTGATCCACCTTGAGTTGATTTTTGTGTAAGATGTAAGGTAGGGGTCTTGTTTCATACTTCTACATGTGTAGATCCAATTTTCCCAGCACCTTTTGTTGAGGAAACTGTCCTGTGTCTAGGGATTTTAGCTCATCGATTAGAGTCATTGGTTGTAGACATGTAGATTCATTTCTAGGGTTTCTATTCTGGTCCATTGGTCTACATGTCTATTTTTGTGCCAGTATCAGGCTGTTTTGATAACTGCCTTGTAGTATGTTTTTAAATCTGGTATTGTGATGCCTCTGGCTTTGTTTTTGTTGTTTAAGATTGCTTTAGCTATCTGAGGTCTCTTGTGTTTCCATGTGAATGTTAGAGTCATTTTTTCTCTAGATCTGAAAACAACATCCTTGATATTTTCATTGGGATTGCATTGAATCTGTACAGTGCTTTTGGTAGTATGGACATTGTGATGACATTAATTCTTCCAATCCATTGACATAGAAGATTTTTCCATTTATTTGTGTCTTCTTCTATTTCTTTGTTTAATGCTTCATAACTTTCACTGTAGAGATTTTTCACATCCTAGGTTAAATTTATTTCAAGGTATTTAAATTTTTTTGTAGCTATTGTGAATGATACTGATCTTACAAGTTCTTTCTCAGTCATGGCATTGTTTGTATATACAAACAATATATTGATTTATGTGTGTTGATTTTATACCCTGCAAGTTTAACCAACTCTTATGAGTTTCAACAGTCTCTTCATGGAGTCTTTTGGTTTCCCTATATACAGAATCATGTCATTTGCAAACAGGGATAATTTGACTTCCTCCTTTCCCATTTGTATCCATTTGATTTCTTTTTGCCTAATGGCTCTGGCTAAAACTTCCAGAACTATACTGAATAGTGAAATGGTGAAAGAGGACATCCTTGGCCTGTTCTGGATCTTAGTGGAGATGCTTCCAACTTCTCCCCATTTAATATGATGCTGGCTGTGGGTTTGTCATATATTGCCTCAATTGTGTTGAAGAATGTTCCTTCTATATCGAATTTGTTCAAGGTTTTTGTCAGGAAAGGATGTTGTATTTTATCAAATGTTTTCTCTGCATCTATTGAGATAATCATATGGCTTTTATTCTTCATTTTGTTAATGAGATATATCACACTTATAGATTTACATATGTTGAATCATCCTGCATACCAGGGATAAATCCCACTCTGTATGAATGACTTTTCTGATGGGTTGTTGGATTTGATTTGCTAGTATTTTGTTGAGGATATTTTGTATTGATGTTCATCAGGGATATTGATCTACAGTTCCCTTTCATTGTGGTGTATTTTTCTGTTTTTGTAATTAAGGTGATGCTGGTCTCATAGACAGAGTTTTGGAGGATTTTCTCCCTTTCAACTGTTTTGAATAGTTTGAGAAGAATTGGAATTAGTTCTTCCATGTGGGTGCATTTGGGCCATCCTCCATTGCTTTCCCAGACACATTAGTGGGGAGCTGGATCAGAAGTGGAGCAGCTGGAACTCTAACAGGTACCCATATTGGATGCTGGTGTTGCAGGCAGCAGCTGAACCCACTACACCACAATGCTGTTCCTTAACAATATTTTATGTAAGTAACTGCTCACTACTAATCACAGAGTGTTAAGCAGCCATCTGTAATGCTGGCATCCCATATTGGGACACCTATTTGAGTCCTGGCTGCTCTGCTTCTGATCCAACTCTCTGCTGGTCCCAGCCCAGTCACTGTGGTGATTTGGGGAGTAAATCAGCAGACAGAAGATCTCTCTGTTTCTCTCTCTTCCTCCCTCCCTCTCCCTCCCCCTCATAACCTCTCCCTCCCTCTCCCTCTTTCAACGAAATAAAGCTTCAAAAAATAAAACATTTTCTATATATTAATCATTTCCTATAAATATTTTCTTTTTGTAGATCTGAACTTCCTTCTGATATTACTGCCCTTCAGCCTGACAAATTTGCTTCACCACTTACCATAGTGCAAATCTACTGCAAATGAATTCTCAGATTTTATGTTCCCCAAAATGTCTTTTTTTTTACCTATAGTTTTGAAGGATTTTTTGCTTAATTTAGAATTTATGCACCTTGAAGTGTTTTTGCCTTGTATTCTCTCCATATTTGTGATGGGAATTCTTGTATCATTACTTGTATATTAATTTCATCATTGTTCCCCTGTATATAAAATGCCATTTTTTTCTAAAGCAACTTTCAAGATTTCCTTTTTATCTTTAGTTTTCTGCTATGTTGCAGGGTGTGGTTTTATTTCTAATTACCCTGCTGAGCTTTCTGAATCTTTAAGTTAACATTGTCACCGAGGGGCAGGTGTTGTGGCATAATGAGTTACCACTTAGGACACACATATCCTATATTGGAGTGCCTGGTTTGAGATCTGGTTACTCCATGCTTTTGATCCGCCTTCCTGCTAATGTGCCTGGAAGACAACAGATGATGCACTTAGGTACTCAGATTCCTGCCATCCACGTGGGAGACCAGGATGGTGTTCCTGACTCCTGACCTCAACCTGGTCCCCACCCCACGTATTGTAGTCATTTGGGGATGTGAACCAGCAAATGAGTTCAGATATCTCTCTCTCTCTCTGACACACACACACACACACACACACACACACGCACATATAATGCCAAATAAAATAAATCTTTGAAAAAAATACTGTCGCAAAGTTCAAGAAGTTTTCTGCTATTATTTCTTCAAATGTTTTTTCTGGCCTATTTTCTCTCTTCTCTCCTTTTTGGTATTTCACTGCATATATATTAGAATGCTTGATATTATACTTTTGATGTGTTATATTCATTATTTTAAATATTTTAGATATTCTTTAAGCGATGATACATTCATTACTTTAACATCTTTATGTTCAATGTTTTGCACACTGGATAATTCTTACCGATCCGAGTTTGAGTCCACTGATAGCTTATGTTGTCACTTCCACTGTCCTTGGCAGTGGAGAAGAGGGGAGTCACCTGGGCCTTGCCCTATGTGCTGACAGGAAGGCACCTGGGAGTGCCACTTCCTGGGGTCCCAAAGAGGGCCCAGAGCAGCCTGCATCATGATGGCTGAGACCACCAAGGACTGAAGGGGCCCAAGACCCCCTCTGGTTCCCAAGGAACACTTGACTATCTCTGCTGAGGAGCGTTAGGTGACCCCTGACATGGCCAGTAAGACAAATGAATTTTTATCAGACACAAAAGTCACTTACTCTGTCATAGTCAACCACCCTGGACCCTTGACCTCTCACCCCTACACCATTACTGGAGTAGATGGGAAGTCAATGATTATTCTCCACTTACGCTGTACAATGGGAGATTTGCCATTTTCTCACAATTTCCTTGTAATGCCAGAATGTCTAGTACCACTCCCGGGGAGAGATCTATGGAGTCCTCTTCTGCTGACTCTTATAAATGAGATGCAGGAGGGGTCACTTATTCCAGGATGCATCTTTTCCTGGGTCTCTAACACAGTTAGGGACACTAACAACTCCAGAGGGACAAAGAATATACAGCTGTCAACATAAGACTCAAGGCTCCACCGCACATCCCTGCAAAAGAAAAATCCTACCCAGTTTGAAGTCAAACAGGACCACAACCCATAGTCTCCAAGTGCCTTTGATCTCCCAAGGCCTTGTCAAGCTCCCTGTAACTCAACTAACCTATCCATAAAGAAACAAGAGGGGGAATGCAGATGTGTAGAGTATCTAAGCATGATAAATGAGGCTACGGTCCTCATACACCTGACAGTTTCTAATCTTCGCACTAGCTCACCCAGACAGCCAAATGGTTCAGTTCTAGATCTAGAAGATGCATTCTTCTGTTTGCCACTGCATCCAATATCCCAGTATTTATTTGCCTTTAAATGGACTCATCACGACACACACACTGTCCAGCAATGTACGTGGACAGCCCTCATTTGTTTGGAAATGCCCTGGCTGAAGAATGAGGACAGTTATACTTAGAGCAGGGAACCCACTTACAATACATAGAGGATCATATCTGCAGCCCTACTCAAGACGACTTTGATAACAATGCTATAAAGGCCTTAAATGGCTTGTGAGAATGGGGATGTAGAGTTTCCCCTGCTAAAGCACACATCTCATCCCAAAAGGTAAAGTACCTAGGACATCAATTACTCCACAAAAATGGGCCTTGATAATCAGCTGCAAGGAAGCAATTCTCAGTCCCACCACTGCAAACTCAGGACATTCCCGGGAATGGTGGGATTCAATCAGATCTGGACTCCTGCATTTGGACTCATAGCCATGCCCTTGGATATCCTCAGATTATCCAAACAGGAGCTCCTGAAATGGATTGGGGGACTCCAGAGAACATTCTGAGAACTTAAGGAAAAGCTAAACACAGCCCCTGTCCTAGACCTCTCAGCTAAAAAGAGCCATTCACTCTGCTGTGGTGGAAGGGAAGAGATAAGCCCTAGGCATCCTTACCCAGAACCTGGGTCAGAGGCATTGGCTAGTGACTCAATTCTCTAGACAACTGGGCCCTGTGGTAGCAGGATGGCCAGGATGCCTAAGGGCTATAGTAGCTAGAGCCATAATGGTTGAAGAGGCAAACTAGTTAACTTGAGGTCAACTCCTCATCAAGTAGAGGGGGGCCCTCAAAGCTAAAGATCATCCATGGTTAACTCAAGATGCAAAGCCTTGCTGTTACACTCCCTTGAGGTCATCCTCAAAACCTACCATATCTTTTTTTTTTTAAGATTTTATTTTATTTATTTGAAAGACAGAGTTACAGAGGTAGAGACAGAGAGAGAGGTCCTCCATCCACTGGTTCACTCTCCAGATGATCACAATGGCCGGAGCTGTGCTGATCCGAAGCCAGGAGCCAGGAGCCTCTCCGGGGTCTCCCACGTGGGCGCAGGGGCCCAAGGGCTTGGGCCATCTTCTACTGCTTTCCCAGGCCATAGCATAGAGCTGGATCAGAAGAGGAGCAACTGGGTCTTGAACCAGCACCCATATGGGATGCCAGTGCTTCAGGCCAGGGTGTTAACCTGCTATGCCACAGCACTGGCCCCAACCTGCCATATCTTAAATCCAGCCACACATTATAGAAACTATGGAAAATACTCTATCATGCCAGGTCTATAAAAGGATGAATCATTATTTAATCCTGATGCGGAACAGCTTAATGATGGAAGGAGTGACTTATGTAAAGTCAGTCTATGGCAGGTTCTAGAGGCAAAGCCCTGCCACTCAATACCTCTGCCTGAAAGGCTAAACTTACTGTTCTTACTTGGGAAGGGAATATTCATATATATATATATATATATATATACACACATATACATATACATATACATATACACACACACTCCAAATGTGCTTTCTCAATCTTATCTTGCATGCCCATGCAGCCATCTGGGTGTAAAGAGGCAAAGAGTTCCCAAATTAAATATCATAAGGACATGTTAAAATTATAAGCAGTATTAATGTCCAAGGACTTCAAGATAATTCACTGCTGGGAGCATCAAAAGGGATATTCAGGGCCAGCTTTGTGGCACACTGGGTTCAGCTGATGCTTATGATGTTGGTATCCCATACTTGGAGTGCTGGTTAGAATCCCAGATACTCTGCATGCAATCAAACTCCTTGCTAATGTACCTGGGAAGGCAGCAGATGATGGCCCAAGTAATTGGGCCCCTGCCACCTACTGGGGGACCAGAAGGGAGTTTCTGGCTCCTGGCTTCAGCTTGGCCAAGACTTGGCTATTGTGGCCATTTGGAGTGTGAACCAGTAGATGGAAGATCTCTCTCTCTCTCTCTTTCTCTCTCTCCTTCCCTTTGTCACTCTGCTTCTCAAATAAATAAACAAACAAATAATAATTAAATCTTTAAAGGGAGGGGATATTCAGATCACTGAAAGAAATAGCCTAGTTGATGGAGCTGCCAAAATGGCAGCCTTACAAGCCATTGAGGTTCGGGCACCTTGATTCCCACTTAAAACAGATGCTGGAGGATGGTTAGAAAAGGCTGAGAAGTTTTCTCTTCCTTTGACAGAATAATGGAAAGTGCCCCTCATGGGGGAAGAGAGCCCATGACTAGACTAGAGACACAGCTGCTCATAGGAGAGGGCCTTTCCAAGTTGTAAAAGAAGTAACGATGGCTTGTGAACGACGCCTTCAAAATGAGCCAGGTCATTGTCCAATTCCTCCCCCTCTCATGGAACCCATTCAGTGTCAGAGTTCTCACCTAGGGGAAGACGGACAAGTGGACTATACTCAAATGCCCTCCGATGGAGGCTCTGGGTCCCCCTTGTCTTTATGGATAGCTTCACTGGGAGGTGGAAGCCTGCCCAAGTCATACAGAAAAGGCAACAGAAGAGGCTACATTCTTACTAAAATATACCACCCCATGCTTTAGGTTACATTCGCTCTCCAGGGTGCCAATGGTCCTTCCTTCACTGTAAGATGGCTCAAGAAAGATCGAAGCCTCAGGAATTACTTACAAACCGCTTTCTTCCTGGGGGCCACCATCTCCAGGAAAGGTAGAAGAGGAAAATCAGTACTGAACAACCCTAGAAAAACTGCACTAAGAAACTTCTCAGAACTGGGAAAGCCCATGACCCCTGGCCCTCCTGAAAGTAAGTACAGCTCCTATGGCCACTCTTGAACTTATTATACGCTCTCTTGTAATACATTAGCATGCTAAATGACACACCTACCAGCCTCCATGACAAGGAAACATTGACCACAAAAGGAGAGAAAATGGGCATCTGGATTCTGGGAATTCTCCACCTACTTCCCAGCAAGACCATGAGTATTATTCTCCCTTATTAGAATGTACCACCCTTTTATTAAAATGCACCTTCCCTTCCATGCAGTGATCCATGTGACATCAAACACAGTTCAGACATGGGACCGCTCTCCTCCGAGACGGCCCCACTCTGTCTGTGGAGTATGTATCTGCTTTGCCAATACAATGCTTGCTGTTCAATATTCACAATCTCCAACCCACTCCTGAATTCCTTCTTGCAGTCAAGGATTTGGACGTGAGGCAGCCCTTACTGTCGATGCCAATATTACTCAAAAGAACTGACTTTTTAAATGATTCTGCCCTTCTCAGTTCTCTAGAACGCCTCCAGATGGCATTCAAACCACTTTCCCACTATATTTTGCAGCACAAAATATTTAAGAATTAGTAATATTTTAACCATGTAAGACCAGTCACACTCAATATGTCATCAGACATCAAAACAATGGAACTATTTAAAACTTTCAGGATAACATCTTATGAAAATCAAACATATAGTCACATCTCTAATGAAATCCATAGTTACCCTGTGTAAGCCTAGGGGTCTTTCTAGATTAAGAAACAAATCTCAGACAACACAAGACAATCATACCACAAACGAGGGTTTCTAAGGAATAGCACTTCAAATGTTTAGAAAGAGCAGCAATGACCTACATTTAAATAGATTTACAATTCTGTCTTATACTAAGGAAACACATCTCACTCCTGAGAAGTGATACTTGTTCCTGATGAAGCTAAAACAAAGTCATCTGATGGCTTGTGAATTATTTTATTTAAATGTTGGTGTAGCAGTTTGGGATCAAATTAATCATTAAAAATATACTTGGATTCCTTTAATATTGACAGGGAAAAGACAAAACACAGGATAAAGAACCTATGCTTTTATCGTCACCTCTTCTTATTTTTTTTAAGACTGATTCAAAAACCTCCACAAGTTCTTGCAATTCCAGAGATAACTACAATTATATTTTTCATGCAACTGAGAGTTTAGGTTGTAGATGGCAGGCATCTCAAGCGGGATAGAGTACCCTCCCCCACCAAGTATGTGTGACAAGTCCTTAGCACAGTGCTGAAAGTCTTCCAAAGGACACCCCCTTCACTCTCAGCACATATCCTCATGTCTCAGTACTTTCCTATTTTATAGAGAGTAGCATTCGCATTTTCAAGAATCCTCTTTTTATGCTATATCAAAAAAAAAAAAAAAAAAAAGACCTCAGGAGGCATCTGTACCCAGAGGCATTTAAAAATACCTAATCATGAGAAAAGGGAACCCAGGCTTCTTCCATTATGACCATCACCAGATACTCAGGCTGTTTCATTTGCTAAGGCATCTTGAGGAACCGTCATGTCTGACGGAGACACAAAGAGACTTACGAGGTGTTGGACGTGTCATTGTCTGGACTCTCTGGCTCCGCGTCACCTTTCTCTTCAAAAGGAAGCAGAAAAAAAAAAAAAGGGACACATGAGTCTTACAGTCTTTAAGGTTTAAGAGAGATTAAATATATTTCCAAGCTCCTATTAACAATCTTTCAAGAGTGTGCAGCAGGAGGCTTTTAAAACATGCTTTATTGTCTGAGAACCCAGATTTGCAAAATAATTTCTTCTCTGCAACCCAATGGCCCAGGCACAGATCTGTGAGCAGGTACTTAGGAGTGATTTGCCAACAGAGGCTTGGAGAAGAGTCCTTGACAGAAGATGAATATCTGAACAGATGGAAGCTGTTTCATTCCACTTCGTTTTCAGAAAATTTCAGGAAATGAATGCATTCGTATGCTACAGCCAAGGCACTTTGAACTTTGATCCCTTCTGCTAACACAAGTCAGACTGGGTCAGGCTGAATGACAGCCTGGATGACAGAATGTTCCACAGCACTGAAATTGTGCCACTGGTCATGAGATCCCCCAAGAATGACACCCCACGGAGAGCTCCAGGGCAGGTTTTGTGATTCACACATTACCCCAGAATAAGACGTAAAAACCCCTTCCTGACCTTCCTGATGTGGGGGAACCAGGGAGGAAGATTAGGTAGGAACAGGTGAGCAGGGAGATGTTTCTAGTAATTTCTGCCTCTAACCCTGCACTGTAACTTCACTCCCTTACTTGTCAATCCAATACACCCACCTTCCCAAGCTATTGCTGCTTCATCTAGGAGCAGGAAGGAAGAGACGCCATGGTGCCACCTGGAAGTTAACCTCCACGCGGAGGTGCTGTGGAAGTCTCAGGAAGCTTCACACACGCTAGACTCTGCCCAGATTCCACCCTGCTTGAGAGTTCGATTAGGGTACCACCCCCTACCCCGTAAAAGTGACTGTCATCCATGAGCACTCTCTTCTGCTTTTTGGTCCTGGACCTCACTTAAGAGTCCTTCTCTGGCCTCCTCCTATGCTGGCTCCTCTGACCCACTCACCACGTCGCTCTCCATGTGGGGCTGCCCACTCTCACCTGAATGTCCATTCACTCTCTTGCTTTAACATAAATCTTCCTCCCACTTGTGTACTGTACTTATGTCCCTGCTTTGAAACTCATCTCTGTGGGATCATGAGGCTGGAATAAAAATTAGATACCGATGCCCACCACAATCTGAAAGGCCAGTTAAAGAACCATTGAGGATTGATGGAGGACTGAATGGGTTTTAGTTAGGAGAGCCTGGAACCAGCTCACTTTTTTGTAGTTTTAAACTCATCTTGCAATAGGAACAACACATTTCTTATCCTTGGCCACTGGTGGTTTCAACCACCCATCCTTATTTTGTAAGGAGCTTCTTTTGACTGTGGAGGCTCAGGATGGAAAGAAGAGGATCTTTGAGAAAAAGAGTATGTTGGCTGCAGCTGCTGATGGTTGTGCAGTGATAGGCATTGCCTAGACCCCAGAGAAGGTTGTGCATGGCACGAAATGGACCTGGTGTTGGCAACCTGCTTGGCTCTTTCAGGCCAGCCCTGGACATCTCCCAGAAATTTCTAGTCTTCTGGGTTCAGATCCTCCAGCTGAAACATGTACCAAGCCCCCTTCACCAGTCATGGACATTAGCTTGCGGTCACCAAATTCAGAAATGACTCTTTAAATGACACGATGAAAGTACCCCAAAGATACCTCCCACACTGAACTCAAGAGCAAATCGCATCGTTGCATCTCCTTCCCTACAAAGAAGACACACCTCCCTCTAAGATGTAATTCTGTGCCAGAACCACCATGGGGGACAGCCATATGATCAAAAAGCCTGAGAGTTTAGAGAAAAACCAAAAAAGCCACTAATATCCATTGAAACTGCCTTGATGGTAATCATTGGCCAGCTCGGTCCCCAAGAGACAAGCAACCACAAGGAAGCAGAAGCAAAGGCAGCAAGTTAATAAATTACTCTAAATTTCTTATTTTTATATAGTATTTTTTAAGTTCATGGAAATGGAATAAAAAAATACATTTTCTTGCCAAAAAAAAAAAAAAACTATGAAACCCACAGATAGCTTTTTCACAGTACACAGCTGCCATAAACTTTCTGCAGATTTGCTTGTATTTTGTCTTTTTGTGATGTACTCATTTAGGAGACACTTCAGGCCCGGCTCACTGGTTTCCGTGCTGGAAGAGAATCTAATTTAGTTCTTTGCAGAATCATTTTTCCACTGAGCAGTTGCAGTATCGCTGAATGACAGAGTTATAACACGTGCATTAGGTAAGACAAAACTAAACAGACATGAACCTTTTTCTCCTTTGCTTTGCAGAAATCGGTTACCTTCCCCAGTTTAAATCTGCCAGTAGTTACATCACACACCATTGTAATCAAGAATGCAGAACAGCGGGCTAAGCAGGCGCAGGCAACAACACTTCCAAACGACTTAGAACAGAAACCAGGAAATCAACGACAGAAACAAACATCTTGTTTGGATGCCTGAAGAAATAGATTTTACCTTGACCAAAAATGCTGTCAAATAACCCACAGGTGGAGAGGACCCAGGATTTACTGCACATGGGATCCGGGGGCTGCGGGAGGCATGGGCTGGCCTCAGTGTGGGGACAAAGCTGTGGCTGATTATCTCTGCTCTTGGTAGCACTCATGTTGTGGCAACGGGGAAAACAGCACAGGTTCTTGCACACCAGAAAGATGCCAAGGGGCCACACAGGACATTTACCAACAGTCTGGGAGAGGGTGCGCTCAGCAGTTTTGGTGCCAACACCGAATCAGTCTTTCTGGGGAAATGCAAGTACGGGGATTCAGACAGAGTTTAAGATTTTTTTTTTTTTGTCCTTCAGGAAGAATAAAACACAAAACTTTCCCCAACATCTTGACATTTTAGGTGATGCAATTTCTGAAGTTCACTTGAAATGTTGAAATGCATAAGCCACTGAGAATCAGAGTCTCTTTATCAAGACCCAAGGGAAAATGATGAGTGTCAGCTAGAAAATTCTCAATAAGAGATTTTTTTTTTTTTAGCAGGGTTCTCAAGAGACATTTCTCAGTAGCCCCAAAGAGCACCAGTTGGGTCCATCTCGTCCTTGAGCCATTTTCACAATGGACTGGTCTCTGTGCAGGGACCTGCCCTGACCACTAATAGATAGTGCTGGTACAGTGTGGTCATCGTGCACAGGAGAACGCAGAGAGGAAGAGGGAAAAAATGGGTCCCAGAGGGACACTCTCTCTGTGAATGGATACGCGTTTCTGTAAATGCATATGCATACAAGTGTATTATACAGACAAGGGTATTTCAAAAAGTTCGTGGGAAATGGAAATAAAAGATGGTACAAAATCGTTGAAATTCATGCAAAGACTTTTTTCTATAAGCAGTTTCATTAACTTTTTGCAGTGCACTCATATGCACACAATTTCCTTTTTTGTTTTTTTTGGCACCAAAATAAAATTGTCTTTTAATTGCATCTCCCAGGAACTTACCTGAAAGAACCCTTGTATATTTGCAGTGTGACAATGAATCGGCCACTAACACAGAATCCCATGCTGCAGTGAGCGAAGAGGTTCAAGTACACTCAGCACTGAGACCGGATACACAGTCTGAGGTGTGAAACACTTTGATGGTTCCAATAGGCCACTTAAGAAAACTACAACAGCTCCCTTTCTGCTTCAATAAGTGCACTGAGGACTCGGGGTGGTGAATATAAAGATAAATAATATCTAATTCATGCCCTTTAAACACTAAATTGGCTGCACTTCTGGAGTACCGCAGTCCCCATCACCAGTGCTCCAACATAGCTTAAAGACTTTGAGAAGGAATGAAAGAAAACAAGTACCACACTGAATTCTGTTGCAGAAGAAAACTTTGCTCTACAACTTAATGAGAATTATATTCCAAGTTGCCCTGCAACTTAATAATTACATTAAAAGAAATTCATGTTTATGGTAAAAAAAAGTAAAGGTAATGAGTTTGTTGCTTTTGTTTTTAACTGTTAGCCGTTCAGTTATTACCTCTAAGTGATACATGTATGTTGTTCTTTCTAGATGTATCAGCTCTAGACACTACCTGGTGCTTTCTAATATAAAAGATAAAAGATACAGTACCACCTCCCCTCCTCTTACAATTTGCATTAGTTCTATTATTTAGTGCCTCTAGTATTTGTAACTTTAAATATATTTAATCTCCTATCTCTTGATTAATCATTTTATGACAGTATCTCTTTTTTATATAGTAATTTGAAAGGCAGAGTTACTGAGAGGAGACAGAAAGACATACAACACACACACACACAAAGAAAAAAAAATCTTCCATCCACTGGTTCACTCCCCAGATGGCCACAATGGCTGGGGCTGGCCCAGGCCAAAGTCAGAAGCCAGAAGCTTCTTTGGGGTCTCCCACATGGGTGTAGGGGCTCGAGGACTTGGGCCACCTTCTGATACCTTCCCAGGCACATCAGCAGGAAGCTGGACTGGAAGTGGAACAGCTGGGACTTGAACCAGTGCCCATGAGGATTGGCAGGGTTACAGGTGGCGGCTTAACCCACTGCACCATAATGCTGTCCCCTATACTATGCTTTTTAATCAATATTTTAGAATGCATTCTTTCTACTTATGGAAAGTTTACTGTAAAACAATAAGCTATGTGTTTCATTTTGAGGCAGCCTCATACATTCTGCATTTACTATGTTTCTTAACTGCATTATTTTCTCTTGTGTTTGATGTACTCTTATGTTGTGTTGTTCATCACAGTCTCAGGAACAGGTTACATCATGGAGCAATAGGCTACATCAATAGGCTATGAATATATATATTTGTATATGCCATATAGCCTAGGTGTATAACAGCTACAGCATCGGGACCAGCGCTGTGGTGCAGCGGGTTAAAGCCCCAACCTGCAGCTCTAGCATCCCATATGGGCGCCAGTTTGAGCACCGGCTGCTCCACTTCCAATCCAGCTCCCTGCTGTGGCCTGGGAAAGCAGCGGAGGACGACCCAAGTCCTTGGGCCTCTACACCCATGTAGGAGACCCAGAAGCAGCTCCTGGTTCCTGGCTTCAGCCTAACCCAGCTCTGGCCTTTGCAGCCATTTGGAGAATAAACCAGTAGATGGAAGACCCCTCTCTCTAAAATAAATAAAATAAATCTTAAAAAAAAAAAAGCAGCTATACCATGTAGGTTAAGTATAATGTGTAATGCTTGCATAATAACAAAATCATGTAACAATACATCTCTCAAAATGTATCCCTCTTAACGGTTTCACGCCCTTCCCTCGGCCCCGGGATTCGGCGATCACACAAACAAGACTAGTGTCTGCTAATACTAACTGATAGAATCAAAAAGGGAGACAATGATCCAACATGGGAAGCGAGATACACAGCAGACTCATAGAATGGCAGATGTCCTAAATAGCATTCTGGCCTCAGAATCAGCCCTTAAGGCATTCAGATCTGGCTCAAGAGCCCATGAGAATATTCTAGGCATGGAAAGCCAAGACACTCTGGAAAAAAAAAGAAGACCGAAATGAAAGATCTCTGTGAGTGAGATCCCAGTGGAATGAATGGGGCCATCAAAGAAGGAGGTACCTTTCTCTGAAAGGAGGAGAGAACCTCCACTTTGACTATGACCCTGTTGGAATAAGATTGAAGTCGGCGAACCCTAAAGGCTTCCATAGCCTCAGCAACTCATGACTAGAGCCTAGGGAGATTACTGACGCCTAAACAAGAGTGTCAAATTGTTAAATCAACATCAGGAGTCACTGTGTACTTACGTCTCATGTGGGATCTGTCCTTAATGTGTTGTCCAATGTGAAGTAATGCTATAACTAGCACTGAAACAGTATTTTACATTTTATGTTTTTGTGTGGGTGCAAACTGATGAAATCTTTACTTAGTATATACTGAATCAATCTTCTGTATATAGATAATTAAAAATGAAAAAAAATCTTGGTGTTAAATTGGAAATTGCATAGAAAATTAATCAATTTAAAAAAATATATCATGTAGGATCTCTGTCCTTAATGTGTTATACATTGTGAATTAATACTATAACTAGTACTCCAACAGTATTTTTGCACTTTGTGTTGCTATGTGAGGGCAAACTGTTGAAATCTTTACTTAATATATACTAAACTGATCTTCTGTATATAAAGAGAATTGAAAATGAATCTTGATGTGAAGCAAGGGGAGAGGGAGTGGGAAAGGGGTGGTTTGCTGGTGGGAGGGAAGTTATGGGGGGGAAGCCATTGTAATCTATAAACTGTATTTTGGAAATTTATATTCTTTAAATGAAAGCATTATTAAAAAAAATGTATCCCTGTTGCTAAGTTATTGTACTTGAACTGATATTTTCCTTTGACTTTTTTGTTTTATTTAAGAAACATATAAGAAATATGTTCTATATTGTCTTCTGAAACTGTGTATTTTTATTGGTCTTTAAAAAATACCTGGATTGGTTTCTGTATTTGGTTTTCAGTAGGAGTTAATTTTATTTTTCTGCTTAATTAATTATTCTTTTGCTTTTTATTGAGAAGCATCCCATTCTTCCATGGATCTACATTATCAGCTCTGCTCTGAGACCACTTTTCATGCACTGGTCGGGGGTCTGTTTCTAGACCCTGTTTCCTTGTTCGATTTATCTATTACTGCCTTTATAACTTAGCTTTAACTTTTTTTTTTTTAATAAAAAGCATCTTCGAAACCACATTCAAAATGGAAAAGAAATATTCAATCCAAAAGTACAAAGTAACATTGTTCGGGGCCAGTGTTGTGACAGCCAGGTTAAGCTGCCTCCTGCAGCACCACCATCCTATATGGTGTCTTCATCAGTCTTTCCAGGAAGTTCGCCAAATGTATTTATTCTCAAACAACAAATTTTTGGCTCCACTGACACCTAAAATTTTATCTCTATTTGTTATTTTGCTAATTCATGTTTTTGTCTTTTATTTACAAAGTAAAACATGAAACACAGTAACGGGAGAATATGGTAACAAATACAGTTAAATCATTATTTATTTGAGGCCGTTGCCGTGGCTCAACAGGCTAATCCTCCACCTTGCGGGGCTGGCACACTGGGTTCTAATCCCATTCGGGGCACCGGATTCTGTCCCGGTTGCCCCTCTTCCAGGCCAGCACTCTGCTGTGGCCCGGGAGTGCAGTGGAGGATGGCCCAAGTCCTTGGGCCCTGCACCCTATGGGAGACCAGGAGAAGCACCTGGCTCCTGCCTTCGAATCAGCACAGTGCGCCTGCTGCAGCATGCCAGTCGCAGCGGCCATTGGAGGGTGAACCAACGGCAAAGGAAGACCTTTCTCTCTCTCTCTCTCTCTCTCTCACTGTCCACTCTATCAAAAAAAATTATTTATTTGAGAGGTACAGTTACAGACAGTGAGAGAGAGAGAGATAGGTCTTCCATCCGATGGTTCACCCCCCCCCAAATGGCCGCAACAGCCGGAGCTACGCCGATCCGAAGCCAGGAGCCAGGTGCCTCTTCCTGGTCTCCCACACGGGTGCAGGGCCCAAGGACCTGGGCCATCCTCCACTGCCCTCCTGTGCCACAGCAGAGAGCAGGACTGGAAGAGGAGCAGCCAGGACTAGAACCAGCGCCCATATGGGATGCCCGCACTGCAGGCAGAGGATTAACCTAATGCACCACAGCACCGGGCCCTATAAATCTCTTTTTCTCAAAGCCTTTGATTTATTTTGCGGTTCTCTTTCTGACCTTTTCATATACATGTTTGGTCTGTTAATATTTTCTATGCAAGTACAGCAATTTCAACTACAAATTTCCACTGCATTTAGTGAAACTCACATTTTTACATTTACTAATTTATTATTTTTTAATATTTACTAATATCTGAAGTGCTTCTTAATTTATAAGCATGCAGTTTCCACTCTTGTATTTTTCTTATCAATTTCTAACTTAATCATGTGGGTAGAGACCATGGCAAATATAACATTCATCCTCTGAAATTCACTAAAACTGGCCTTATAGTTGAGTATGCTGTGCTTAAAAATGATGCATATTCAACAGCTGATGGATGATGAACTCTTTTTAACTGTATTGTTTACATATCCTCCTGACTTTTTGGTTTACATTACATAAAAATTACTACTTCATATGTACATCTCCCAGTAAGATGACAGATTTTTCCTTGTAATTTGGTTAACATTTGATTTTGAAATTTGTTTATATGGTCACTCTCACCCTTTCCTCACTGGGTAGGGACTGTATTAGTAATGTTTCTTGCTTGAATTTTATTTTTTTTGTATCAAAATCACACCATCTCGATCATTTTTTGCTTGACATACAGTGTTCTATCCTTTTTGTTTCTGAATGTGTTACTAAAATAGCATGGAGCAGGGTTTTTATTTAATTTTAAAGATTTTATTTATTTATTTGTCAGGTAGAGTTACAGACAGTGGGGGGGGGACAGATAGGGAGAGGATCCTCCTTCCATTGGTTCACTCCCCAAATGGCTGCTATGGCCAGAGCTACTCCGATCTGAAGCCAAGACCCAGGCACTTCCTCTTGGTCTCCCATGGGGTGGGGTGCAGGGCCCAAGCACTTGGGCCATCCTCCACTGCCTTCCCGGGCCACAGCAGAGAGCTGGCCTGGAAGAGGAGCAACTGGGACTAGAACCGGCACCCATATAAGACGCCGGTGCTGCAGGCAGAGGATTAACCTAGTGCACCAGAGCGCCCGTGCCAGGGGTTTTATTTTTAATCCTGTTGGACAATATCTGTCATTAAATCATGAGATCAACCCTTTACAAACACAGAAGACTCAGCCTCTCATCTGTATCCCTTGGCCCAACGTGCCCTTGCCTGTTCTTTAGGATCAATCAGTTATGAAAAAGGAATTCTCTGGGTTAAGGGTGTGGCACAGCTGGCCCTGTAAGATGCTAATCACCACACTCAAGGGGTCACTTCCTTCTCCAATAACTAGGAATCCTGATGACCAGTGTCGTCCTGGGTTGACTTTGTTTAGGGGGTTTCCAGTTTCGGGCAGACTGTAACTACGACCTGCGTGTTATCCCTCAAACAACAAAGGCTCACCTGGCCATGATAACATTCCCTGAAGAACACGACACTGCTGACCAGTCAAAGAGAGGCCACAAGCACCACGGGCCAATCACGAATGTGGACAGGAGGTCAACATGCACCTGCTGCTAGCCCCAGCTTCAATGGGCAGCAACCTTTATCCCTAACCCCCGGGGAGCACGGGAGTTAAGCAACAGATGCCAGGTTTCTTGCTCTGTGCAAATAAATACCTACTTCCTGCTGCCACCCTGGCTTCAGCGAGTAGCTTTCTGTGCATCAGGGAAGTGGGCCCAGGGAAGCTCATTCTCTAGCAACACCTCCAACTAGTTTGGGGGATTGCTTTGCAAAAATCATATGTCTAATTCAGTTGTGTAAATTGCTGATTTAACTGTATTTGTTACCATATTCTCCCATTATTGAGTTTCATGTTTTACTTTGTACTTTCGGATTCAATAATTCTTTTCCATTTTGAATGTGGTTTTGAAGAGGCTTTTTGTGTTAGGCTTCTAGCTTAAACAGTCCTTCCCTATGGCTTAATAATCACTCTGACAATTGCTTTGCTAACTCCAAAGTTAGTATTTTTTACCTTTTCACCAAGTGATTAAGGTAACTTAGATGATTTAATTTCAACTTCCTCTCTCCCTGATGCTATTGTTTTCATGTATTCCAATCATATTTTGTTACTTCATAAGGTATTAGTGCCACTGCTCCACAGTACCAATTAGTATGCAAATTTCCCCAAACTTATCTGGCATTTAGTCCTTCTTGTACCTCTCATTCCTTCTCAGCAAACTGCATCTTGCAGAATTTCTTTGGTGTGGTGTCTACTGGTGGCACACTCTCCTAGTTTTGGCTTTTATCAAAAATATCTTTATTCTTAAAACTCTTTTTGCAAGGTGCACAAATCTAAGGGACGGTCATTTTTCTCTCCACTCAGCGAAGCTGTAATTTCACTGTCTGTTGGCTCCCATGGCGGTGTGGTGAAGTCAGCTGAAAGCTGGTTGCTGTTTTGAAGATATTAAATGCCACTTTCAGATTCTCGCCCCGTATCTGCGTGTTCTGCAGCTGAACTATAATGTGTCCATGTGGATTTCTCTCCATTTATCCTGCTCAGTATTCATTGGTTTTCTTTAATCTGTGGTTTAATGTCTTTCAATTCTAGAAAATTCTCTTTCCCTGTCCCTTTCTGGAACTCTAGTTGGATGCACTAGACTTTCCCACTCTTTATTCCCCGTGTTTCCACACCTTAGTCTCCACTTCTGTGCCCAGGGCTGCATTCTATAGTCCTTAATTTATCTTTCCCACTCATTCATTCATTCTTAGCTCTGTGTAATTTCTGTGAAAACTGCCCACGGAAACGTCAATGTCTATTTTTTTTTTTTCCATTTCTAGAAGTTCTGTTTAGCACTTTCTCAAATCTTACTGCTCTTTACCACACTTCCGATTCTCTCCTCGGGTTCCACAGATCAACACAGGGACTGTTTCTCTCCCAGGCCTGATGCTTCCACTACCTAACGAATCGGCGGGCTGACACTGCTGTCTGTCGCTTGTCCTTCCTTTTGCTCATGCTCTCTGGTTCCATTTCATGTCTCTGGCTCTGAGCTGCTCATTTCCCTTCGAAGTCTATTTATTTAAATTCTTACTTTCTCCTTTCCATTTCCTTTGCTTTCTCTTGCCAGTATTCCTAAGGTTATATTTATTTTCTTCGCTGACTGAGCTTCCTATCTTAACTCCTTTTCTTGTTTTTCTACTGATGTTTTTCTTAAAATTCAGAAAAAATGTTTTCAACTTTATATTCCAGACTTCAGCTATTACCTGTATCTTCTACTAATGCATATATTTTTTTCTTTTGTTGACCATGTTTTTAATTTTCAAGTGCTCATTGATTCTGGAACTACTTATTTTTCATACCAATCTGTTCTCTTTATTTAATATGAAGTTCTTAAAAAAGTTCATGGAACAATGAAATTAAAAAATAAGTTTAGGGGCCGGTGCTGTGGTGTAGCAAGGTAAAGCTGCCACCTGCAATGCTGGCATCCCGAACGGGCGCTAGTTTGAGTCCCGGCTGCTCTACTTCTGATCCAGCTCTCTGCTATGGCCTGGGAAAGCAGTGGAAGCTGGCCCAAGTCCTTGGGCCCCTGCACCCAGGTGGGAGACCCGGATGAAGCTCCTGGCTCCTGGCTTTGGATCGGCACAGATCTGACCTTTGCGGCCAATTGCGGAGTGAACCAGCAGATGGAAGACTCACTCTCTGTCTCTCCTCTCTCTGTGTAACTCTTTCAAATAAATAAATAAACACTTAAAAAAAGTAAGTTTATTTTGGTGCAAAAAAGATTTTAAAGTCCATACATACTTTTAAAATAATATGCATTTTTCTTGAACATTTTGAAGATCATACATATACATGGATCTCAAAATTCTTCTTATGCCTGGGGCCAGCGCTGTGCACAGTGGGTTAAACCATAGCCTGAAATGTTGGCATCCTTGTATGGGCACCAGTTCAAGTCTCAGCTGCCCCACTTCTGATCCTGCTCTCTGCTAATGGCCTGGGAAAGCAGCAGAAAATGGTCCAAGTGCTTGGGCGCCTGCCATCCATGTGGAAGACCTAGAAGCAGCTCCTGGCTTTGGTGTGGCCCAGCTTTAGCCATTGTGGACATTTGGGTAGTGAGCTAGCACCCAGATGGAAGCTCTCCCCCCCCCCTTTTAAATAAATAAATCTTTAAAGATTTTTTTTCTTGTGGCAAAGTAAACTTATCTTTTAATTCTACTCTCTATGACCTTTATGAAGTTTGTACAAAAAACTTCAAATCTTTCTAAAGACTGTAACTAAAACTTTCTTTATTTCCTTGAATTAGCTGGATTTCCTCTGGGGCTAGACCTTCTCATTGGTACTCACTGGTTATGCACTCACATTCAAAACTAACACGTTGGGTGGTGCTGGCTCAGCAAGTTAAGCCACCACTTGTGACACTAGCACCCTATGTAGGAGTAGCACTTCAAGTCCTAGGTTCCTGAATTTAGCCTGGGCCAACTCTGGCCAGTTTGGCCATTTGGGGAATGCACTAACAAGTAGAAGATCTCTCTGTGTCTGTGTCTCCCTCTCTTTCCAACTCTGCCATTCAAATAAATAAATCAATCTTTAGGGGGGAAAAAAATCCCCATGTTGGTTAACAAAAGGAATTGGTGTGCATTTCCTGTTTCAGCACACGGAGTGATTGTCCAACATACTTTGCAAAGAAGTTTCTCTACTTACATGGATGGGGTATACTGAGTGGAAGGCAAGAAAAAACTAGGAGCCCAAACTCTCTCTTCTCCCAGTAAAATAGGAAGTGCATTGCTTTGGGAAAGTAGAGTTTCTTTTTTAAGATTTACTTACTTACTTTTTATTTGAAAAGCAGACTAAAAGGGAAAGAGAGAGGGAGGGACAGAGAATTGTCCATCTGTGGTTCACTCCCCAAATGACAAAATAGCCAGGGCTGGCCCAGGTTGAATACAGTAGCCAGAAACTCCATCTGGGTCTTTCACATGGGTGGCAGGGACGCCAGTACTTGGGTCATCACCTGTTACCTCCCAGGCACACTGGTAAGAACTGGTTTGGAAGTGGAGAAGTTGGGGTTCAAAACAGCTCTCTGATATGGGTATGATTGTTAATTTCCCTTGAGAAAAGTTGATTCATCTTCCTCTAGCCATGACTTGAAATATCTCACTATATCCCATAAGGATGTACAATGATTCCAGGATAATCTACTATTATAAAGTCCTCCTAGAATGCAAAAAAAAATTGGAATTTGTCATAAATAGCACAGAGTGGGAGTTTTATTTTTAATCCATCTTCACAATGCTTGCTATTAAATCACTAATTCCATATGTTTAAATTACTAACTTAATTTCACTTATGTCATCCTATTTTCCCATAGACCCTGATTCATCTTATATTCCTAACTTCCTCAGAATTAATTGGTAGGGTTTTCACTTTTCATTCATGTCTATTTTTATGATCTGGCAATATCTTAGAATCCATTCTATTTCTGTCTTATGTAATCCGTTTCCAACGAGGGAGTTGTAGTCAAGCGTTCACTTTCCAGCAAATTTTCCTGTGACTTTTTGCCTTTGGGTTTCTTGGAGGGGAAATCAAGCTTGGAGTTCTCATGAGAATCAGCTAGGAGAGGGGTAGAAGGGTCTCAGGAGGAGGAATGGGTCAGGTGTTCCCGACGCTGCTACAGTCCACACCTGTTCCCTGTGGGGTCTCTCCTGGAGCTCCCATGGGCTGACCCCACCACCACTCTGGCTTGTTCTTGTTTGTTTGACTCTTTCTTCTTGTGTGGGGCATGTCTCTCCATGCTCAGAATTATTTTTGAGAAAGGTCTTATCTACTTCCTATTTTCCAGAATCTCAAATGGATTCCTGGTTTGCTCCTGGCATTTGGTCCTGTTCTCAGTGCTAGCATAGATTTATAACCACTTGGATAGCATTTTAAAAACTACTTGTTCATCTATTTGAGAGGCAGAGAATAGAGAAATAGATGTACCCATCCCCACTGCCAGCCCCTCACCCCAGCTCCCATCCACTGATTTCACTTCCCAAATGCCTACAGCAGCCAAGACTAGGCTGAGCTGCAGCAGAGAGCTGGGAACTCACTCCAGGTTTCCAAGCGCATTGCAGGAACACAATTATTTGAGCAAGAGGCTGGAGTCGGGAGCTGAAGGTGCATGTTTACCCAGGTTCTCTGATATGGGACACAGGCACCTTAACAGCATCTTGACTGCTGGGCTAAATGCCCACCCTGTTGTGATAGCTTTATGATTACTAAGTGGAGATTCTAGAAGTAAGGATGAAGTTCATTAGCGTGCTCTGCTGCCCAAAGAAGTACACTTTTGGAACTGTCCAAATGTAGACATAAATCATCTTTCTGATGTCTAAGCTTCTCAACAATCAGAAAGCTTTCATTTTATAATGCTAAGTTCAACAGGTCAGTAATTCAGCAAAATGATGGCCAACTTTTAAAAAGATTTGGATTGAAAAACATTTTTTTGGTTAATTTATACACTCTTTTCTCTGAGTTTATATAACATTTTTAGCACTGACCTAAAGCAATAAGAGTTAGTAGCCAATTCACACACACACACATACACACATGTATATACTCACACAAATACACCCCACACATATGTGAACACACACGTACACACATGTATATGAGCACACACCCGCACAAATACATACCTGTGCACATGCACATACATGTGCACAATACACATATGCACATGCACATACATATACACACACACACATATAGATACACACACACTCAAACTTTTTGTGTTTGGTTTCTCTGAAGTTCAGTCTTCCTCTACTTCCTAGTGTTTATTCTAGAGTCAGGCTTCTAAAGCAAAACAGCACAGGAAATGCTGTGGGATCAGGTCTCCAGCACTTTCAAATGTGCAGAAAATGCTCAGGTTTTTAGGTAGGGGTATTATCTTTTTATAAATGTGCTTGCCTCTGCAGGCAAGAGTTATCTGAAAAAAAATAAATAAAACAAACCCATTCTCCCAACTGAAACCTTTCCTGGACCATGAAACACCAGAGGGTTTTGCCCACACTGGGGAACTGCCACATCATGGTGCACACAACATGGGTCTATTTTCACAAAATCAAAATTGCTCTCTGCACACTTCTTATGACAGGCCATTAAAATGTGCAAAATGCACAGCAAAGCCACAGTACATAGTTTCGGAAACCAATTCTATCTCACTACGGAGACAGAGAGAGGCAACCTTCTCGTTAGTGGACACAGTGAGATGGAAATCTGTGTCTTCAGGGCAGAGATCCCTGAATTCAAACCCCATGGGTCACTTCAGAAATATCTTTAAAAATTTATTGATTGATTTGACACACAGAAAGACACAGAACTCGTGTCTGCTGGCTCATTCTCCAAATAACCTGCAATAGCTGGGAATGGGCCTGGCCAAAGCTGGGAGTCAGAAACTGAAACCAGGTCTCCTACAAAGGTGTCAGGGACCCGACTGAGTGAGCCATCACCTGCTGCCTTCCAGGGTGCACACTGGTGGGCAGCTGGAACCCAGAGCAGAGCTGGGATGTGAATCCTGGCACTCTGATGTGGGATATCGATATCCCAACAAGCATCTTATCTCCTAGGCCAAACACCCACCCTCAACCCATCTCTTTTCAGCTATGTGACCTTGGACAAGTTATTAACCTCAGGCTTTTATTTTCTTCATGGGTAAAACTAAGAGCATAATTCAACCTCATACAGCTATTGTGAGGATTTTGTGAATAATGTATGTGAAGACACTGGTCCACAGTAGACACTGAATTACTGTTTCCTTCGCCCTTCTTTCCAACAAAAACTCCAAGGTCAGAGAAGGTACATTTATTCACCTACTATACAGGGTACTTCAAAAAGTTTGTGCAAGTGGAATTAAAGGATAAGTTTATTTTGCTACAAAACAACTCTGAAATTCATGCATAGGAAAAGTATTCAAAAAGGTTCATACAAAAAACTGTGAATTTCAGGGTTTTTTTTGCATCAAAACAAACATATCAATTCCCTTTTTCCACGATCTTTTTGAAGTACGCTTGTATCTTCTCTTGACCACGAATGCTTTCAATTCAAATGATGAGACAGTGAGGAAAGCACCGGCCACTGTTCAGAATGTTCTAGTCTCTGGCAAATGATGCTGATGCCTGCCCACAATGTGGAGTTAACTAAGCATTTCTTCTGATTGCTTTTCCTACTAATACATATTTTTTTTTCAGATTTCATTTTCCTTGGTATTTTCCTTCCACTCTGGTGCCTGTGCACATGGCAAATCACCAACAGAAAGAAGGGTAATCAAGTGACACTGGAAAACATCTTTGTGCCATCATTGCTTACACTGACCTCCAGCTGCGCATGACAATTCTGGGGCTTCCCAATGCAGTCATGTGGGCATCTTTCTTCCCCAACCCTTTTGCATCATGGATGCCCAGTGGGGAGCCTCTGTTTCACAGGCACATCGCCTGGCTCAGGGTGGCCTTCATCTTCAAACACAGACTTGGAAGTGCCCAGGGCTGCTCTCAGCTCACTGGCTGCTCATGAGACCAACAAAATCCACTCTTCGTGAGTAGGCTTTGTAGGACAATGAGCAGGGTAGCTAATGTACTTTGAAAGCTCAAGACAGCATTAATAGTAGTGCCAAATGCTACTTCATGGAATGCAAACATTCCCTCTCTTTGACCACAAAGCCCATCTACTCAATGAGAAAATTCCTTCTTGGTCTTGTCTATTTCTGGATGAGGGCATACACATACCCAGCCAGCTGTTAACTTTTCTTCATGGGTTCCAAGGCCATTTATCTTGAGGTCTTCTGATTGATTGGCTTTCATTGCCTACTCATTTTCTTTGAGACAACTCATTATTTGCCTTAAGAAAATTTTCCCCTCTACATAGACTAGGACCCAACCATAAAAAAAACTTGATGTTTCTTTTTCCTAGGAGCACTTTAAGACATACCTTTTTTTTTTTTTTTTTTTTGACCCTCATTCCCTGAATAGGAGCACACAAAATCACTATGCGGCTTTATCATTCACTTGGGTGGTACTTAAACAAATGGCCTCCTATTTCCACACTTGATTTTTAAAGTGAATTTCTTAAACCCTACTCTTCCCTCCTCTGCCCTCGGCTTTCCCCCTTCTCCCATAGGAAGCTGTAGAAGAAAAGCATTTCTTACTTGGATTATTGTGTCCGGAGGATAAAAGCTGAGAGTCCTAAAAGAACAAGAAATACCAATTAATTATCTTATTTCGATGTTCAAAACCCAAGTTGAACACGGGATACATACTGATCATTCAGAATCAATTTGCTGCTCATAATCTCGGGCAGCTACTGTCTTGAGAAACATTTACACGAATGTGCTCGTTAAGAAGATCTCAGGACAGAGTTCACGATCACTTTCAATTTTGTATTATTGCCTTGTTTTGTGTTGAGATAAAGCACACGTAACATCAGATTAGCCACTTTAAAGTGAACAATTCAGTGTCATTTAGTATATTCATAAGGTTGGACAACGACCACCTCCACTTAGTTTTACAACATTCCCATCACTCCGAAGTAAAACTCATTACCCACTAAGCAGAGTTGCTCCCTTCACCACTCTCCTCCACCCCCTTCTCCTCCAGTAACCACCAATTTCCATCCATTTCAACAGACCTTCTGTATCATATATGTCATACAAACGGAATCATAAGCATGTGACCTTTTCACTCGGCATGTTTCGGAAGTTCACCCATGTAGCAGTTATCAGTAGTTCATTCCTTTTAATGACTGTGTGTATGAGCAACCACCTACCCATGCATCTGCTGTTGGGCAATTGTGCAGTTTCCACCTTTTGGATCCTGTGAACAGCGCTGCTGCAAACACGCATGCACACGTGCTTGTTTGAGCTGTGTTTCAGGGACTGTGGCAAGACTATGCTAACCTGTTTGAGGAACCATGTCGCGTTCCTACCAACAATGCATGAGGTGTCCAATATTTCCAGATCCTTACCAATGCATGTTATTTTCCATTAAAAATAATTATAGATATCCTTGTGGGTATAAAACCGTAACTCATTGTGGTTTTGATTTGTATTTCCCTAATAACTAATGATATCAAGTATCTTTTCATGTGTTTGGTGGTCATTTCTTTTTTTTTTTTTTAATTTATTTGACAGAGTTAGATAGTGAGAGAGACAGACAGAAAGGTCTTCCTTCCATTGGTTCACCCCCCAAATGGCCGCTATAGCCGGCGCTGTGCCGATCCAAAGCCAGGAGCCAGGTGCTTCTTTCTGGTCTCCCATGCGGGTGCAGGAGTCCAAGCACTTGGGCCATCCTCCACTGCCCTCCCAGGCCACAGCAGAGAGCTGGACTGGAAGAGGAGCAACCAGGATTAGAACCTCGCGCCCATATAGGATGCCAGCGCCGCAGGCAGAGGATTAACCAAGTGAGCCATGGTGCTGGCCCCTGGTGGTCATTTCTCAATCTTTTTTTTTTTTTTTTTTTTTTGAGAAATATGCATTGGAGTACTTTACCATTAAAAAATTGTTGGTCGTTTTGTTGTTGAGTTGAAAGAGTTGTTTATATAGTCTGGATACTATGCCCTTACAGATAGATGATGTGGAAATATTTATACCATTATGTTTTACTGATGTTTTTTGATGCAAAAACATTTTAAATTTTGATACAGTTTCATTTATGCCATTTTCTCTTTTGTTGCTCATGATTTTGGTGTTCTATCTAAGAACCCACTGCCAAATCCAAGGTCATAAATATTTAACTCTGTTTTCTTCTAGGAGGTTTATGGTTTTAGTTGTATTTAAGTCACTGATTCTCATATTACTGACTTTTAAAACAGATAGATTGATTTATTTAGAAAGAGAGAGAGAGGGGAACTCTCTCTGGGTCTTCGACTTGGGTCATCATCCACTGCCTTCCCAGGCATTTGCGTAGGAAGCTAGACTTTTGGAAGTTGAGTAGCCAGGACTCAAACCAGCTCTCAGACATGAGATGTGCATGTCCCAAAAGACAGCTTAGCCTGCTGAGTCACAGTGTTCACCACCTATTATTTTATTTTTATCATTTTTCTTCTTTAAAAATTATTTTCTTCTCACCTACTATTGACTTTTAATCTAACTCACTTCTCTTTGGAGGTACCTTTACTCCCAGTGCACTTCTGTGGCTGAGGCACTGTCTCACCAAACACTCTATCGAACAACTGCTGTGAATCTCACCCTGCTGGATGAGAGGACTACTACAGACATATCTGCAATGGCATAAAGCCAGTACTGCACAGTATTTTTAGTTTAATTTTGAGTTTAATTACTACATAGGTAAATAGAAATTGAACCTGACTTTATTTGCATTAAAACAAACTTGAGAAATTACATTCTCTTCCTTTGCAAAATTATTTATCATGAAATAGGAGGAAGAGTTATAAAAGAATGAATTGAGCTGGTGGAAATGTAAAAAGAAGGAAATAGCAGCACTTAAAATCCAGGAAACCTCCTTTATAATTCTGGTGTGTAGAACAAAAATCCAATGAAATGAGTTTTACTTCTATTACATGGCTAAACATATGTTACCTGAATTTTGCTGCACGAACATAGTTGTTATGAGCCAAAGGATGTTATTTAACGAGCCTTGTGGCATGTTCAAATACAAGTAATGATGTCTGTTTTAAAAATGCTTCCCTTGGAAAAGTATAAAATCCAGGCTGGTGGGTCGGGGTTGGGTAGGGCAAGTGGGAAGGAAGGGATTCCCACCCAATAAAGCAGACTGAGTCCTACAGAGTTTCTAATAAATCTCTTCAATGTTGGTAATGAGTTACCTGTCTGAAGAAAAAGAAAATGCTCAAAGCTCACTCTGAGTTTCAGCTTTTGGAAAGAGTTACATGAAGATGACATATTGTTCCTGCAATGGTGGGCTACGATATTACAAAAATGACTTTGGTCTATTTTGAATGGATACTGATACAAAGAAGACGCCCATAGCAAAACGCTCAAACAGACCTCATTTCACTTAATTAGTTTTAGTTGTGGACCTGAAAAACATTTTGGGTTGCATTTGCTTAATGCCTCTATGCTGTCTCAGATGTTGGCCCTGTGGATGCATCGAGTCCTGTAGAAGGGAGATTCACTCGCCAACAAACTGACAGGAAGGGCAACTGAGGCAGTGACCAGCATTACGTTGATTCTTCAAAAGAAGCAGCAACAGTAGGGTTTTTTCCTAAGACCCTGCTAACACAAAGGGGAAATGGAACTTTAAAATTTCTTAATGCATCCTAAAAACCTGGATGATGACTGCTGACTGTACATTTACAGCAGAGAGCCAAAGGTGAGCTGACATCCAACCTGCAGTATGATTAGACACTGTAAGACCACGTATTTCATAGACAGCAAGTTTCCAATTTTAACTGAAACACCCATGTCATTAGAGATTCTGAAGATTTCTGTTTTGTGCAGGAAGGGAGGATAGGTAGAGAATGCTTAAAGTAGTTAGGGCAATATATACATTATATCCATTATATAACATATGTAATATTGTATATGATGTATTATTATATATGATATGATATATAGTAGTATAATTATTATATATAATATATTCTATTATATATATATATGTGTGTGTATGTATATATATATATATATATATATATATATATATATATATATAAAATCACTGTCCCTGCAATGTAATCTTAGGTTTCCAGCTAATGTCTCTGGGTGGTGCCCAGAATGGACAAATGGCAGCTCAGGATGATTCACTGTAACCTCACTCTGAAGGAAAAAGCTGTCCCATCATCATTCCTACTGAAACGTGGCCAGACCTTTGCCAGTCTGCTCTTGGAGGCATCAATTACCTGATGAGCCTGCGCCTCAGTTCCAAACCACAGGACACCATCCTCACTGATAAGGTGTCTGCTGGCCAAACCTGGGACCACTGGCTGCTACATCTCGGAGTCCTGCCATGCCCAAGCAATACAGCAAAGAGGAAACGAGGACTACCAGCACCTGTGCCATGGCCCCGTGGGCACTGCCCAAACCCCACCCACTTCCATGCAGATGCAGCTGCAGGAGTTGCCCAGGCTAGAAACGGCCTGTGACAAATGCCTGTGATAAATCACCCACTCCCATCATGCACCTGAATCTGGCATTCCCATCATGCATTTTGCACATGGCACTTTTGAGCTTGCAAAAAGGGAGGCGTGCAAATGAGTGGTACTCAAGTCCTGCCCCAAACTCTGCCTCTTTTGAATATTCAATTCAGCTTTGCCCCAGGCACCGCACCCAAGGTGTAAAAGGAAGATCTCAAGCTTAGCTAATTGCATTACTCTCCCATGAGGTTGCCTGGACTCCCTCCTGAGTATATACTTTCTATTGGCCTTTGAATAAATCTTAATTTCCTGTTCACTTCTATGTCCCCTCCTTGAATTCTTTCTGACATGGAGGGAGATAAGAATCAAGGCCGACCCTAGTCAGGGGTTATCCTGAAACCCAAGGAGCTACAGATCTCTACTCCCCAGTGGGTCCTGTATTCTTCCCAGAACCAGAGCCACGCTGGGCTCACAGGAGAAGGAGACGAAGGCTCCCTCCTCAGAAAGGTCCACGTACTGAGGTCCTTTCTGTTGTCATTGCTCTCACCAAACCCCCTCTCCTGACACCCTCACGCCTATAGCTTCTGTCCCAAAGGCCTCCTGTTCCCCCGCAAAGGGCTTCTGTAAGTAGCCCCTTCCTACACGTCCATTTCGGACTCCTCTGGGACTAGCCCACGAGGCTGGCAAGGTTCCCTATGAGGCTCTTCATGGGTTCCAGAAAGTTCCACCAAGTCAGGAGTGGTGGCAACACGTGTACAAGTTATTATAACCTAGGGCTGAAAGTGAGGTCATGACCAGCGCATGAGTGCTCCGTGCCTGTGCGTCCTGTCCTCGTCCCTTGGCTTGGAACACACTGTGCTCTGCTTGGCAAACTCCTTTCCCTTCAAGGCTCTGCACTAGGGAGCACCAAGGGTTACTTGTTCTGGGGAATCTTCTGCAGTCCCAGGAGGATTTAGCTGTGTCTTTACATCTTCATGCACTGTGTCACAGCTCCATCACCATCCATGTTTTCAACCATGGCTTAGATTTTTTGGTTTCTTAAAGAAAAGCTTGATTGATGTATAAATGACAGAACATAAACTGTGCATCTCTGAAGTAAATAACTCAATATTAAGTATTATAAAAAGAATGCTACCCTTTTTAGCATCTTGACCCGAGGATGGTTTTATAACTTCATCTACTCATTAGAGCATATTCTAAAAATTTTATGTATAAAAAAAGTAGCTGTTGGGGCTGGTAAAGCCCCCGCCTGCAGTGCTGGCATCCCATATGGGTGCCAGTTTGAGTCCCGGCTGCTCCACTTCTGATCCAGCTCTCTGATATGGCCTGGGGAAGCAGTAGAAGATGGCCCAAGTCCTTGGGCCCCCGCACCCTGTGGGAGGCCCAGAGGAAACTGCTGGCTCCTGGCTTCAGATTGGCCCAGCTCCAGCCACTGTGGCTACTTGGGGAGTGAACCAGCGGATAGAAGACCTCTCTCTCTGTCTCTGCCTCTATAACTTTGCCTTTCAAATCAATAAATTAATCTAAAAAAAAAAAGCAGCTGCCTACCACCCCATTTCAAGACTTCCAAAGCTAATCTGTTGCTTTTAGGTTGCCCCATCATTCCTCATACGTATATATTCTGACAGTCAAGTACACAAAGAACCATTTCAGGTGATTTAGGGTACAACCCACAGACACAAATTCATATACTTCTCTATCTTTAAATCCTGAAGTCTTACTCCTAAACTATTTGTTGACACATGGGGATGCTACAACTCCTGTAAGATTTATTTCTTTATTTGAAAAGCAGAGACTGAGAGAGGGAGATGAAAAGAGTGAGGGAGAGGGAATCACAGGAGAGAGAGTGAGAGGGAAGTGAAAGAGGGAAGGAAAAAGAGAGGGAACCCAAGTATTGGGCCTTCATCCACTACCTCTCAGGCATGTTAGCAGGAAGCTGGTTTGGAAGTTCCCATTAGCCAGGCCTCAAATTGGTACCCCAATATGGGATGCAGGGTCCCAAGCAGTGGCTTAACCTGTTATCTCACAATGCCCGTTATTAATTGTGCTAGTGAGCTGAGCAGTAACGTTCACAGCAATCATTTTGCTGAAGACAGAAGCCATTAGGTGTACTGGTATGTGAGAAAGCCCTGCACTGAAGCGCCCACTGTAACAAATACCGTATTTCATCAAATGTAACCTGCCTGCCCAATCACATGAGGCTGCAATACTCTTGTATACTGCCATGAAAGAAAACTGCTCTCAATTAACTGTAAGATGCCATCAGCCCTAACACAAATCTCAATTTCTGGGATGTTAAAATGTGAGAAGACGCGCACCCTAGGTTGGTGACATACAGTAGTTCTCTAGTCAGGGTTCTCTTGGAGGAGTGCATTTATGCTGTGAGGGGGATACTCAGAAATGCTTTTTGGAACCACTGGAGGATGCGTCTACTCATCCCTCTCCTTGCTTGTCTATCAGTCCATCACCACGAACACAGAAGGCAGCAAATGTAAACACTATGTCTCAGAATTCCAGACCTCCATGGGAATCTAAACACTTCAGCAAAACTGCTTGATTTGGCTGAGTTTCTCTCCCCCTCACCAACCACTTCCATCTCATTCTTTTTCTATAAAGCACAAAAGAGTTGAAATAATGTAATTTGTAATTAATGTACACATTTAAAGAGAGAAAAACATAATCAACTGTCCAACTTGGAAGCACTTGGCTTTCACTCTCACCCCAGTGCCTACAGACAAAGGCAAGAGGATTCTGCTTTCTGGAATGACGCTAGAAGAGTCTGCCTAAGGCTTTAAAAGTCAGTCACCAACAGCAGCCTCAGACCAGGTCAGACCTCACCAGGTTCAGCACTGGTGGCCACTCCCCAGTGACGGTGAAATGCTAAGGGCTGGGACATAACACCTTCTTGAGGACACAAGATGTTTTAGAATTCTGACTTCCTTATGAGGGGACTTCAAAACGTTCACTGAAAACATATATTATGAAAAAAAAATGTCTGACTTTACATTTTTTCTGCACCCAAATAAACTTTCCTTATAATGCCATTTCTCACAAAGTTTCCGAAGCATCCTCATATTTGCATTTCCACCCCTGTGAGATTGCTGTGGAAATGAAAAGCAAAGGGCAGAGCAAATTCATTTTCTTCCTTGGTTGAAATACCTGATAATGGCAGCCCATTTAAGAGACTCGGCATTCTTTTCTTTACCAAATTCAATTACTTTTGAGATTTGAAGGAGGAGGAAGAATTGCTGGTAGTGTTTGTCTAGGGAATCGTGACTTTAAATGAATTCCTCAGAGGAAAAAAAAATAGCCAAGTTCATTATCGATCGACTTTACTATATATTATGTCCTTCAATACGCGGACAAAAGGAGGGAATTCACGGAAGTATTTAGCTAATTAATTTAGTGGCACTGGTAACTTGGAATGCAGTTAAATCGACTTCCTTGCCAAGGTCAGATGGCCCCCTTAATCTTAATAAGAACTTAATTTCATTGTTTATTAGTCATTTTGCAGATCTGCCCTCAGATTCCATAAACAACTCCAGCTCCAACACACCAGTGGTAATGGTAATGGCACCCATTTGCAGTCCACTTAATGAACCACAATGTCCAGCTGTCAGAACACCAATTTGCTGAGATACAGGTGAAAAGAGGCCACTCCGTGTGGAAATCGGTAACCTCCCTGACAGCAGGCAAATACCAGCAGCCCCCAAGAATGTCTGTGTCTTACTTCCCAGAACCTGTGACTGTGTCCTCGCCAATGGGATTCCAGGTATGACTGATGTATGATTTTTCAGGGTCAGCGCTGTGGCACAGTGGGTTAAGCCAACCAGCAGCCCATATAATTACACCACTTTGAGTACCAGCTGCTCAACCTCTGATCCAGCTCTCTGCTATGGCCTGGGAAAGCAGCAGAAAAAGGTCCAAGTCCTTGGGCCCCTGCACCCACGTGGGAGGCCTGGATGGAGGTCCTGGCTCCTGGTTTCAGCCGGGACCAGCCCTGGCTGTTGTGGGGCCATTTGGAGAGTGAAGATCTCTTTCTCTCCCTCTCTGTGGCATTCTTTGTTTCAGATAAATAAAACTCAAACTTTAGATTTTGAGGTGGGTTGGTCCAATACAGTCACAAGGTAAAGACGGAGGCAAAGATTCATAGAAGGTAAGACACAAGGAAGCAGAGGTTGGAATGACCTGAGTGGTGAGTCAAGGGACAAGAACGCCCCCTGGAAGCTGGGAAAGGCAAGAGAAGGAATCTTCCCCCGAGCTTTCCGAAGGAGCACAGCCCTGCCCACTCCTTCAGTGACACTGAGCCGGCCTTCTGACCTCCAGACTTGGAAGACAGCAAATCAGTGTTGTCCAAAGTCACCAAGTGTGGGACAATTTGTTACGTTAGAAAGGAAACGAACAAGCGATCTTGCTGCCTTGTCAGTACCTATTATGGTCTTTTTGCAAAAAAAAAGATGATGAAATTCTTGCTTTCTAAAATCACTTACTTTTTCCTAGGAAAAAGACCTAGAGATGGCTCCAAGTAATTCCTATTGGAGTCCCAAATAACACATATTTCTCATTTATATTTGAAATTATGTGTCCTACATGATAACAGTGTATGTTCTGAGTATAAAATAAGACACTTCTAACTTACTTTCTGTTTTAAAAGCCCAGTTTTTTTTAATGTGGCTATGCTTCTGCACCTTGTATCTGCAGAATTTCTCATCCTCATACAAATGAAACTACATAGCCCCTGACCAGCCTTCCTCCCTCCCCAGCCCTAGTAGCCATCACTCTACTCTCTGCTCTCATGAGTTTCACTGTTTTAGATTCTACACAGAATCAAGCTCATGTAGTATTTAACTTCTGTGTCCAGCGTATTTGACATAGCTCAATGTCCATGCTGTATATACAAGAGCATATCAAGAGTGCAAATACGTAATGTCTATAAATATGAATAAGAAGGTGCAGACCTCATCCGTGCTGAAAAAACCATCCACCTGATTTCCCCGTGCTGAGGGGGCTGGAGTCCTGGAAATTTCAGATGGGGTCTGGCTGAAATTGTACCAATATGGTGCCACACTCGTTCATTCAGGAGCTGTCTGCAAAGCCTTAATAGTCACTGTCTAAACCTTCAACGAAAAAGTCTGTTGACTCTGATTTAAACAGAAAGGTGTTGGGAGAGAATAAAATACATATACTGAAAAACAGAACAAAGCGTCCTGAAACAAGACTATGTATTTCTGAGAAACTCTGCTATTGACACAGTCCTACTTCAACCCAGTAGGAGAAAAATGGGCTAATACGTTGATAGTGTTATAAAAATTTACTAACCATAGAAAAGAATAAAACTAGAATTCTTAATCATATCATCCATGAAAAATCTTTTTAAAAGCCTAAAGAACATTATAAAAAATAGAATAAATTAGAGAACATTGTTAGCATTGGAGAAGGGAAGATCTTTTCTCTGTGACATGAAAATTGAGTGCTTCACTAGTATTAAAGGCACAAAAATAAGATTATGCTAAAATATTTGCATCTTATACAATAGACAAATGGCTAAGGTATGAATTCCCACTTTTTAAAACTAGCCGTATGTATGAATGGGTAACTTGTACAGGAAAAAGGGCCAATGCTCAAGGTTAAAGGTAGTTGGGTAAATACAAATGAAAGTAATGCGAAATCAATTTTTCATTCATCATACAGATACAATGATAAAACAAGCATAATATTCATCACTGGGTGAGACACATAAAAAACACTCTTGAAACACAGCTATAGGTAAATGTGGCTTCTGATGCCTCCAACTCCACCACTTCTATTCTAGATATCCTTACCAGAGATATTCAGTAGGAGATTATTCACAAAAACTGTTGTTTGTAAGTGTGTGTGTAATAACAACAGACAACAGGCTTAATATTCACTCAAAGGAGCTTAAATTACTATATTATGGTAAATCTATACCATAAAATATTGTCCTGCTATTGAAAAGGATAGAGAAAATCACTCCAAATACATTTTGTTAAGGGAAATCAAAATCAACTTTTAGAATGGAATTTATCACTGTGATACCAGTCACAAGTGATTATTTCAATAACTGAGCTTGGAAATTTAGAAAGCTGAATATACACATATCTCTCCATAATGCCCAGGAAAAATGACTGAAATGGTACACATCAAACAAAGCTTGATAGTAACCACTGGGCTGGGAAATAAACTCTGGCCTGGGAATATCACAGACTTCACATTTTGCTATCTTTCTATCTGCATAATCCGATTTTTTTTTTTGACAGGCAGAGTAGACAGAGAGAGAGAGACAGAGAGAAAGGTCTTCCTTTGCCGTTGGTTCACCCCCCAATGGCTGCTGCGGCCGGCGCACCGCGCTGATCTGAAGCCAGGAGCCAGGTGCTTCCCCTGGTCTCCCATGCGGGTGCAGGGCCCAAGCACTTGAGCCATCCTTCACTGCCTTCCCGGGCGACAGCAGAGAGCTGGACTGGAAGAGGAGCAACCGGGACTAGAATCCGGCGCCCCGACCAGGACTAGAACCCAAGGTGCCAGCGCTGCAGGTGGAGGATTAGCCTATTGAGCCGCGGCGCCGGCCCTGATCTTTTATAATGACTTTGCTATTATGTGTCAGTTGCAGGATAAAAAGAAATTAAAAGAAAGCTTACTAGGTTTGTACATAAATGAAACACAGTTTGTGGCTGATTTTCTAGTGTGCTTTTCCTTAGAAAATACAGAACTTTTTAAAATATTTTCTAAAATATTAAAAATATCTAGAAAATATTTTAAGCTTTAAAATGGATATCCAAGAGAAATTAAATACTACATGTCTTCATTTCTAAGACATTGAGTTTTATGATATGTCATTCATTTAATAAGTTTTTCAGGAACACCGAATGTAAACAAGGATTGCAAGGTGCATTTCAACTTCACAAATGTATGTATTTAGCTACAATGATGATAGTAAGTATCACAATTTGCCCAGGAGGACGGAAGGATAGGAAGCAAGACTGCAGGCTGGGATCTCCTGCTTTGATGAATCAATACTTGCTTGCAATTGTTCAGATCTAATTCATGTGCCTCTGTTAGGACTACGGGCAGAGGCAAGGAAAGTTCACGGTCAACTCACTGTCCACTACAAATGTCTATGTGAGCACAGTGTACTCCCCTGAGTGCTGCAGGAGCTCACCTTATTTGGAAATGGAAATTTGCTTGGTTCCACTTTGCCAGGTGCTTGAATAGCAGAAAGTGGTGGAAGCCAGGTCATCTCCTAAAGTGGGGAAGGGGATAAAAACAAACAATACTGTGACACAGAGACCACTGTGAATTATCACTGAGCCCCTGCTCAGTGCCTTGAATGCAGATGCTAAATACCATCAGGTCCCATGCTAAAAGCAACCCACTGAACAGAGGGACAGGTGCAGCTGGCCCTTGGAGGTCCTTAATTACTAGCCCTAAGGATTCCAATCACTGGATATCAGAGGTCATTCATTTCCCCTCTAGAGGACATCTCCATGTTCTGTCTTGTTTCAAGGGGTTTGACCCTGAGCACTTGCATGTAACACCTAGACTGGAGCTCACTTGGCCATCATTAATATTCCCTAAGCGACACGGCATTGCTGACCAACAGAAGGAGGGCTGTGAGCACTGCAGACCAACCAGGGACCTGGAGGCAAGCTGAACACGCACCTCCTGGTTCCGCCTTCAATCTGTAAGGAGCTCACTCTGGCCACGTGGGGAGCCTGGGAATTAGGCCACTTGCTCTGGGTGACTGGCTCCTTGTCTGGGCACTGCAAAAAATGCTTCCTTTCTTCCACCACCCCAGTGTCAGTGATTGGTTTTCTGAGAGCCAGGCGAGTGGACTGAGTTGGGGGGGATTCAACAGCAAGTCCTCCAGTTTTGGGGGTTGCTCTACACCAAAGTCAGAAACATAAAGCAGCCGTGCAAGTACATCGTGATTAGGCATGAAAAGGGTAAGGAACGAGTAAGGGAGGAAAGGAACTTTTTTATATATAAAAAAAGACACGAAACCCACTTTTATGATTTATTTTCCTAATTTTACCAACCCTTGGTTCCATGGCTATCCCCATGTTCCCTTTCTACCTTGAAATAGGCCATCCTATTTTCACTTCATTTAAGCCAGTGAGTAAAGGGACAAGCCAGTAGTGACAGTTCTATGGAAAACGCGGTTCAAAGGAACTTGGATTTGACCCTACAAAATTCACAGGGTGTCCCTGAGGAAATGCACAAAGTGCTTTGGATGTTAGGAGTCTGTATCAGAGGAGCTATTTATACCATTTTGGATAAAGAATGAGTTACCCATCAATTCCACACACCATTTTGGTCACCCACGAAGAAGTGAGGAAACAAATCACACATATGAAATGAGGAAAGAGAACGGTGTCATTTTCATAACCCAGTATTAAGAACACAGCCTGAGCTCAACATGCAATAATTAGTCACATGCCTGCTGACCTACACTTTCCCTAAGCTGAGAGAGGCAAGGAGGAGTTAGTTTGTTCACTTCTAGTACTCTCCTTCAGTTTCAGCTCCTGAAAGATAGTCGCAATCAAGAAATGATGATAAGGGGCCTGTGCTGTGGAGTAGTGGGTAAAGCCACCGCCTGCAGTGCCAGCATCGCTTATGGGCACTGGTTTACACTGCTGCTGCTCTACTTTAGATCCAGCACCCTGCTAATGGCCTGGGAAAGTGGCAGAAGATGGCCCAAGAGCTTGGGTCCCTGCCACCCACACAGGAGACCCAGATGAAGTTCCTAGTTCCTGGCTTCCGCCTGGCTCTACCCTGGCTAAATGTCTCTGTAACTCCTTCAAATAACAAATAAATCTTAAAAACACACACAAAGGATTTTGAAATTAAACAGATTCCTGGTGATCAGGAAGCCAACTTGGAGCCTAAAAATAGGTTCAAAACACTACTTCTTGGTTTGTTTGCACTTTGAAATCTAAGCATGAGTACAGGCAGGAGTTGGCCCATTTTTAGAGGGATTATCTCACTTTGCTGGGAGGCTGTGGTCTGACCCCCTTTAGTAGGTGGTTGGGGATTGCAAAGGGCTCTGTTGGGTTTTGGAAACGGAAGTGTTTCCTAAGGGTGGTCTCACGCCTTCTTTCCTTGGGTCACTCTCCTTCCTCCAGCAGAACCTCAGATGGGGCTGAGCCAACCTGGGCGCCAAGGGTAGGGGCAGGGGGTGAGCTGAAAGCCACCCGAGAAGGATTTCAGATCCTGCATTGCCTCTCCCCCATCATGACAAAGGCACCACATGCAGCAGGTGGGACACATGCATTCAGGGGGTCTTTCTTCATTGTGCAGCTACCAAGGTTCCTTCCAGGAAAGCAAACGAAGATTCAGTGGCCTTTTACGTCTCTCTCTGCTCCTATCTGCCAGTGTCTCACTGTCCCTTTTGAGGAGGCTCTCAGGTAGGACTTCCATGTTTGTATCCAGAGAGGAATCTGTCTTTAATTGGGAAAGCTAGATGAAACCAATGGTTTTCTAGTACTTGGGGCATTTTTCAACAAGGGTCTACTTTTCAACATCATCCCTTTTTATTGCTTTACAAGTACTCTACTTGCTTCTTCTCATCTCTTCTCTTGGTGTATGAATGCCCTTCCTCCAACATGGATCTGGATTCTTCTCTGTCCATCAAGCTTCACCCCAAACATCATGTAGGTCTTGAGGCTTTTGCAAATTCTCTTTCTATTTCAATATGACAGTCCCATGACAATATGTCTCAAAAACACCTGTTTTTTCTTCTTTCTCAGTAACTTTTTTATGGTTTCACGTCATCGTGTCGTGAGTACACAACTCAATCTACATCCTTTCTCTGACGTCTTTTCCTTAATGATGAATAAAGATCACACTTAGGAATCTTAATCATCTCCTTCAAGAGCATTCAATTTTATTAAACATAATCCCCAAACAGGAATCCTTATAATCCTTTTCAAGAGCACTTGGACTTACTAAATATAATCCCCCAAAGAAGGACTATGAATCCCTAAAGAAGGTTAGTGTCTACTTATCTTTGTGTAGAAGGGAACATCTTACAAGGTAAGTACCCAACATAAACAAGTTGAATTGAACTGAACACTCACGTTTCAATGCAAACTTGCTTGCTAACATTGGCTTAAGTGTAACTAAGCATTTCCATGTAATTTTCCCATTTATCCTACTAAACACACAAAGGAATAATAAAGGCATTATACTTGCTCAAAACGTTCAAGTCCTTGAGAATTTTCAAAAACATAAGAATTATATGGATAAACTATTTTAGCTCATTTGTAATATAATGAAATACAAAATATGTTATGCAATTACAAAATAGCATGCAGTTGATAATTTGCAATGGCTTTATGAGACTGAGTATCCATTACATTGAAATTCCACATTAGGGTTGCACGGAAAAATCAAGTGCAAATTGACTATTTCTACCTCCTCTTCTGTCAGTAACTCAGTGAGCCTGGGTAAACCTTGTACTCGGTAAATTTTAGATTTTTCCAGCTGTGCATTTTAGAATCAATAAGATCTCAGCTTCTGGTATCTTAGGATCAGAGGAGATGGGGTGTTAACTAAACCATGGTTTAATCATGAAGATTAAATGAGATAATATACAAAGAAAACAGTGTAACTCTCTTCACATTTAAATATTCAAAAGAGGAACTGATTGATACCAAGCTGGATTTCTGAATTCTTACCTCTAAAATGAGAAATACAATTTCCCCCCAAGCTGCATTTGTTAATGAAAGAGTACATGGAGAAGTGTTTTCATAACAAATGCAACCTGTAATTAAGCTGCTAAGTGTTAATACAAACGATGTATTACTAAAACAAGGATCACTAGGACTCCAAAGGATGATTTGTACTTTATAGTGGAGAAAATGTCCTGAAGTTTTCTCATGGTAATAAACCTTTGACAAAGTAACAGCAGTCAGCGAGATGAGACTTGATAAAAGTATTTAACTTGTAACTTTATTTCTGGTGCTTATTTAAAGTATAGGCAAGGATAGAATCTATCATTCCTCCTAAAATTTTACTAGTTTGCCTTACATAATTTTCCTGATAGACAAAGAAAGTGGTTTAATTGAAGGACACTGATCCTACCCCACTGCACACACTATCCCCATCCTCGTCCTTGCTTCCGGTCTTCCCATCTAAACAATCCCTTGGTCACTGCTTTGTTCTATTCACAAAAGACCCCTTTGTCTGCAGAGGATATGTTCCAAGATCCTTGCCACATGCCTGAAACTGTGAATAATAATAATAATAATAAGGAATAGTATTTTTCCCTACATACACATACCAATGATAAACTTTCACCTTTCCACTTAAAGCAAGCACTTTATAGCTTCCCTTTGGCAAATCCAAACTGCATTACTCCTCTTGTGCTTTGGAGCCATTACTAAATAAATAAGGGTTCCTTGAACACAAGTGCTGCGACCACCACAGCTGGTCTCACATCTGAGATGGCTATGAACTAACAGGCAGGTAGCACACGCAACATGGATACCGGACAAAGGGACGTTTCATGTCCCAGGCGAGAGGAAGCAGAATATTGTGAGATTTCACCATGCTATTCAGAATGACATGCCATTTAAAGCTTATGAATTGTTTACTGCTGGAATTTTCAAGTTAGTATTATTACCAAATCATGGTGGACTTCAGGCAGCTGAAATGGCAGAAGGGAACAGTGAGTGAGAGGAGTACTGTACCAGCTGCTCATCTGTAACTTCCTGGGTCACATAGAGGAGAAATGGAACGCTCAGGCTCACCTACTCCAAAGTCTAGCCAGCTACCACCTGCCCTTCTGCTCTCCCCTTCCACCCCTGCACTTCTTGCTCTCCCCTTTAACCCCTGCACTTCTCTGTTCTGCTTCTTGCCTTTTTATTTTCTTGCCACTTAGGGATCGGCCACATCCTACTTCCCCAGCACTGAGAGGCCTTCCGTTTTGAGCTTGGGTTTCTGAGCCTTTTAAATACTCCATGTGATAGGATTAGGAATCTACAGCTTCACCTGTCTCATCTCCCTAAACAAATGTCTAACCACCTAAGGGACAGACTGCAGAGTGAGTTTTTACTCCTAGCACAGGCATAAAATGCTGACTGTCTTTATAGTAAAGACTCACTTTTCTCCTAAAACGAAAGAACAGATGGCTCAATGATATAGGCATTGAATATTCCATTTCATTATCAGTTTGACTTTTTCTCTAGCCTTTACACACCGACTTGTAGGAGGCAAGAGACACACGGGCCAGTTTGCCTTTTCACATCTACTGAACAGCAAGACTGACGTGATTCCCAAGAACACACAGTCTGCATTTTGTACAACACCCTTCTCCCTCCAAACAGCTGCCTGTTTATTCTGATGTCACTACATTAGCCTGGCTTAGATTTAAGGTATCCATTCACCAGTGTAACTCCCTGCTATTAATGGAGAGAAGAAACAAAAATTGAATTTTAGCCTGAAGTCTAATGTTAGAGTTCAAAATGTGCAGCTATGAAGATCTGCAAAGTATATTTAGTTTGCTAACAGAAAACACTTAATTTTTTAGAGTGCAATGTCCGTCTTGCCAGTGTGGACCTTAGTAGTGTGCATGACTAAAGAGCAAATTAAAAATGAGTGATGCTGAGAAAGGCAAGATTTCTGCTCAGAAATGTGTCCAGTGCCACACTGTGAAAAAGGAGGGCAAGCCCAAGTCTGGGCAGAATCTCCATGGCCTGTTTGGGTGGAAGACAGGTCAGGCTGTTGGATTCTCTTACACAGATGGCAACAGGAACAAAGCCATCACCTGGGAGGGGGACATTCTGATAGAGTATTTGGAGAAGCTCAAGAAATACATCCCTGGAACCAAATTTATTTTCGTTGGAATTAAGAAAAAGAATGAAAGGGCAGACTTGATGGCTTATCTCAAAGAAAATTACTAATGAGTAATAGCTGGCCACTGCCTTATTACAAAACAGGAACGTCTTGTGGCTTTATGTACACCATAACTTAATGCTCATAGTCCAGAATCCGGGTCACGAATGGCTAACAGAACTGAGAGTCCTGAGTTAACTAAGATCGACTTGTGTGATTAAATGAATATAGCTGTATTCATTGACATTTTGGTAGTAATTCCAGTTCAGCAACGGAGTCAGTATTTTCTCCTTCTAAGGCTATGTATGACTAGACTTAACTATTAATGTTCAACTTTTTGCACAAATGGGGAATGCCATCTCAAAACCTGTTGGGAGATTGGATTTATATTTAAACACTGGGAAAATCTCTTCACTGTCTCAGAATCTTCCTTGTGTTCCGATGTGTTCTTCTAAAGGCAACAGCTGATGGGTAGAAATGTCTGGTCTTAACTATGATGATCTAATAAGAACTTCCTGTATGCAAACTGCTGCCTTTTACTTGGTGTATGTGTATCGAGTAAAGAATATTTAACACTTCTAACATTTTATAGATGATCTTTAAGGCCAGGTGCTTTGAAACTCAGCATGACCAGGCAGAGTGACACGTTAAGCTTCATTGTTGAATTCTTCCCTACCTTAGACTAAGTTATAATTCAGGATGGCCTATAAGAAACCATTTGGAAACACATAAAATTGGGGAACTACTCTATATTTTGGTTTAGTAATGGTGTTTTTGCCAACTCATTACAAGGATTAAGGTTGTAGAGATACAGCATCGGCATAAAATTTCTAAATTATGTGATCATAAGACTTAGCAGAATTAAAAACAAAATTACAGATCATGAAAAAAAGCTTAATTTATTTTAAACTCAAAAGTTCTTAAACAATATTTTCATTTCCTTACTAACATCAATGAATAGAAATAAACTCTCCTGGCCTCTCTCCCCTGCTGATGGTCTCCCCACCACCATGCACGTTGGCCTTGCTCAATGGCTTCCAGAGATTTCCGGTTGGGGTCTTCAAGATGCTCTCTCATAAGGCCCCATCAGGAAAGGCTGTGTTGTTTCTGTTAGTTGTCCATATGGTCTTCTACTACCCCCAATTGTTTTTCACTTTTCCTTCATGTTACCCCAACTTTAGTTGCTTCTCTAGTCTTCCTTATCACAGCCTCACTGTGGAGATAACACTGCTAGGCCCCTGAGCCCTAGGCCCTCCATCCTCCATTAATAAATGAACAATTTGTTTGGTGCTGTGAGTTCTCTTTTCATATTTGACCACTATCAGATTATAATTTGTACAATCCCTATGAGATTATAAACTTCAGGGGAAGGGGTCATATCTTACACTGTCTTGTGATTCCTAAAAAGCCCAACACAGTGGATAAAATAATACAAAGTCATGTACTATCTCCAATGTCCTCTTTCCTTGTTTATAAAGTAATGGTGATCATAAATTGTAAATACAAGTTGAGTCACTCTCATCTGTAAAACTTGGAATTAGAATTGTTTTGGGATTTTAAAAAATTGTGAAAAATCTATATCCATCATGAGGTATCTTGGGAATGGGGTCCAAGTCCAAACACAAAATTTATTTATGTTCATGCACACACAGCCTGAAGGTGACGTCATGTAATATTTTCAGTGCACCTGCGTTCTGACTGTGAACCATCGCATGAGCTCAGGTGTGGAATTTTCCACTTGTGGCATCACGTCAAGAGCTGAGAAAGTTTTGCAGCATTTTGGGTTTCCAATTTTTTGGATTCAGGCTGCTCAACCTGCACTTGTCCTGTTGAGTGCACCTGGCTGTGGCCAGGATCCAGAGAGATTAGGCGGCTTCCTTCTCTGTCAGCCTCCGAGGTGTGCTGGAAACGAGTATCCACCTCGGCAGAGCTGGCCGATGACCACAGTTAACACCACAGTTCCTTGTGCTCAGAATCTCACTCATCTAAGTAAGACACGGGACTACGTCCACCCCTTGACAATAAACATGAGAAATGCAGAAGCTGGCATTTATGTGTGGCAGCGGCTGCGTCAGATGAGGCTGGGATTTCGTTTTCAGTTTTCTTATCGGAACGATCACTCAGCTTTTTAGTTCTTTCACATGCATCATCTGTGTTATGACACTCTTCAGATAAGTGCCGTGGCCACCAACAGAACACGGTCATTTTCATCATACCGCGTATCTCCTAAGTGATGGCAGCTAACAGGAGCCACGTGTCCAGGGAAGGGGACGACAGACTCTCTGCAGGCCTAGCCCTGGGCAGCTGAGCACTAGCCCTGGACTAGGAGAGAAACACACTCCTTCCCCAGTGGGACCGAGGAGCACCTCCAGACTGCCCTGGCCTTGGGGGGCAACTACCTGATACTCCTCTTTAAGCACAGATTCTACGGTCAGGCTGGACTCAGAACAGGGAAATCACAGGCTAAACCTCAAGTTGACTTCTAAATTAACAAAAATTCAAGAACATCCCTATTCTACATTTTGAAAATTAATAATGAACATGATGCATTAATACCCATTAATAATCAGTTTGGTGGAAATACTACTTACGGAAAGCTTTTGGAAAAAATAGTGGCTTGTGGTGAGGGGAGAGAAGTCTCTCTCTCTCTCTCTCCCTCTCTCCCTTTCTATTTTTCATAGTAGAGCTTTGGCTGCTAAAAAAACCAGAAACCAAAAGTACAACTGATCCCAACACAGAAAGAAATAAGCAATTAAATAATAAGATCCTATAAAAACAGGGCTAGCAAATACCATAATGAGATCTCCTTTCTTTAAGCTGAAAATTCAGGAATATGCCCAATTTGAACCAAAACTGGTCCGAGAAAGGGATGTGCAGCAGCTATGCAGCTGTCCCCAGGATCCTGGGGGGTTGGTCCAGGACATGCAGCAGGTGCCATAATCTAAGTGCCCCACCCACCCCAGAATGGTGCAGCATTTGCATACAACCTACACACATCCTCCTATACAGTTTAAATCATGCCCGAGTCACTGGCGATACCTAATACAATGTAAATGCCAGGTGAAAGGAGTTGTCACACTGCCTTGCTTAAGGGACAATGATGAGACAAACCATCCATACATGTTTAATACAGACATGGTTTCTTTCAATTTCATTTTTTTTATCTGCAGTTGGATGTGGAACTCACAGACAGGGAGACTCAATTGTCTAGGTGTTATCTGGCCTCCTCCATACTCGTGGGATGGCAGTGTCTCAGATGGGTCACCTGCCAAACTAGCTCACTGTGATGCCAGGGCTTCTGTACTTAACACCATCCCTCGCCCTCAGTGAGGTTAATCATCAGGAGATGAAGGGTGACGATCAATGGGATCACTGGCTGGAGAAGAATTTTCAATTCAGGTTTCGCAGACTGACAAAAACAAAGGCAGACCTGCACATGGAATCCCAGAGGGCATCCTCCAGGCATCACAGGGGCTCCAGAGTCCAACAATTCCCAGTTATGCAAAGGCTGGGACCACACAGCATCTGGCCTTTCACGACTTCCCTAACATCACACACACACACACACAAATACTACTTACTGCAAGGAAATCGATCCACCCCATCTTCAAGACTTCCTTAACATCACACACACACACACAAATACTACTTACTGCAAGGAAATTGATCCACCCCATCAGGGACACCCCAGCTGAACTTCAGCTGTCTCTGCAAACTCAGTGCTCTCCACATTGAGCAAAGCCCAGACACAACATTCATCTTTAACCTTTTCATGCTAGAGCCCTTATTTTCTAGAGATTCCTTGTTCAGGGTGAAATTCTATTGCTTTCTCAGCTTCATTTTAGGGAGCAAGTGACTTGTCTTGTTTTGCTGTCTCTGTGTTAAGCATTGTCCCTGTTGCACCTATGTACTTGAAAACTTTTAGAATAAAAGGCATTCATTTCTAAAATTTATTTTTAGATACATCTGGTTTTCTGTGTTCACTTTATTACAGTGCTTAAAACATAATATGGTTACTAGTATTTATTTTGGGGGGTTGGTTTTAGAATGGAACCTTGTGTTAAAATGTTAAAAGCAGTAAAATGTACACTGGGTCTCAGACATTAAGGAAGGTGGTAACAGCGCTACGGTGTGCACAGCTGCAGGGACCGAGCGGCTGTGTTGAACCCAGATGACAACTTTGCCACCCAGGTCCCGCTGTAACACACAGACAGACACCTGCTGGTGTCTGCCACTCTAAGAAATCCTGTGTTTCTGATAAGGAGTAATGGTCTAATTTTAATTTTTTAAGAAGATTTCCTTGTTTGGAAGGCAGAGCAAAAAGACAGAGACAGAGAAAGACAGAGATCTACCATCTGCTGCTCCACTCCCCCAAAATTTCCAAAGCTAGTTTGGGGCCAGGCTAAAGCCAGAAGCCAAGGACTCCATCCTGGTCCCCCATATGAGTGTCAGGATCCCACGTACTCTGGCCCTGCTCTGCTGCTGTATTAGGTGGGAGCTGGATTGACAAGAGAGCAACTGGAACTCCAATTGGCACCCTGATATGGGATGCCAGCATCGCAAGCAGCCGCTTAGCCTGCTGCAGCACAATGCCAACCCCCTAATTATAAGTTTTAAAACACAACTTTAAAAATTAAAGGGTTAAATTTCAAGATGGGGCTGGTATTGTGGCACAGTGAGTTAAGCTGCTACCCACAATGTCACTATCCCATATGGGTGCTGGTTCAAGTCCCACCACTTCGGATTCAACTCCCTGCTAATGTGCCTGGGAAAAGCAATGGAAGAGGGCCCGAGTGTTTGGGCCCCTGTCACCCATGTGGGACATCTGGATGAAGCTCCTGGCTTTGGCCTGGCCCTGCCCTGGCTGTTGAGGACATCTGGGATGTGAACCAAAAGATGGAAGACTGAGTTCAATATTGCTCTCTCCCTCTTTCTCTGCCCCCCACTTCAAATAAATAAAGCAAATTTTTAAAAAAAGTATTTCAAGGTAAGTGATAGGAATTTTCAAATCCTGAATCTGGGGCTGGTGCTTCCCAGTGTCATTTCTGGGAACAAATCGTGTTGAGTCTAGGTTTATAAGAACTGAACCAAATTTCTGAACAGCTCTTTAGAAAGGTCATGTTATTAATTGTCATTTTATTTCAGACTCACATGGTACCTCTTAGTGGTGGCAATAAACACCCGAAAATTAGCCCTTCTAATAGCCATGGAGATTATAATTAATCTTTGAATCATCTGTGGTTTGCCATTATCAAGCTGTTCTTTCAGATGCATCACAAGGGAAAGTCTGTGTTTTTTAGAACAGACAGGAAGTCTGCGGCAGCTAGAAGAGGTGGTAACTACATATTTGGCCATGTTTTCCATGTAACCTATTCCCGAACCCTTTTCATAATCTAGAAACATGCATTCGACAGAAACCCTGTGTCAGACACAGAGCGGAACAGAACAAGCGTGGAGCTGGCTGTGTGACACTAACCATGCCACAGACCTGCAGGACAACCTTGAATAAGCTTACTTTCCAATCAGTGAGTATCCTCCTCTGTAAATTGTGTTAATAATCCTTGCAGGATTACCTAAATGATTACTCACGAATATGCACGGTACCTAAGGTGATATCTGCCACATAGTAGGCAGTCAATAAAAAGTAATTATTGCTATATTATTACCACTATAATCAGTGTTGGTGGCTATTGGCTTGGGCCTTGTGCAGAGAGGTCATGAATGCAGAAGACGTTTATGAGTTTGTTTTTTTAATCTATTTCAGTCTGTTAATTATTTAATATTTAACTGGTTAATTATTCATAGTCAAATAGAAGGCATAAGAGAAGTGTGCTTATTAAGCAATAATTTGCTTCCCTGACTCCCTTGGCCACTGAAGCCCCGTGTGCACACAGATAAGGGACAATGTTCAGCTCAGGGCCTGGGATTTTCCTTAAAGGTGACAGTCGCTGACAAGCAGGATCCATGCTCTTTCTCAAAGCGCGTTTTGGGGTTCCACAGTTCAGAGGCTCTACATTTACACCTGCGGACCATCACTGGGGGCAGGGGTTAGGGTGGTCCAGCTAGTGCCCCTGCACCGGGATGACTGAAGGTGGTGGTGAGCAGGCTGGAAAGACGGACAGGGAAGGTGAATGCAGGGTGAGGGGTGTCGTCCAGGCAGGCAGCAGGGAAGGCAAGCAGCCCAGGCAGGAATCTGGGGCCAGGGTAATCTGGGGGGAGTTCTGGTCTACCAGAGGGAGGGTTAGGAGGACCCTGCTGAAGGCATACCTTACCTCCGGTCCCTTTCTAACGTTTCCCAGCATAGTTCATTTTCATTGCACAGACTTCTGTCTACAGCAGTCCTCCCCTTGTCCACAGGGGCTTCATCCTAAAACCCCACCACGTGCCTGAAACCAAAAATGGTGCTCAGCTCCTCCTAGGCTACGCTTCCCCCTCTACATTTATATACACACTGTGCTTTTTCCATCTTAGCTTCAGCACATAGCACACACCGCGGCTGCATGTGACCAACGAGCACACGTATTTCTTTTTCCTTCTTCACAATTTCACACACAGATTAGTTTTTACAGTAGATCTTAGCAAACTCCTATGACTCCTTCCCTTTCCAAAGTCAAGAACTTTCACTTTTTCACTTAAAGAAAGCACTTCATGGCTTCTCCGTGACATAACGTAACCACCAGCACCACTTCTCTTGTGTTCCGGGGCCAGTATTAAGTCATGACTTGAACACAAGCACTGTGACACTGAAGTGAATCAAGGATCTGGCCAGGGACCAGCAGTTCAGTGGCACATACGGTGTGGGGACACTAGACAGAGGGATGCCTCACATCTGCAGGACCCAGAGATGGTGGGGGATGTAGCAGGCTACTTGGAACACACACAATTCAAAACTCAGGAATTTCTTATTTCTGGAATTTTCCATGTCATATTTTTGACCAGGACTGACTGTGGGAACAGAAATCATGGAAAGTGAAATCATGGATATGCAGGAACTACATTCCTCTTTTCGGTTTGGGAGATGATTTATAAATCACTGAATGGCATTGTCCCAAGCCCCGCATGGATGTCTCTGAGCCTTAAGGATGAACATGACTCTATAGGAAACCAGAAATGTCCACAGAAGTACTCCACATCTTGATCACTGAACCCAAAGGCTGATGGGAAGCCACTCAGCCTTGGAGAATCCATCTTTGCCCTACTTCCCCTGACCCCTGCCTTTCCTTTTCTTTTTAACCACAAGATTATCCTTAAAAAGGAGAAGCAAAAGATTAAAATGTTTCCCTCAAAAGTTCATGGGTCTGCAAGAAAAGAGACGTTAAGGCAAGAAATATAAGTAGGGGGCCAGCATCATGGCACAGCAGGTCAAGCTATCACCTGTGACTCCAGCATCCCATATGGGCACTGGCTCGAGTCCTGGCTGCTTCACTTACAATTCAGACTACTGCTCCTGGCCTGGGAAAAGCAGAAGATGGCCCAAGTGTTTGGGCCTCTGTCATCCATGTAGGAGACCTAGATAAAGCTCCTAACTCCTAGCTTTGACCAGACTCAGCCCTAGCTGTTGTGGTCATCTGGGGAGTGAACTAGCAGATGGAAGACATCTCTCTCTCTGCCTCTGCCTCTCTGTAACCCTGACTTTCAAATAAATAAATATACATATGGGCTGGTGTTGTGGCATAGTGGGTAAAGCTGTCGCTTGCAGTGCTGGCATCCCATATGGGCACTGGTTCAAGTCCCGCTGCTCCACTTCTGATCCAGCTCTCTGCTATGCCCTGGGAAGGCAGCAGAAGATGGCCCAAGTGCTTGAGTCCCTGCACCCATGTGGGAGACCCAGAGGAAGCTCCTGGTTCCTGGCTTTGGATCAGCTTATCTCTGGCCATTGTGGCCATTTGGGGAGTGAACCACTGGATGGAAGACCTCTTTCTCTCTCTGTACCTCTACCTCTGTGACTCTTTCAAATGTATAAATAAATCTTTAAAATTTTAAAAATAAATCTTTAAAAAATTATATATGTGTATATGTTTATACATAAATTACATTATTATATCATATATATTATTATATAATTATATTTATATATATGTGCAGGGTAACAACTACTTTTATGAGAACAAAACTGAATGTATTTGTAGAAGACGGTAACTGAATTAGTAACCTGACAAAATGCTTGTCCCTGGAGACAACAGTCTGTGAAGACTAGAGACAAAGAGGTGCTACCATATTAATGACGATGAGTGCCTCAACTTCCCTGAAAACACGACTTTAAGGGAAGAACGGGCGACCAGAGCTGTGGTGCAGTGGATTCCACTGCCACCTGCGATGCATGCGTTCCCCAGCAGAGTGCGCCGGTGTGAGTCCCCGCTGTTCCTCTACTGGCCCAGCTCCCTTCTAATGCACCTGGGAAGCAGCAGCAGGGATGCCGGGCTCCTGGCTTCAGCCTGGCCCAGTACTGGTTGTTGAGGCCATTTATGGAGTGAACCAGTGAATGGAAGATAGCTCTGTCTGCCACTCTGCCTTCAATTAAAAAAAAAAAAAAGAAAAAGGAAGAAAAGAACTTCAGGGCACTGGGTAGCAAAGATGACCTTGCAGAAGTCTCTGTGGGGAGAAGGTGAGATGGACGGTGTGGGACGCACAAAGGCAAGTGGACAGCCTGCACATTTCAGACCGATGACTTTTGCCTTGGTCCTCACTGGGGACAGAGACGCAGTTCCCTGTCCCGAGAGGAAGTGTGCACACCTGTGGAATAGGCGAAGACTTGGTAGAGCCTTCCTGTTGAGTTCCCGTGGTGCACCCAGGCATCCGTTCATCTGAACACTCACCTTATGCCCGGTGCTACACCAGGTCTTGAGACACAACACAGAAAACAACAGACACAGCACCACCAGGTCAGACAAGCAGCAAACGGTGAACAGATAAATGTTAACCCAACAGGTCTATATCCCACACAGTTTTTGTACAGGTCTAAGGGGGTATAATTTGTCTTTTGGTGCAAAAAAAAAAAAAAAAGTAGGAAAGAGGGTATGCATACAGTGTCATATATCAGGGGGCCTGGCCTGCAGACAAGATGCGTGGGTTGAAGCTACCGGGTAAGACTATGTTTCTAATAAGCTTTCCAACAATTTCTATCAGTAAGCATTCTACAAGTGCTTTGTGCAATGCACTACGTCAGTTCTGAGGTTACAGCAGGAAGCTGCATCATTCTGGTGAAGTGAGACACGGCACACATGGTGCAAGGCTGTGTAGCGCCCAGCATAATGTCGCAGAACACAATGGGCATTGCACCTGTGCATCAGAGACCAGCACTGCAGGGCAGCAGGTCAGGTTGCCACCTGCAATGCTGGCATCCCACATGGGAGTGCTGCTTTGAGTCCCAGATGCCCCTCTCCAGATCCAGCTCCCTGCTTATGTGCCCAGGAAGGCAGCAGATGAGGGTCCAAGCACTGAGGTCCTTGCCTCCCACGTGGGAGACTCAGATAGAGCTGCTGGATCCTTGCTTCAGCCTGGTCCAGCCCTGGTTGTCACAGTCATTTGGGGAGTGAACCAGAAGACAGAAGATGTGTGTGTGTGTGTGCCTCTGTTTAAGTAACTGCGCCTTTCAAACACATAAATACATCTTGGGGAAAAAAAAAACACAGAACCCCAAACCCTGTGTATCAGTACACTGGCCATCTCTTCAGATGGTGAATTGTGTTACCTCAAATGTATTCGCAGTCGCAAGCAGATGGAAGGCCTCTGGGACTCGCAAGCTTGCAGGACCCGCTTTCCTAGACTTCAGCAGAGCCACGTGGGAGACCCTTACCCTCTATTTTGCCTCTATGCTTGAACCCATGGCTTTGTCTCCCACATTCCTGAAGCAGTGGAGTCTTTTACTTTATATCGGATCCCTGTCGGGTTGGCGATCCACGGTTTCATTTTAATTTTTAATTAAGACAGTATCTTCATAGTATTTTTTGCTTACATAAATAATATATGCTTATTAAAAAGTTAAACATTGCAAAAAAATACAAAATGCAGGGGAGTGAAAACCTCCCAAGATTCTGACACCTACAGACAAGGCCCACAGTGAACAGCATTAGACACTGAGTATTTATGCAACTTTTTACACACATACCAACGGGGGATTATGCATTTATTTTTAATGGGTTCATACTGTTTGGTGACATAGTCTTTTTCACTGAACATCTTTCCCAACACAACATGTAAGCGTATCTTCTTTCTAAAGGTCGCCACAGACCATCTCACGGTCTGGAGGTGCCAAGTTTATTTAATCAAGAGATGCAGAGTGGAGATGTTGCCATTTGTTAACCACTACAAACCACATGTCAGTGAAAATCTACACACATTTATCTCTTCATAGTTTTTCTGTAGGTTTAATTCCTTGAATAATTTTCTAGGCCAAGTGGCATAAGTATTTAAAGTTTTAATATATTGTCCAATTGCTCCCACCAAATGGCCTACAACTCACATCTCTTCCAAGCGTATATGAGAACCCTCTTTTTAAACACCTTTAACAATACTCTTTTTAAAAATAAGTTTTTAGGGGAGGGTATTTGGTAAAGTGATGAGGATGTTACTGTTCGGAATGTCTGCATCTCACATCCACTGCTGGTTCCAGCTTCCTGCTAACACACACCCTGGGAGGCAGCCAGTGACGGCTCCAGCACTTGGGTCCCTGCCCCTGTTGTGAAAGATCTGGACTGAGTTCTCAGTTCCTGCACCTGCACCAGCCGCTGAGGGCTTTATGAAAATGAGCCAGCAGATGGGAGATCTGTCTATGTGAATCTCCACCTTCCTGCTTTCAAATAAAAAAAATGAATACAAATTTTAAAATACTTTTTCCATCATCACCAACCTTATCATAAAAATGATCTATTGTTTTAATCAAATCACTATTAGGACAACATAGTTATTAGACTATTCGCCTGTTATTCATAAAAAGCTTATTCATATAATTTACTCATTCTGATGTCAGAGTTTGCATTCTCCAGGCTGTTGTTTAAAAAGTACTTTGCGGGCCGGCACTATGGCTCAATAGGCTAATCCTCCACCTGTGGCACCGGCACACCAGGTTCTTATCCTGGTCAGGGCACCGGATTCTGTCCCAGTTGCCCCTCTTCCAGGCCAGCTCTCTGCTGTGGCCAGGGAGTGCAGTGGAGGATGGCCCAAGTCCTTGGGCCCTGCACCCCATGGGAGACCAGGAGAAGCACCTGGCTCCTGGCTTTGGATCAGCACTATACACCAGCCGCGGCAGTCATTGGAGGGTGAACCAACAGCAAAAAGAAGACCTTTCTCTCTGTCTCTCTCTCTCACTGTCCACTCTGCCTGTCAAAAAAAGAAAAAAAAGAGAAAAAAAAGTGCTTTGCATATCGGAAAATTAGTCATTTGTCTCACTTGCTGGCTGTCACATAAATATATTTTCTGTATCAGGGATATGTGGACGGAAATCCCGATATAAAGATGGATAAGAAAACCGGTCAGAAAATGGAACTGTTCTGAAGAAAATGTGAGTACTACATTTTAACCAAAATAATCATGAAAGCGTACAGCGTTATTGCCTATGAGCAAAATTCTCTAAATTTAAGCCAAAGAAACCTGATGTCTAAAAATGTCTATTGTTAGGAAAGTCTCAATATGAATAGGCCAGGATAGTAGTGATGTTCCACATGAACCTGTAGACGTGTGTGAGACAGGGAGTGTGTTTGTGTATAACTGCTCCCCATAGACTCAGCCCAGTGTCAGCACCCAATGAGATAAAGAAGCCGAAGATGTGATTCGTGCACACGGAATATTCACAGAAAGCGGAATAAAAACAGATTAAACAACAGAAGCCTATCGAGTGATACATACTTGATACAGTATATGGGAGAAGCTTACTGGGTTGATGAAATGTTTTAAAACCTTATTAAGGTGATGGCTGCACTTCTTATCATTCGGTTGCACACTTGCAATGTGTTAGTCTTCTGATGCATAAACTATATTTCTATAAATTATAAAAGGAGAGACACATGGTGCTGAATTATATCCTGTACACTCTGAGCAGTGCCGTGAGCTGAGAAAAGAAAGACCCCTTGGGCTCAGGGCAAGAAGTGAGCAGAGAAGGTGCAGTGGGTCTCTGAGGGAGGCTCAGCAACCATAAAGCAGGGCCCCTAGGATCATGGGGATGAGGAGCCTGGCACACATGGGTAAGGTGGTGCTGGGATGGGCGCAAAGGGCTCTGGTATTGTCTCAGGGAGATGCAGATGATTAAAAACTTCCTCTGACCAACCTGAGGTGATGTAGTTAAGCCCACTACCATTTTCACTTCGGAGTTAAGCATGCTGTAATTCTCCAACTGCTTCCCCAGCCCAGGGAAATGAAGGCCCTCATTTTTAATTCTTGTAGCAACAACAGTTGTGTGGAGGAAGGGGGGGGCAATTACAGCTAAGGGGAAATCCAGCAATCCTGACACCGGGGCAAGGATTTGGCACAGGAGTTAGGTGGTGTCCTGGGGATGCCCACATCGCACTTCAGAGTCCCTGGGTTTGAGTGTCAGCTCTGCTCTATGACTCCAGTTTCCTGCTAATGCCCACCCCGGGAGGCAGCAAATGGCACAGGTAGTAGCATCCCTACCACCCAGGTGAGAGACATAGATTGAATTCCAGTCTCCCAGTTTTGGCCTGGGCCAGCTGTATCGCTTATGGAAAATTGAGGAGTGTACCAGTGGATGGGAGTTCTTTCTGCCCCTCAAAAAATTACAATTGATCCAAACAGCATTCTAAAAAGATCCTGGTGCAAGACTAACCTCCCCCAGACACCTCTGCCCTCATACCACCTGCTACCCTAAGTCTCCACAGTCTTAGAAGGTCCCGGGTCAGCTGTGAGACCAGTCCAGGTTCTCAGCTTTGCATGCCTCCCAATGCTTCCCACAGGAGCCTGGGTTCAGGCTGGCTGGTTCCCCCCTCCAGCTCCTAGGAAGGAAGCTCTCCGCATGACACTCACAGGCTTTGCTTGGGCAGGTGCCCGATTGTCTCCACTCTGCAAACCACATCCTACCCCTTCCATCAGCGCTTGGTCTCAAAACACCCACACCATTCAGGAAACCTCTGCTCCCTGCCTCCTTTCCCGAGTCTTCCCTTTCTCCGAGCGCCTGGGCAGGACCAGTTTGCAGCTCTCAATGCCCTGGCTGCAAGCACAGGGAAGCCTTCCTAGGGCAGAGATGCCCTCTGGTTTGTTCACCTCACAGAGCCCATGCGTCCTCCCTGACCCGCCTGGGAACACAGGCTCAGCTTGCATGGGATGCATCAAGCAGTCCCCAGGAACATTTACAAAAAAACCACAAAGAACCTGGAAAAATTAGCTCCAGCACTGGCAGTTCAAATGGGCAGCGTCCATGTCCAAATGGCCTGGCCCCTGCAGGTCTCACTGTGCAGTGAAGCCACGTCTCAGTGTCTAGCTTAGCAAGGTACTTGCTAAAGTATTGTAGAATGAACAAATGGGTACTTAACGTGGGAGGCAGGATAAGGCAATGGGACTGACGTGTGAAGCACCTGTTATGGTAGCCATGCATTTAATTTTATGTCATTGAAAAGCAGTCACAGAGGCAGATGAATCTGCCTTGGGAACTGTGATACCTTGCAGAGCTTTGAATTCGCAGCGATGGGATGGTGAAGTTCGTGGGGGGGATGTGATTTTAGAGAGAGCACAGTCACTCAAAGCCTTAACTGGCCTTCTCTGGATCCAGCCCCAGGTTAGGAAGCCAGTTACAACAATTCTTTTCCTTTTTTTCTTTTTAAAGATTTATGTATGTATTTGAAAGGGGGAGAGAGAGGGAGAGAGGGAGAGAGGGAGAGAGATTGATTGATCTTCTATTTGCTGGTTTACTCCCCAAATAGCTGTAATAGCCAGGACTGGGCCAGGCCGAAGCCAGGAGCCAGGAGCTTCTTCCAGGTGTCCCTCATGGATAGCAGGGGCCCAAGCACTGGAGCCATCCTCCACTGCTTTCCCAGGTGCATTAGTGGGGAGTTCGATCTGAAGTGGAGCAACCAGGACTCCAACAGGCACCCCCATACTGGAGGTTGGCACAGCAGGCAGAGGCTTAACCTTTTATGCCACATAGCACTGGCCCCTGGAGGAGTTTTTGAGAGAGGATATCATAAGAACACATATGTAACTTTACAAAGTGACAATTTCAAAGGACAGTGATTACTTGAAGGCATTAAAAATACCTGAAAAATGCCGGTGCTGCGGCTCACTAGGCTAATCCTCTGTCTGCGGCGCTGGTACCCCGGGTTCTAGTCCCGGTTGGGGCGCGGAATTCTGTCCCGGTTGCCCCTCTTCCAGTCCAGCTCTCTGCTGTGGCCCGGGAGTGCAGTGGAGGATGGCCCAAGTGCTTGGGCCCTGCACCCGCATGGGAGACCAGGAGGAAGCACCTGGCTCCTGGCTTCAGATAGGCATAGCACGCTGGCGGTAGCAGCCATTTGAGGGGTGAACCAACGGAAGGAAGACCTTTCTGTCTCTTTCTCACTGTCTAACTCTGTCTGTCAAAAAATAATATCTGAACAAAAGGGGCCAGGTGTGGTGCAGTGAGTTAAGCCAATGCCTGGGACACTGGCATTTGGCTGCTCCACTTCAGACCCAGCTCCCTGGTAACACACCTGGGAAAGCAGAGGAGATAACCCAAGTACTTAGGACCCTGCACCCACATTCCAGGCTCCTGGCCCAGTTGTTGCCTGTTGTCCCCTATTGTGGCCACTCAGGGAGTGAATCAGTGGATGGAAAATCTCTGTAACTCTGCCTTTTAAATAAGTAACAATACATAAGTCAATCTTTAAAAACACCCAAACATGGATATTTGTCTTTAGAAAATGAATCTGACCACCCGTGCATTGTAGGAACTCAGTCAATCCACATTATCTGCAGTTATGGTGGAACAACAACTTGGTTCTTTGCAAATATAAACTTTAAAATAAATGTCATATTTTAATCTAATCTTCTACAGTAGGTCAATAAAATCGTGCTAGAGTAGGAGATGTGAGACAGTGCACGTTCACCTCTTAGAAGGGAAAGCGTGTGGAATGTTTAAAATGCAGCCCACGGAGGGGTTTCAAATAACAGGGAAAACACGCGATGTGCTGGATGGTTCCGGAGTTCCTTACAATCCTGTCCCTTTGGGTCCTCACAAAGAACCAGCAGTAGCGTCAGGATTACTTAGGGAAAAATCTCAAGAAATTAAAGGTTAAAAAAAGAAGCTGAGGGTCAGTCTGTTTACCTAGTACAGACAGATGGTTGTTTACGTAGTTACAGGAGTAATGCAGACAGACTTCCCAAGTTCCATACGAGGCCCATTTGCCAAGAAAATGCTTCAGGTTGGCAGAAGGTAGAAACCGGGTATTGGGTAAATATTTAGCAACACTGAAGAATTTTTAACACTAATATCTCATTTGCAGTGGAATATGCTTTACGACCGGAAATCTCTTTCCTCGTTCTGTTGTGTAAGTGATGATAAAAATCAACACGTAATCACCTGTCAAGGATGGGTGGATACTGCACCTGTATTTTTTTTTTTTTTTTGTGACAGGCAGAGTGGACAGTGAGAGAGAGACAGAGAGAAAGGTCTTCCTTTGCCGTTGGTTCACCCTCCAATGGCTGCCGCGGCCGGCGCGCTGCGGCCGGCGCACTGCGCTCATCCGATGGCAAGAGCCAGGAGCCAGGTGCTTTTCCTGGTCTCCCATGGGGTGCAGGGCCCAAGCACCTGGGCCATCCTCCACTGCACTCCTGGGCCACAGCAGAGGGCTGGCCTGGAAGAGGGGCAACCGGGACAGAATCCGGTGCCCCGACCGGGACTAGAACCCGGTGTGCCGGCGCCGCAAGGCGGAGGATTAGCCTGTTGAGCCACGGCGCTGGCCTGCACCTGTATTTCAGACAAGCCTACTCCCTAATTACAATGGAAAGGGACTGGCCTGAGGAAGCCAGCTTCCCTACCACTCAGCGGTGGCTTCAGGCTATCTGAGGCATCTGACAAAGCCCTGCCCCAGACAGAAAGGAGCACCAAGGTCACCAGCTACGCAGGTTGATGGACAGCTGGTGATGTGCAGGTCAGTGAGCTGAGCACATGGAGCAGTGGACTATCACAGGCTCTACAGGAGCTCCAGGACAGGTGGAGAGACAGGAATCTAGAAACACATATAGGCAGAAGCAGGACAGTGCCTCCGCCACGTGTGGCCAATTCTGTGGGGGGAGCTGCAGTGGCCAGTCCATGTGAAGGGGAAAGGGTGCACACGTTTCTTCTGGACTTCCTGCGTGTGAGGCTCTCTGCTGCTCTGACATGGGTCCTCCTAGGTATCTGCTTTCTTTCCAGGAACATTCTGGGAGGTGTCAACAGGGCTTTCTGCACAGAGCAAACCTTCCACACCCCTCAAAGTGTTGTCTGCTCCTACCTGCTCCAGGCCCAACACCCGAGTCTTCTCCCTGCGGACTCTGCACCTACTGATACCAGACAATAGCAGGGACAACTCCCAAAGGGTGGACGTTCAGAGCCCTGGGCCCTTAGGCTGTAGGTGTCCTTAGGCTCACGCTGCAGCATCCTGGGATGCTCTTTGGAGAACTGTTCTCCAAAGAGGAAGGTACTGCACCAGATCCAGGTGGCCTTGCTTTGCCATGGTGGGGTTAAGCATCCCCAACTGCTTGGCCTTCGAAGCTTCTCTCAAGTTAAACACAAAGTTCCTCAGTCCTAACTCTCTTAAAATACCTAGACACAGATGGCGAGCTCTCCACCGCCCACATCTGGCAGGCTTTCTACTCACTACCTTTGCTTTCTACATCCATGGAAATGCTCCTTTAGAGCTGGTCTCAGCAACACAACCTTTCTGCAGGCCCTGTCTCCGGGCACACTGTGGAGTCAGTTGTCTTGCACCAGCGTGGGTGGCCCCCCAGAGCTGACGCACCTGCAGGCTGAGTCCTGCCTAGCTTGGCCCCGGGAGCATAGGCTCAGTTTGTATGGCATTACCGAAGCAGCCCCCAGGAGTGCCACAAAACAACTAAAAACAAAGAGCCTGGGAAAATTAATTTCAGCTGTGCCACTTCAAAGAGGCAGTGTGTATGTGTCCACATGGCCTCGTAGGGCTGACCACATAGAAGAGAGGGTTCAGTTGGTTTGGTCCAGACCTGAGTACCAGGCGGCAGAGGCAGCAAAGCCAGGGGGACCACTGCGTTGAGCATGCGTTGCTGGGCCTGCCTGGAGCTCCCTCTCCAGGAGCACACAGTTCTTGTTCTCCCTCTGTTCCTCTCCACCCCCTGAGCTCTCACTCCCACAGGTCTGTGCTGTCCTGAGCACCTCACACAGTATCTGATCCAGAGAATCTGGACCCATATATATTCAAAGAATGAAGGAATGTCTGATTGATCCAAGGAAGAGATGACACAGCGAGTGCCCCCGAGAGGCAGTGACTGGGTGAAAGGTGAGGAAATCGTGGGGACTGACAGCCCGCGTGGAGAACAACACTCCAACAGGATTCTACGCAACTCCCAGTAGTAACCAGCCACACAGCAACCAGCAGCCTGTCTCCCCACCTTCACTTCTATGTGAAAATCAATGTGATCTATACGTATGTCTGTCTGTTGGCCTGCCTGTCTGTGCATCCATCTACCCACCTACCTATCCACTGACAACATTTTTGTGACAGCATCTCTGTGTTCCACAGATGTGCACCTACATATACACAAACACGGCAAAAGGGAGCTTAGCAAAGCCACTTCCACGTGCTGTGGCTTCAATGTAATTTTTGAACGCAGGCAGACATTCAAATCTCAGCATAAGTTAATGGTATTAAGAGGATTATCAGGAACTTAATCCAATTACGGTGTTTAGGAAGTGGACCTAGTGGGAGGCCACTGGGCTTGAGCCCTGGGAAGGCGATTCTCTGTTGAGAGGTGTTCTAAAAGCCTGAGTTAGCTCTGCCTCTCTATGACTCTGGGTTTGCCCTGTGATGCATCCTCCACATGCACTTTGCCATTGCTGTCTGAGACCAAAGCAATGGAGCCACACGATCTTCAACTTGAACTTCCAAAAGTGTTAGCTAAGAAAACCCCTTTCCTTTATAAGCAGTTTATCTCAAGTGTTTCGTTGTAGTGATGAAAAGCTAACGAATGTACCATCTAAGTATTTTCCTGTTCAGATGCCTCCTTATAAGGCTATCTTTCTGATGTGTGAGTTTTATGGATATGTAGTTTTAGAATTTGTTGGCTTCTGCCTGAAGCTAAGAGACAAATCACTTATCAAAAACAGTGCTGAATTACGACACTCAACTAAGTTGAAGCAGGGGTGGATGTAGTGGTGTAGCGGGTTAAGCCGCTACGTGTTGACACCAGCATCACATGCAAGTGCTGGTTCAAGTCCTGGCTGCTCCACTTCCAATCCAGCTCCCCGCTAACGTACATGACAAAGTAGCAGAAGATGGCCCAAGTGCTTGGGCCCCTGCTACCCATGTGGGAGACCCAGATGGAATTCCAGGCTCCTGGCTTCCGCCTGGTCCAGCCCCAACCTTTGCAGCCATTGGGGAGAGACTGAACCAGTGGGTGGCAGGCCTGTGTCTCACTCAGCTCTTCGCTCTGTATAACCTTGCCTTTAAAATAAATAAATAACTCTTTAATAAATAAGTAGATAAATTGAAGCAGTGAGTGTGGAGCTCTTAGAACAAAAGTGTGAGGGGACACGGTAAGCGTGTCTGTGATTGGCAGCTGATAATACATGCTTTAATGTGATTTTCTGTATTTTTTGCTTAATTTCACAATAACATTTTTTTAAAAAAAGAATTTGTTGGCTAAGAAATGGTTGAAAATTACATTAATTTCAACAGCATCTCTAAATTAACAGCCACATTAAAAAAGCATGGAGAAAAAGATATTTAAAAAAAGCTCATAAGCTCCCCTTAGGGATCATCATGAATTTAGTGATGAGAGAGGCACCAAGAACAATCCTCACTGACTCTCACTGATGAAGCGGTGAAATGAATTAGGAACTCCAGCAGGTAGTTAACTGCACATGGCCAGTTGTGGTGATATTAAGACTCTTAGGTCATTTTCAATTCTAATTTCTAGGTATAGAAAGACATGTTGATTTGTGAGTCCCAGAACTTGACATTAACACAGGATTTGGGGAAAGAAGAGAATGGTAATGAAGTTTAAGGCTGAATTTACCACACGTGGTTGGGGCAAACAGGCACCTAGCCTGGCCCAGGACTGCACTTTGTTTGCTAGATAAAAGCTGTTTTTGTAGTATGTCTAAATGGTCCGTCTGCACAGAAGGAGGAAAAAAGCAGGCAAGGACATATGTCTGGGCTTGGAGTGTATGAATGTGTATTTGAGTGACTACCAGGGTACTTAAGAGGCTGCTGCTGTGGCGCAGAGAGTTAAGCTGCTGCCTGCAGTGCTGGCATCCCATATGAGCATGAGTTCGAATCCCAGCTGCTCCACTTCCAATCCAGCTCCCTGCTAATGCACTTGGGAAAGCAGCTGAGGGTAGCCCAGGTCCTTGGGCTCCTGCAGCCATGAGGGAGACCCAGAATAAGTTCCTGGCTCCTGGCTTTGGCCTTGTGCAACCCTTTCCATTTTTGGCCATTTGGGGAGTGAGCCAGTGGATGAAAGACCTCTCTCTCATTGTCTCTCCCTCTCTCCCTCTATCTTGGCCTTTCAAGTAAATAAAATCTTTAAAAAGAAAAAAATATTTTAAAAAGTTCATGAAAAATGTAATTGAAAAATAAAGCTTATTTTTGGTGTAAAGTAATTCCAAAACCCATGCATAGCTTCTCACAACACATATTTTCCATATGATTTTTAAGAGCTCTTGGTATGCATGGATTTCAAATTTCTGAAGTCCCTTTGTATGAAAATAAATTTTGAATTCTTGTATAAATTCCTCAAACCTCTCATGAAATAACAAAGATGATCAGTATGTGAAAAATGTCATATTTTCCAGGGAATTTTCATAAGCAGAAAGCCCTGGGAAAATGGCCACACAGTTAATTTGATTAATCTTCATTTTACAAGTGAAAAACCTGCTCAGGGATACAACATGGGGATATGCTGCAGCCAAGACCAAGGTTCAGGTCTTCACAGTATTTCCAGGCAATATTCCCAGTCACACAGTCACAGAACCTTTCTTTTAATTATGCTGAAAAGAGGCCTCTGCTCAATGCTGCTTTAGACATAAGCCCATCCTCACCTGCTCTATTTTAAATTATACTTTCCCAGGAATTTTCTGGCCTTATTTTTTCTCTTAGCATTATCACCACCTATCCTTTAAAAATTCATATTTATGTTAGTTGTACCTTGTTTCCCTGCACTAAGAGTTAAACTTCACCAGCACAGAGAACTCTTAATCTGTTGTTGTTAGGACTGCCCCTGTGGTGCAGCAGGTAAAGCCACCGCCTGCAGTGCTGGCATCCCATAGGGGCACAGATTTGAGTCCTGGCTACTCCACTTCCGATCCAGCTCCCTGCTATGGCCTGGGAATGCAGTAGAAGATGGCCCAAGCGCTTGAGCCCCTGCACCTGTGTGGAAAAACCTGGAGGAGGCTCCTGGTTCCTGGCTTTGGATCGGCACAGCTCTGGCCATTGTGGCCAACTGGGGAGTGAATCAACAGGTGAAAGACCTCCTCCCCCACCCTCTGGCTCTCCTTCTCTCCCTATGCAAATAAATAAATCTTAAAAAAAAACTGTTTTGTTGCTATAGTCTCAGAACAGCAGTGAGCAAACAGTGGCTGCCTGCCTTCTGTCCCTGTGTTTTAGAATCAAGTGGGTTTTAGGATTTATTTATTTATTTGAAAGGCAGAGTGATAGGAGAGAGATAAAGAGAGGGAGGTAAAGAGTTTTCACCTGCTAGTTGACTTCCTAAATGGTTATAAGGTCAGAGCTGGGCCAGGTCAAAGCCAGGAGCCTGGAACTCCATCCAGGTCTCCCACATGGGTGCAGGGACCAAGCACTTGGGTCATCTTCCACTGCCTTCTCAGGAGCATTAGCAGGGAGCTGGATAGGAAGTGGAGTGACCAACGCAAACTTCCACTCTGACATGGGATGCTGGTGTTGCAGGCAGTTGCTAACGGGCTGTTGCCACAATGCCAGCCGCCAGAATACAGTTTTACTGATACACAGCCTTACCCATTCACTCATGACACTTATCTATAGTTGCTTCGGAGCTAAGGCATGATTGAGCAGTCACGACCGAAACCCTACAGCTCACAAATCCCAAACCATTTTCCATCCTGCCCTTGATGGAAAAAGCACAATGAGAGCTTATATATAACAAAGGCACTGAGCATATTTGTTCAAGGAATGAATGGATCAAACAGAAGAAAAAAAAAAAAAAGCAAGACTAAGGGCATTTGCATTTGTTACTAAATTAACCAAGTATAACAAAATACTAATAGAGTAAATTGAACTTAATGTGAGTCTAAATATGGAGAAAATGTTATAATCCTATTTTCTGAACCTGGGAATGTAATATCATTAGCTTAAAGTGAGGTTGAAGTTCATGTAGAATGTCACCCTCTGGGTGACACAAACACACATCCCAATAACTACTGCTTCACACACCTGACAGTGTGTCTTCCTTTTTTCTTCAACCTATTCAGGCCAGTGTTTTGACTTCCATTTTTGACATTTCCCCTTGGGCATGAAGACTGTCTTTGATGGGTCCCAGGTCCTCACACTCGTGAGCTTGGAAGGCTTACTGTAGACGTTACCCAAACGTCTGAAAACGCGAGTGAACATGATAAAGAAATGGGATTCCCTTTCCTACGAGGTTTTGTTTTAAAGGCACTACTTCCACCAGTGCGCAAGAGACTGCAACGAACAGAACCCAAAAAGGAAAAGGTCAGACTTAGAATTTTAGACGTTGGTACAAGGTCCCCGCTGAGCACTTTAGGGACACGCTGGCTGAGTTGTGACCTCTGTCGCTGCTGCCAGATGAGGAGCCTCCAATGGCCCTGCAAAGACCTTGTGTGGCAAAGCATTTGAAACAGCTCCTGACCCTCTGCAAAGCCTTGATCTGCAATGCTGGATCTCAACAGAGCCATCCTGAAAGCAGGAACTCAACTCTTCCTGGGCTCCAGGTTCAGGAAGACACCCAAGGCCTGTCGGGATGTTTGAGCATGTCAGCTGGTAATTAGGTTTGTGGATGGATGCCTCCTCGCCAACACGTGCACACACAGAGACAGGGTTCTGAAGGCACCAGCAGTGTTCCAGACCCCACCACTGCACTCAGAATATCTCAAATGAATGGCACCTGGACAGCCAGACACAGAAAAGACCCAGACTCTCCCCATGTGTATGCAGAAGCTCTGTCTCCTTAGGCGTGGGCATTTCTTGGGCAAATTGCTTTAAATGTCCTGAAAGACTGTCTTGCCTTGATGCTTTAGAAAAGTGCCTGGAGTTGTCAAGGTTTCATGGAGGAACAAAGGCAGAGAATGGCCCTGGAGCCCAAGCTGTTTCTCTTCTCTCCTGGCATCTCTTTTGCAGAGGATAGCAGCGGATTGAGTCCACGACCCACAGAAGAAAAATAGGTAATGGGCAGAGTTAAATTAGAAAACTTCACTATTTACTCAGCTTCAAAACAGCAATAAAGCTTTTGCTCTACTCCAGAGTTTGAGGATTGCCACGGACTGCTCACTGCTCCTCCTCAATTCCCCTTTAATACCCTCCTCCAAACGCGGGGGTGTGGAGATCCCTGCTATCCTGGACCCTAGTCGCAGAGACTCTGAGAGGCTGTGGCACACTACCCCGCTGTCCGGCTGTGCTTGTGGGTGGGCAGGGTCACCGTCCAGGCAGACAACGCCAGAGCGGGCGGTACAGATGCAAATTCTGCAGCTGTAGTGTCAACAGCTGCCTCGCAGAGGGAGGAACTCAGCCTACGTCACCCTGGGTCATGGAGGCCTGTGTTCAGGCACCCCAGCCCTGCTGACCAAAGAATCCGTGTGGGAGCAGAAGCTTCCGTGACACAGAGGGCTCTCAAACTTCATGATGGCCTGAGGACTGGGTCAGATGTGGTCATGGGCAAAGTATGGTCCCCCCACCCAAACACCCAAGCCAAACAGCACCATCGTTCCAATCATCTTAGCAAAATCCTGTAGCCTGTCTTTCCAGAACCCAGGCCTCATGTGTGGTGGGAGGGCTGTGCCGTACAGCAAAGGGAAGAGCGACCACGTGACAGGCTGTGGTGGAAGGGGCAGGTGATTCAAGGGGGTCTCCCATGTCTGACTGGGACAGGAAACCAGCACTCCTTTTGAGCGCCTACTATGTGCTAAGCATAGATACTGGACTTCCTCAAACAGAATATTGCAAGGATCTTTGAAAGCTGCCTTAACAAAACCCTTCTTTTTAGGTACACGCAGCATTCCTTAAAATAGATGGTTTGGGGGCATTACTGGATTCCTGGGCAGGAGTTCACCTGTTTTGGTCACACCATCCTGTCAAACCCTTGCAGGCTCCAGACCTAACTGTGTGTGGGTGGTCTCACAAAGGGGGTGTGGCACAGCACAGAATGGAGAGGGCAGGTACTGAGCCTGAGCCTTGCAATCCTACAGGGACCAGGAACACACTTGGAGCAAAGGGGAGCTTGGCAGTGAGTGGCGAATGGGCTTGCAAACAAGACAGCATGCACAGGACAGGCGCTGTGGCACAGTGGGTTAATGGCTTGGCCTGAAGTGCAAGCTTCCCAGATGGGCACCGGTTCTAGTCCCGGCTGCTCCTCTTCTGATCCAGCTCTCTGCTGTGGCCTGGGAAAGCAGTAGAAGATGGCCCAAGTCCTTGGGCTCCTGCCCCCCGTGTGGGAGACCCAGAAAACCTTCTGGCTCCTGGCTTCGGATTGGTGCAGCTCCGGCCATTGTAGCCATCTTGGGAGTGAACCAGCAGATGGAAGATCTCTCTCTCTGTCTTTACTTCTTTCTTTCAAATAAATAAAATAAATCTTAAAAAATCAAAGACCGCATGCACTCCTTAGGTGCATCAGTACCTATCACAGACGAGGCTAACACTAGCAGAGCATCGATCTCTGGCAAGGCTAAGAGTCTCTGTGTTCCAACTTTAAAATCCTACACTACCAGCATCGGGGTAGGGCTCCAGTTTTCCATGGCATTGCCAACACAGGGGCAATTTTCTCCTGCTGAATAATGAGAACTTCCATTCTCTAAGCCACAGGATCGGAAGAAAGACCATACCAAACCTAACTGCACTGCCCTAAAATTCCATCCTGACCCTTTAAATTACAGGTTGCTTCAGTCACAAGAGTTTAAAAATTAACCACCTGAGAAGAAGGCTGGATGAGACCTCTTTGCAACTTTGTCCCTGACACTTTCTTTCGTGGTTCCTCATTCCATAACTCCGCACTGATCCTTGAGGGAATCCTAACTGTAGCTTCTTAGGCCGTGTGCATCCTGCTCGGTGTTCTTGCACAGTGGCCAGGTATTATCTGCTACTGTCACTCACATCCCTGCCTGTGTCCTGGCAGCCACGGAAGGACGTGGACGCAGAAGGAACAGGAGACAAGTGAGCTGAATTACTGCAGGTCAGCCCCAATCCGCTTGTCTGTTCTATTCAAACCCCCACAAGTTCTAACCTATGTGGACCTCTATGATGGAGGGTGAGTTGCAAAGAGAACCCAGAATTACAGTGTCGGAGTCTATGAGATGAGAAATTATTTATCGCCACCTTAGTGCCACAAGCATGCATTAAGCAGCCACATCTGAATGTAAAATAATAGCACAGAGGTGCCCTTTATGAGGGCAATCGCGGTTCAAAAATTATATTCAAATCTCCTAAAATTACCGGTAAAGGTTACAACTGCTGAAGATGGAAAGATTAGCTCTGAAGGAATAAAACTTTTACTCCCTCCCTATTCCTTTTCTCTTTTTACAACAGGATCTCATGAGAAATTCTACAAGGACAATAAAGGAGGGGAGCATTTTTATGTCCCTCCCTGTGTCGGGGAAGCACTTAAAGTTCTGAGGAGTAGTGGAGATGGATGGCTTTTCTGCTTTCTTCCTCTACTGAACGTGTGGGGTGGTCTGGAACTGCACTGAAAACTCCCCGCTCTGTGCACATACTCCAGAAATCCTGGGAGTCTGACAGTGCGGCTGAGTCACGGGGCCAGCGGGAGGCTGGCCTGGCAGTGTGGCACTAACGCCAATGGCCGCTACAGCCAGCACACTGTGCAGATCTGGAACCAGGAGCCAGGTGCCCCCTCCTGGTTTCCCTTGCAGGTGCCAGGTCCAAGCACTTGGGCCATCCTCCACTGCCTACCTGGGCAATAGCAGGGAGCTGGGCTAGAAGAGGAGCGACCAGGACAGAATCCGGCTCCCCAGCCGGGACTAGAACTTGGGGTACCAGCACGGCAGGCAGAGGATTAGCCTAGTGAGCTGCGGCGCCGGCCATAAATTCTTAATAACTTCAAAAAAAATTGGTGGAAAATGAAACAAAGATAAGTTTATTTTGGTATCAAAAAATCGTGAAATCCTTGCAAAATTTTGTCATAGTATACATTTCCATGAACTTTTTGGAGAACCCTTGTATTGTTGTAATTGTTCTATTTTATGAGTCATTCTTGGTATATATTTTGTGTTTAATTTATAAATTCTATTTCATCATAGAAAGGCATGTATAGGGTAAAAATGGTATATACAGGGTTTAGTACTATCTTTGGTTTCAGGTACCCGAGGGATATCTTGGAACATATCCCTGGTGGATGGGGGTGGGGGTGGCGGTGAGGAAGGGGCTCCTGGATGTCCTTAGCCTTAGATATGGCTTTTGCAATGGTCTGACATTAACACAATCATAAAATAAAGGACGGAGTCTTGTATATCCAGATACAATGTTTCATTTCCAAAATGACAAGTTCTTTTTTTTTTTTTGCAGTTTTTTTAAATTTATTTGACAGGTAGAGTTACAGACAGTGTGAGAGAGAGACAGAGAGAAAGGTCTTCCTTCTGTTGGTTCACTCCCCAAATGGCTGCTACGGCTGGAGCTGTGCCGATCTGAAGCCAGCAGCCAGGTGCTTCCTCCTGGTCTCCCATGCAGATGCAGGGCCCAAGCACTTGGGCCATCCTCCACTGCATCCCGGGCCACAGCAGAGAGCTGGCCTGGAAGAGGAGCAACTGGGACTAGAACCCAGTGTCCCACCGCAGGCAGAGGATTAATGTAGTGTGCCACTGCACCAACCCCACAGTTCCTTTTTTTTTTTTTTAAATCAAGGTTTTCCATATTCCTGATTCTCTAAGATAAACTGTTGAGTATGACTGAGCAAGCAGGAAAACACCCAGCAGGCAATATCTCTGACAACTGGGACTCTGCCCCAACGTCAGGGCATGAGGGCCAGCGCAGAGAAAAGACACTGCAAAGCACTTGAGACTTTTCTGTCATACGGTGCTATAAAGTCAGAGAGCAAGAAAATAAACCAGAGCTTCAAATGAATTCTTTCATGCCAACTTGCTGTAAAATATTTAGAGGATCTGGGCTGGTTTTAGTGACGGGTTCAATGTGCCATGGAGCTTGGTCGAACCTGAGCAGCAATGGCTGGATTCCCACCACGCCATCTGTTCGTGACACTTGGTCTCATTAGTACGACTGTTTTTATTGATACATGCAGGAATGCTCCTCATACCGTCTCAGCTAAGCATTATTTATTGTATCTATATATACAACAATATTAACACAGCCAAGCACCAGGATCAGTACTTTAGGGCATCATTAAAATCAGCCAGTGTTCAGTGAGAGATTTAATGATAGATTTAATAGTATTAAATGGGAAAAAATGCCCTTGGCCTTTACATTCTCATTTAAAAACATATAAAAGAGCAGTAATTCAGGCAGTTCTACTTCTCTCAAAGATTTTGCTCTAAATCACAGATGGCAATGGGGGCCATGCTGTGTGCTGGCTCATACCCCGCTCACTCTGACCGCGGCCAGAAGTGCCTCATTGGGTCCTAATTAGCAAACTGCTCGCAAACTCAACTCTTTAAATCAGAGGACACCGAGAGCCAGGCTGGAGCACAGCGGGTGGAGCACAAACGGAAATGATCATCGAGGTGTTCTGCAGACGCTGCCCTCTCTGGGCAGCCGTTCCCCCAGGTCTCCCCAACCTTCCACGGCACCACGCTGTATCTGCAAACACACAGTGTGAACTGCTGTTCTTTGCTTCCAAAGGAGAGGCATCTTCAGGGTTTGGCTCTTTGGTTTATGGGGTTTCAAGGCAACACGCTTTCCCCTTCAGCTCTGACTCACTCTCCATACAGATCCTAGGTTTCTGTATTCAGAAATATATCCGTTAGCTAGAGAATGATCAGTCCCCTAGGATGTATGAGGGGTACTCAGGATGTGCATGGAAAATACATGCTATAATGCTATGAATGACTTCCAAAAATTTTTACACCAAAGTAAGCTTAACTTTCAGCACCATTTTTCCATGCACTTGTTGAAGTCCCCTCCGGGAGAGCTCTGAGCAGGCGCTGTTGCTCTAGAAATCTGAACGTTCCTGGTGCAAGGCCACTAGCCTGGGCTTCAAATCTGAATGAAGACAATTTGGGCAGAGGGGAAAAAAAAAAGACAAAACCCCTCTGGAGTTCAGTTAGCAGCCTCACTTTGCATTTGCTCAGACCTGCACCAGCTCTGGGTCCTGGGGCCGGCCTCTGAATATTTTTCCTTCCTTTTAATGCCTCCTGGTGTTGCTATTGTACTTCTCACCCTTGGATAACAGACATGACAAATTAGGTCACATAAATGAAATGTTTCATGCAAAGCATGGCAGTCATAATTTAAAAATAATGAATTAATTGAGAGACTGGCAGAGACAGCGACGGTCCCGTCCAATGGTTCACTCCCCCCAAATGTCCACAACCACTGAGCCTGGACCAGATTGAAGCCAGGAGCCAGAACTCCATCTGGGTCTCCCACATGGTTGGCAGGGATTCAACCACCCGTGCCATTACTGTTGCAAGCCAGGGTGCACTTGAGCAGGAAGAAGAGCTGTAACTGAAGCCAGGGACTCTGATACAGGATGCGCTATCCCAAGCAGTGTCTTAACCTCCATGCCACATGCCCACCCTAGCCTTCATGATTTTAATGAAAAAACTGTTGGGGCCCTTTCCAAGGACTCTACCCGTCATGCAAACGTGACCAGGATGACACCATGGCTGCTGTCTTTCAGAACCCTGCAGGGACTGACCTGCCTGGGTGGCAGCATCGTGTCTTCCAGCCTCCAGCATCAGCAGAGACTTAGCACTTTGGAAGCACCGATGCTCAGCATCTGAATAGGTCACGTCAGGAGAGGCTGGGAGGGAGACTGCTCGAGGATTCTGCTTCCCCCGGGAAGCTACGGTGCCGAGTTCCCTCCCCACGCTTTTCAGTCTTGTCAGGAAAAATAAGCATCAGTGGCAGAAGCACAAGCTCTGCAAATCAGGAGACAGCGACAAAATGATCTTCTTTGCATTTTAGAGCAAATTCCAGAATCATCCAGCTAATTCCAACAACGAAAGGCAAGTAGACTCAGCATCACACAGACACGGACCCTGGTGATGACACTAAAATTAGACTGTTGATGGCAGTCCCAGGGGAAAAAAAATGCAAACTGATTGCTCATCAGAAAGTACATAGGGTCCCAGGCGAAAATCTCCTGCCTGTGATAAATTCATCCATCCAAACGACTACTCAAGCATTTACCAACCTGCCTTAGAAAATACTGCAAGCTAATGTTTCTTGTCCGAAAATGTGTACACAGCACAGATAAGGGAAGAAGTGTGACAGCAGCGTCAGAGCTTTCTGAAAGACCTTACAGGAAATGCAGGGCCACAAGGACTGCCCACAAGGACTGAGTGAGAACCAGGCTAAGGTGGTAACTGTAGTGTTGACAGCAGCCTGCACAACAAACCAACGGAACGTTCGCTAATAGGACTACCATGTGCTTTTCAACATTTACAGGCAACTGTTTACTGCTCTGGAATTTTTAAATGTGACCCATCAAGTAGAACCATTTGGGAATGAATGTGAGATGTAAGATTTGCTTCTCCCTGGCAAATGAACTCAGCACTATTAGTGTATCTGAGGATACAATGCTTCCTTTACAGGGCACTGTGTGCTTTTATGGATTTGAGTATCAGTACCCACTAAGCAGGTACTGGATTATACAGTTCTCAACCAGGGACAGGGTCTGGAGATAGTGTTGGTTTGCACAACTGAGGGTTGTAGCAAGGGAGCTACTCAACATTACAAGGAACACACAATGACCTTCTCTCCCCGCCAGCAAAGAATTACTTGGGCTGAAATGTCAACAATGCCCAACTGAGAAACTGCAATAAATGAACAGCCCAGCAATTCTACTCCTAGTTATTTGCCCAAGATAAATGAAAACATACATATATACAAGGACTTCTACATAGTAGTACCTTTATTTATAGTAACCCCGAAATGGAAACTTAAAATATCTACTGACAACTGAGTAATATAGGCAAGCAGATTAGGACATGCCATTCACCGGAAAAACAATGAACTGAGATGGACTGAACACAAAACATGGGTGAATCTCAAAAACAGCCTGGCAGGTGGAAGAAGCCAGGCACTATTTCTGATCCTAGGTAGGTGATCATTCTAGAACCAGCAAGGCACAACTATTCTATAAAGCCCATGGGCTATAGTGTTGGGCTGAGGATGGGAGAGTCATGGTTGAGGTTTCTTTTTTAGTTTTATTTATTCATTTGAGAGGCAGTGAGACAGAGAGCGGTCATCTGCTGGTTGACAAAGGCCTGTGATGGCAGGGGCCAAGCTGGGCACCAGGAACTCAATCCAGCTCTCCTACCTGGGCGGGGGTGAGGGTGGGGCAGCAGCCCTACTGGGTGTGCATTAGCAAGAAGTTGGTGTCAGCAGCTGAAGCCAGGGATCAAATGCAGGCATTTCAGTGTGCCTGTGGGTGTCCTAACAGCGACTTAACCAGCAGGCCCAAACGCCTGCCTCACCTCCTGTTTTATTTGTTAATATCTCATTTTCTTTAGTATGGCCATCTAGACGTCCTATTACCATGTTCTAGAAACACCATCTTTGCCTCCTTTCATGACCATTACAAGCGTGTTGAAAATCAGTCTGTGATATATAGCCAATCTTCATTATTCATGGCTTCTGTGTGTGTGAATTCATTCCCCTGGCTAAGATTTACTTACAGCCCAAGTTCTCACTGTTGTTCTCACTGTCACAGACAGGGGCAGAGCGGTGAAAATTCCGAGTTGTCCAATGTTGTTTTCACTCTCAGACTGTAAACAAGTGTCCCTTTTTGCTGTATACTTTTTTTTTTTTTGCACTGCTACAATTTTTGATAGGGATTTACCTGTTTAAAATAGTCCCCAAACACAGGACAGAAGTGGTCTGTGTTCCTGAGTGCAACAACACTATGACATTCTTTATGGAGAAGACATGTACCAGACAAGCTCCATTTGGGTGCCACACACAGTGCTGCAGACCCTGAGTTCAGTATTAATTAATCAACAGCATGAACCCCTTTAAACACAGATACCAGGAAGACAAGGTTATGTATTGACTGACTGATGAAGATGTGTGACCAAAGGCTCACAGGATCCTAACCCTGCATCCCCCACCCCCAGCTCAGTACTGGTGAACTCAGTATCCACAGCTAGCTGATTAAACTCAACATAGTGGAAAATGAGCACGGATTGTACACGTGGGTCTTTCTCTGGACCCTGCTATATTGGAATTATTCTCTGCGTGTTGGTGTCTGCTTCCCCAAGCACCATAATATGTTTCTCCATTCATTTTCTCTCATTTGCCTCGGTAGTTTTCAGGGATTTCACAATTTTGAATGGATTATTTTCTTTCATTTTTATACTGGCCACACTTAGATAGCAATGGGTGAGAATGTGCATCTTTGTCTTATTTCTTAGGAGGACTGAAGACAGCATCACTACAGAGTTTGTGTGGATACCTTTCGCCGAGCTGAGGTGTCCTTGTTTTCTTGGTTTGCTGAGCCTTAATGAATATTAAATTTCTCAAATGCTCTTTCTGCATTTATTGAAATGATCTTATGGTTTTCTCCTCTAAGTCTGTTAATATGGAAAATTATACTGATTAAGTTTTCACAGCAAACTCTCCTGGCATTCCTGGAATAATCTCCTCCTTACGTATCTCTGGATTCAATGACTAAATTTTTGTGAAGGACTTAATCTACGTAAATGAAGGGTGCTGGTCTTTATATTTTTCTTTGTCCGGTTCTGATGTTAGGCTGATGTTGCTCTTTTAACAGCACCAGGGTAGTTCAAAAAGTCTGTAGCAGAATGGAAATTGCTCCTCCTGTTAGTGACGTGTTTCCTCCATGTGTGTCTTCTTAGTAATTTTGAACATGTTTAATATTATTTCTTAATTACATATTTAAAAATTATGAGTGAAGCCATTTGATCATGTAATTTGGGGAATTAAATGCTTTCAGTGCAGAGAGACGTAAGTAGATTTCTATTTTTCTGGCTAGATTTGGTAATTTTTAACTTTGTTTTTATATCTCATCTAAGTTGTTTAATCTTTTGGTGTAAAGTTGCTAATCACAATCCTTCCTTTGTTTTAATTTCTTTAATATCTACGGTGATGTCCTTTATTTCACTGTTGATAGGAATCAGTTGGGTTTTCTCATTTCTGTGATTAGCTCATTCATAAATTTATTAATTTTATTCAAAGTTTCAAAGATCAGATTTAAATTTCATTATTCTTTGTCAATTTCCTATTGTAGTGAGTTATGTTCTATATCACCTTCGTCCTTTTCCTTTCCTTGGGTGTAATTTGGTTTTTGCACTCCAAGTTCTTAAGATGAAACAAGGGGCCAGCGCTGTGGCGTAGCAGGTAAAGCCGCCACCTTAAGTGCCAGCATCCTACATAGGAGATGGTTCAAGTCCCGGCTGCTCCACTTCTGATCCAGCTCTCTGCTATGGCCTGGGAAAGCAGTAGAGCATGGTCCAAGTCCTTGGGCCCCTGCACCTGCACAGGAGACCCAGAGGAAGCTCCCGGCTCCTGACTTCAGATCAGCGCAGCTCCGGCCATTACGGCCATCTGAAGAGTGAACCAGCAAATGGAAGACCTCTCTATCTCTCTGCCTCTCCTTCTCTCTGTGTGTACCTATGACTTTCAAGTAAATAAATAAATCTTTTTAAAAAATGATGAATCAAAATGATTTTCAATCTTTCTTCCCTTTATTTTTGAGATTTATTTATTTGAAAGGCAGAGTGACAGGCAGGGAGAGAGGGACAGGTCTTCCATCTGCTGACTTATTCCCCAAATGTGCACAACAGTCAGTGCTGGGCCATGCCCAGGCCAGCAGTCAGAAACTCCAGTGGGGTCTCCCGTATGGGAGTCAGGGACTCAAGCAGGTGGATCATCATGTGCTGCCTCCCAGTGCTTGCAGGAATCTACATAGGAAGCAGAGGTGGGATCCATCCCAGCGACTGCAGTGAGGATGCTGGTGGCCCAAGCAGTGGTTTAACCCATTGAGTCCAGCCTTCTTTTCTAGGATGAACATTTCAAGCTATAACGTTTCCTGCAAACGCTGCCCTCGCTGCATTTTATACATACCTCTTCATTAATGTCAACCCGTGTCCTAATTCCTACTCATGGGTTATTGAGAAATACGTTGTTTAATTTCTCAATATTCGGAGACTTTCCCAGGTATCTTTTATTTTTTTTTTTTAACTTCTAAATTGATTTTGTTTTGGTCAGTGACCAGTTCAATCTTTCCAATTTATTGAGCTTTGTAGTAGAGTCCAGAACCTGTTTAATTTTATCAGCGTGTATGCGCATCTGCCAAAGACTGCTGGGTGTAGAATTGTTGGGTACAGGTTCTATAAGGTTACCCAATAAAACCATTAGGAGCTACAGTCCTAATTTGGTGCCATGTCAATTAGGTTAAGTCGGATGTTAATGTGTTAAGGTCTTCTGTAATCCTACTAATATACTGTCTACTTATTCTACCAAATAAGTGTTGATGTCTCCAATTAGAATTGTGCATTAGTCTGCTTCTCTTTGCAGTTCTGCAAATTTTTGCTTTATGTAATGAAAAGCTCTTTTATTAAATATATGCATAAGAAAGGTTGTTAACACAATTTTTATGACTTGTGACTTAATGTTTATAATTTTAAAACATAACTCTACTTCCTTGCATTCTACCTTGTTTGATAGTAATATAGCCGTTCAGCATTTATTCAGATTAATATCTATAAACCCTTTTACTTTATATTTAAAGCATGTAGTAGCACACAGTTGATTTTCTACTTTTATTAAAACCACCCTAACAATTTAATATCTTAATTAGGTGTGTAGGCCACTACAATTTAATATAATTATGAGGTTAAATTAACTTAAGTCAACACTACATTAGATGGCATTCCTGCTGACCATCTTGATGGCTGTGTTTTATTTGTTCTGTACATTCTTCGTTCTTTCCTTCCCTTTTCCAGTCTCCTTGTGGATTCATTGAATCTCTTTTATTTTTTTCCTCCATTGTCAGCTTATTTGCTACACCTCTGTTTAATTTTTAGTAGTTGTTCTCTGGTTTATGATAGTCACCTTTAGCTTATCCAGTCTGCCATCAAGTAATATATTACCACACTTAGAACAGTTTTACAACAGTAACCTCTATCTCCTCCTCCTATTCTTTGTGCTATTGTTCTAATTCATTTTACTTTGACATATGTTATAAACCCTTCAGTACACTGTTAGCGTTATCATTTAAGATAAAATTACAATTATTCACTACACTATCATTCTTGGAACTCTTCATTCTTTTATGCAGCCCCAGGTTTCCATCTGCTATATTTTTCTTGAGCCTGAAGATTCTTTGCTGATTTTTCTTATTTCTTTATTTTCAAAGATTAATTTATTTATTTGAGTGGTAGAATTACAGACAGATAGGGAGAGACAGAAAGAAAGATCTTCCATCTGCTGGTTCAATCCCTAAATGGCTGCAATGGCCAGAGCTGAGCCGATGCGAAGCCAGGATCCAGGAGCTTCCTCCCAGTCTCCCATGTGGGTTCAGGGGCCCAAGGACTTGGGCCATCTTCTACTGCTTTTCTAGGCCACAGCAGAGAGCTGGCCTGGAAGAGGGGCAACCGGGACAGAATCCGGCACCCCAACAGGGACTAGAACCCGGCGTGCTGGCCCCGCAGGCGGAGGATTAGCCTAGTGAGCCACAGCGCCGGCAATAGCTTTCTTTTGTCTTCATTTTTGATAGATATTTTTGTGACATACATCTTTCCAGGTTGATGGGACTTTTTTCTTAACATCTCAAAGATGTATTCCACTGTGTTGCTGCTTGTACCGTCTGCAACAATAAGGCTACAGTTGTACAATTTATCTCTCTGTGTGTAGCCTTGTTCCTATACTAGCTACTCTTTTAATTGACTTGATTACTCATTTTTAACATGCTGGGGAAGATGTGCTTGGTGTGGTACTCTGAGTTTATCTTGAGGCTTGTAGAACTTCCTGGATCTGTAGCTCTTATCCTCTCTCTTCTCTTCTGGAACCGATTTGCACATCTCTTGTTCCCTATGCTTCATTATGGATAATTTCCATGGCATGTCTTTAACTTCATTAGCTTTTATTTTCTGAAGTGTCCATTTATTTTTAAGTCTTTCTAGTGAATTTTAAATGTCACTAAATACACGAGTAGTGTATTTTTCATCCCTGGGAGATTCATTTTTATCTTTTTAAAAATTATTATTGGAGATGCATAAATTCTGACAGAGAGAGATCTTCCATCTGTCAGTCCACTCCCAAATGCTCACAATAGCCAGAGCTGGGTCAGGAGAGAGCCAGGAGCCTGAGACACCTTCAGCATCTCCTATGTGGGTGGCAGGAACTCAAGTACTTGAGCCATCATCTGTTGCCTCTCAAGATACAGGCAACTCAAGGAGCAACTGAAGCCACTGAGCTAAACACCCACTCCCATTTTATGTCTATTTATCTCCTCATTGTGTTCATCTTTTCCTTTAAATCTCTTGAGTCCTTTTCCTTTAAATCTCTTGGCTATCCTAACAGCTTTGTCCGACAGTTCCATCATCCTCTGGCTATGGGTCACTATGCTATGGAATTGCTACCTTTGTGTATGGTCAACACTTTGGGAATGGCTGTCTTAACACTATGATGTTACCTTGGTAATTGCTTTAACTTTCTTTCTTCAGAAACCGACAGTTTGTTAGGAAATTAGGTTACTTGTATATTCAAGTTATTCTTTCAAAGCTCAGTTTAACACTTCGTTAGGGTGGGCCCAATCCCTTAACTCTAGGGACATTTTAGCTTTATTACGGAGGCAAGCCTCTTCTGGTGTTCCTCCTTAATGCTGTGTGTTTTTAATGAGGTCTTTCCATTATGGCGCGTGAAAATTTAAATGCACCTCCGCTGTATGTGAGTTCTGGGAATTGTTCAGCTCACAGCTCCATGGCAATTTGTATTTGCATGGCCTTCTGTAGCTTCATATTATGCATGTAAGGATTAGCATTCAGCCAAAGGCTCAAGGGGCCCCTGTGCAGATTTCTGAAACTCTTTCTCCAGTAGGTCTACTTTTGTATTCTGCCTTGTGAATTCCAGCTGCCTAGGTCTCTCCAACTCTGTTGGGTTTCTCTGCAACTCAGTGGGACTCCCAGATTTTGCTCGAAGCCCCCCTTGAACAGTGCACCTCTGAATATAAATCTGAAGTGACTGCAGTAGCCACCTAATTTATTTCCCCTCTCAGGATCACAATTCTGTTGTGACTGTTTTCCAGTGTCTGGAAGTAGTAATTTCATATGTTTTGCGTGGGTTGCCGGTTGTTTACGGCCGGAGGGCAGATTCTATGTCGTTCATTACTTCATCAGAGGAGCCAAAGCAATCCGTGATGATGTCACTCCTTGGCTTAACATCCGAGCAGGCTGTTTTATTGCCTACCCTGGGATTCACTGAGATGCTAAAAGGTTAATCAGAAGGAGTGCTGGGCTAACAGGCCCAAAGACGGATGATCCCGGAAAGCCAGGATCTCTGGCAAACTCCTTAGCTTCCCCCACAGGCTCCTACCCTCTCCTCCTCATTCCCTACCCAACAGTGGTCTGTGGAGCTTTAACCCCTCTCCCGCGGTGTTCTCCTGTCTTCCTAACCCAGTACACTCTTCCATCCTCCAACTGGCTGGGACGTCGCCTTCCTTTATGTCTACACAGTGTTTCACTGGGCAAGGCTCTCATGTATTCTATTAACCTGTTTACATGTTGCCTCCTTTTACAGACTAGTTTTTTAGGAGGTGAGAGCAAAATCAAGGGGTAATGTTTTATAGAAATTAACACAGAACAGTATTTGTGAAAAACTGGATAAAGAGATACAGGCAACTTAGGAGGATAGTCAACATCTATATGCTTATTTAATATTAACCCTCACAGCTAAAGAAGCCGAAGACATTTTCACACTAAGCTACCCTATTTTTTTCCTCTTAAACTCCACTCAGAAAAAAAAAATAACAATTTTAGAACATGAAAAGCTCTGCATGGGGATTCTCTGTATTTTATGATCTAAGCAAACCTGTCAACGTCTGGTGAGAATCAGTGTTGGCGAGCGTTAAACATTCACGCTGAACCACACTTAACATTCTACCCCATTACCCACTAAAACTGACATGAACACACTGTGCACACAAACACATAATTTGATAGAAAACGCTACAGTTTAACACCCTGTATCACGAAGGTGTTTTCCCTTTTAAGAAAATGTATTTTAAGCAAAAAACTTGTCCCATTTGAGACAAACTCAAGAAATAAAGGCTCTCTAGGCACCGGACGTTGAAACACCAGTGGCACCTAAATTCAGGAATGGACAACTAACGAGGCAAGCTGTCCTACTGCCTGCCCCCAGCTTCTAGCTGCAGCACAAGGAAGGGAAACCCAGTGGGCATCCTGAGCTCAGGATCTGGGGAGAACCTGCTGACTGGTGTTTGCAGGGCGGAGCACTGCGAGGGGACAGGTGCGCACAGAGAGCACCCTGTACATTTGCAGAAGGCCCTCCTGAGTGGGCCGTAGAGCCCAAAGTAGCCGCAGTGTGTGGAGAAACAGTCTGGAGAAGAAAAAAAAAAAAACATCTGAGAGGAGTAGGGGCCAAATACCAGGCGCTAACTGAGGCCAGGAACAGTGACTGTCCTCAGCAGCCAGATCAGAAAACATCATAACAAACAGGACACTGGAGACGGTGCTCGAAAGAATCTCTCCTCTGTGTGTGCAATAATGAGCAATGGGCTGTGTGATGTTCTTTCTTTCCTAATAAACTGTGAAAACAAGACTCAAAGGGAAAGAACTATTTCCAAGAAACATAACTGTCCCAAAACAAAGTTTAGGAAGATCTGTAGAAACACAGAAAGGCAACATTGTAATTGATATCCATTTAGATACCAGACATGCTAAGAGGCAACTCAAGTGGCGAAAATAATCAACCCAGCCCAGCCCAGAATGGAACACAAGTCACAGTTACCAGACAAGGATGTTAAAAAGGGACTAATTTGAAACCTATACATCCGAAGAGTTAAAAACAGGTATAGGAAATTTTAGAGAAGAAAACTCTATGAGATGAAAATACATACAAAATGCAAATGATGGCAAATAAGAGATTTCAGAATAAAAGACTAGTGAACTTGATGACAAGGCAATAGGAACTACTCAAAATAAAAGAGAAAAACTCAAAAAAAAAAAAAAAAGAAAAAGAAAAAAGCACAATGGAACGACTTCACAGGTGCTCTAGGGTATATGAAATTGGAGTCCCGAAGAAAGCGGAGAGTGGAAAGTTTATCTGAAGAAATGATCAGAGGGTCTACCGCTGTGGCGCAGTAGGTTAATCCTCTGCCTGCAGTGCCAGCATCTTTTTATGGGTGCCTGTTCTGGTCCCAGCTGCTCCTCTTTATGATCCTACTCTCTGCTGTGGCCTGGGAAGGCAATGGAGGATGGCCAGAGTGCTTGGGCCCCACACCCACATAGGAGACCAGGAGGAAGCACCTGGCTCCTGGCTTCAGATTGATCAGCGCAGCTCTGGCCACTGTGGCCATTTGGGGAGTGAACCAGCAGATGGAAGACCTCTCTCTCTCTCTCTCTCTCCCTCTCATTGTCTGTAACTCTACCTTTCAAATAAATAAATAAAATCTTAAAAAAAAAAAAAACCCATGCGCACACATGCATTCACACACACACACACACACACATCATGGTTTAAAATACAGGTAAAAATAAAGTAAAATAAAATAAATGATCAGAGAAAAAAAATCCTTAACCTTTGACTAAAAGGAGATACAAACAGCTCCATGAGCTGAGGCACAGGAGACATGAAAGAACCCTAGGCAAGGACACGATATAAGCAAGTGGCTCAAACCTTGCGATAAAGGGAACACTCATTATTTCAACAAGAAGAATTTATTTGGAATTGATACCATGTAGAAGTAAAAAGTACGGCAACAGTAGGATAAAGGCTGGGAGGGGACACGGAGCAGTATGCTGTCTGTGAAGGGAGGTCACAGAGGCTGTGGATGTCCAGTGCCAAATAATGCCAAGAGTTACAGCCCTGACACAACCAATTAGACAGGATGGGACAATAAAACAACTCCATGAGCACAAAAATAGGAAGAAGAGGAGGAAAGGGCAATAGAGCAATGATAGGATGAGAGGAAAACCAGCAGAACACACAATTCCAACCCCACAATGATCACTCTCAGCTGTAAATGCTCGAAAACCCCCATTAAAGGACAGAAATAATTTCATAAAAGACTCAATTTCTAGCTGTTCTAAGAAACACACTTGAAACATTAAAACCAGACAAGAGCACAATGATAGAAGTATACATAAGATCTAACAACAACAAAAAAGCTGGATTGTCTATATTAATATCAATGTACATCATGGAACAGATAAGGGTAAAGATTATATCATGATATTAAAGGGATCAATCAATCAAATGGGACATAAAAATCTAAATGCTCATGTACCTAATAACAGAGCTTCCAATTTTGAAGAGCAAAAATTAACTGAACTGTAAGGCTAAGTATACAATTCCATAACTGTAGTCAGATATTTCAATATCCCTCCCTCCCTAAGTAGGGCAAATTAATCCAAAGGTAACCTTGAATGCCATTATGACATGGTGGCCTCTGTACAACAGCCAATGGACTACACAAAAGAACTACTAAGAGTAATGCTAGTTTCACAAAGCTGCAGGAAGTGAGATCACAAAGTAAACATAAGTCATATGTTTATGTATATTAGCATACATATGTCATATGTATGCTAGCAAAAAAGGTGAACACAATGTCATGTATAATAGTATCCAAAAAAAAAAAAAAAACCCTGAAATACTTAGGGATAAATCTGACAAAGGATGTTCAAGTCCTGTGTGCTGCAGGGAAAAATTAAAGAGATTTAAGTAAATGGAGAAAAATACAATGTTCATAGTTTGGAATAATCAATATTAAGATGTCAATTCTTTCCATTTATTGATTTAATCCAAAATATCTCATTGGGATTACTACTGTACAAATTATAAAGTTGCTTCTAAAACTCACACAGAAATGCAAAGGTATTAAAATAACCAAAATGATTTTGTGAACTAAAAACAAAGTTGGAAAACTAACATTATCTTATTTTTAATGACATTATTTGGCTTCAGTAAGCAAGACAATTTTGACATTGGTATGCAGAATGAAAGACAGGAAAAAATAGAGAATCTGGAGATAAACCACACCTAAGAGGGTATTTCAAAAAGTTCATGGAAAATGGAATTTAAGGTAAGTTTATTTTGAAATCTATGCATATGAAGGGCTTTCAGAAAATGGAAAATGTATATTATGAAAAGAAAACTTACAAAGAATATAAAGATACCTCATTTTAGAGAAAATATTTGCAAAGTAAATACTGGTAAAGTATATAAATGATCTGTAAACAGAGTACAAGGGCACTTCAAAATCTTCATGGAGAGTGACATCATAAAAATCAGCTGAAAATGACCCAAAATGTGAGCACTTGAAAATTTGAGACTTTAAAAGAAAACTTACAGAAAACATGTCAGGACGATGGAATGGACATGGGAGATAAATACAAAGACAAATGGATTTTCCTCAAACTTAAGAGCTTTCACCAAGGCAAAGGAAACAATCAAGAGTATTTGCAAGCTATACATTTGACAGTCAATCTCCAGAATAAAGAACTCACACAACTCAACAGCAAGCAAAACAAAACAAAAAACGAGAACAGCAAAAAACTCCAAGTAATTCAATTTAAAAATGGTCCATAGGCCAAAACAGACATTTTTCAAAGGAAGACATATAGATGGCCAATAGGTATATGAAAAAAAAAATGCCCCAACATCACTAATCATCAGAAAACCGCAAATCAGAACCACAATGACATGTCATCTCACTTCAGTAAGATCGGCTAGTATCAAAAAGTCAAGATAGCAAGTGTTGGCAAGGATGTGGCGAAATGGAAATCCCTTCCCAGTGTTGGTGGGATTTAAATAAGTACAACCATTTGCGAAAAACAGTATGGTGGGTCCTCAAAATCTAAAAATAGAACTACCATATGATCCAGCAATCCCACTTCCAAGTATGTATCCAAGTGAAATGAAATCCATCTGTTGAAGAGACATCTGTACTCCCATGTTTATTGTAGCACTGTTTGATAGTCAGGAAATGGAAACAGCCTACATGTCTGATGAATGGATAAGGAAAATGTACATGCACACAATGAAACTACTGATACCCACAACGGGAAGAGATCTAAAAATAACTACCCAGAGTGAACCACAGCATAGCAATTAAGGGAGTGAAGACACAACCAAGAGAATGGAAAAAAATATTTATGAGCTAGCTATACAACAAAGGATTAATATCCAGACTATATCAGCAACTCAAAAAACTCAACAACAATAACAAAAAAAAAAAAAACAGCCAATCAAGAATAGGTGAAGGATCTCAACAGACAGTTCTTAAAAGAAGAAATACAGATGGCCAACAAATATATCAAACAATGCTCAACACCACTAGTCTTCAGGGAAATGCAAATTAAAACCACAATGGGATTATCACCTCACCTCCATCAGAATGGCTATTATCCAAAAGACAGAATAACAAATGCTGGCTAGGATGTGCAGAAAGGGGAACAGGTACACACGGTTGGAGGGGATGTAAATTAGTGCTGCCCCTGGGAAAACAGTATGGAGATTTCCCCGAAAACTAGAAACAGACTTGCCATATGATTCAGCAATCCCACTACTGGGCATGTACCTCAAAGACATGAACACAATGTATTCAAGAGACAGCTGCTCCAGCATGTTTATAAGAGCAGCACTGGAGCCCCTGCTGTGGTGTGGTAAAGCCACAGCTTGGGGTAAAGCCACTACTTGTAAAACCACCATTACATATGGGTGCTGGTTGCAGTCCCAGCTGCTCCACTTCTGATCCAGCTCCCTGCTAATGCTCCTGGGAGAGCAGCAGAAGATGGCTCAAGTGCTTGGGCTCCTGCCACCCTCGTGAGAGACCTGGATGAAGCTCCTGGCTCTCTCCTATTTGAACCTCACCCAGCCCTGGAGGTTGCAACCATTTGGATATTGACCTAGCAGATTCCTCTCTCTCTGCCTCTCGCTCTCTGTAACTCTGCCTTTCAAATAAATAATTTTTTTTTAAAAAGCAATACATTTCACAATAGCTAAAATACAGAATCAACCAAGATGTCCATCACCAGATGAATGGATAAAGAAAATGTGGTATGTGTGTGTATTATAATACACACAATGAAATGTTATTATGCCTTAAAAAAGAATAAAATCCTATCTGGGCATCAAAATGGATGCACCTGGAGGACATCGTGTTGAGTAAAGTAAGTCGGACATAGAAAGACAAATATCACATGTCCTCCCTTACATGTAGGAGCTAAAATTAAACAAAAATGCCCATGTATCAGTACTGCTGAAAACATATTTTTGTCAAACTTTGTTTTGTATCTTTGTTAAACCAATGTTTAAGAATGTTATACTACTATAGTTTTAGACATGTTATTACTTTAAAATTTACTGTATATGGGTGAAATGGTCATTTCTCTATTTGATTATTGTTTATAGCTCTTGTCTATATTACTGCTGAACTAGAGTCTTTTTTTTTAAGAAAAAAAAGATTTATCTATTTCTTTGAAAAGCAGAGTTACAGCGAGGCAGAAGGTAGAGAGAGAGAGAGAGAGGTCTTCCATCTGCTGGTTCACTCCCCAAATGGCTGCAATGGGCGAGTTCAGCTGATCTGAAACCAGGAGCTTCCTCTGGGTCTCCCATGCAGGTGCAGGGGCCCAATCACTTGGGCCATCTTCCACTGCTTCCCCAGGCCAGGGCAGAGAGCTGGATGGGAAGTGGACAGCCTGGACTCCAACCAGCATCCATATGGGATGCCCGCACTGCAGGTGGCAGCTTTACCTGCTACACCACAGCTCCTTTACACAGTGCCATTACAGTCAAGAGCTTAATGCTAATTAATGTTAATTTAAAAATGTTATCTCAAAAACAATAAAAGGAACTAAGGAAGGAAGCAAGAAAGGGAGGGAGTGAAAATCATTATAGTCTTAGAATTGTATCTATGAACTACATTGAATTTGTTCTTTTTGTATGAATATTAACATAAAAATAAAATCTCAGAAAAAAACTAAAAAAGTGAAATGATTTAAAACAAAAAAAGACTTCATACTGCATGAGTCTATATATGCATAAAATTCTAGAAAAATGCTCTCACAGCGAGGGCACTTTAAAAAGTTCATGGGAAATGTGTATAATTCAGTAACAATGGATGGATTTCAGGTGTCTTTGAATTCCACTTTCCATGAACTTCATGAAGTTCCACTCTATGTCATTAGCTCACTATCTCCTTTAGGAAGCCTTCTTAGTCATCTCCCCGAGTGCTGGCTTCTTAGCTCATGCGTTTACCTCTGACCAGACAAGCAGAAATTACGGACACAAATGCTGTAGCGTACGCATATCTAACTGTGTGTGGGGTCTCACCATCACGCCAAGTCATAAATTAGTCAAGTTCCTTTATTTTCTGCAAATTAATCCTTTTGGTACTGTTCCCATAACCATCTCTAGACCAACCATTTCCTTTGTTAAATACATGCCTATGCAAGTTTTTACGTGTGCATTATGTATCAATTATAATATAATTACATAATTACTGTAATCGGATTTAACTGCATAATTAGAATGTGTAATTACATAATTAAAACATGTAATTACCAAGTTTAAAAAGTTATGGAAATTATTTTTTCAATGAATAATGCATGTATGAGGAGGGAACTTCGAAAGTTCTCTATGCAGGCCCTCTAAAAATCATTCAACTGTGGGCTGGCATTGAATCACAACTGTACCCAGGAAAGCAGAAGAAGAAGGCCTAAGTGCCTGGGGCCCTGCCACCCACATGGGAGACCAGGTGGAGCTCCAGGCTCCTGGATTCAGGCCAGTCCAGACCCAGCTGTGGTGGCCATCTGGGGAGTGAACCAGCAGACAGAAGAACTCTTTCTGTCTCCCCTTTCTCTCTCTATAACTCTTTCAAATAAATAAGTCTAAAAAATATTAATCATTAAAGTAATTACGTAAAAAAAATTAACTAGAAACATGACTTGAAATCCAGTACAAGTTATTTCACAAGAGGCACTGAATACCTTAAAAAAACTCCAATAGGTTTTTATTTTACTAGCATATTAAAAACTTTCTTGGCCTAACGGTTCAGACGTCTCTGAAGATGCCTGCATCCTACACTGTAGTGCCTGGGTTTGAGTCTCAACTCTACTTCCTATTCAGCTTTCTCACTAACGCACATCCTGGAAGGCAGCAGGTGATGGCTCAAGCAGTTGGGTCCCTACCACCCATGTGCAGCACTAGGATTGGATCCCAACTGCTGGCTTAGGCCTGGCCTAGTGCCAGCTCTCATACACATTAAGGGATGTCCGCCTGTTGTCTCTGTCTGCCTTCCAAATACATTAATTTTAAGTTTGTGGGTTGGCAAGGCAGTGTAGCAGGTCCCAATAAATTGATCTTTTATTTCTATAGTCCATGGACTTTCTGAAGTCCCCCCAGACATATTAACTTTTTCCTTAATGTAACTGACTGCAAGGAATGAGTACTGATAACTGGTACAAAAGTCATCAGCCAGATGGTGTTTTGGCAAATTCAGGAAACCGTCTGATTCTCTCCCCCAAAGCCATGTAATTTTAAAGTGTCTTTTTTTTTCTTTGACAGGCAGAATTAGACATTGAGAGAGAGATACAGAGAGAAAGGTCTTCCTTTTCCGTTGGTTCACCCCCTAAATAGCAGCCATGGCCGGTGTGCTGGCCAGGAGCCAGGTGCTGCCTTCTGGTCTCCCATCCAGGTGCAGGGCCCAAGGACTTGGGCCATCCTCCATGCCTTCCCAGGCCACAGCAGAGAGCTAGACTGGAAGAGGAGCAACTGGGACAGAATCTGGAGCCCAGACAGGGACTAGAACTCAGGGTGCTGGCGCCGCAGGAGGAGGATTAGCCTAGTAAGCCGCGGCACCAGCCTGAAGCATAAGTTTTAAGTCAGAAGCGTATTACATCAGGGGCCAGCATAGTGGTATACAGGGTTAAGTAGCACCAGTGTTGCCAGAATACCACACAGGCACCATTTCAAGTCCCAGCTGCTCTACTTCTGATTCAGCTCCCTGCTAATATGTTGGGAAAAACAGTAGAGGATGGTCCAAGTCCCTGGGCCCCTACAGCCACATAGGAGACCTGGATGAAGCTTCTGGCTCCTGGCTTAGGCCTGCCCCTGCCCCAACAATTGCAGCCATTTGGGATATGAACCAATGAACCAATGGATGGAAGATCCCTCTCCCTGTTCCCCCCGCTCCTCCCCCATAACTCTGAGTTTCAAATAAATAAAGAAATCTTCAACAAAGGAAGGGTATAAAGTCAGTGGTATGATGATAATAATTCAACCGTGCTCAATGTTAGAGATAAGAATCTAATGTGATCTCTAGCCATATGTTGCTCATATAAGCCACTAAATAAAACAGAGTATAACCAGTACTGGTTTTGAAAAATTTTTTAAAAATCTAGTAAGTCATTATAATTTGGTGCCTGAAGACATAATTCTCATCCTCTAAGCCAGCAATCAATTATTGATTTTTCTGGCCATATCAACACAGAAGTGGTCACAGTTGATTACTCTCCAAGAAAGAAAATTCCTACTGGTCCTCAGGCCCTCCCACAATTTGTACCTAATTACAGGGCATGCATCCCATTATCTTGTAACTACGTGACTGCCTGCTGCTGCTTCAGAAAGCAAGTTCGGGGGTGGGGTGGGGTGGGGGTGGGGGGTGGGGGGGCAGCTGTTCAGGGCAGGAGGCATTTTCTTACCTGTGCTAAATGCTTGCAAGAGTCACACACACACACACACACACACACAGGCACACAGCAAAGGAACATTTGCCTGCCCTTTCATGGAACAGAATGACCACCCATGTAACCAGTGCATTTTATGAAACTCAACAGTTTAACCTGCACATATACAGAGATCATTCTCAAACGACCATGTATACTTAAAGTAAGAAGCATACACACAAAATCAATGTGCATGCCCCACAGAGATGGCAGCAACCAGCTAGAAGTTTTAGCAAACTACAAGCTGAATCTTTGTATTATGCATTGCAGCGACCCTGATAAACAGGCCTGCTCTTGTCAGAACTGACACAGCCTGGCTTCAAGAGTAGCCCAGTTGGAGCAGACTGCTCCAGCACTAATCATCTTGTGAACTCATCTGCAATTTTTTAATGTTCAATTCATTCATTACGTGTTCCTAACATCTACTGAACTTTCTTCTCCGTGACACAGCAGGCCAGGCACGGAAGATACAGCACAGAGCACGGAACAGCCACTACTCTCCTGGAGTTCAGGCTGCAGGATGGAACAGGCCCACAGACAGGCATGCACCGTGCACAAGCTCAGCTCTGTGACGGGATGCTTGGTGTCAGCAGGGGCCACTCGACAAACTCAAACCACTGCACCAGAGATCTGGCTCCTCATTTGTTTCCTGGGTCACTACTGTACAGTCAGAAACTCCAGCAGTAGTTCATGTAATAGAACAAGGCACTTAGAACAGCCCTGCAGTAGCAGTCCTACGGGTCTCAGGAGATCCATCCCCTCGACATACACACCCATCTCTATCCATCCTATCCTCACTCAAGACAAAAATTCCCTTGTCCTCCCGGGGACACCAATTGCCAGGCAGCCGCCCAGCACACTGTCCAGTAAATAAGAAACATTCTCATGAAATGCTGAATCCTTGTACGAATGCCACTTTTAGTCCATGGTCTCATTTTTGCCTATGAATTTTCATCATTTCTGACTCAAGAGCCACACTAGTGAGGGCGTGGCCTTATGTGAAAGTCTCTTAGCTTATCATGGAGTTTATCAAAGTCACATCTAAGGGCTCAAAGCTCAGCTGCAGCCTTTGGAGGCCTAGGCACAGTGGCATAAACTCCCAAACATCTCCTGCTTGGTTTGTATGGAACTACTGGCACCACCAGGGGTGTTCCTTGCATCCTTCAACCAATACTGATAGAGCGTCACTGGTGCCCACTGTGTGAATCAGAATGCCCCGTGAACGTAAATACAGATCGCTGGGTTCGCTGGCTGTCACTTGGAAGTGGAGAAGCTAACGGAGTGTGGGGCAGGTGAGGGGAAGTGGTGCGGGGTATGGGCTGCCACTTGGTCCGCCAGGACCCCCGTAGCTGATGGCTGGGAAGGACGCTGGACTGAGCATGGCACTGAGGTGTGAATTTCTTCCAGTCCACCTCGCTTCTCCCTGGCACGGAGGATGGCTACACCCCCCGTGGAGAGTTCCATTCTCTCATTTCCAACTGGTAGAAAGGTCTTCCTCACACAGAGCCCCACACTGCCAACACTACTCATTGGGTTTTTGAGGTGCGAACAGTCAATCTTGCCATCAGGTGCTGTGGTGCAAGCCCCGAGAGTCAGTATTTTGGCCTTGAAATTGAGGGAGGCTTTGAGCTACCCAACCACGCATTCTCTGCCCTACTCGGCCCCACCGGGTAAGGTCTCCCAGGCAAATACCCTTGTTAATCAGGGGGCCACGCACACTTCTTGCCTACTGTTGAGTAGCAGGCTTAGTTCCCTGGCAGCCCACAAAATTGTTTAAACAAGTCAATCACATCACCAGGTGGAAACCAGAGGTTACCCCACCCTCTGAGTAACACAAAACCTACCTCCTTCAGCCATTGCTGGTTTATTCTGTTCCTGAGTGCAGCCCCTATGGGACCGGAGTGCTCCTCTCCCAGGCTCTCAGTACAGGTGTCTAAGAAAACACTACTGGGGCTGGCACTGTGGTGCAGCGGGTGAGGCTGCTGTCTGCATCCCATGTGGGCATCAGCAGGAGTCCCAGCTGGAGTCCCAGCAGCTCCCTGCTAATGCACCTGGGAGAGCAGCAGAAGCTGGCCCCAGTCCTTGGGCCCCTGCACCCATGTGGGAGACCCGGATGAAACTTCTGGCTCTGCCTTCTCTAATTGTGCCTCTCAAATAAATAAAGAAATCTTAAACAGAGAAAACACTGTCAACCTCATCTGTCCAGCATCAGGGGGCTGGAAAGAGAGAGAGGAAAGAGGAGAGAGAGAGGGAAGAGGGGAGAAAGAGGAAAGAGGGGAGAGAGAGGGAGAGAGAGAAGAAAGAGGGGAGAGAGGAAAGAGGAGAGAGGAAAGAGGAAAGAGGGGAGAGAAAAGAGGAAAAAGGAAAGAGGGGAGAGGGAGAGGAAGAGCAGAACTGTATTTCAAGGGAATTAAAAACCCACATCTCCTTGCTCTTTGCACTTTCTCTAAACGTGACTTCTGAGTTTTCTTAAGTGACTGTGGACGTGGCTGCTGATATAATGCAACAGCAGGAAATATGAACAGGTGAAAAAGGAGAGAAACAAGAAAAGCATACTTGGGGGAGAAGAAGAGGAAGAAATATTCCGGGGTCTCATAACCACCAGTAACGGGAAGCTCATTCCAGAAAACAGGTGTAGGGATACACAGGATTCACCAGCAGACAGTCCACATCTTACTCTACTTCTCTGGCTACTGCATCCCAGGACATTCTACTTGTCTCTGTATGAAAACAAAGAGCGATGAACAAGAAAACTACTGATGAGGACTAAATGCGTGGGTTCTGGCTACAGCTGCCAATCTGCCCTTTCCCCCCCCTCCCCCGGCTCTGAATTAATGGATGAACCTCAATCAATACTGTCAGGAAAGACCACAGGATCAATACCAGGGCTAATTTAACAGAATTAAGAAGTGGCTTTGAAAAGGAAAGTAAGTAGACACAACTGCAACACCGCATGCTCTGGCGTTGCCTAGCAACAAGATATAAAAGTGATGTACAATGTCACTAACTTACTTTCACACCACCCCCTGCCTTGGCAGTGCTATAATGTACTTTGCTCCAACTAGGACTCCACAGAGACTATTAACGCTCCCATTTTCCATAATACACTCTGTTAAACAATCATGTGTTTTTGTTGGTGCATTAAAGCACCGCATTTGTTTAATGAGGACTGGGTGATGCAGCAGCTGGAGACAAGGGAGGGGTTTTTCTGGTTGCATCTGAAGCTCACAGGTTCATGCCCAGGCAGGAGAATTCAACACATAGCAAGAAGATATGCAGTAAAGCACTGCAATTTGTGTCTAACAGGTAGGAGAAGCAAGGGGAAGGCAGGCCTCTGTGTGTGTGCGTGTGTGTGTGTTAAAGGAAGACAGAGAAGCTCAAGTGATGCATCAGTGCTTCTCGATTTACATTTTTTCCCTTCCAGAACATGACAGAAGTTTCCAAAAGGCAAAAAAGCCTTTGAGGTTCTAAGGTGTAGCCTTGGCCCTGGGAGTGAAGGTCCAAGAGACAGAGCAAGGACAGCAGAGCAGCATAGCAGGAGCCACCCCTGCTGTGCCCACAGGGACAAACCCTCAGGGCAGAAGACCCTGGGCTCTGAGAGGCAGGACGGGGGCCCAGGTGGGTGCCCTGCAGGAGGCTTCATGCGCATTATCTCACGTCATGCCTCTGGGACTTCAGGCCCATGGAAAAGAACCAGAGGATAGGCTCAGTGAGATTAGGTGATTCCTCCAGTGGCGCTGAGCTGGAATGTGACAGCACTGGAATTCAAGACCTGTCCTTCTTCAAAACCACCACAGCCCTTTGGCTCGGTTTCCTGCTGCAGCTGGTTTCCTGCTCTGGAGGATGTTCTGGGCTGCTGCCACTGAGCGTGGAAGGAGTGCAGGTGAACAAACAAGGCCTACATCACCTTGCACGATGCTTATGGAACCTGCAAGTGCTCAGCACTTCTTGCAAGCACCTTACTCACTGTTACAGGGGAGATCAGCAACTTCTCTAGTACAAGGCCATGGATTTATATATATATATATATATATATATATATATATAAATATATATAAATATATATTATATATATTTATTATATATATTATATATATATAAATATATATAAAGATTTTATTTACTTGAAAGAGGGAGAGGTAGAGACAGAGAGAGAGGTCTTCCATCCACTGGTTCACTTCCCAGATGGCAGTAACGGCCGGAGCTGTGCCAATCCAAAGCCAGGAGCCTCCTCCAGGTCTCCCACATGGGGACAGGGGCCAAAGCACTTGGGCCATCTTCTACTGCTTTCCAAGGCCACAGCAGAGAGCTGGATCAGAAGTGGAGCAGCCAGGACTAGAACCGGCGTCCCTGTGGGATGCCAGCGCTTCAGGCCAGGACCTTAAACCACTGTGCCCAGCGCTGGCCCATGAATTATATTTTTCTAAAAACCATTTTTCAGTATTGATGGACAACTTGTAGGTAGAACCGAGTTCCCTTTGTTTTATGAAATCTTTGGAGGAATGGCTCTCACAGGGATATCTTCAATTTCTGTGCTGGCATATAGTAAGTGCTCAATAAGTAGGCGTAAGAGCAACTTGATGTACTCGTTGACCAGAGAATTTTACTCTGAATCCTCTGGGGCCTGGATCAACACTGATTCCTGCCCAATCATCTAACAGAGATGAGCACACAGAACCATGGACGCTAGGTACCAATTTGAAGCAGAATGCTGTGGTCTCGTGGGATGGGCGGACGATGATGAGCAAAGGCAAGAACGGCAGCTGAGCATCCTCTTGGTTGCTATGCAACTGAAGAGCAAGTCCCACATCCTGCCCGGCCACTCTACACTCACCACACCTGTTCCCTCACCTCAGCAATAATTACTGTCAGGCAGGCAACTAGTCCTTACAGAATACCCACAGGGCACAGAGCAATAAATCCATTGCGTATTTAAGCCAGGAAATAAAGAAGCAAAGCAGAGGATTAGTCCAAACATCTGGGTAAATCAGGCACAAGTTGAAGCATTAGGTTCTCAAATCCTCCAGATAAATGTGGTCACACACAGCCTTGACTTTGGGGTATTTTAAAAGTTCTAGCTGAAAAATCTTATCTATCCATTTGAGTCAAAAAGTGTGTGTGTGCACGCGCACGCATGTATGTGTGTTGATTTTCTATCTCTGCTATAACCTATCACCTCAAACTTAGCAGCTTAAAAACAGATTCACCGGCGCCTTGGCTCAATGGGCTAATCCTCTGCCTGCAGCGCTGGCACCGCGGGTTCTAGTCCCGGTCGGGGCACCGGATTCTGTCCTGGTTGCCCCTCTTCCAGTCCAGCTCTCTGCTGTGGCCCGGGAGTGCAGTGGAGAACGGCCCAAGTGCTTGGGCCCCTGCACCTGCATGGGAGACCAGGAGAAGCACCTGGCTTCAGATCAGCGCAGCGCACCAGCCAAAGCAGCCATTGGGGGGGAGGGACCAATGGAAAAGGAAGACCTTTCTCTCTGTCTCTCACTGTCCATTCTGCCTGTCAAAAAATAAATAAAAAATAAACAACAACAACAACAACAAAAACAGATTCATGATCTCACAGTCTGGCAGCTGAGACATTCAGTGGATGAAAATCAAGGTTGACGAGTTTCCACTTTCTGTTCTGGAAACTCCAGGGGAGAACCTGTCCCCTTCCACTTCCTCGGGGCCACCTGTGTTCCCTGAATGGAGCCCCTTCCTTCCTCTTGAATGCCCGCAGCATCTGGCTGGTGGTCCTCCAGCTCCCATCTCTGGTTCTTTCTTTGCTTCCCTCTCCTACTAATGAGGACGTTTGTGATTACCTTGTCGCCCCCAAGTCTGCCCTCGGATGCTCCAGGGTCATCTCCACATCTCAAGGTGAGTTGATTTGCAACCTGAACGTCCCCCAGGCCGGCCACCTAGCATTCTGTTCTGGGGATTAGCACATGGGAGGGGGGCACAGCATTATTCTGCTTACCACATTGCGTGTCTGGAATAATTATTTATCTAGAGCTTAACGATGGCTCATGAATCCTCCAAGTACAACTCAGGGACTCAGATAAGACTGTCAACTGCCTTGAGAACTTTATGGTCTAAGAAAGGTGATAAATATGGAAAATTTTTAACTCTGCCCTACACAACCCTGACATCCATAACATGATTTATAGCTTGCAAAGCACTTTGGCATCCATCTTATTAGACCCTCATAACGACTTAGCAAGACGGGCAAGGGAAGCATTATTATCTCTGATTTATAGATGAATATGCCGAAGCACAGAGGGATTTTTCTGGAGGTCACAAAAACAGCAGATTGAAACCCAGGTATGTAGACTTCCAGTCCAATGCTCTTTCCCATTGCAAAACCCTTATGGTATGTGTCATATCATCATATGCTGCCAAGAGAACCAGGGAGAGATCTTGTTTCTATTCAATGGAAAGAAAACCAGATGTGAGATTGTTCAGAAACTTAATAGAGCACATAATGTCTGCCTCCTGCAGAGCCCAGGAGAGGCCCCGGATCCTCTCTCCAACAATTTCGTGCTCGTCTCTGATCCACGCTGTGGGCAGCAACAGACAACAGAGCAACCGCACAGGGAAAATTGTTTCCGCAAGCGAAGGAGCAGCATAGCAATGTGGACACCACTCCTATGGTTAAAAAAAAAAGGCTTGCTTCCTATCCATTGCCATTGCATTTGTAAAAGACTGTAAACACAGGAAATAGCCTGTTCTTGCATGCACATCAGTAATCACGTCCATAAACACTGATAACCAGAGAAGTTGAGCTTTGCTGAATTATTTCATTGTGTGCCACTGGGAGTTATTCTCCAAAACATGCATCATTTTAATGGCGACTCCAAGATCAGAAATTCATTCCCTCTAACCACAGTCTCACAGGTTGATCCTGATGTCCTACCTTACAAAGAAAACGGAGAACTTGTGCCCAAAGACAGGCTCTAACGAACAGCGAAAGGTGGCTGGTTTGGAAGGCTGGGTTAGTGAATCAGGTGCTCCCTATCTCTCATTCTGTCTGGTTTTTTTCCAGTCACTTTCTAGAAGCTGGTCACTTCTGGAAGCCAACCACAGTGGCTTCTACAAGTAACATGTTACTTTGTAAGATACTATCTTCTGGGGCCGCACTGCGGCGCCAGCGGGTTAAAGTCCTGGTCTGAGGTGCCGGCATCCCATATGGGTGTCGGTTCCTGTCCTGGCTGATCCTCTTCCGACCCAGCTCTCTGCTGTGGCCTGGCAAAGCAGAAGATGGCCCAAGTCCTTGTGCTCCTGCACCCACGTGGGAGACCTGGAAGAAGCACCTGGCTTCGGATTGGCACAGCTCCGGCCGTTGCAGCCATCTGGGAAGTGAACCAGCGGCTAGAAGACCTCTCTCCCTGTTTCTACCTCTCTCTGTAACTCTGTCAAATAAATAAATCTTTTAAAAAAGTAGTTGGAAAAAAAAGATACTTTCTTCCTTCCAATAACCTCTGAAGAAACCTCTGAAGGTGACACACTAGTAGGGGTGTACACTCAAAATCATGGACCACCTCCCAGGGCCCAGGACCCCCACGGCTCGCTGTGCTCTGTATCACTCATGACTCTGATGGTTAAGTTGGTGAAAAATAAGGAAAAAGATCGTCTCTGGTATAATAGAGGAAAATACATAAATGTAAATGCATAACGGGAAGTCAAGTGTGACTCCCTTCCTTAATTGCCTAACACAATTCCCACTAGATGCATAAATTGCAGTTCCTATTAACGGTACTATGAATAATAAGCAGTTTACTTTTTGACTGGTATCTAAATATACTTTCTATATGATTTCATCTTTTATTCAGCTGTTTAAAAGCAGAACATCTAATTACAGTTCCTATTCGTCAACATTATTTTTTTCCCCCTCTTTGCCATGGAGCCTGTGTGTTGACTGATTTTCTAAAAACAGAATTTTTTAGCATATGGAACAAATCGTGTTATTATTAATGCATTCCCAGATGACTCTGCATTTCAATTCCCTTAATTATTTAGTCATTGCTGATTATGTCTTTTTACAATTCATTATCCCAATTCTTGCAACACAGGCATTTTATTCATTAAGTGTCAAAATGAAGGGCTTGACCTACCAAAAAAAAAAAAAAAAAAAGAAAAAGATAATCAGAAAGGACTGACATATTTTTAAAAGTCTGTGCTTCCCTTCTCAAAAATGTTTATGCTATTTGATAGCCTGCTTTAAACAAGTGTTTCAAAAACATCGTTAGGTACCAGCGACTGCAGGCAGACGCTGGGGGGCACCCAGAAGGGCTCTGGAGTTCCTCACAGGAGACATTTGTAAACAAGAGACTGCACCAGTTCCAACCACAGCTCCGTCACACAGCCATGGTCTCATTTTAAAGAAAAAAATCCCACTTGTTCATAGACGGTTGTACCAGCTTTATCCACATGCTAACCTCAGATTTCAACAACAACTCTTCGAGTAGTACTGGGGAGCCAGGCTAAGCAACACGTACTACATTAAAAGAGAACCAGCTCTTGGTACGGATTTACATTGTCCTTGGGCTGATGCTCATTATTTCAGAGAGGTATGTGTACCATGTCTGACACTAAATTCATGGTAAAAATAAAAGAGGCAAAAGGTAACTGCGACAAGGTCAGGAAGGCTGAGACCCCGGGGAAAGGAAAGGTGAACAAGTACCCCCTGGCTGACACTTGTCTCTAAGGAAGATGCTGGCTTTCAGAGAGAGGAGATCTTGGGTAGCGTTTCCCTAGGCTTCCTCAACATCTCTGCTCCTGGTAGCCTGGGTGGCAGACGCCACAGAAATGTGTATTCCACTCACGTGGCAAACAGCAGCAAACTCTACAGAAAGTATGAGTGCACTTCAAAAAGTTTTGAGGAAAATGGAATTACATGTATTTTGGTGCCAAAAAATACTAAAATCCATGCATACAAGGAGTCCTCTAAATGTTCCCAGAAAATGCATAGCATGAAAAAAAATCCACACAAACTTAAACAATTTTTGCACCAAAACAGACTTATCTTTTAATTGCTTTCTGTGAACATTGGAAAGTACTCTCGTATACTCTTTATTTATTTATTTACTTATTTTTATTTCTCGATCACATTAAAATGGAGTACGACTGAGCATGATGCTGTAATGAATACTTCCTTCTTCCTGAGCAAGAACAGACAGAGGCCAAATAATCACAGAGGGGGGTCCCGAGGCAGGGCAAACTTGCACGAGAAGGGTGCAAAGATGATGTTGGGATCCTCAATGCAATGCACATCCGCAGGTCCAGCAGGCTTGCCGCTGAAGAATCCCAGGAAGACAATTTCTTTGGAGAAAGTTACTGTGGTACTGTGACATTTCCCATCCCCATTTCAAGTGGGTGAGGAGAAAGGGAGGTATTTTTTCCCCTCACCTCTAGCCTAAGTGAAAGGCCTTCTCTCTCTCTCTTTTTTTTAAGATTTATTAGAAAGAGTTACACGGAGAAAGGAGAGGGAGAGAGAGAGGTCTTCCATCTGCTGGTTCACTCCACAGTTGGCCACAATGGCCAGAGCTGTGCCCATCGGAAGCCAGGAGCCAGGAGTTTCCCATGTGGGTGCAGAGGCACAAGGATTCAGGTCATCCTCTACTGCTTTCTCAGGCCACAACAAAGAGCTGGATTGGAAGTGGAGCAGCTGGGACTCAAACTGGTGCCCATATGGGATGCCAGCACTGCAGGCAGCGGCTTTACCCACCATGCCACAGCATTGGACCCCTGTGAAAGGCCTTCTAAACACACACCCACACACAGAACAACCGCCCTCAGAGGACTTAATATTTCCTGCAGGAACTTGGGGATACCACTGCAAGTCTTGAGAGTCTACAGGGCAGAGATGAATGTGCTGAGACAGCAGCATGGAAGGCTATGCAGGATGCGAACTGAGCTTGCATCCAGAGAGACATAAAATCCACCTGCAGAAGCTGGTTTGGAGCCAGGACAAGGAGAGGAGAGGGGCTCGGATGGAAGACGGAGAGAAAGGCCTTACTCTCAGCCTAGGATCTACAGGTGGATGTGCACAGTGGAGAAAATCGTTTTGGAACCATGACAGGGTGCTGTGAGAGGACCAGCGTTGCTACCTACCCAGCGGCAACAGTGCCCACGTCAGCTCTTGGCAAGATCGGCCAAGGGAGATCCCTCAGCCCCTGGACGCTCTTTTCTCACCCCAACACCAGCTCATACAGAAGCCAGGAAGCCCAGCTGGAACAAAGCAGAGACACAGGGCAGCAAAACAGAGCAAGTGCCACTGGATCATAGCCTGGAGGAAGCCCGAAGGGGGAAAAGGAGAATGGTGACCTTAAGTGAAGTTCAGAGCTTTGACTGTACCCACTGATTGGGCATTTTAATTATTGAAATTTTCTGTCACTCACAGTGGCTGGAGGGCTTTTTAATTATCTAAGAATGCCTGGAAAAGCCATGGGAACTCTCTGGGACTTCATTCAACAGCAGGGGAAGGAGGAGACCAGGACAAGGGTCTTGAGTGGCAGGGAGAACAATGGCAGAGTTGCTTTATGATCGCATCCTACTGAAGTTTTAAAAAAGGGTATTTATTTATTTGAAAAACAGAGTGAGTCAGAGAGAGAGAGAGAGAGAGAGAGAGAGAGAGAGAGAGAGAGAGAGAAAGAGAAAGAGAATATCTTCCATCTGCTGGTTCACTCCTAAAATGTCTGTAATGGTCGGTGCTGGGCCAGGCTGAAGCCCGGAGCCAGAAGCTTCTACCAGGCCTCCCAAGTGGTTGCAGGGGCCCAAGCACTTGGGCCATCCTCTGCTGCTTTCCCAGGTGCATTAGCAGGGAACTGGATGAGAAGTTGAATGACTGGGACTGTCACTGGCACCCATAGAGGATGCCGGTGGCACAGGCAATGGCTTTTACACACTATTCCACAACACAGGCCTCCCAGGTCTTTAAGTAATCCCAGGTGCTATTATCAACTAATTCATTAAAAAGTGACTTCCTGCCAGAGTTAAAAACAAAGTTTATCATTCCTAATGCCTTTGGATTTCAAAGAACACTGAAATTTCTGTATGCAAATCCTAGTTCTTCTTCATTTCTGGGCTCTAAAAATCACTGACTTTTAAACAGTAATAATTCAAAACACAGAATACAATTTAACAGTGTGTCCAGTATGTGGAACTATGTAAGTTGTCTTTAATACTTAAAGAGCCAGTTGTTTCAGGAAGCTAGATTTTTCAATAAATCACCCAAGTATTTATTGAAACTACTAGCCGGTTGCTAACAGACTCATCAGAAATGTAGGCACTTCCACTCTAACTGAAATGAAATCTGGGGCTGGGGCTGTGGCAAAGCAGGTAAAGTTGCCACCTGCTGTGTCGGTATCTCATCTGGGTGCTGGTTCGAGTCCTGGCTGCTCCACTTCTGATCCAGCTCTCTGCTGTGGCCTGGGATAGCAGTAGAAAACGGCCCAACTGCTTGGGCCCCCGCACCCACGTGAGAGACCCAGAAGAAGCCCCTGGCTCCTGGCTTTGGATATGAGCAGCTCTGGCCATTGTGGTCAATTGGGGAGTGAACCAGTGGATCGAAGACCTCTCTTTCTCTCTGCGTAACTCTTTCAAATAAATAAATAAATCTTTAAAAAAAAAAAAGAAATTAAATCTGTATACATCAAGGACAAAATACTGAAAAGACAATTTTCCATACTTGGTACAGGAATTTCAACCTCTTTTCTTTTCCTTTCGGGGTCTACCTAGTGGCTGGGATTTTCTGAATGCACCTCTTTGAATATTTCCACTATTTCAACTCACTGTTGAAGCCTAAACAGACTTCTGAGGTTTACATTGCTCTCCTCAGGGAAATCTTTATGTAGAAGGGACATATATTTAAGCAAGAGGATCTATGTCATTTGCCACTAAGTAAAACAGTTGGTTCAAGCCATCTACCAAGTTTATTTCCATTTGAAAATACTGCAAATACTGCTATGAGACAGAAGTTAAGCACAATTTTTAATCCTTTGTGAGCTCTCCAAAGGAATCTTTAGAAACAGAGTGGCATAGAGCATACGTTACAAAAATTACTTTGCCTGAGTAATCTGGTTCATAATTAGGCATACTTAGTATAACCATATACTTGTAAAAGCAGCTTACAAGCCTAAGTTGATGTAAATGAACATAGTGCGACAATCAACTAAGGCAAAGAAATTCAAATAAGCACTTTGTACTTAAAGAGATAAAAAGCTATCAGCTACCTATCAAACGAATGTTCCACCAGGGGGTGTCGTCTGCATTTATTCCCTCTGCAGTCACTTTGTGCTTGCCTCTGAACGGTTGCAGAAAAACCATATTTTGCAGAGTGATTTATAATGTCTCCTTGGCTTTCATTTTTACCCCCAAGGAAGGTTTATCTTTATATCTTATTGTTTGTCAATCAAGTTCCAAGTGATTTTCAACACTTTTGTTTTTCAAACAAATGCCAAGCTGTACACAGACAGTAAGCAAATATCTATATTCTTTAGGGAAGTTTGCTACTAATACTAGGATAGTCCTTTCCTATAGGCAAGAATCTTTCAGCAAAACAATTGTTTCTTAGCGATACGAACGAGCTCACAAAAATTCTACAACTGGATTTTTTTTTTTAAAGATTTATTTGAGAGGTAGAGAGATAAAGACTGATGGACTGGCCCACTTCAGATATATTCACAATAACTGGTGCTGGGTCAGGAAGCCAAATGCTAGGTACTCAATGTGGGTCTCTTATGTGGATGGCAGGAACCAAACTACTTGAGCCATCACCTCCCAAGTGTACATTGGCAGAAAGCCAGAATCAGCGGAGCACTCAAATCCAGGCGCTCCTACACAGGATACGCATGTCCCAACCTGGTATCTCAACCACTAGGCTAACTGCTGGCCTCTGAATTTCACAGACTGAGATTTCTCGAAGTGAACCTCATGTCTAATGAATGTGAAAATACTGGATGATCCTAACAACAAGAAGAATAGCAGCTAACAACCATCAATCCCCAAATAAAATGTTTATTTCAATCTCAGATGTACAAAATTGGTTTATCTCCAAAACCACATTTGATGAGTGAAAACATTTTGCTAGACATGTTGATTCACTGAGATATGTGTATTTGCAAATTTATCCGCCAATCAATGTTACCACAGGAAATAATGCCTGGGAACTACAGCTTTCTGTGCACTGTATTGAAACCTCTGCTGGCTCAGTGTCACACAGCCAGCAAGTGGCAGAGCTGCTGCAGGACACAGGAGTGTCTGATGCTAAGACTCGAGTTCCAGGGAACACTTACACTCCAGCAGTCAGGGGAGCTTTGAGCTTTTGGTCTCCTGATACTCCATCTTCATCCACCCTGCCCCTGGGGAAGAGGACGCGGCTTGGCTGTCGCTGCCCTTAGTGGGGGTCAGATGGACTTCATACCTCCAACCAGCAGGTGCCAGTCATCACAGAGCTCCATGAAGGCGGGTGCAAAAAGAACCCAGAATTTCCAGATGCATTACCCAATAACTAGATTACATGACTATGCACTTGAGATAAATGTGCATTGAACTATCGAAGATTTTCCATGCTCACTGGGCACCCCAGAAGCCTTCAGTTGAACTCCTCACCAACAACCTGCAGCTTCTTACCATTGAAGCGACTGGCGCAGCCACAACAATGCATCCATTCATTTCTTTGAGGTTGTAAGAAAGAAGTGGTTCAAATCCAACAGTCTTCATATACACTCACAAGAAGAATTTACTCAGGACTTGAAGAACGTTCAGAATCTTACACAACTATGGTCATCCCTGAGGCTCCACTGGGGAATTGACTGTGGGACCCCTTGCAGGTACCCAAATCTGCAGGTGCACCAGTTCTTTATATAAGATGGCATGGTATTTGCACAGAACCTACAAAATCCTCCTGTACTCAGACATTTCTAGAAGACTTATACCGCCTCACACAAGGTATATACGCTATTAGCTGCTGGGATACATTGTTTTGAGGATAATGTGAACACATGTTCACTAAGGATGCAGCCTTCTAGGACTGACTTGGCTACACAGTGCACAAACGAGGTGGAACACAAACAAGGTGGAACACGAACGAGGTGGAACATGAACGAGGTGGAACATGAACGAGGTGGAACACGAATGGCGCTGGGGAAGCACAGAAACAGAGGGCGCAGCAGGCTGGGCTCAAACCTCACTTCACTCATGTGGACTTAGGGTAGCGCTTGGCACATGGCAAGTTCAAGGGCTGCTTTTAGGAACTTTCTGGACCCTCCCCTCAGTATTTCTAATCCTGAGATGGAGACTCCCCTGGGTCGGCCATACTCTATGTAGGATTTAGGAACACAGGAGTCAAGAGCCCTAAGTTCAAACCCTGTCTCTTCCTGGCTGTGTGTGGGTCACTTTCTCCACCCCAGTGGGCTCCTCTGAGGACCGAGGTGACATCAAACAGGGTTACTGTGGAGCTTCAAGGCGGGCATAGATGTGAAGGGCACAAAGTCACCCGCACACGCTATGCAATGCCTGTGTCACTGCCGTGTGGCTCTCACTCACGGGGTTGGTTCCACGACGACACGGCTGCTCATATCCCCGTGCCTCCGGGGAAGGGAGGCTGCCACGCACCAGTGATGTGAAGCCCAGCTCCTTTCCATTCTTAGCGACAGAAGACCCAGCACACAGGCTTCCTGGGGGCTGGAGGTGGGGTGGGGAGGGCTGAGGCACGCCTTTCAAAAACGCTCAAACCAAAATCACCGCTGAGCTCGTGTCCCAAACGTTTCTTCCAAAGCCCAACTATTTCGCTCACTTCCCTTTCATTTCATCTTCCTCCAGTCGCATGTGCTGCGCGTTTGATGTGCCACACACTTTAAAAATACATTATTAACCAGACAAGCCTGTCACCCCTGGAGCTGACACTCTGTCCCCTGCTTATTCTTAACAAACCTCCCTTTGCGTTCCTTTGTGCGAAGGTGATTAATCATTTCAACTATCCCAGGGCTGCTGACAATCTTTCTAGATGATTCCAGCTGCCAGCCTCTCCCCCCACCCCATGCACACTGTTCGTGACATGGGAGGAATCTGCTCGGGGTCTGTTTTCCGATCACACGCGGCTCCTCACGCTCTGCAACCATAACCACTGAGCCTCCAGAAGAGCTATGTTTATTCCTCATCTTTTCCCCCTAGAGTTCAAGGTTGGGGGTGTGTGGGGAAGGGATGGTGACAGATCCAGACAGAAAACAAGCAGAGCGAATTGAGAGTCAGCACAATAAAAGTGCACTCGGCAGGTGAGGGGGGAAGTCTTTATCCTGTGTCGGGGAGAATCCATGGCACCTGGTTTTGTGGGACCCTGGCACCCTCTGTACCTCTGTGTGTCTCCTCTCTTGCCTATCTCATTGCCTCTGTGACACCACTTTTAAACTCCCCAGGAGCTTAACCTGTAATGTGGCTTCTAGAGATGCAGATAGGGTCGGCTTGGAGGGTTGGCCATTGTTTTTACAAACTATTACTAGCATTTTTAGCTAGCTTTAAAGGTTCTGCTTTAAAATGCACATTCTGGGGCCGGCATTGCGGTGTGGTGGGTAGAGCTGCCCCCTGCCACACCCTGGCATCCCATATGGATACTGGTTTGAGCCCCGGCTGCTCCTCTTCTGAGCCAGCTCCCTACTAGGGAGCCTGGGAAAGCAGGGGAAGATGACCCAAGTCCTTGGGCCCCTGCACCCCGAAAAAATTCCTGTTTTTGGCCTGGCCCAGCCCTAGCCATTACAGCCATCTGGGAAGTGAACCAGTAGATGGATGGGAAGATCTCTTGATCTCTTTTTTTTTTTAAGATGTATTTTTTTATTTGAAAGTCAGAGTTACAGAGAAAGAGGTGGGGGGGGGGGTCTTCCATTTGCTGGTTCACTCCTCAATTGGCTGCAATGGCTGGAGCTGTGCCAATCTGAAGCCAGAAACCAGGAGCCCCAACTTTTTCAAAATAAATAAATAAATCTTAAAAAAAAAAAACAAGTACATCATTCTCTGCCCCCTCCAATCCTGGCAGGTATATACTTTTAAACTGAATTCAAAAATATATTTAAAGAATGACCAAAAATACACTGTTAGGTCACATAAGCTACTGCAGGGAGGGGAAAGATACAGTGACTCACCCATATAGACTACTAGGCTGATCTCTTCAAAATACCCTCTTCCTAAGCAGAAATAAATCTGTATCTGAGGAACAGAGTTCTGTATTAATGCATAGCAAGTGGATAATAAGCATGCTCATCTTAAGATTTTTAACCAGATTTCAGAAACCTAAGCAATGTTCCCAGAAAGCTACTTGAAAAAATACAGAATATAAAATCCATAATAGTTTTGATTTCCCAGAAAAACAAACCGCTAATTTCCAACTTTTCAGAGATAAAATAAAAAAGGCATCAAAGTAAAAAACTTTATATAATGAAAAAGTTGGGATCATAAGCCACAAGCCACCTACAGGGTACAGCTCTTGGAACTTCCTAGTAAGTCCATGGGGGAGAGAAAACACACAGGTGCACATGAGGGTGGACTTGGTGCTGTGTGCGTGGGCGCTGCAGCGAGTGAGTCAGCTGTTGGAGTGTGGTGCTGCCTTTTAAACTGACTCTCAGGAGACACACGAGGAGGCCCACCTATCTTCATTTACCCTCAGACACTAAAGGCGCTAAGAAAACCAGTACTTGCTGAGGAATGGTGCTGAGCAGGGCCCTTTTCTAGAAGTTCTGAAGCACAATCCATCCAGGGTGGTACCGGGGGCTAACGGCAAAGTTCCTCACATTCAAAACATAGTCAATTTGGAAGCGCAAGGATCCCACCGACAGGAGGCAGGCTATTCTGAAGTTACGGTCTATGTGGGCAGCTCTCAAAAACCCCAAGCAAACAGCACACACAGAAACACAGGAGCATGTTCTAGAAGGCCTAGAACACATCCAGGAGTCAAGCTCTACAAAGTCTCCATCTTTACATTTCACTGACTCCAACGAGCATAAAAACAAAGGAACTGCACACCTATCAATCAAATTTATCAGAACTTCTACAAGCACACGTAAATGCAATGGTAATGGAAACAGGTTTCTAAATCTCTTAATGTTATAATGAGCTAAATATAAGATTATAAGAACCACAGGTAATTATGTCTTAAACTATATAATTTTTACTTAGATAGATGTTCTAATTTTTCAAGGCCTATATCTCTTCCATCCTCAAATTATCATTTTCTATCTTAGAAGCTATTTTTCTAAGATCTGTGTGTACAATAGTAATTTGCAGCAAATCAGTGTAATTTTATACCCCTCAATTTGAAAAAATAACAGAGAACGCTGTGTGTGGTTTCCATGATAATAAATACAATTTTAAAATGTATGTCTCGGGTTGATCACTTTGGATAGATGTGTTTTAATTGTTCCAGGAACGGCTTCTCACAGAGCACATTAACAGTGGTAAAAGCTGTGACTTCCAGCCCTCGATTCTAGCAGCAGCAACATGATAATTAACCAAATTACCCCTGCAAACTTATTGTCTTGATTTCTTCAACTTGTAAAAATTCATTATCTCAAAATGAAAAACTCAGTCTGTGGAAAGATAATCAGGCTACAAGCAGTAGATACACAAGTTCTAAGCTTCCTGACAGTCACGGTTGGATTCCTTTCCATTTCCAACCATCGGGAATTAGCAGGTGAATGTTCACCTCCCTAACACTTCTGCATGCGATGAGATGGAGTCCAGTGCTTCCAGGGAATCCAAGTTTGACAGTCCTTAGAGAGCTGGTGATCTGGGGGAGGGGGAAGCGGACAGACCCTTGGACTTTTCTGGAAAAGTCTGGAAGGACAAGAGGGTGAACAGCAAGAGGGCCACAGTCGAATTCCTCATTCTGCATCCATTCATTCGGTATTCATTTAACATCTGTTGTGTGCCATGCACTACGCTTGCCTCTGCATGGAGATGGGAAGAGCCCAGTGGGAGAGAAAGGAGACCAGATCCTATTAATGTTATAATAAGAATGCTTGGGGAACATCCGATTCAGACTCAGAATCAGGAAGGCTTCGTGGAGGGAGGGACATCTCAAGTGAGGCTTGGGAGATAAACAGCAATTAGTTGGTTGAAGTTCAGGTCAGGGATAGATAGGCAGAGAACATCCCAGAGGTGAGAAGGATGCCGAGTCAGGCAAGAGGTGGTAACTCTGCTGCTGACATGGAATATAACAGCAAGGTGGAACCGGGGTAAGGTGAGGCAGGAATGACACAGGGCCAGAGCGCTATGGCTCTGCAAGTCACACCCATACGTCTGATGACCCCGAGCTGGGGCCGGGGAGGGGAGCGGGGTGGGAGGCAGGCAGAGGTGTGGCACAAACAGCCAGTAAATGGGTTCATTTAATGCGTGGTTTGAAAAGCTGGTAGTGCCAGCACTGTGGTAGCTGGGGAAGGCACACAAGAGCCCAGTGGGGAGCTCTCTGGAGTAACCTAGGTGGGGAAGGATTGTGGGCTGAACCAGCAAGGTGGAAAGGCATGGACCCACTGGAGGGAGAGAGAGCTCACAGGCTCAGGAGGAAGTGAGAGTGGGAGGGAGACAAAGACTCAGCATATTGTGCAGCCAGGAAAAGGTGCCTGAGGTGCAAGGTGACACTGAGGTGGAGCTGTTCGTGGCACATCTAAGTGGAGCAATTTGGGGGCACCTGGACGGATGAACAGGAAACAGAGTTGGGTCCAGACATACACCAGCAACCCCGTTAGCACACAGAGGTCTCTGGACGCCAGGGAAACTGTAGCCCGTGAGCAGCAAGACAGCCAAGACAGTAACCCGAGGGACAGCAACACCCAGGAGAGTTACAAGAAGAGAAGTGGCCAGGCGAGGCCAGGAGAAATGGCCTCAAGGCTGGGAACCAGCCTGGCAGGGAAGATTCCGGAAGTGGAGCAAGATGGCAGTGAGAAAGATTGTTCAGGGAGCTCCTTACAGACACCAGTTTGAAGCACCACAGCGCCTGGTTTCAGCAATTAACGAGAAAAACACACTGAAGAAAGCAGGAAGGAGATTCAGGTCACGCCTCCCACTTGTGGTAGGAAAAGGGAATAAAGTCCACACCTGGGGCTTGAAACCCGGTACCAGGCCTGGCCCAGAGGACAGTGCTGGACAGGGCTCCACAGCCCACCCAGGCTGGTACCTGAAGACTGAACCGTAGGTCAAGTAGCCGCCTCCACGACCCCTCCCCCAACCTCTGGTAGACAGCAGAGTAAGGCTCTGGCAGCTGGGGAGCTGTGTCCCCCAGTAAACGTAGGGCTCAGGGCCAGCCCTGCTGGAATGAGAGCCGGCACCATGCAGATGCAGCCTCTAGGTCCACTCTGGCGTCTCGTGGAGATGCGTGCCCCCAGGGCACAGAGGCGTCTGGCCTGGATCACTCTCAGCATTGTGAAGGACAAGCAGGCATCACCCCGGACTGTGCAGAGGGCCTGGAGTCTGTGAGACCCAGGTGTGACCCAGTTTCCTGTCAGCCACCACTCCTCCCCCAACCTCCAGCACACAACACCGCTGGAGACGAGGGTGTTGGAAAGCGAGTTTAGGACTTTGCATAGAAGCTCAGGAGCCTGATTGGCCGTGGTGAGATTCAGCACCAGATAAATCCCAAAGACCCTTAGCCCCAGCTCAGTGCTTGCAGACAGAGGCCCCAGTTGGTGCCAGCATGAGCTGGAGTCCTGGACCTGGGTGGGACAGACCCATCTTGGCCTGTGTCACAGCCAGCATCATACAGTCCTGGTGTACAAGCTAGGACTGCACAGAACCGATGACTATGAGCCTCTGGCGTGACCCCACCTACTGTCAAGATGGAAGGCCACAGACTGCCTCTATCGCCACCTTCCTGCCCCCGACCTCAGGCTTACAGCAAGGAGTAAGACTTTAACCACAGGCACGAAGGCAGCAAAGGGAGCTCAGGGTTTGGCTTGAAGTTCAGTGCCAGCCCCACGGTGAAGAAACCCAGGATCAGAGAGAGCCAAGAGACTGCTTTCCACAGGCAATACTCAAGACCTGCCCTGGCACCAGGCGGGGACCAGTGCCATAGAGGATGGACAGCCTGCATCACCATGCTGCAGCCTCTTGCTGAATCCAGAGAGCTGGATCGGAAGTGGAGCACGTGGGCGTGCATCTGCAGGACACCACAAGGCCCTGTGGTCATGGCACTCAGGAGCAAGCAAGCTTAGCAAGCTTAGAGCCAGTCTGGGTGGCCACTCTTCCTCCAACCATGGGCAGACAGCAAGAAGCAAGACTCCAGCCACTAGGCAGCAGGACCCCCAGAGTGAACACAGGGCATGTCTTGCATCTAGGTACCGACAGTTGCTGTCCCCGGGCCAATGTCTGTAGACAGAGTCCCTGGACCTGTCTCAGTCTCACGTAGAATCCTGTGGCCCCAGTCAGTTGGACTTACGTCCTCACCAGCCTCACTTGTGGTTGGCTGCAGTGGCCATGGATTGCAGGCCCATCTCAGCCATAGGCGTCCCACGTGGGCCTTGGCCCTACTGTGTGCTGTGCTGGTCTTGGGGAGCTGAGGTGCTCCGGGTTAGATGTAGCCCTGCAGCTTGGGTGACAACAGGAGTGCTCATTCTATTCCTCCCCTGACCACAGGCAGCATAAGACAGAGAGAGAAAAAGTAATTGCCTGGAGGAAGGAAAGAGAGGTAGGTGTGAAGAGACTGCACAGGGGCCTGGCACTGTGGGGACTTGTGCTCCCCTGCTGTGACCCTGCCCATGCCCCCTGAGCAACCCCTCCAGGACTTTGGACCGGCACTTCCCCAACATCCACCACGGTGGAGGACCCTGCCCCATGCGCTGCTGCTGAGACCCACACATCCTTATTGGGTCCCCACGCCCCCTCTGCCACTGCCATCAACTGCTCTGGAAGAAGCTAGAGAGAGAGACACTACAGCAACCAACCGGAAATAAAGCCCAAATAGCCTACCCAGCCAACACCTGATGGCGCATCTTCGGGAAAAAGCCTTTCACCATGAAAGGCATTCATTAAAAGTGACAGAAACAACCACAGGCCAGATGCACAAATGTCAACACAGAGACACAGACAGCATGAAAAGGCACGGCAATCTCAAGACAGAATCCCTATAACGCAAAGGCAGGGCCCAGCCTCTGTCTGTCCCCTTAGCCCGAGGTGTCCTCGCCTGTCTTTTATTTAAAGAATTTATTTATTTGAAAGACAGAGTTACAGAGAGAGGTAGAGACACAGAGAGAGAGAGAAAGGTCCTCCATCTGTTGGCCCACTCCGCAGATAGCCACAACGTACAGAGCTGAGCTGATCAGAAGCCAGGAGCCAGGAGCTTCTTCCTGGTCTCCCATATGAGTACAGGGGCCCAAGGACTCGGCCATCTTCTACTGCTTTCCCAGACCATAGCAGAGAGCTGGACCGGGAGAGGAGCAGCCAGGACTTTAACTGGCGCTCACATGGGATACCGGCACTGCAGGCTGGGGCTTTACTGGCCATGCCACAGCACCAGCCCCTTGCCTGTCCTTTGAATCAAAAGAAGATCCTGAGTTGAGGCTATGAGATAGCTGGCCGGGCAAGGTTCAAAGCTCTGGATTCAGGAAGTCAGTGAAACCTTGCTGGCCAGAGATGTCCAGAGGACACCTGGGGATACCAGGTACAGGCTGGGAAACTCCAGGTCTGGGGCAGAAGGTAACTGCCACTTACCTGTAACCCTCTAGACTAACTGGAGCCACAGCATCACCAACCAATCAAAGGGAGGGCATGGGCATCACTGGCCAATCAGGACTTTGGACACATGCTGAGCCACACCTCTCTCTCTAACCACACCTTCCCTCCAACTCCTTGGAGAACTCAGGAATTAAGCAATAGCTGTCCGGCTCCTCGCTCTGTGTTTTGCAATAAATACCTGCTTTCTTCCACCACCCCAATGTCCGTGATTGGCTTTCTGGGCACTGGGTGAGTGGATCCTGGCTTCGGGGTTCTACAGCAACACCTTCAAGTAGTTTGGTGTGTTGTTCTGCAACAATCGGATGCCCTCAAAGGAACACAATGATGCTTTGGGACCAGATTCCACAGGAACGGAGATTGAAGAAGACTGAAGAAATGCCTGACAACGAATTCAAAAGCATGATAATAAGGATGCCTGGATATATACAAGAGAATTTAGACAGACACTTGCATGAAGTCAGGAAAACAATGCATAATGTGAATGGAGAATTCAGCAATGAGACAGACATCTTAAAAAAGAACCAGACAGGAGCCTTGGAAGTGAAGAACTCAGTGAGTCAGATGAAAAACACACAGCTCCATCTCAGTGATGGGCTAATCAAGGACAGAAAGAATGTATGAACTGGAAGACAGGCCTTCTGGAATATTCTAATCAGCCAGATAATACAAGGATTAATGAAAAGGAAGAAGATAACCTCTGAGACCTTTGGGCACCATTAAATGAACAGATACTTGAGCTGTGGAAACTCCTGAGGGTGAACAGAGTAGAGGCTTTAACAAAAATCTATTCGATGACACAGTAGCTGGAAATTTCTCCCTTCTAGACAAAGGCAAAAACACTCAAATAGAAGAGGCCTACAGGACCCCAGTTAGAACACAAATGATCCTCACTGTGACACCCTGTGGTCAAAATCTCAAAAGTACAACGTAGAGAATCCTCAAATCTGTAAGACAAAAGCACCAGGCCACTTTTAAGGGAACCATCATTCTATTTCCTGCAGAATTTTCAACAGAAATGTTACAGACCAGGAGGGACGGAATACTATATTCCAAGTTCTGAAAAACATAACAACCAAGAGTACTTTACCCAGTGAAGCGATCTTTCTAAATGAAAGAGAAATAATGATTTTACAAAACAAGCAAGAGCTGAGGGAATTCATCACCACCAGAAGGGCCTTAGGAAAGATGCTTCAGGGAGTCCTACACACAGAAGGAAAATGAAGATAGCACCATCCTGAAGACATGCAAAATTACAAAGTCCATTAGAAAGAGAATAAGGGAAATTCAAAGCAAACAGAAGAATTTTTTTTCAATGTAAATGGACTAAATTCCCCAATTAAAAGATACAGACTGGCTCAATGCATTAAACAATAAGACCCAATGATACACTGCCTATAATAAACTCACGTCACCAATGAAGACACACAGGCTAAGAGTGAAGGGATGCAAGATATTGCAGGCAAATGGACAAACAAAAGCAGGCAGGAGTAGTTGCAATGGAAAAAAACTCAGACTTTAAGACAAAAACAGTAAAAAGAGACAAGGTCACTAAATAATGATCAAGATCAATTCAAGAAGACATGATAAGTACGTTTAATGCCTTGGTGCCCTGGTGCAAAGCTGAAGAGCTCCAAGTGCCTACTAAGAGCCTGTGACCCCTGCACAGTGAAATAGTCACACACACACACACATACACACACACCAGGCAGAACTGACTCAGGTTCTGAGATTATCTGAAGTCACCCTTTACTGTCAGGGCACAAGATTCAGACACTTGGGCTGCTAACATTTGTCTGGTCTTGATCCCTAATGGAATACATGAGAAGGAGACAGGCAAATGCTGAATGGCTAAGCCATGCACTCCCAACAGGAGTTTCCGGACCTCCAAGTGTTCTTCTGGCCATCACCCCAAATCTCGGAGCTCACAGCAGATTCAGAATGAGAGTATTCTCTTGTTAGAAATGGTAGACTTCCAGGGTTGTCACACAGACTGTACAGCACAGCCAAATGGCCTTGGCAACACAGGTGCAGGCTGTGGCATATGCCTCACAGGTAGCAGGACACCTCCGGCCATTGAGGGCAGGCTTGTGGGATCAGTAAACAGAAACAGTATCACAGCATCTATTGAAAATGCAGCTACAGATGCGAAACAAGCCAGAAAAGGGTGATGTCTCTCCCTAGCCACGCAGATGGCCAAATGCAAAAAGCAAACACAACGAAACATCACAAGTGAACTGATTTATCTTAGGTAAGATTTATTCATGGGCTTCGCTTGGTGAGTTTCTCTAGATCTATCTACAGCAGGTTTACTTTTGTTTTGATTTTATTTAACTACCAGTAGTAATGGGATCCAAGAATGAGGCTCTTCTATTGTGTGTCAGCACTGACTCTGCCCCTGGAGGGTTTTTTGTCAGGAGTGAAATCCTTACTGTGTGAAACAAATGAGATAATTTATAAAGGAAGTGGTATGAATTAGGGAAGGAGCCTGTCTGGGCTGGAGCAGGGGAGATTTGACCTGGGTCCGACTCTGCCGATGACCCAAGTAGGTCATTTAAAACAAGCCGTCTCTTTGTTCTCTGTTTTCCCATAGGCAGAGAGCGGCTCCTCTGTCTCCACTCGGGTCAAGAAGCACGTGGACACTTGAGCACAAGGCTTCTCTTGTGCCACCCGCCGGGATCCGTCCATCTGAGGCAGCAGAGCGATGTGCATTTTCTATGACAAATCTCCTGGGACCACAACTAAAAACCTTATCCAGAAGGTGCCTCGGTTTCTGGAAAACCAAGGAAAAACCATTCCCTTTACTTGCTTGAAGTCTGGTCAGTTAGAAAGCCAGACAACTAGTTTGGGTGTCTAGAATTGAAGAAGTGCCGCTTCTCCCTTCATCTTCCCAGAAATGCAACTCCATGTAAACATTCACTATGAACACCTCACAGCACGTTGGAATTAAGTAAGCAACTACTGGCGAAAGCTGAGCAGGTAGTGTGCTCATACGAGTCACTGAGATCATCTCTACATTCATTCCTTAAATCCAGGCTCAATCTCAAACACTGGGCTCTTAAGACAAAGGTGACGTGACAAAGGCTCCATGTCACGAGTGGAGCCTCAACAAATACCACCTTGACCTGTCTTGCATAAAATGTGTGCATCACGCACTGCAGCTTTGCAACACCCATTTAAGTAGTAAACAGACTTTGCCAAAGAAATATAACACGTGAATCACAGAACCTACACGTGCAGCACTGGAACCTCTAAGGATGAAATACAGCAACTCTGAACACTCTTGTTAGCAACACATCAGGCATGGGGGCTTCTAGCCCTTACTGCCCATCTTCAAAGAACCCCGATCTAATTTTGCAATTATACACAAATGTATTAGATCCTAGAATTAAAATTCTGAGTAAAAATTTTTAAAAATGGTCTATTAGAACAATAATGTAATATTCAAAGGACTTGCAAACAGTCACCTCAGCAGAAACAAGGGGATAGAGAGGAAGATGTTAAAGATGAGGCTGATAATGACGGCCACAGGTTTGAGGAGAGTTTAAGGGCACCCACGCGTGACCTGGTTCTTGCAAAGCATAAACAGGGGAAACAGGAAACCTCCTTTTCCCCCCAAAAGGTCCCAGTGGCTCCATCAATGCCCACGAGGACTTGTACACTCAGGAAGACAGCACAGTAGCTGAGAGAGACTAGACTGTTGCCACAGGCCTGTGTTAAAAATCTCCGCTCTACCACTAACTGCTGGCTGTATTATTTTGGGCAAGCTGCATGTTTTTATCCTCCCCTCACCTCAGTCTCTTCATCTGCAAAATGGGAACGTTAACAGTGGCTGCCTCCTGCAACAGCCGTGAAGCTTAACTGAGACTTTGAACAGTGTCTCAGACATGATGGGCGTTCTGTAGACAGGAGCACGGCTTCACCCGGTAACTGCCACCGGATCCAAGGGCACGAGCCAGTGCACAGGGAGCGGAGGAGCAACTGCAGGCTCTCCTCACCAGGGCTCTGCAAGCTCACCGGATTCATTTCTGTTACCTCTCGTCTGCATCCTATCCTTTTGCAACCCTGCACCACAACAACCACACTCACAAAGGTCACCAACGACCCCTCTGTTGTTCAGTCCACCAGAAGGCTTTAGCACCGCAGCTTCCCTGTCCTCTCCCCCACCAAACACTGGTGAACTTGACCTTCTCTTACTACTGACTTTTCCCTATGCACTTGCCTTCTGCATCTCTGAGCACTGCCTCCTATGGCTATTTGCCAAAGGCATCTTTCCGTCCTCAGCCTTTGCAAGTCAGAGTTGAGGCTGTCATGCTTCGTGGTTTTCAGTCTCTCTCCAAAAAAAAAAAATGTACCCATTTCTAAGGTTTTATTATCAGTGTTATGCTAACTCACCCAAAGTGTGGGCCTGCAGCTCAGACCTCTGGTCTCTGTTCTCCGTGTTCACCCCAGTGTCTCAGAGGCTGATGAAACTCTGCACGCTAAAAATAAGCCAATTTGACCGCTCCCTCCCACCCAAGCCAGGATCCCCCCTGAAGTTCCCCACACCTGAGGGCACCACCAGGCTCCCTGCCTGCCATAGCCTTCCACCCCCTCGTCCTCCTCCAGTCTCCACAGCAGCCAGAGGGTTGTGTTTCTATTGCCAGTAGGGACAGCATCACTCTCACTCAAATGCCTCACAGGCTGCCCACACGGGATCCTGAACACGGTGAAGAAGGCCCAGCATGCTCTGCTCCTCTCCCCTCCCTGGCCTGGCTTTAACTACCTATGATCTGGCCACCCCAGCCCTCCCTGTCCTTCCAGGGCCTTGACCAGTCCATGCGCTTCCACGTCTCCCCTCTTTGGAACCCTCATCTCATGGTTTCCTAGGGGCAGACTCCCTGTTGGTCCTCCAACTGTCCCATCTTCAGGGAACCCATTCTTGATCTAAAGGTAGGACATGGACCCTACAGCAAGCTCTCATAAGACCCTGGGCATTTTCCATGAAGTTTTTTTTGTTTTTTGTTTTTTTTTGATTTTGACAGGCAGAGTGGACAGTGAGAGAGAGAGACAGAGAGAAAAGTCTTCCTTTCACCGTTGGTTCACCCTCCAATGGCCGCCGCGGCCAGCGCACCACACTGATCCGATGGCAGGAGCCAGGTGCTTCTCCTGGTCTCCCATGGTGTGCAGGGCCCAAGCACTTGGGCCATCCTCCACTGCACTCCCTGGCCACAGCAGAGGGCTGGACTGGAAGAGGGGCAACCGGGACAGAATCTGGCACCCTGACCGGGACTAGAACCTGGTGTGCTGGCGCTGCAAGGCAGAGGATTAGCCTATTGAGCCGCGGCACCAGCCTAAGTTTTTGTTTTAAAACCCTTTTTTGTTTTATTGAAAGGTAAAGAGATAATGATAGAGAGAGAGAGAGATTGGGGCCGGAGTCGGGGGAAGGATATCTTCCATCCACTGGTTCCTTCTCCAAACGCCCACAAGAGTCAGGGACGGGCCAGGCTGAAGGCAGGAGCCTGGAACTCAGCCTGGCAGCCAGGGTTTCCACGTGTGTAGCAGGCCCAGCCATCTGAGCTACTGTCTGCCGTCTCCGAGGGAGCTGGCTCCTAAGCAGAGGAACCGGAACTTGAACCAAGCTCCCGGATGAGGGATTCAGGTGTCAAAGTAGTGACTCAGCCACTGCACCACATGCCTGCCCCTTAATGTTACATTTCAATTCATGTGATCTTTAAAAAGCTTGTCTCTATTTCCTCTGACAGACTGTCAGCTCCAGGAAGGCGGGGGGCCCTCTCTCCCCCAGCATCTCCCGCATGGAAACGGCGGGAGGACTTCAGGCATTTTTCATGACTCTTCCCTTACCCCCCAACACGAGAAAGCCACCACTCACTCCTGGTGGCCTTGACCACATCAGGTTCATCTGAGCTGGTCGCAAAGGCACAGACGCCGATCAGGAACACCGGCTCTACAAAGACCATCCGTAGGAAACCCAGCACTGAAAACATCAAGACCCCTCGTCTCTGTGTTACAGCAAATAGGCTCTGTTTGCGAGCCATCACGGCATTCCTCATCTTCCTATAGGGGATTCTTCCACGTACTCATGTATTCATTCGCTCAATGAAACTCTGAATTCTAAATTCCAGACTCTGGGGCTCCAGTCTTGCAGGGATGCCAGCATGTGACAGAAAAGACACAACAAATAGAACAGGATGTGACAGAGGAGGATCCCTGTGCTGGTGTTGAGGCAAGGGCACGTGGAAGATAAGCCCGGAATAATAAGAACCGATGACTGGTGGGAGGCCGGCAACAGCCAGAAAAAACATTCCAGCCAATCCGGGCACGCTGACAGCATCTTCGAGGAGACCCCCAGACACCAACCACTGCTAACCCCTCGGGTGGGTCGATGGCAGCATCAGCGCCACCGTTTACCCCGCTGATGCTTCTCCCACCCCGGGCCCGCCTCCTGGACCCTGGAAGGAGTTCTGGGACTTAGGGAGCTCAGCTGCTCTCTAACAAAGTCGCCACCTCCACTGGCCCCCCGCACACAGGTGGATTCCTCAGCCTTCCACATGCATACCCATCCATGATCCACCTGTCCACCCCCGCCCTCTTTGTTCCACACCTGATTCAAGGTAGGTCATGCAGGGGCAGTGCCAGCAGCGGGAGGTATGAGAGGAGTTGTGGGAAGGCAGGAGTGGGGAAGAGAGGGTACAAGGCGTCATCAGGGCTCCGCAGGAAAAAATAATTAGAAAGATTCAAACTCTTGATGGCAGCCTTGGGGTTTATTGTAACTGAATTTTACTTTAGCTAAACTGTATCCTTTTGAGTAGATTACTCAAGTCTTCATTCAAATTTCAAGCCCTGCTTGGAGAATGGAAGAGATAGGTCAAATGACAGATTTTTACTTATTCTGTGCCCTCAGTAAAACCAAGGAGTAGAATTTTTCTCATTAGAGAAACCGAACAGGGGATTGGTGTGTTCTGATATGACAACCAATCAATGGAAGATGGCTTCAGAATAGACTATTTCAGGGCTGCTGTGGTGGCAGAGGCAGATAAAGCCACTGCCTGCGATGCTGGCATCCCATCTGGGCACCAATTCCTGTCCCAGGTGCTCCACCTGCAATACAGCTCCCTGCTAATGGCCTGGGAAAAAGCACTGGCAGATGGCCCCAAAGCTTGGGGCCCTGATGTGGGAGATCTGGATGAAGCTCCTGGCTCCTAGCTTTGGCCTGGCCCAGCTCTGGCTGTTGTGGCCATCTGGGGAGCAAACCAGTGGACAGAAGATCTGTCTATCTATACCTTTCTCTAACTCTTTCAAATAAATAAGTAAATCTAAAAAAGAAAAAAATCCTTGGACTCCAAACATGAAAGTATGTTGAAAGTAAAAAGACCAAAGTTTATCAGCATCTTATACTACTCATATACTCATTGTTTAACCTGAAACAGAACAGAGAAATAGAGATACAGAATGCAATATGGATTTTATTTAATATATACTTAAGTGCCAGAAATCAAGCGACCTGCTTTGACATTTGTTTTCTATAAAAGTCCCTGCCAAAAAGAAAACATAGTTTGCATTCAACGAATGAAAATGCAATGAATTATGCTAGTCAACTTGAGAATTAAACGATTTATTTATGGAATAATGCTTTCCAGAAAGAAAAAAAAATCCTGCTTTTGAAAAACAGCTTGTCAATGCAAAATTATATAGTATTGCTGTAACTCATTAGTGAGTCAAGAAAAAAGTGTGTAGGATGACCAAATGTTGAGAACACGTTAAAATAAAGTTGTGTGTGTGTGTGTGTTTTCTTTTACAAGGAATTGCCCTACCATGTAGTCTAATTTGTCTTGGTATTTCGCCCAGCGTAGTATCAGTTTTCTGAGAACTATAAATCACTAGGTTACTCCTCTGAAAAAGTATGAGCAAAGAAAAGCCATGAGCTGACGCTGGTATCCTGACTGCAGGCTTGAATACCCAGGAGAACACGAGTATGACGACATAGCCACACCTAGCTCAGTCAGGGCATGAAGCCAGCTCTTGGATGGGGTCTTCACTAGAGAGAATGGTGACAGGAGGCACAGAGCAACACGAGATAGAGTGACAAGCAGATCCAAGGAGAAATAAGACAGGAACTCTGCCAAGGGCTTGTGGCTCCCATCACGTTCAGGAGCGAAGTCACAAGCCAGCTCCTTTCTGACTTGCAAAGTACAGGCTTGGACGTAGCACCGAGACAGACGGTGCATCCAAATGTGAGTATAACTGCAACTGTCACCTGAGTTCTGTTCTTCTGTCTTCCGGCCGAGTGTTTGAGAGCATGTTACCCCAGCCTGTGCAAAGGCACTGGGGTGAGAGGAGACGAGGTTCTACAAGAAGCATCATTTCACACAGTGTCATTTACGTAAATGCAGAACAGCAAGCCAACCATGGCTCCCTGTGACAATGCAGCCGAGACATGTTTAAGAGAACATCCTTACCCGAATTATTTCTTCAACACAGCTGTTGCTTTCTCCAGCTCTACTCTCCTGAAAGAAAAGAGAAAAAAAAATTGAGCCTAAAGGAAGAAATCTAGGGTCATAAAGACAAGATGACAAGTAAGCTTTCAATTAGGGGGGAAGCCTCATGGGTTGGGCTGAGGGGTGCTGAAACTGGGACTTGCGAAGAGCTCCGTTCCCTGCTGGCTGGCTCCCACTACACCTGCTGTGTTCCCCTGTCCCAGGCCTGGAGTGCCATACCCTGTGCCCTAGAGGGTCAGGGCTCAGGCCCCATGGACAGTAAGCTGAACAGGGGCCCTAGGAGTGCAGAACACGACTCAGGAATGAACTTGGCCCACCCGGGCCTTGATCAGAGCATGGATGTGTTTTGCCCACCAAACATGTGCCATGGAAGTGATGGGTGCAGAAGCTGCTACAGCTTAAGTAAGTCAGGAGCAGGGTGAGGGGCGGGGAAGGTCCACAGTCCTCGACACCTAGGTCCACTGGTTTCCTGGGCACAAAAGGAAACCTCAGCATGGCACCCTGGATGTCACCGCTTGGGACCACTTCGCCTTCTTGTATAAGCCATGCTGCCCTGTGCTGTCGGGGAGTCCAGGGGCCCTGATGCTTCGGGTAGTAGCTGACACTTGGGGAGCATCTATCAGAGACCAGGATGCCCTGGCACCCCCTAGGCCCTCTGCTGGGGTAGAGCAATCCCTCTGACACAGCCTGCCCTCCACACTGGGTAAGAAGGCCAGCTTATCGCCCACGAGGAAGTCCCTTGTAAAGCTGAGAAGGTGCCAGAACTGAGTCTAGAACGAGGGGCTCCCAACAACTGTCCCAGGAAGTCCTGGCCTTATGTCGCAGCACAGAGGGTCTCTACAAGCGAAACATATCGGATCTTCTCAGCCACGTTTTTCCCTGGGGACTCAAGAAAGGCGCTGTGCTGGCCTGGATCCCCAGGGCCCCGCGTGGAGCAGAGTGGATCCACGGGGCACGGCACTACAGAAAGTCTGGATGGCACAGCACCTTGGACTCACTGCAGACTTAACAGATGCAGAAACCGTAGGCTGATGAAGTGAGGGACTTGGCAGCAAATCATTCTAGCAGCAAGAGGCAGTCGGGGCAAGGACCTACACGTTTGTCCAACATCATCAGTTCAGCGAATCTGCTACAGTCTCATACTGTCTGCCTGAGCTCAATCCTTAGAACTGCTTAAATTAAGGGAAGCTGCATGCTTAAGGGGGAGGGGATAAAAGAATTCTGGGGCAGAAGTTGGGCCTAGCAGCTGAGACACCTGCAATCCTCCATCAGACTGCCTGGCTTTGAGTCCAAGTTCTGTTTCCAATTCCAGCTTCCTGTGAACGTGCATCCTAGGGGGCAGCAGGCGATGGGTTCCTGCAGCACCCCCAGGAGACCTGGAGCGCTTTCTCGGCTCCTGGCTTCCGCCTGGCCCAACCCCAGCAACTGTAGGCAGTCGGGAAGCGAACCAGCAGATGGAGTCTTTATCTCACTTTCAAATAACTAAGTGAATAAACCATTATGTTTTAAAAATTGATTGGTCAACGAAGACTCATACATAATACATGAACTCCGATAGAATTTGGGTTAGTTTCCTCCTCCTTTCCATGCTGCCAAGTGTCCAACACACTCTCTCACCAGCCTCCAATGTCATATGTGTCATATGACGTCATATGTGTAAACCCATGGGGGAAGATTGGGGCAGGAAGTAGTACCCCTTCTGTGACATTAAACAGTATGGGCTAAAGGTCTGTGTCTTCACACCTTTCTCCATGCACAGAGGGGGCAGGCGGGTCAGGAGCGCCTGTTTGGAATCTGGTTCCAGCTGCAGTCTTGAGCTCTGATTGTATTTACATTTTGAAAACTTTCTATGTTTATGTACGAGATTAACACGTGCATTGTAATTTACATCTCCCAATTTGTGTTTATATGTTCACAATAAAGTTACTGCTTCCCTCAGAAAGGCACCCACTGAGAAGGAGGCTGTGCGAGGTAAATTTTAATTACTCTGTATTTTTTGAGGCTTTGTAGCTGTTGTTTCCCGCTGAGTTGCTAAGCTGTTGCTCCGCATTGACTCCGACTCTGATGAACCCACCTCATTTTCCTATCATTCCATTTTGAAATCTGTCACAACAGTCTCACCTCACGCGACCTCTGACTACACTTCAATTAGAAGCCAGCACCCGCCGCTCAGCTCCTTCTCTGCAGCCGTGCCTAGTGTGTGCTCCCCTAAACCCTACCACTTGCACGTGCCACGCACTCAGCCAGGCAAATGGGGGTTCACACAGCTCAAGAAACAGCCAGAAGCCCCCACCCCTGACAGCAGCAGCAAGGTCTAATGGGCATACCCAGCCCAGGGCACTGGGGCAAGTGGGACTTAAGGAAAACCGCTTGATCAAATCAATGGGAAACCCCAGGTCTTGCAAACAGTGTGGCCCTAAGGCACATCTCAGGTGGCATTTGCATTTCAAAAACAGACCTAGGTGTGTGCTAGGCCTTGCAGTTAAGACACCTGCGTCACACGTTGTGGGATCTGGGTTTCCTTACTTGGCTCTTGGACTCCAGCTACCTCCTAATGCAGACCCTGGGAGGCAGTGCCAATGGTTCAAGTATTTGGGTCCCTGTCACCCATATGGGAGGCCTGGGTTGAGCTCCAGGCTCCTGGCTTTGGCCCAGCCCAGCCCTGGTTGTCAGAACACAATGACGTAAGCCCAAATCCAGAGACCCCCATGATGCTATGGGAAGCTTCAGCCCTACATTAGCACTGTCAGTCTCCTCTTTTAGGACAGCGTCACCTGTGGACAGGAGGCAATCAGTTCTCTCCCAAAGCCAGCCCACTTCACACCGACCCTCACATGTCTCCTTGCAAGGCCGCTCTCCACTCCCAGCTCCCCCAGCGGGAAGCCTGAGCTGCATCTGCTTAGCCCTTTAGTGCACCTGTTACTCAGACCCTGAGCTTCCTCTCTGTACCTATGGTCTCTACCACATTCTAGATATATATACCAGAGAGGAATGATAAGAAAAAACACACAAAAAACAAAAATAACCAGGAAAAAATAGACAAATTCTTAAGCAGAATATATTTACGAAGCCATTAGCAATTCATTTGACTTACCTAATCCTCACACTGGTACACGTAAATTAAAAAACAAATATTAGCCTTCTACCAGCAGGAAGTATTAATAGAGTTACAGGTTGATAGCATTCCTAATCTGAAAATCTAAAATCCAAAACACTGCAAAATACAAAATTTTGTAAGCACCAGCTGAGGCCACAAATGGAATATTCGACCACACCCACCATCATGTGACAGGTCACAGTCAAAACACAGGCACATCAAAAATACTGTACAGCATTCCCTTTAGGCTATGGTGCAGGAAAAATAAATGATTTCATGTTTAGACTTGGGTCTCACACCCGTATTATGCATATGTTAACTTTCCAAAATCTGAAATATCAAAAGACTTCTAGTCCCAAGCATCCTGGATAAAAGATGCTCAACCTATAGCAATCAATTTTCTATCAGACTCCTAGCCATAAGACAAAGCCGTTCAATTTTATTACTATTTTTAGAATGAAAATTAGAGATCCCATTGGAGCACATTTGGTTTTCAGAAACTTAAGTGGTCAGTGTGCCGACCTTGTCAAAAAACTCACCGATGGGATAAAGAGATAAGAACCGGACACAGTAACACGGCATCCTGATCACTAACAGACACTGAGTCACATCTCAATAAAGTGCCCGCATGCTGTGTTACTGGGGTCATCTTCCATTCTGCCCTGTCCACACTGGATAAAGAAACCACAGGACAGTCATAACACACACGTTTCCACGGGTAACTGACATTGACAGGAGCGCTACAAGATCTCTCATCCTATCAGCTACAACCCTGCAGTTGGTATTCCCAGTGCTACAGAGAGACCATGAGGCCCAGGCAGGAGTGATAAGATTGGGTCTTGTAAGCCTAACGTAACAGGCAGACATCAGCGAGACTTCTACAATCTATTACATGCTTTGTCACACTGCCCTCAGTCTCACTGTCCTCATTTGCACAATCTAATGACAAATACTACTCTGTGACATAATCCATATGACACACGCTCCCTGCCCCACCACAGAGGACAGAGGGAGAAGTGAGGGAAGAACACATTTTATTATTTATATCAGGAATGCGTTTTTCTTTTCTGATCATGAAATTCTGAACTTCAACACAAGATGGAGAGAGTAATTCAGTGCGGCTGAAGAAATCAACCAATTAAGAAATTTGGGACTGCTCTAATCCATGCCCCCCATTAAGACACATCAGCCATGAGCGGGAATGACTGCTGTAAGCGGGAAAAGTGACATCACATTATTTGACAATATTCTATTAATTTCAGTTAAGCCTTCAGCCAAAAGAAAGGAAAGGCAGTCTTGCAAGTAAGCCATTCCTACGCCACATTCTTCCTATGTGCCATGGTTTGAATGCCTCTACCAAAACTCATGCTGAAATTTAACTCCTGTGTGAGGTAGTAAGAGGTGGGACATTTAAGAGGTGACTAGGTCACAGCCCAGATGCAGGGCTCTCACGAGTGGATGCATTTGGTCACGGATTAGTGAGTGAATGGGTTATTTCTTGAGCAGATCTCCTACAAAAGCCACTTTTGACACTGTCTCTTCTCCAGCCGCTGATGTCATGGGATGCCCAGCACTGCCTCAGAGCTCTGCAAAAGGTTCCCACCAGCGAGGGGGCCCTCAGCAGATGTGGCCTGGGACCTGGGACCTCCCAGTCTCTGCACCTGTGGGCTGAGTAAACTTTGATTCCTTATTAATCACCCAGTCTGTCACATTTGCTTATAGCAACAGAAATGAACGAAAACGGGTCTCGGTCTCTCTCTGTCTCTCTCTCTCTGTCTCTCTCTCTCGGCCTTTCCCAACACTGTCTCAGGTGTGTCTGATCCCAGAACAGAGTTCTCTCCGTGCACACAACCAACATCAACTCTTTCCATGTGTGCTTTTTGAGGAGACAGGCTGTAAATAAGTGCTGATCCGACAAATCCAGCTGAATCAGCTGGGGAGCAGGGAGAAGGCAGGCAGCATTAGACAACACAAGGGAAGAACTGATACCCATCATTGCCAGCTTTTCACTATCTGAAGTTGTACATTTTAAAATAAATTTATAGTACCAACTTTAAATGTTTTCTCTTAAATTTGTAACATTTCATTCTCTTTTTAAACATTTATTTATTTGAATGGCAGACAGAATTGGGGGCGGGGGATTCCATCTTCTGGTTCACTCCCCAAATAACCACAATAGCCAGCAGTGAACCACGCCGAAGCCAGGAGCATGGAACTCCAGCCAGGTCTCCCACGTGAGTGGCAGGGCCCAAGCACTTGGGCCATCTTCTGCCTCTTTCCCAGGCACACTAGTAGGGGAGTCGGATCAGAAGTGGAGCAGCTGGGACTCAATCCAAAGCCCTTAGGGGATGCTGGCGCTGCTGATGGTAGCTTCATCCGCTGAGTCCCAGCGCCAGCCCAGCCTTTTCTTTCTTGCCTCTACCATTGGAGCTCTCCCATTTCTTCTGGACAATTTATGTAGGGATTTGAAAGCGAGCTATCAGAGTGGCAATGCATTCAGTTTTTCCCTTCCGCTCCCATAAGAGGCTCAGTTCCTTCAAAGGAAGCAGGGAGTACTGGACCTGAACCATCATCTGTACAACTGCCCTTCCCTCTATGAGGATGAGCCTCAGATGCCTCCAGGACATTCCAAGTAAGACATCCTCAGGTGCACTCATGTTCTGGTGATGTTCACTGGGCAACTCAGGAAAGGAAGCAGTCCTACAGCTCCCTGCAGCCTTCTGCATCAGGAGGGCAGTCTGTCCACTGTGCTTATTCCAAAGCCTACCCTCAGACCCTGGGAGCTGGACCAGAAGGGGAGCAGCCAGAACTTGAACCGGTGCCCAAATGGAATGTTGGCACTGCAGGTGGCGGCTTTACCAGCTACGTCACAATGCCAGCTCCTGATGTCACATTTTATTTTATTTTTATTTTATTTTTTTGACAGGCAGAGTGGACAGTGAGACAGACAGAAAGGTCTTCCTTTGCCATTGGTTCACCCTCCAATGGCTGCCGCGGCCGGTGCACTGTGGCCGGCGCACCGCGCTCATCCGATGGCAGGAGCCAGGTGCTAGGTGCTTTTCCTGGTCTCCCATGGGGTGCATGGCCCAAGCACTTGGGCCATCCTCCACTGCACTCCCAGGCCATAGCAGAGGGCTGGCCTGGAAGAGGGGCAACCGGGACAGAATCTGGCGCCCTGACCGGGACTAGAACCCCGTGTGCCGGCATCACAAGGCGGAGGATTAGCCTGTTGAGCCACGGCGCCGGCCTCTGATGTCACATTTTAAATACACTGCCATGGGGCCAGCGCTGTGGCATAGTGGGTAAAGCCATCGCCTGAAGCACCGACATCCCATATGGGCGCCAGTTTGAGTCCCGGATGCTCCACTTCCAATCCAGCTCTCTGCTATGGCCTGGGAAACCAGTGGAAGATGCCCCAAGTCCTTGGGCCCCTGTACCTGTGTGGGAGACCCGGAGGAAGATCTTGGCTTCAGATCAGTGTAGCTCCGGCCGTTGCAGCCAACTGGGGAGTGAACTAGTGGATGGAAGACCTCTCTCTATTTTTCTCTCTGCCTCTCTTTCTCTAACTCTTTCAAATAAATAAATAAATATTTTCTAAAATGATAAATAAATAAATACACTGCCATTATTCAGAAGGAGTCTACTTGGACAGAATGCAGCCTCCCTTGCCGATGTCATCTAACACCTAGTGTGAGACTGTCCCACCACAGGGGGCAGCTGGAGAGAAAACCATTAGCTTAGCCCACTTTGTCATTTCACAGCCTCCAGCTTCCTCATCTTCTCTTGAGAGATTACTACTGCATGGAACTGATCATAAGGCAAACTTCAGCATCAAGAGTCTCTGTTTGTAGGGGAGAAAAATGTTAACGGTGTTTATGGCAAAAAATAAAATAAAAATGAAAAGACTTGAAATCTAATAAACACACACCCGAGATTATGTTAGAAATAACGTAATGAAAAATGATCACTTCGTGACAAATGCCAACAAGGGCAGTAAAAGTCAGAAAGTGCAAATGAAAACCAGCAAGGTTATTTTCTATCCAACACCACGGCTTAAATGCTTACAGAAAAAGAAAAACAAATCACCCAGTTATCCACCAACCCTCCTTTCCAGCATAACAAACACCCAAGAATAACATGCAACATTTGAATCCAGACTTGGAGGTCTGGCACTGGGAGAGCAGACAATTTTATCAACTGCTTCTTACAGGCATGAAACAAAGGACATCCAGAAACTTGAGCAGCACAAAGGAATCACCGGCACAGACTTCCGAATGCATCTTCCAACCAAAGTGGCAGCTTGGAAAAGCTGCGGGGTCTAGAGGGTAAGAGAAGGCTGGCTACTGTGGAGGGACGTGGTGCTGTGGGAAACAGCTCCAAGTTAGCAGGCGACAGAAGCAAGCGTGACAGTTTCCAGCCTGCTGCTCCACGCACCGAGAGCCGTCTTCGAAGCTGGACTACAGTTTCCCAGGGAATTTGACAGCAATACCGGGAGAGCGCCTCTTTACACTCAGCCACCAAAACCCTCTAGCAGGAACTTGCTGATAGGGTCCCAGAAACACCTCACTAGCAAACCGTTGTCATACCAGGAAAAGGCGAAGGTTCCAGCTCTTGCTTGGGTGGGACCCTTAGCCTACGGACTTGTAAGGCTGTGGCTGGATCCCAGCGCTCACACTATGCACAAGGCTGTCTGGTGTTGCGGACAAGAGCATATGCCATTGCAGACCTGATTCTGCCCAATGTCACATGTGCCCCTTGGAGACAGTCACCTGACTTCTCTCTCTCTCTTTTTTTTTATTAGGCAGAGTTGGACAGTAAGAGAGAGTGAAATGTCTTCCTTCCGCTGGTTCACCCCCAAAATGGCTGCTGTGGCCGGCGCACTGTGCGGATCCGAAGCCAGGAGCCAGGTGCTTCTCCTGGTCTCCCATGGGGTGCAGGGCCCAAGCACTTGGGCCATCTTCTACTGCTTTCCCAGGCCATAGCAGAGAGCTGGATCTGAAGAGGAGCAGCTGGGACTCAAACCAGAGCCCATATGGGATGCCAGAATAGCAGGTGGTGGCTTTACCGCTACGCCACAGTGCTGGCCCCAGGGCTTGATTTTATAAGAGCGCCATCCAATTAGAGAATGGGTATGACTGTCTTCACTCTCAGTCGGAGGTTAAATGAGTGGAAGTTTGGTATTAACTCACACCTATGAAGCACGAGATTCTGCTGGTCATTTCCAACCAATTTTTAAAAAGACCTACCTACCTACCTACCTACCTACCTCAAAGGAAGAGCCAGAGAAAGAGAAGGAGAGGGAGGGAAGTACAGAGAGGAATAGGGAGAGAGGGGAAGAGAGAGGGAGAGGGAGAAGCCAGGAGCCTGGAACTCCCTCCAGACCTCCTGTGTGGGTGGGAACAGTCTGGCCAGGTTCTGCTAATTTCCCAAGTGCACTAGCTGGGTGCTTGGTTGGAAACGGAGCAGCTGGGACTCGAATCAGCACTCATATGAGACGCGAGCATTGAAGGCAAGCTTAACCTGCTGCACTATGATGGTGGCGTAGACCAAATTTTTGATTAATAAAAGGTTGCATGGCAAATTTCTCTATCCTCTGGGTCGATGTAGTACTGTAAGTCCATATGAACTATTTGTAAAGAAAACTCTAAAGAGAACATAAAGAATATTCTAAAAGTACCAACCCAAGAGTATAAAATGAGTTATTACAATATCCAATAAACTAAATGGATTAATTAGGTCAAGATTTGGAAGATTATAATAAATAATAAATCAAAGAAACCATTCAACATAAAAATCTATCACAATCCTATTGACATTAATTTCAAGCATTTCAGCTCATAATTGCAAGTTATAAAAAATGCCATCCAGACCAACAAAATGAGGGCTGTTTATAACGATAACTTTTTATTTTTGCACACAGAGAAAGGTAAGCATGGCTACAGGTTACAGCAAAGGGTTAAACTTATTATTCAGGTAAAATACTATACTTCAGCAGTATTTATTACCCATTTAACCTCATCATGCAAAGCCTTGCCTTAGAAAAGCGATCAGAAGTAATGCTTGGTACAAAGTGGGCAGGATTTCCCAATACCAGGTAGCAAGCACCAGCAGCCCATGACTCTCTAAGGAATCCATGCATAGTTTTGCATAATACAGATTTCCACAATTTTTGGAAGACCCTTTGTATGTCAAAATTTCTTTGCACTGAAATAAATTTTTATTTTCATTTTCTAGGAATTCTTTGAAGTGACTTCCTTTAATATGCTGGATTGAACGAATCCTACATCAACGTTGGTGTTTTCTTAGTTCCTCAACTCTGGCTGCAAAACTGTCTTACACAAAGTATGTTGGGTATTGTGAAGGGCAGTGGATAAGGACTTGTAAAAATTCATTTCTGCCTTGGGGTTGAGGTTTGTCTTCTATAGCACTCACTCTCCCACTCCAAACACCACTGGAGGCCTCTTGTGGTCTTGCCAGTGGCAAAATCGAGAATCAGAGGTACAAAACGTAAGCCCATAGTACAAATACCCTCATTTATTAGATCATTTTGTAATTTCCGGCTTTAAAAAAAACCCCAGTTTTCATTCAACAACATGAAGCTCCTGTCCTCTTTCATGGGAACTCTTAATATCTATAAAAATCTACTCAGTAAAGCCTACAGTGTTTATAGGGACCCATGATGTGCAGAAATGTGGGTCTTCACCTCCCACCACACCTCTGTGCTGATACACAGAGTTTGTGACTGTACTGACAAACAACCCGCTAGCACTTCGCAATATTAGAGCAAAAGGTGCCTTCTAGATACGGCGCTGTGTAACCAGCATTAGGATTGCGACTTGAAAAGCAGACAGTGAGAAAGAGAGAACCCAAACAATGCAGCCACTGAGGCTGGGCCAGACCAATGCCAGGAGCCAGCAGTTCAACCTAGGCATCCCTTGTGGGTGGCAGGCGCTCAATTATTTGAGCCATCACTTGCTGTCTCCCAGGGTGCATATGCTAACAGAGAACTGGTAGCAGGAGCTGTGTTGAGACTTGAACCCAGGCACTTTGATACGGATGTGGGTGTCACAGTGTCTTAAGTGCTGTGCCAAACGCCTGCCCTTCAACCACCACACCCACTTGTGCAGGCCTAAGACCTGTGGTAGCCTGAAGTCGCAGACATTTAACTGAGGAGAGCTGGGAACAAGGATCAAAGACAAGCCCAGAAAAGAATCCATGAGCCTGCAGTCAGTCGGTGGGGCCTACTGCATTAATCACCCTCTCTGCCAAGCAGGTACACTAACAGCCCTCATCTCCAAAGAAAAAATCAGAGGTTTCACAGACACACTGGTGGGCCTACTTTTCATCATCACGTGTCTTTAAAAGAAGGACCTGGAGTCAGCTCTGATCAATATTGCCTCCCCTGCTTCCTGCTTTTAATCAGATAAACACGAAAATGCCTGCAGGTTGGCACTGATCTCACTGTGTCCCCAAAGAAGAAAATCTCCAGAGTGACTGCTTGATAGCCACACCATCAGCCTCTACAAAAACCACACACCCAGAACCCACCAGACAGACAAAGCCAAAGGAAGCCACGACTGGCAGGGAGAGAACTTGGGGGACAACTCTTCTGAAAATACACCTGAGCAAAATGGAAGTCACAAGATCAGAGAATGCATTTAGGTCCTGGGAGCTCATGGTTGGCTTGGGAAGGAATTCTAAGTTTCTAGAAAGTCCTTTCTTAAGTCTTACGTTCATCTGTTCGTCCATTCATGGATCCCCACTGTGTGCCACAACTGGGCCTATCATGGAGCTTAGGGATGCAAAGAACAGACCCTGTTCTCATGGAGTTTCCATTCTATGGGGGAAGCTGGGCATGAAATAGATAAGCATGACCATTTTTACAGGAAAGCAAACAGGGTGTCAAAGGTTTGGTATGACCATTATGATTTCCTACAGCTCTAAGGCCTTTCACAGTACAGAGGTTCATTGAGGACCTGTAGCCCCCTGCAACTGGAAGTCCTAACAATCACAGTCAGTGTCAAGGCCAAGGACAAAACGACACAAAATTGTTGCTGCTGTTGCAGCAGCAATATGGATCCCAATTTCTACCACATCCTCAAGACCCCAGTAAGAACCCATTTATGGTTTCATTGCAGCCATTCTAAAAAGGTAGAGAAAGAATCACAGGTTTTTGAAAGGAAATTTTGCAAATAACATGGCAGTATTGCAAAATGCAAATGTGAATGCTGCCGAGCCATCTGTTCAATATTACGGCAACATTGGGAAAAGGCTCTGAAAGAAATGATGTTTGAAATCATTAAAAAAATAACATGTCAAGTTTAAAATACTCACGAATCTTAAAACCAGCATCAACACATTCAGCAACCATATGGCTCTACAGCAGGTTAAAAAAATTTGTCCTGCTTGCAATTTCTACTTCAATCCAATGGCTTCTGAAACCATTTATTTCTCTCATTTGAGTACCTTTTATTCCTCTATTGATTTCCTTGGTGTTTACAGGTTTTTGAATTATACCTTGATCATTATACATATCTCACCTTTTCTAAAGCAGGAGAAAATGCAATGAGGAAGATTAAGAGTCCACTGTTCCAGAACAAGAGATGCGTAAGAGACTATATACAACTTGTTGAACACATCTCGTTTTGGGTTTATTTATTTGTCCACACTGATCACGCAATCTCAGTAATAACTGCTAACCTCACTGAGTGTGATTTTCCATGCACTGTGCTAACTGCTTTACATTCATCCAATCAGCCAATCACCATGATTGTTAAAAAGCAGAATCCATTATAATAATCTACATTTTGTAGATGAAGCACTTCCTCAAGGTCACAGAGGTAGCACATGGCAGGACTGCAGGCCAAATCTAATTATGTGGATCATGGCTGTATTCTGGACTGCTATTCTAGGCAATATGTCAGTATTCACATGTTTGTCTAGACAAACCTGCATTGACTTTTCAAGGTTAACAAATGAGTGATATTCATATACATTCAATGGTAGAGCTAGCTCCCTTGTCTCATTAAAAAAAAAAAAACAATTTTTAAAGAAGGTTAAGAAATAGAGTTGCATATAATGATCAATTTGTTTTTGATGAAGAAAATTTGCCAGAAGATAACTCAGTGAAAAAAAGGTAATCTTTTCAAAAAGGGTGTTCCGAGGTTGTTGGTGCAGTGGTTAAGAGGCCTATTGAAATGCTTGTATTCTGTACCACAGTGCCTGGGTGTGAGTCCCAGTTACATTCCTGATTCTGGCCTCCTGCTGATGTGCATACAAGTTCAAGCACTGGGGTCCCAGCCACCAACTTGGGAGACTCAAATGGAGCTGTGAGCCCAATCCTGGCTTTGTGGGCATTTGGGGAATGAACACACAGATGTAAGATCTATCTCCCAAGTAAGTTATAAAAAATTTTAAAAAGAACAATGGTGCTACAACAACAGGATATCCATATACAAAACAGATGGACCTTGAACCTTGCCTTATAGAACACAAGTAAATAGTCTCAAAATGGATCTCAGATCTAAATCTGAGAGCTAACCATGAAAATTCTAGAAGAGAACATAGGTGAAAATGTTGATAACCTTGGGCTAGGAAAACAGATCTTAAACAAGACAACAAAGAGCATAAGCTACAAGAGAAAAAAAAGTAAGTCTGCTAAAAACTTTTCTTCTTCAAAGGGCATTTGCAAAGTGAACCAATAGATGGGAAATCTCTCTCTCTCTTTCTTTTGGCCTTTCAAATAAATTTTTAAAAAGATACCATAAAAAACAGAAAGATAAAGAGCCAAGGGTTTCCTTTGGGGGTAATGAAAACACTGAAATATTGATTGTGGTAATGCTTGCAAAATTCCGTGAATATATTAAAAACCATTGGGTTGTATAATTTTAATGAGTGAACTGTATGGAGTGTGAGTTGTAGTTTATATCACATAGAGCTGTTTCAAAAAAAAAAAAAACCTTAAAAGAACCCACAGTCTGGGAGAATATATTCTCATAACATGTATTTGATAGAAGACTTATAACCAGACTAAGAAAATTCCTATTCACTAAGAAGACAACCCAGTAAGATGAGAGTAATGACACAACAATGGGGCATGACAAAGTGACACAGAAGCCAACTGACAGAGCTCCTCATAGCCAATGCTGGGCCAATGAAACAAAGTAGAATTTGATGATTATCACTGAAAGTATCAAAAATACCCATGAGTCCATAATGAACATAAATAACTACTAAAGGGGACAGAGAAGATAATCTTCTGTGCACAAGAATGAAAATAATTATTTAGCTTCTCCACCCTCATGGACGGAGAACGCAACTCCCTATTCCTTGAGTAGGAGCTGCACAGGGTGACGTCCTTCCACAGTGCAGTAGCAAAGGAGGGTTAAATAAGGCAGAGTGGAGAAACCTGGCAGACGCCACTTCAGCCAAGCAGACCAGGTCACTGTCCATAGTGCTTCCGCATGCTGACAGCACACGTCCTTGACACAGGTCAGGAGACCGGCCCCAAACCCACAAGCCCAGCCTAGCCATGAGACAAATGTGTGACCAGAATACCCCAAAGCTGTCAAATGAGGGAAGTCTTAGAAATAATCATGGTCTGCAGGAGTCTAAGGAGGTGTGACAATTAACTGTGCTATCCCAGATGGGGTCTTGGAACCCAAAAAGGACATTAAGTAAAATGAAACAAATCTGAGTACCAACTACACTTAATGCTATGGTGTCAGCAATCAGTCAATAGTTGTGACAAATACCATGAGGTCTTCGCAAAGTTCTTAGGAAATGTGTATCATGAAAAAGATAGATTTAGGGGCCAGCATTGTGGCTCAGTGGGTTAAGTCTCCTTAATGATGCCAGCATCCCATATGGGCGTCAGTTCGTGTCCTGGCTGCTCCACTTCCAATCCAGCACCCTGCTAATGCACCTGGGAAAAACAGTAGAGGACACTCCTGGCTCCTGGTTCCTTGTTTCAGCCTGGCCCAGTGCTAGCTGTTGTGGCCATCTAGGGAGTGAACCAGCAGACAGAAGACCTTTCAAATAGATAAATCAATCTTTAAAACACAGAGAAGGACTTTAGAAAACTCTCCAAATGATGATACAGGTATTGTGCTGATGATAGGGGGCATACAGAGAGAGAACTCTTAAACTCCTTCACTTCTTCAGGCACTGAAATTACTGTTAGAAATTAATTTGTTTGGTTTTTACAGGATACCTCTCATTAAACTGTTCAATCTTTTCCTAGAAAGAACCACAGAGAAAAATAGTGTTCTGATTCTTAGTTTTACCTTTTACTCGACAACTTGCACAGGTACATAGGTTTTAAGAAGACTGCCAAATTAATATTTATTTTCTCAAAGAGGAAAAAAAGGTGTGAAACTGATCATCTTTCACTCTGAATAAATGAATAATCCAATTGGTTTCTATGTTTGGGAGCTCATTTACAAACTATTCCTATAATTGTGTCACTCTTACAGGCACAATTGAGTGAATCAGAACATAAAAACAGCACCCCACTTATTTGCATTAATTGTGATGAATTGTCACAGTTTGTTTAGAAGACTGAATAATTTTTAATCCTAAAATAATGTGCTGATTATCAAATGATTCTGCATTATTTAGTCTTTAGGAAACATCTAATATAATCATTGCATTCTCAGATGTTGAACTACAGGGCTTTTGATTTCATTGTGTTTGTTTTATTTCCAAGAATGTAGAGGCTTTTCCAAGACATTCTACCCAGAGCACATTAGAATAATAAACCGGGGTAAATATATGTTGTGACTCTTTGAAGGTGCTATAAATATTAAGATATAACACAGGAGCATGTGCACACACAAATCCCAGCTTGGATGACATCGACTTACAAACCCCTGCTCCATTCAGCATTCCTGGATGGTCCTAAAATAATCAGGGGTTCCTTTCTGTGCTCTCTCTAGGGACTTGGTGGCCCCACGGTCAGATTTCTACCAGGCTAATTTTAACTTGAGAAAGTCTTTGTCCTAAACTTGACCTTCAACCTCATGCACTACAAAAATCTCATTAATGGCTTTTTACCCTGACATCAACTAAGGAATAATATCTCTAGTTTTCTGTGCTATACTGGATTCTTGTTCAGAAAAATACTTGCATTCACTGCCCTCTGCCTCCCACTGTGGGTGACTGTCCTTCCTCACCCCCTTCCCCTTTGGCTGGCCAATGGATATGCATATCATGGATATGATGGAAGTAGAAGCTCAAAGTGTTGCATGCTCAGCAGGGCTTATCCTCCTGAACTCTCATCATCACCACCAAAAGGAAAGGCCCCAGCAATCAACATGGCTGCAGAACAGGTCTGAATCCAATGTTCAACAGGAAGTCGGGCCTAGCCCACTCCACTCTGGACTGTTGAGCCCAGATACAGGAGCAAGAACCAGTGAGTGTGACTGTAAGCCACTGGGTGGGTTTTGTGGTGTTCTGCTCCTCGTGGGTAGCTGCCAGATACACCTCTCTCATTAAAATGGGCTTCATCCACCATGAATATATCTGTGTTAAACTACATTTTGGGAAAACCTGGCAAAAAGAAAACAGCACTGCTTTTCCTATGTCCCAAGTATGGTGCTAAACTGAGTTTGGATCACTTTCCTCTATTAGCAGTATCCAACACTCGCCCACGTTAAAGTGAGTGTTTCTCCTCCAGCCCACCCAGTCTTGCACAGTTGGCTTCCCATGACGAATCCTCGCCGCTCTGGTACGCTGGCCTTCAGAGGAGCAGCACTTATCAGCAGACTTGTCACTCTGCACAGTCTTCTAGATCACATCATTTTTAGTACAGATTTTTTTTTTCTTTTGAGAGGAGTCCAGGAACCAGCCCAGCACAATTATCTAGAACTGCCATTAAAATTCCCAATGGCTGGACCCCCTCCAGACCTACTGATTCAGAATCCCCGGGGTGGGATCCAAGAATTTACATTTTAACAAGCTCCTTAGGAACTTCTTAGATGACAACAAAGTTTGTGAAACACTGATTTATGAATATGTTAACTAAGCAGCCAGGTCCCAAGCCAACACCTAGTCCCAGAGGACTGAAACCATTATCTATCACCATCTAGAAACACGTCTGTTTATCCTCTACTTCTGTCTCCTGGAAGTTTGTTTTCCACCTACTTCAACACATTGCTTTTTCTTGCCTTCTCATCAAATCATGCAAAAACCTCATTTTTTTTCTAAATAACCTTGGTACAGAATATTTTCAAAGACTTTTTGATAGTCTCAAGTAGCTAGTTCAATGGATTCTCTGTTTTTTCTTGTATTTATTTTTATTTATGTATTTGAAAGAGGAAGAGAAAGAGAGCACCAGAGAGAAAGCCATTTCCCATCTGTTGTTCACTTCCCAGAATGTCTGCAACAAACAAGGCTGGGCCAGGCTGAAGCCAGGAGCCAGGAACTCACTCCACATCTCCAATTACATGAGCCATCTCCATGGCCACCCATGGTGTGCACTAGCAGGAAGCTGGAGCAGGAAGCAGAACTGGGTCTCCAGCTCAGGCACTCTGATATGGAGCCTGGGTACCAAAAGCAGAATCTTTTTTTAAAAATATTATTTATTTATTTATTTATTTGACAGCTAGAGCTTTAGACAGTGAGAGAGAGAGAGAGAGAGAGGGAGGTCTTCCTTCCGTTGGTTCACTCCACAAATGCCTGCTACGGCTGGCTCTGTGCCGATCCGAAGCCAGGAGCCAGGTGCCTCCCCCTGGTCTCCCAAGCGGGTGCAGGGGCCCAAGCACTTGGGCCATCCTCCACTGCCTTTCCGGGCCACAGCAGAGAGCTGGACTGGAAGAGGAGCAACTGGGACTAGAACCCGGCACCCATATGGGATGCTGGTGCCACAGGCAGAGTATTAACCAAGTACGCCATGGAGCCGGCCCCCAAAAGCAGCATCTTAATCACTGCCAAAAGCCTACCCCCACTTCTCTTTATTAAGAAATCTATATATTCTCTGAAAAATAAGGGTCTTGGGTTAGATTATTTTCCACATAGAAACCACATTTTTCACACATTAGAGTTGCCTTCACATTTTTTGGTGTGTGTGCATTTTTAGATATTTGATTCACAAATAAAAACTGCATATATATTCCAGGTGCGTGTGATGATTTGACATACATGTACATCATGCAATGATTATCACCATCAAATGGACAAATATATTCAGGACTGCCCAAGGTTGTTATTATGTGAGTGTCTGCTTTCCTACCAAATTCTAAGTAAACCATACAGTGTTATTACCGACAGACACCATATTCTACATTGAGTCTTCAAACCCTGTACATTTAGGATCCAACATCTGCATCTGTGCTCTATACCCCCCACCCCAACCAGAAATCAGGGATTCTGGAGCTTGCTGGCACGCCTCAGGTGGAAGTGACTCACTCACACACACTCATTCTTAGGGCATCTTATGGAAAGAAATTGTGTGGCTATCAGACCAGATTTCCAGCACCGTAGCCAGATAAATAATGGCTTTTGGTGCAAAGCTTAAAAATTGACCTTGCTGCCAACTCCGTCTCAGTCTGCAGCTTCCAACCTGTGCAACTGAAAGACAAGTTGAACCAATGCAAAGTTTTACTCCATCTCTTTACAGGGGTACTGCATGGGAAGTACAGAAAGGGGACCAAGAACATGGGCTCTGGGGCCTAAGAGCCAGGATCTGCACCCAGGCCAGACTCTGCGCCTCTGTTTCTTTCTCTGCGCCACTGAAGACAGCCACCCGCTGTGCAAACCCACGCATCACCAGAGTCACGACATCTACTAATGACGCAATAGAAATCATTGAGATCTGCAAACGCTGTTGTGAAGATTTCAAATCCTTGAGGGTATTCTTGGCACTCCCATTCTTTGTATTCACTTCCTCTTTCTGATTTCTTCAATGTTTTGTTTTGAAGAATATTGTAATACTGAAGAGTATTCACACTGCCTATGTCAAATATCTGTGTAACAGACAGTGTCAGACCCACTGTGCTCATTTGCACCCCAACTCTCCTCTGGCCAGCTCAAATGTGGTGTCCGGCAATTTTTTGCTTTTTTCTGTAGTTTGACTATTTTTAAACAAACTTCGCAAGTTGCTTGCAACTTTTTTTATGACCCATTTTCTGCTAGCACTCCCCATCTGTCACCTTTCTTAGGCTTTTCCCTTCTTCTGTTTGCAGGACTGTTGGAGATTTTAAAAAGTGTTTTATTTTTCACATTGGTCAAACTGTTTTTCTTCACCGCCGGGTTCCTGAAGGCTTCCTTTGCCCTTCCCGGGACCCCGTGGTCGTGATCCTGGGTAGCTGATGATAAATGATGCTAGAGCTTCCAGGCTTCTGTACTTGTGTAATTTGCTTCCTAAAAAGGTGAATTTTACTGCATTTGCTTTTTAAAAAACTTTCTGATCCAAGGGATAAACTTGGATCACCGACCCTACTAGAATGCACAAGGTCACTCCTATGGAGTATTCTCGACAGCACAGTAGTTCACCCTCAGCTAACTTGCAGGAGTATTTTCTACTGACTGCGGCCAAAGTATGCCCATCTTATGGGTTCTAAGATTCACCCTGTAAAACAACACTGTATGATCTACCCAAACACCTTTCGCCAGCTGAGAGGACACGTCTCAAACCCTGGCTAATTGAGACTATTTTTCACATCCTCATTTAATTGTCCAGTGTCTGGAGTACATTTCTAGATAACGCCCAGCACCACGGGCCCAGGCCTGTGTTCCAAGGCATGGTCCTCACACTCGCCCAAATTACTGAGGCTGAGAATTTCCACAGTTCTATCTGCCACTTTGTTCTTCACCTGGCATGAGAGCTGAGTGTAAAACAATATTTTACAAACATAAAAGGGATCTTTGAAACCTGTTTGATGTGTCAGTCTCCCGAAGGCTAAGGCACACAAAAGGTTCCAAATGAGGTTGTGATGAAACTTATTCAGGTTTTTTTCTTCTCAATTAAAATCTAATGCCAGACACCAAAAGGTTTCCTCTTCCTGTCTTTCTTCTTTTAAATAGTTATAATGGCAATGAAAAAGACCCCTTTGGTCATTCGATGCTATTCTCTACTCCAACCACTTCCTATAATTTAATGATGCTATTTTGGCAAACTAATATTACAAGGATTTTTTATTACAATAAAAAAATAATTTTCAATGGAATACTCAATAAATTATCTCACCAGATGTTTTTCCTGCAAAGGAAATGGCCCCACTGAAATTCAGAACTAATTCATCCTCTAGACAGCTGTCTACCTTGCCCAATAAAGACTCTACTATTCATTCCCAACGGCCATTGATTTTTGCAAGTAATAACAGAGGTTGAGAAGAAAGCACAGTGTATGATTTTTAAAAGGTGGATGTTTCTTTCATTTGCCAAGGGCTTCTGCAATTGTCTATTTTAGCAGAAAAAGGCAACAATTTATCTTGTACTAAAAGAATAACCATTTCAGAATAAAAGTAATACTTTTGTGCTATAAAGATAACTATTTCAGGGTAAATATAATACTTTCTTGTGACCCATGGAGTCAGATGATGACTGATTTAAACCACACAAACATCAGGAGTCAGACCGTTCTATTTATTTTAAGTCTTTCTTTAAAAATGAGTCTCAGAGAAGAGTTCACATAGCTTCCGTCCTAATTCTTTAGCCACTAAATAAAGTATCTTAAATAAATAGAAGTATGACGTGGAGACACTGGAAAATATTTAGATTCCTCTACTGATTTATGTTTTGTATGTTCAATGTCACTAAGAACACTTGAAAATCAGCTATTAATGTATATGCTATGCTTTGATCCTGGCATACAATAAATATTATTTAACAGAGACTAATTTAGCTCCACAGCAGACCCCTTTTAAAACAAGGGTATCCAGCCGTTATTGGAACGAACATGGCAGAAGCGGGCAATTCAGCTGACTGCATTCTCACAGCGCACCCCTGCGCCACATCAGGGCGAATGCAACAGAAGAGAGAACAGGACAGCATCTTGCTTCTCACTTGACATCCATATGCTGCCTCTTCACAAGGTGGCACAAACTTTCCCGATTGGAAAAGCAGCACAAGATCTTGTAAGCCATCACAGTATTGGGCAAGAGGAGCAGACAACAACTATCTATTTAGCACCTCAGTTTCACACTCACCTTCCAGTAGAAAAGAGACAGCCAGCTGCTGCTGTATTCCCTATCAAGCAACATTCGACTGGATCAGCTGCTTGCTATCTTACCCACTGCAGTCTTGTACAGTGATGGCTTGTCTAGCTTTCCACTGCAAAATTTATGATACACACAAATGACCGACAGCTACAGATCACTGAAAACGGGACAAAAATCAAGGCTTCATCTCTGGGACGTCTCACTTTTACGTCTCATACCGCTGGTGGACCTGGATTCGGGGTCCCCGATGGATTTCTCAATGTACCATAGTTTTCTTCCTTGACAATGAAGCCAGAGAGGCAACAATTGTCTGAATGTGATACCTACTGTGCCTGGAGCAGACTTCCACAACGCCTTCCCATTTGCTCAATCAGGTTTTGTGTTTTCTTGTACAATTATTTTTAGAAGCATAAAAACAGGCCTGTGAATGGGTATAACTATGCATAAAGTCCTTTGGGAGAAATGTCTCAAGAGGCTGCAAACACCACGAAGAGGCCTTCTACCCAGCCAGTGGACCGGGCATCCAAACGCTGCCTACCCAACACGACTCTGCATGCAGCCCATATTCCAGACTCAACCGCCACTCTGGTGGGAATGGTATCTGATGGAGCAACAACGGATGATGAGACGTCTGGGGTGTGCATGTTGGCCAGCGCCAGGAAATACTGCAGCTATCAAAGAAAGAACCTCTGAATTCCGCCTCACCGTCCAATGTGTTCACTGGATGTGATCTACTAAGTAATGGCTGACAGGTTCTTTGGGGTGTGACACACTTTGGCACCATCCAGGCCTCCCAAACCTCCACATTCGGCAAAAGCACAAACAAGTCATGCTTTCTATGCGGCGGGAGACTCAGTGGTGATGTGAATGCTGCTTCTTAGACTTGAAGTAGTCTCTCCCAGGAACCTTCCTTAGGATTCAACAGGCAGGAAAGAGGTTACTGTTGCAATACTGTCAGAGCCAACAGCATTAGCTGAGCCCATGCTGCTGAGAACAGCAGACAATGGAGCAACAGCAATGCTCAGTGAATGAACACTGGATGGGTAGATGCCAAGTGCCCAAGATCACAGTGGCATAGCTAAATTCTATACCCCAGCCTCAAGTGCTGGAGGTGAGAAGGAGGGTAGGGGAAGTAACAGTGGAGGCTCCCAGCCAGAGGAAATGGAATAGTTTCTCTGAGCAGGTTCTTTGAAGCTTTCAAGGAAAAAAAAATTAAGCAGCTTTAGCCCATGAGCAATGGTCCCTGGAGACAGAGTGGTGAAACAGAAAACCAAAGAATCATTTACATGAGCAGGGAAGGCCCTGGCTGTCAGACTGCTGTGTTAACCACACATAGCTCATGTGCTTGATGACAGAACTGGATTCAGGAAGATCCCATTAGGTTGGATGGGGCAATGCAACAAAGTGAAATGTAATAGAGACAAATGAGCACATATTTAGGTCCAAGGGTGCAACTCCAAGACTGTGAGAGTTACAGCTCAGCAGCTCCTGTGCGTCTCAGATTTAAGAGTTACAGCTGGGAGGCAAAAATGAGGCAAGGTGAACCAAAAATATTAACTTGATTAATTATGCAGAACAAACATGATTACCCTAATAACAGATTGAGCACAGTCCACAGCATGGGGCCCTGGATGCCATCCATGGAGGAGGTATCCATAGAAGAGGAGCACAGAAAGTCACTAAAAGTCCTTACTCAGGAGACCCAAGAATATTGCACAGCTCTCACAGTTTTGAAAGGTTATAATGTGGACAGTGCCTCATTGCTAGCCTATAAGGCTCTCATGGACAAAATTCAAGCCAACGGATGTAATAATTCAGCCATGCATTCACACATATTTGTTGAGCACCTTCTATGCACGAAGCATCATGCTATGTACAAAGGTAAACTAATGGGAAACTTTCCCAATATTTAGACTTTGTCACAGCAAATCACAGTGACGCCACATTGAGTCTCATCATTTCTTACAAGGGAGCTGCCAGCCTGCCAGCCTAAATGGGCTATTCTCCAGCCATAAAGTTCCTGCGCTATCAGAAGCCATTCTAGTAAGGTCTAAAACTTGTGTCTTCTATTGTTCTGTGCAGAGTAAGCCTTGCTATGGCTATGCCCGCATCACCTGCTGCCCCAGTCTAGAATCCCGTATGTAAATTCCCTTAGTAAACATCATTGGTTCTTTTAAAATATATAGTTAACCTCCTTTCCTTGAGGGGCACAGCAGGAGAGAGAGAGAGAAAGAGGGAAGGGAAGAGATCTTCTGTCTGCTGGTTTACTCCCCAAATGCCTGCAACTCCAGGGCTGGGCCACGCCAAAGCAGGAGCCTGGAACTCCAGCAGGGTCTCCCACATGACTGGCAGGGGCCCAAGTCCTGCCGCCATCATCTACTGCCTCCCAGGATGCATTAGCAGCAGCTAGAACTGAGGTGGCACTCGGGAATGGGTTGCAGGCACTGCAGGGGGCAGCTTTCCTGCTGCACCACAACACTTACCCTAAAATCTTTTATTCTGAGAGGGAGCTTCTTTCTTAATTTTTCAGTCTGAAGACTCCTGCTGAGTTTGGAGGCGGGCTCATTATGTACTCTGCCCTGCTGACAATCCACCCAGACATACAGATTTCCAGAAATAAATGAGGCCATTTTCTGGGGACAGTGAGAATAAGGTTTCTGAAGCGAGGAAGCTGAAGTTGACATTTCAGGCTCACACGGATTGGGAGTGGAATAGATAAGCCGTAAGTTCCCTACCTCAGAGGAGTTCATGATTATCCACTCACTCTCTTATTTACATCTTCCACACTGCAAGGAAGATGTTGTCTAACTCAATATATATTTGGTAGAAGGTAACAGAAACCAATACAAGCAAATTTAAATAAAAACGGCATTTCTTTTTTTTTCTTTTCTTTAAAGATCTTATCTACTTATTTGAGAGGTATAGCCACAGACAGAAAGAGGGAGAGACAGAAAGGTCTTCCATCTGCTGGTTCATTCCCCAGATGGCCGCAATGGGCCAGAGCTGAGTCGATTCAAAGCCAGGAGCAGGAAGCCAGGAGCTTCCACTGGGTCTCCCACTTGGGTCATCTTCCACTGCTATTCCAGGCCACAGCAGAGAGCTGGATGGGAAAAGGAGCAGCCAGGACATGAACCAGCACTCAAATGGGATGCTGGCACCACAGGTGGAGGCTTAGCCTACTATACCACAACACCAGCCCCCGAAACAGCATTTCTTTAAGAAGATACCAGGGGGCTGGTGTTGTGTAGAAGCAGGTTCAGCTGCCACCTGTGATAACTGGCATCCTATGAGCACTGGCTCTATTCCTGGCTGTTCCACTTCCAATCCAGCTTCCTGCTAATGTGCCTGGGAAAGCAGCAGCAGATATTCCCAGGGCTTGGGACCCTTCCACCTACCAGGGAGACACAGATGGAGTTCCAGACTCCTGGCTTCAGTCTGGTCAAGCTCCGGTCATTGCATTTGGGGAGTGAACCAATGGATGGAAGATCTCCCTCTCTATTCCTATCACTCTGCCTTTCAAATAAATAAAACAAATCATCTTTTAAAAAGAGGATGCTGAGTTTCTCATCCACTCTGCAGGTGACCTGCAAAGCAAGGCTTGGAGACCCCATCATCAGAAGAGACGCCCAGCTGTGCACAGCAGTGCTGGCCTGCAGGGGACACCTTTGGTGTGAAAGAAGAGCTCACTTAGCCATCAAGGTGCTGTCAGATAAGAGCAGCCTGGAAACAAGGAGAAACTGCCACCATCCTTACCTTCCCCCCAGCAGTGGGCTCCACACATTCCCTATTCCTTTCTACATCAGCCTCCAGTTGCAAGTCTGGAGGAGGTGAACTGGGTGGGGGCAGCATGAGTCACTGGCTCCACTCCTAGCTTTAAGGCACAAAGGAAGACAAAGCATCTGGCATCTTTGGCTTCTATGGGTAAGTGCTGCCTATTACACCAGAGGACTCTATCAGGGTGTTCAGATGCTAAGCATCCCAAAACACTAATAAACATAAAAACACTCATTGGAAGATGCAGCACTTCTCCCACTAATAACTTAGCAAAGCTCAATACCTAAAAAAGAAGGCAAAAGGTGAGAAAATTAAAGTTGGCAAAATAATCTTCCTAATTGCACAGGGAAGATTTTCTTCTACGAATCCATTTTGAGGAAGAATTCTGATGGCCATGGTTACTCCCAAACGTGGTTAGCATTGATTGGGATCCTCATACCTGGCTTGAGATAAGGCGGCTCTCCACTGAATGGCACTGGCAACAGGAGAAAAACAACAGGGAAACCCATGCTTTCTGCTTGTACTGAAGCAGAGGAGTTTGGGGCTGGCGCTGTGGCACAGCGGGTAAAGCTGCTGACTGCAGCACTGGCATCCCATATGGGTTCAAGCCCCAGCTGCTCCACTTCCCATCCATCTCCCTGCTATGGCCTGGGAAGGCAGTGGAGCATGGCCCAAGTGCTTGGGCCCCTGCCATCCTTGTAGAATACTCAGAAGAAGCTCCTGGCTCCCGACTTTGGCCTGGACCAGCCCGGGCTATTGTGGCCATTTGGGGGAGTGAAACAGTAGACAGCAGATGTCTCTCCTTTCTCTCTGTCTCTCCCTTTCTTGCTATAACTCTGATTGTCGAAAAATAAATCAATCTTTAAAAGAAGCAGAGGAGTTTTTAAGTCACTCCGTTGGGAAACTAAGTGTCCAGGAATAACTTAGTAGCATCACAAGGCTGGAAGAAACCCCCAGCACTGGGGAAGTCCAGCACCCTATCTCCCCATGGCCTACTGCAAAGGGATGGCTGGACCCCCTTTCTCTCAAAGCCTTGGGGGGCGGTCAGATGAGAAGCCCCCTAGATCAGCAAGCATCACAGATGGTCAGGGTACCTGCTCTTCCCAGGAGCATCCTCCCAACCCTGTAGTGCAGACAGACAGGAGGGGCTCACCATCTCTTCCTTCAGTGTCACTGTGCTTTCCAAAGGAGCTCAGAGCCAGGGTAACCTCACTTGCTATATAGTGACACATCCACCAGGGCCTCTGGACTCTGAGTGACATTTCAGAATGCCAGACTTCCTCCAGGAAGCGTGAGCACGCGGACCGTGCTCTCGGGACAGGTGGGCACACGGGGAGACTGGCTCTCCCCCACAGCTGTCAAGCTGCGGCCCTCTCATTAACACCCACGTCTCTCTCTCTTTTTTAAGGTCCTTTGACTGCAGCACTTGTACTTGAAGTATGTCATTGAAAAATGCACAGATGGGATCGACCAGATCATGAGAATGTTTTAACAGCTTTTTGCAAGTGTTCTGGGTTTCTTTCCCTAAGAAGAAAAAAATTCTCATATTTTAATTTCTACCCAGTTCCCACTGGCTTCCTGCTTTAGAAAAACTATCACAGAAGCCAATGTTCCAAATAGTAATAACCAATAGGGCAATAATTAAAATCTAGTTCTTTTGATTTTTTTTTTTTAATCTCGAAGCAGCTAATTGTATCTGCTAATCATGTCTTCGTAGTTCACAGACAGGGCACAGCGTCTGAAATACATTCGACATTAGCTGCAACCCAGGAGGGGAGACAGCAGGGCAGCCAGCAGGGGTGTGAGGCAGGTGGTACCCTGAGGCAAGATGTGTCCAGAAACAGGAGGAGGTGCTTTAGGGAGGAAACTCATTTCTCCTGTTCTCCAAACTCTGGACAAAGGAGTTGGGGAGTTTATGATGGAAGCATCAAGACAACGAGGTGAGGAGCAAGAGGAACACAGATCTTGAGTCTGGCTTGGATGACCCGGTGGCTTCTTGAGCATTTTAATCAGCATCATCTATGATCATTGGAATGACATCAGAGAGGCAAAAGGGGACAGGACCCTGCTTTCCTGGGGTTGGGTAGGGGCATTCTGGCTGTCTCTGTGTACAAAGCAATGGTAGCAATACCAGGTCCAACAGTTTTCATTCATTAGTTAATTAATTAGAGAAGGAGGAGAGAGAGACAGCAAGTGAGCGAGTGAGCACTTTCATCCACTGGTTGACTCCTCAGGGGTCCATAAGGTGGACCCAGGAATCAAAGCCAGGTACTCCAGGTGGAATGCAGGTGTCCCTATTGCCAGGCCAAATGCCTGCACCTCCCCCTCCTGCTCCAACCCAAGCATTTCTATTTGTAATCCTAGTTCTGGACTTCTAGGTGGCACATGCCACACCCAGGGGGCCCCAGTGAGCTCAGGCTCCTGCTAAAAACATTGACACCAACCAAAGTGTGCCCCGGGTAGTTGTAAGCCATACATGTAACATGTGCCCAGGATTCAGCAAGCTTCCCAGGAATTTCTCAACAGAATTTATTTGTCATGGTTTTGCTGCTTGTAACATCATAGTACTTCTTAAGTCTCATCAAGGGCCTTCCATAAAAATAAGGCCTTCACTCCATAAACGTTTATTCAGTACCAACTATCTCCATGGGTCAGGTATAGGCTAGGGGGTGGGGGCAGGACGAAATCAAGGATGGTCAGAGATACTCCCTCCCGCCTAGAATCCCATGATTGACAATGCCACTATATGGTCTTTGAAATTATGACATCTGTCCCAAGGACATGTCAGGACCAACGCAAAACTTTCGTAACTCCTAATGAATGTTTAAAAATACCCTCATATTTGACTGCTGTTTAAGAATTCTGAAGATTTGGGATGCAAATAATTTGGTGCAAAATTTGAAATCCATGCACAATATTTTCATAATACACATTTTCCATTCACCTTTTAAAGACTACTGAAATGCATAATTTAAATTTTATTTGCATCAAATCTTTTCATTCCATGTGTTGCCAACTTTTTTAAAAATGTTTATTTATTTGAAAGGCAGACTTAGACTGAGAGAGAAAGAGATCGTTATTCTGCTGGTTCACTCCCCAAATGGCTACAACATCCAGAGCTGGGCTGATCCAAAGCCAGAAGTCAAGAGCCTCCTCCAGGTCTCCCATGTGGGTGCAGAGGCCCAAGGACTTGGGCCATCTTCTACTGCTTTCCCAGGCACATTAGCAGTGAGCTAGATTGGAAGTAGAGCAGCCAGGACTGGAACTGGCGCTCATATGGGATGCTGGCTTTACTGGCTAGGCCACAGTGCCAGCCCCTCACCAACTTCTTGAATTCTCTCTGTATGTCAGTTTGTCTCCTGCCCTGTGTAGTTACCATTGTGGGATCTTTCAAAGGTCATCAGAGCAACAGAGCTTCCCCAGTGTACCACTGGGGCAGTGCCACAGCATAAGCAGAGATGGGCCAGACAGCAGCGGAAGCCAAAGCATATCAATGTGTCCTAGGGGTAACTTCTATAAGATGCCTTAGAGGAATAAATGATGTATTCCTAGCAATGCTGGGTGAATGCACTCCAAACCCTGGTATTCTCGCTGAGCTGATTTCAAGTCAACTCCGAGAACCCTAAACACATGGAAAATCTTGATGATTCACGAAGGCTGGGTTATGTAAGGGAGAAATCAACCGAGCAGAGGTGATGCCTGCTAAGGCTGTGTACTTCTGATTCCTTGGCATGTTTGCAGGGATCCCTCTGGGAAGTTTCTAAGAAACGAATTAGACCATGCACCAGGTGGTCCTGTCTCTCACTGCAATGCCAGTAGTCGGTCTGAACAGAGCCAAACAGCCTCTGACCCTAGGCGCACACCACCCCAGCCTCATCCTCTGGACCATTTTCTTGGCCTCCTCTATTGCTGCTGCTGTGGTTAGCATCTTGCTACCACCCAGCTATGAGCTCCCAGATACAAAAGAGTAGCTCCTCCAAGGTTGAGGCCAGAATCCATCACTTGGTGAACCTATAACAGCTTCTTAGACCCTAGCCTTGTGTCTTCTTGGCTATCCAATTTCTGAATGAGGCGACAAAGTCATTGAGAACACCAGTGACCACGTGACCATAACTGGCAGGTTGGGCAAGGACCCTGTGACAGGTTGGCCCTTTAGGATGACCCAGAGCAGAGCCTTCTCTCTCAGCTGTGGGATATGCAGGCGCCAATATGGCTTTTTTTCAGAATACAAACACAAAACTAGAAACTATAAGAAACAGTATTTTTTAAAAAATGACTAAATTATACATAGAAGTCATTCTGTCCTTTTAATGGGTTTAAATTTCATACAAGTAATTAAAAGCTTTGATTCCCGAATCACACTGCCTGAGTTTGAATGCTGAGACTATCACTTATTACGAGGGATCTTCAAAAAGTTAATTGGAAAATGGCATTGAAAGATAAGTTTATTTCTTGCAACAGATCTTGAAATCACACATACAAGGGGTTGTCAAAAGGTTCTTGGAAAATATGAATTGTGAAAAAATATGCATGGATTTCAACATGTTTTTGTACCAAAACAATCAGTGCATTCCATGCCATGAACATTCTCCTGTCTTCTCATAGTTCCTTAACCTCTCTGTATCTTCAGTTTGCTCACTGTGTGCAACAGGGAACACAGGTTGTCCTCTTTGCTGGGATTCGCTAAGTATCAGGTAGCTAGGAAAGCGCCTGGCAGGCACTAAGATCTCACTCTCAAGAAATATTAGCATTGTTATTATTACATATTTGTATATATCTTGGCACTATGGTTGGTTCTGCTTCTCAGTTCCATGAATTCTTTTTTAATGTTTGTTTATTTTCATCTACTTGAAAGGCAGAGTAGCAGAGAGAGAGAGGGAGAAAGAGACACACAGAGGGAAAGGGAGAGAATGAGATAGAGATCAATCTCCCATCTGCTGATTCACTTCCCAAATGCCAGCAATAGCCAGGGCTGGAACAGGCGGAAGCCAGGAGCACAGAAAACCATCCAGGTCTCCCACATAGGTGGTAGGGGCCCAAGCACTGGAAGCCTCATCTCCTGCCTCCATGGGTACACTTTAGCAGGACGCTGGATCAGAAGCAGAGTAGGTATGACTGGAGACAGCACTCTAGTATGGGACACGGGTATCTCCATGGGAACCTTCACCCGCTGGGTCACAGTGTCTGCCCTCTCCTACACTTCAAAGCTCAATGAATTCACAAACCATCATAAAGACAGATTTTAAAACATGAGTAAGTTGAGTATAGTTCACCCAACGATACGGGGAACATGAGCAAACAAAACTGGGTTATTTTGCACATATTTCAAAGCTCTCAGACACAGTTAGAAGGCAGCATTACAGATGCTTTTACTTCACACGACAAATGGGTTTTGAAAAAAAAGGCTAAGCTTCGTGAACTTGGAAACTATAGCAATGGGCTCTTCAAACTCTGTTACATTAAGACCCATTGGTCTATTCTGGACTCTGAATGCATTTTATATGCATGCATACTATTACAACATCATGCATAGGTCATTTGGAAAACTTTGGTTCACTGCCTCCTACAAATCTTCCATATGTTAACACGTTTTATTACACATGAAATGCACATGTGTTAATATCACCACCAATCTTATCAGAAAAATCCTTAACTATGACGCTTTCAATTAAAGTAGTTGTTAAGCTCCTGGTGCCAGATACAAGTTTTCCCAAATTCTAATTTTTGCGTGAAAGCTCAAATTTTATCATTAGCAGCCAACACTGTCAGTTCATTTTCTTTAAATGACAATTTCACTCCACGTATTTCCAAGCAAATGGCTCCCAAACATCCAAGTTGGAAAACGGCAGTTCTTCTCAGCTACTCCTTAAGGTAAAATCCCACCCCTTCTCTCCTGTCATCCTACTTGAGCGGGTGAAAGTGCCCCACACACATTTTACATTTCTCGAGTATTTAAGCAAAGACAAGCACTCGGCTGTCAAGTTTGAATACTGTCAGTCACGTCTGATGCTTCGTCAAGGGCCTTCTTTAGCAAGACTGGCGTTGTGAATGGAGAGAACATGGCGGTAGCAAAGGCAACACCTGCTAGAAGACTGCCCTGGTGTTGCTCTGCCTCCCACTGAGGCCCCTGCAGTTTTATTCACCATCATATTTTTCAAAAGATTTATTTATTTGAGAGGTAGAGTTAGAGAGAGAGAGAGACAGACAGACAGACAGACTGACTGACTTCCACCCACTTGTGCACTCCCCAAATGGCCACAATAGCCAGACCTGGACCAATCCAAAGCCAGGAGCCAGGAGCTTCCTCTAGGTCTCCCACATGGGTGCAGGGGCCCAAGGACTTGGGCCATCTTCTACTGCTTTCCCAGGCCATAGCAGAGAGCTGGATCAAAAGAGGAGGGGCCGGAACTAGAACTGGTGCACATATGGGATGCCAAAGCTACAGGCAGAGGTTTAACCTACAATGCCACAGTGCCAGGCCATCACCATCATTGCTATACCTCATGTAACATTACAATGAGTCAAGACAACTGCCATTTCTGCACTATTATGAAGATACTTTCTATCTTGAGTACCCATCCTAAGGGTCTGTGGGCCTTCAAAGATAACTTTAAGAACCACTGCTTTAGAGTCTATTACTTCTCTATGCCTCAGTTTTCTCATCTGTAAAATGGACATAACCTGGAGTATCTACGACATGGGGTTGTGGCAAAGATAAAGCAGAATCAATCACATAAAGAGCAATGCACAAAACTGGCCTACGTTAAGTGCCACGTGGGGACTGGCTGAAAGGCACTGAGACTTTACTGGACACTCTTAGCTGATTCAGGAGTGACAGAAATCTCCATCTCAGTGGCTTGAAAAGATAGAGTATTGATTCATCCTTGCCTCTGACAACATTCTTGTTTGAGTATCTCCCCGAGATCCTTAAAGAGAGCAGCAGGGCCAGCACTGCAGCTCACTAGGCTAATCCTCCACCTGCAGCCGGCAACTCAGGGTTCTAGTCCCAGTTGGGGCGCCGGTCCTGTCCAGGCTGCTCCTCTTCCAGGCCAGCTCTCTGCTGTGGCCCGGGAGTGCAGTGGAGGATGCCCAAGTGCTTGGGCCCTGCACCTGCATGGGAGTCCAGGAGGAAGCACCAGGCTCCTGGCTTCAGATCAGCCCAGCACACCGGCCATAGCGGCCATTTGGGAGGTGAACCAACGGCAAAGGAAGACCTTTCTCTCTGTCTCTCTCTCTCACTGTCTTACTCTGCCTGTCAAAAAGAAAAAGAGAGAGAGAGAGAGAGAGAGAGAGAGAGAGAGAGGGAGAGGGAGGGAGAGGGAGGGAGAGAGGGAGAGAGAGAGAGATCAACAGGCCAAAGGCTCTTTCTTTTTCTTTTCTTTGACAGGCAGAGTGGACAGTGAGAGAGACAGAGAGAAAGGTCTTCCTTTGCCGTTGGTTCACCCTCCAATGGCCGCTGCGGCTGGCACACTGCGCTGATCCAATGGCAGGAGTCAGGTGCTTCTCCTGGTCTCCCATGGGGTGCAGAGCCCAAGCACTTGGGCCATCCTCCACTGCACTCCTGGGCCACAGCAGAGAGCTGGACTGGAAGAGGAGCAATTGGGACAGAATCCGGTGCCCCGACCGGGACTAGAACCCGGTGTGCCAGCACCGCGAGGTAGAGGATTAGCCTAGTGAGCCTCGGCGCCGGCGCCAGAGGCTCTTTCAAACCCAACCCAGGAATGGACCCCTCTTTAAAGTAACTCTGATCACTGTAGCTCCCTGACACAGCCCGACAACACGGCCCAGCCTACTTCTGCAAGGACTCTGAACACTTCTTGGAGGTTGCCTGGGAATCACTCAAAGCCCTGGAGGAAAGAAAAATGCTGACGTTTATACTCATGTCTTTCTGTGTGTCTGGGTTCTCAAAATATTTTGACACTGAGAGAGATGAGAAATTGCCTGACCCTGAACCTCACGTGCAGTGCAGTTCTCTGCTTAAGCGAGGCTTAAAAAACAGACAAATTCAGGACAAAATCATCTGCTCCTTTAGCCAAGAACCCCAGACACTCATCTGGGTTTTATTTTTTTTTCCTCACACTAAGTTGCTTTTTTTTCCCTCCTAAATTAAAGCAGACATGGATGCATTATGCAATAAAGAAAAACTTGCATGGATTTTTGACACTGCTTTTTTGTGATCAAAGAAATATGGTACCTTACTGAAACAGGATCTTTATTTACAAGAATCTTTATTGGGAAAATTGGTGGAATGTGAATATAGAATTAGGGACCAGGAACGCCCAGCATGGGGGGCTATTCTGAGGCCTGCAAATCATCTATGCTGGCCCTGTGAGGCAACTGCAGGTGGGGCTCAAACCCTGCCAACCTCTAGCAGGTGAAGTTTTAAGTTGATCATTTTGTATGGCCCAAAAATTATGTTATAAATATCCAACTGGCCCTTGGAGGAAAAAAGGTTCCCCATGTCTGGCAGATACCAAGGTTAAAGTACTAAGTACAATCAATCTGTGTGTATCGAAGAGAAAGTCCTCACTCTTGGGAATTACACTGAGACACTTAGCAGTAAAAGGGCCACACCTCACCCTCAATCAGCAAAGAGACAGAGAGAAAGAGCACACATTCTCAGTCTCTGCTTCCATGGAGCCAATCAACCAAGGGCTGAAATATTTTATTTTTTTTAAATGCATCTACACTGACCATGCACAGAGTTTTTTTCTTGTCATCATTCCCTAAACAATACCACGTAGCAAGTATTTACGTAGCATTTACATGGCGTCCGAATTATAAGCTGGGGTGATTTAAAGTATGCACAAGGATTATGCACAAACACTACCTCACTTTCCAGGAGGGACTTGAGAAATTCCTTGGATATCCACGAGAGGTCCTGGAACCTGCCCCTGTGCACACCGAGGGACTACGGCATGGTAAAATACTAAAAAGTGCTGAAACTGGACCAAGTGTATACAGAAATCCTTTTACTACGCGTGCACATTTTCTATCAGTTTGAAATTATTTCAAAATGTTATAAAACAGTTTTCTTGCTTTTGCTGTGAGTACCCATTAATGGCATGGCTCACAAGGCAATCTGTTCCCAGCTGCTCTCTGCAGCCTTCCCTGCACTGTCCCACCTTCTCTGAACACTGCAGCCACCACGCCCTTGGCTCTGACCCTCAAACAAGCGCAGATCCGTCCTCTGCCCACAGACCACTCTTCCCTGGCCCTGGCTCCCCTCTTGCATCCCAGCTCTTCCTCAGCTCCATCTCTAACCACATCCTCAGAGGCTCTTCTGATGCCAAATCCAAAACGCTCAAAAATCTCAAACTCTTTGAGTGCCAACATGACCCTGCAGGTGGACAATTTCACAGGTGGCACTCAAATCGCAGGTGCACTATAGTAAATAGTGTATGATGTTCACTCCAGTTTATGTGAATATCATGTATATGGAACATAAATGAATTCTGGGTCCCATCTCTAAGATATCCCATTATGGATATCCAGACATTCCAAAATCTGGAAAAAAAAAAAATCCAAAGTGTGAAACACTTCTGGTTCCAAGCATCTTGGATAAAGGATGCTCATCCTGTAATATCATCATCATCTGAAATTATCCTAATTTGCACCCATCTATCTTACTCCAGTAGGTTATTCCCCATGAGAGTAAAGACGTTCTATTCTTGGTCACTACTACTTTCCCAGTACATAGTGCCTGGAACATTTAAGACACTCACAAAATACGTATTAGCAGAATGAACAAGCAGATGTCCCCAGCCCTCAGGCAGTGGACAAACTCTTCCACCAGTAACAGCAGTGGGCGTGGGAAGAACTCAGGATACATTGGTTGACTGAACAACAGCATGTGGGTAGGTGGACACATTACAGTTTCTGACTCCAAGCAGGACTGGATTCTAAAAGGTTGGTGGCCTCACTAACTACACGGAGTCCCACAGTAACTCTCCAATCCACCCCGGCCTGGCCTTTGTCCCATCTCTTTGCAAAAAGGCTCATTCCTGAGCCCCATGGTGTCGGACCCAGCAGGCTTTTCCCAGCTTTATCTTTCTTCTCATGCTAAGCAGCGTTAAGCAGAGCGGGTACCACCTGCTTCAACGACTGTTCTCCAGGCTTCCAGACACCAGCGACTTCCAGGTCCTCCCTGACTCTCCTGTCCTGTGCCAGATCACTCGCTATCCCCAGTGGATCCAAGGCACTCCATCCTGGGTTCTCTTCATGGCTCCCTCCATGTTCACTCCCTAGACCACACCACGTACTCCTCTGGTTTCCAAAGCCATGAACAGACTGACTCTGGACAGTCAGTCTCCAGCCCCGTTCTGTTACTGGAGTCCAGGCTCATTTATCCAACGACCTGGTTGGCACACCCATCCAGATCTCACCTAATCCCAAAATGTCTAAGACGGAACTCTCTGCTGCTATGGTTTTCCTTCTCCCGTGCTTCTCACCTGAAGCAATGCCCACCCCAGAGAGCCACTTGCCCTCCTACGGGCACAGTCTCTCCACCAGGAAGTCACGGTCACTCTGCGTCTTAGGGATGCTTCATGCTCCACGGGCATCACTTTATCCTGAGGTACCCCCACCCCTGCCCTCACGTCTTCCCACCTGTGTCCCGGCTTCCCTTCTCACTCAGCTCTTCACATAGGAGCCATGGTGTTCTTTGTAAAAGGGGAATTAGATCCTAGTACTTCCTTGCTTCATGCCCTTCAAAGGCTTTCCGTGGCTTACAGATAGAAACAAAATGTCCTCACCTAGCCCAGTTGTCTCCACCTTCTCCACCCTCATTCCCAAGTACTGTTCTCTTGGCTCGCTAAGCTCCTGTTCCTTGGGTCTCCCTTCAGTTTCCCTGAAGTATAAAGATACTTGCCTTTCCTAAGACTTGTGCATCTTGTTCCTCAACCTAAAATATCCTTCTTGGAACTTTCCCCTTACATCATTCAGTAGGGCTCTGTTATAATGGGAATGTACTGAAAAAATGTTTAGGTTGGAAAGCTTGGATTTTGTAATGGCAAAGGAATGGAAGATGAAGCAGTGTAGAAAGGAAGGAAAGGGGGAGGAGGGGGAGGTGTGGGAGGAAGGGGAGGTGGAGGGAGAGGTTGTCTAACAACCTAAGAAAACCTCCATGACTCCTATCCGTCATGGGAGATACACTCATCAAAGACAACCATGAGGACTGGTTCTCTCGGGGATCAGAAATGCTGAGGTTGTCCTCTTGGTTTCCTGCATGGATGACCGGTTGGACATTGACTGCATTGGGATGGGGGCACTGAGAAGGAAGGACTGGTCTGTTTGAGAGGTCCATCTGGGGCGTGCATTTGGGATTCCAGGTAAAAGCGCCTAGCCCCTGTGGAAGACAGATTTGGAGAGTGCTAACATCTGGAGTCACAACTCGGAGAAATGAGAAGGGGAATGCCAAGAACTGTGCACAAAGAGACCCTGAGGGCCCACACGTGCTGGAAGCCATTACAATGGATGGCAGCACAGACAGGGAACCTCTTTCATGATGAGATCATTACCGGCTCTTTATTAAAAAACATCATTCTGCAGCCACAAGCTCATAGCATGTTCACAGAACACATGAAACCAGCATGACTATTTTTGGAATGCAATGAAAATTAAATGAAGACATAAAACTATTTTATGAATCTAATATACTATTTTGTTCTGGAAAACAAAAACCCACCTTTTGCTTGCCATTAGCACGAAGGTTGCTAAACAGAAACTAAGAATAAGCACTATCATCTGGACATAAGGTATTGATTTTCTTCCACTCAAAAACAAAGTAATTCACAAAGTAAAATATCCTTCTTTCATGAGATAAATACTCACTTAGACCCACTGGGTGTCAGGTACTATCCTAGGTACTGGAAATAAAGTGCTGAAAATGACGCATGGAAGACACTTATAAAATGAATAGTGGAGTTGATTTGATTTGGTTTATTCTATCTCAGCTCTAGCTCTGCCCCACAATTCCATATACGTGATGCTGTACATCAGCTTACCTTGATTAATTACCATTAAATGATACAGAAGTTCTTAACAGTTCTACGGCGAAAATAGTAAGAGACCGAATGAAACACACTTTTGTAATTTTAGCAGGAGAAAATAAGCAGCAGAAAGAGAAGTCGGCACAACCTCCATGGCGATGTGTTCCCCGTCAACTCTGAGTGTTGCCTAAATTGAGAAGAAAAACCAAAATCCTTGGGCCAAAGTTCTTTTGGCTGAATTTTTCTACTTTATGTGACAAGTGGAGGGGGACAGGGGGAGAGGGAGAAAGGGGAGAGAGGGAGAGACACAGATCTCTCCCATCTGCTGGTTAACTCCCCAAATGCCCATAATAGCCAGGCTTAGGTCAGGCTGAAGGTAGGAGCTCAGATATCAATCTGGGTCTCCAGGCGGATTGACCCAAGTCCCTGAGCCAGCATCTGCTGCTTTCCAGGGTGTACACGCACAGCAAGCTGGAACAGGAGGCAGAGCCAGGGCCCCAATCTAAACACACTGACATGGGATGCAGACAACCCAATCAGCATCCTAACTGCTGCGCCAACACCTGCTCTTCCTGGTTGCATTTTGAGTGGCTAAATTATAACTTTTTGGAGAAACAGTCCCTGCAATAGAACACTCTTCCCTGTGTGATTACACTTCATCAGACTTTCTTTGTACTTCAGGGTTATGGAAAACTCCCAACCTATAATCATGCACTTATTGGGATATGCTGAGTGCTTTTCCCTGTTCACGATGGATTTTTAAACACTGAGAGTCCTCCACGAAACTCAAAGTCTCGTTACTTCTCCCTTTAATATGCTATTTTACAACAAGTTGATTTTAGTAGAAATGACGGAAAAGAGATTTCTTGGGGATTTGTGAATAGGTACTGACTTGTATTTCTTCCAGTCTCATGGTATCTGGGACTACACTTTCATGAAAATTAATAAAATCAAAAAAGAATGAATGCAATGTATACATTTAGGAGCAGGTAGGGCATTGCCACCAATTACATAAGAAAACTAACTCTAAACCTTTGAACCGGAGATGTGGAGTCCCCCGAGTAACAGGAGAGTGCCAAGTTATTTCCCCAATGATCCAACAAACTTATTTTAGAGCTTCCGGTTCAGGGCATCTGGTTAACGGCCTCCACCTCGCTATTATCACTCATCTTCTTAAAGATAGTCAGAAGTAAAGAAAACTAGACAAGCCTAAGTTTACTAAATGAGTTCTCTTCAGAGAGGATGTCAGGTTTCCTCTTGTGCTCAAAGCCTACCCTCATGGGTAGCCCAGGAATTTGCCGGGAAGAGTCATGAGTGATAACTCATAGGGCTGAAGAAATCCCAGAGCCGCTCACGGTGATGGAAACATAAAGCATGCATTCGAAAGCTGTTTTCCAGATTGTATTCCTTAACAAAGATACCTATTATTTATGCTTCTGAAAAAAGTCAGTGACGTCCCCACTCAGTCCATAATGAGTTCTGCAGATTCACAGAATTCCTTTCTTGAAGTCATTTCCTCTCCCTGAACTTTTCTGCTTATGCCATTCATCTCCAAGCTTATTTAAATTCAGGCTGTGAATGGGAGCCATGTTTATGTCTTCTGAGCCATGCTCATCAACTTCCTAGCAGCTGCATAAATGTGTGGAACGATAATATTAGTGATATTAATGAAGTAATACCTAAAAACTAGAGTGTCTATCAGTTTCTCTTCCACTTCCTTGAGGTTACAACAAACAATCTTTGTAGAATTTCTCTACCTATCTCACGGGTAGGAGGTGGTCCCCATTGAGGTAGTTCTGAGCTTTTGGATAAGTTCCCCCAGAGTCAACTTGGCACAGACAACTGGTCTTCAGTCTCTCCTGGATTTTGCTAAAAGCCACAAAAGCAATCAGTTGTCCCCTCAAATGCAGCCTGGTTCACCTGCCAGTTCTAGCCAGTGTGCCCAACCACCACATCTGTGCTCTGCACCTCCAATATAGAAACACTGGTCTTGACATCATTACTGCTCTCTTGAGTTTTTATGTTGTCCTTTTTAGTTATTCCAGATAAAGTAGCCACATGCTCTTTGAACAGGCATGAACTGTGATCACTGAGCATTGTTATCTTTGACTAAAATATGGAAGAGGTAAAGGACCAAGTAGAAATAGTATCACTTATTAAGTTCAGCTAAAATAACAATGGAAGTGTTAAGACAGCCCTACGTTCATTCAGTTGAGAAGGAAGCCTGACCTGTAACCCAAATCTGAATTCCCAGCAATGCACTGATTTGAAGTATTAGCAGCAAAGTTTAAAGATGAGGATTTTACTTTCCAGGAGCTCATCACTGAATTTTCCAAGGTGCTAAGAAAAAGGGGGAGATCACCTGGGGGCAGGCAGGGTGAGTGTGGGAGGGAAATTAGGGTGAAATGGGAGCACATGGTGTTGACAGGAAGGGCTGCAATGGGTGTGGCATCTCCCCGGAGGACTTCCTCCAAGACCCCTGACAGCGCCAGGGTTGTTCTGTCTGTCAGCGAAGATGAGACAGACACCTGCCCTTTTATGGGGCCTCCAGGTCGAGGCACAAGGACAATGAGCTGGCATTCTGGGGTGCAGGGGCCAGCCAGGCTTGAATTCAGGCCACGAGAAGCGCAGAAGCAAACTGGCTGAACAGTGCTACTGAGAGAACCCCCTCTGCAGAACTCCTGGTCTGTATCTCCTCACACAGACAGGGCGGGGAGGGGAGGGGTGTGGAAACCCCAGCCCACTGGAGAGATGGGAAAATACGCAGGCAGGGAGACAGATGGTTTGGGAAGAAGCAATCTGGAATGAGAGTGAGGGTGTGGGAGTCTGGGCAAAGAGATCAGAGAGGAAAGAACGGGCATCAGTATGTGGCGACAGATGACGGAGTGTTGTTTGGGACGAGCAGTTGGAGGCGAAGGAAATGGAAGGAATGCATTTATGCAGAAGGGCTCCATCGTAATTAGGAAAATTCCCCTTCTGTCTGCTCCAGCGGCTCCTCGAGGCTGAGACGGAGACAGAAGTGGCCGGGAGCACTTGCTTTGCCCAGGGAGAAGGGGTCACGCGCTCCTCCACCAGACTCTCCACTTCTGATCGAAATGCATCCAAACTGAGCTAATTTGTGTACAGCTGCAGGCACTATAAACATGGCTGTTGAGAATTCTTTATAGAGTGTAGGCCTTTGTACTCTATACTTCACGGAAGTTAATAAGTAGGTGTCAGACTCGGAATTAAAATCCCCAGAAGAGGACACAGCACAAAGGACGATAAAAATGATTTTTAAATAATCATAGGGATAAATAGCATCCACTTCTGACAAACGTAAGTGCTGGCATAAAATGTTATTAGGCGACCGAGACCGTCTTTTGTTCAGGAAGTATGTTTTATTCTTCAGCCTCGTCATTTATCATCCTAATGAGCCCTCAACATGTAAATTAAATAGCAAAGACAGATTCATTCGAAAAACATCTTTTCAAAAAAAAAAAAGCTAGGTGTTAAGTCATTTTTTTTACTTTTATTCTTATGTATTGGTTCATTTTTTCATTGGGGGAAAAAAAAGCCCTCAGCACTTGAACACTTTATGGGGTAAGTTCATATAATTCATATTTTCAGTAAACAGTTCATTCACTCCCCGGTTTTCTGGGATCAGCGATTTAAAAAGAAAAAGAAATTTCATTTTAAAATGGTATGCCCTATAAATTATTTTTGATCTGGAAAATCTTAGAAACATGCTCATGCATTTGCTTTTTCATTTTACTCAGAAGTGATTTTGTCCAGGGAAACCCTCAGTGAGAAAGGATTAGTGAAAATTTCAAATGGCTTTAGTTTACTGAACAGAATGCATTAATGGCTAAGCAAACAACGTTTCAGCCATTAATGATAAAAAAGAATAAGGTCACGAGCCAAATTAGTCGCGATTTCTCGTTATGTATTGATAAGAACATTACTCGTTCCTGTGATGAATAGAGAAATCAGGCTTTCGTACTTGACCTGAATTTATGCATGAGCACACACAACAGAAGTAACTGCAGGGCTGTGCAGGGGAGGCACCCGGGAAAAACACACAGGAAAGGGAAAATAGCAGCAAATCACGTCTCATTTGGCATGATTGGCCCTCATTTGCCTCTCTCTCTCTCTCTCCTACTCTCTTCCTGCAACCCATAAATCATTCCTTGCATTCTTTGGCTGTCCCTGCTTATCTGGGAGCTCCGCTCACCCCTGTGTCTCTCCAGCTCCTGGCTCTGTGAGGGTGAACATATATGAGATGACGAGACCAGTATTTGCACTGTTGAGGGCTGCCTGGCATCCCTGGAACAGCCGTTAATCCGTGCAAGGCGGGGTTTCGAAATTACCAGTCTGCAGAATGAATTACCATGAACCCATCTAGGCATTCTAAAGACACCCCATTTTTATGAGGTCAAAATGTTGCAAGGACAGGGCTGAAACCATCCAGCTGTGGCAGTAGCCACCTAGTCTGTGGCGCTGTGGGTGACCTTGGAGGCTGCAGACCAACCCAGGTCACGCTCCAGAGTCCACCTGGTGGGGACCGCTGCCTGTGGGAGGCATCCATCCCCTAGTGGCAGCGTCCGGCATGCCATTTCCAGATGGACAGCGCCTGTCTGTGACGGTCTGGCTGATGAATGAGCATGTCACACTGAACAGGAGCTCACGGCAGTCTGCTCATCCCGACAGACCACCCGTTAGAGTTCACTTAGTTATTTTCACGTAGAGAATTCTTTTGAATGTGATCAAGCTAACTCAATGCAAGGTTCAAGGCTCTCACACCAGCTGTGCAAAGAAACCAATCTGAGTGCAGGTCACTTCGTCTCTCCCTATCCATTTCCCAGAATTGTGCATTCTGATGGACACACTGGTCTGTGATGGAGAAACAACACCGCTCAGCGAGGAAGAAGCAATGCTGTGTGTCAGTGGGATCTTTGAGACGTCCCAGTAAACAGCGAACCCAATGATGGTGCATGTTACAATCTGAGTGATGGAGTGAATGCTACAGCAAGGGTGATGAAGAAGGCATTATTCCATGCTGATATTTGGCCCTGATAAAGTGTTGAGGAGTGAGAGACATACTTCAAGGTGCAATTTGAGCCTCATCCAGAGTCCTGGAAGAGAACTGGTTAGGCTATCAATAAATCGTTTTATATTTGACCCCAGCCAGGAAAAATAATAAACAATCTAGAGAAAGAAAGGTGCCCTACTGTGAGAAAACGTGCATTTTAACCTTTGCAATATGTTAATAATTAATATGAAGTCACACCAATATGATATCTTCAGGAAAACATGGAGCTCCCATGCAGAAAACCTTTCACGTATAAAGAAAATAAGCTACCCCCTAAAGGTTTTTCCAAGAACATTCCCGATGAAGAAGGATCTCGCGGGTTGAATGTATAGGCTTCTAACCGGATCTGAAATTCCTGCCGAGGGGCCCCGCGTGCAGTGACTGACAGTACCACTAAGAACTCCACAAAATAAAATACACGCTTCATTAGTCCCCCAGCTGAACTCAGAATCCGCCAGCTCGGAATAAATCTCAGCCTTTAAAAATAAATCCTCTCCAGAATTAACATCTCAGAATCATCCATCTTTGGAGTGACCCTGCAATTTCGTTTGGAAGAGAAGTACTGCATTTCTCCAAGGTCTTTTTTTCTTGTGGCAAACTGTGATTTCATGGAGAGAAGGCAAGCAACCTGCTCTTCCTTTTGTCATTTCTCTCTTCTCGCCCTCGGGTCGCTTTTTTCCTCCTTGAATGAAACATCCAAAACATAAAATCGACAGAGAGCCATGTACTGAGTCAGGAAGGGGCTAAAATTCAGCTTCACATATAAGTGAAAGTCAAAACAAGGCCAGGTGGAATTGCAAATATAAATTGCAAGCAGAAAGCAGCATCACTGTTAACAGAATTTTAGTAAATTAAAATGGTTGGGACTTTATCACAGGGACCACCAAATATTAATGATGTGGATTTAACAGGCTAAATGCAAAGATAGCATTTGTGTGCAATTAGAGTACATGTCGTATTGCTGTACTCAATTTGATACTAAAAGTATGGACAGTGTATCTATTGCACAAATAATAATTGTGCCTTTACAGGGCTACACTGTGATGTTCTGACTGGTATATTGATGCTACTTCAGAAAGCACAGATACATTTATTTAGGCGGAAACTCCTTTTTGAAATCCATGCATACTAAGGGCCTTCAAAAAGTTCATGGAAAATGTGTATTATCAAAATGTAATTTCTTAAAAGATTTATTTTTGAAAGGCAGAATGACACAGCATTAACCACTAGCATTAACGATGAGAAAGAGGGAGATGCACAGAGAAATCTTTGACCTGCTGGTGGTTCACTCCCCAAATGTCCACAACGACCCAGGCTAGACCAGGCTGAAGCCAGGAGCCAGGAACTCCATCAAGTCTCTTTTGGGTGCAAACATCCACTTAGGCCCTCATCGACTACCTCCCTGGTATAATAGCAAGAAACTGGATTGCAAGCATGGAGTAGCTGGGGCTCAAACCAGGCACTCAAAATAGGATACAGGTATGATACCCACGGAGCAGCTTAACCTGCTGTTCCATGCCTCCATCTTCCATGAACTTTATTAAAATAAGCTAACTAATGTATCCATCATCTCCCACACATATCTCTTTTCATGGTCTGACATTCCTAATCTGCTCTTGTGACAATTCTGAAAGACACCTTGCATTACTATTAACCATAGTCACTGCCCTTAGTTGTAGAGCTAGATTTTCAAAGCTGGCTGTTTATGTAAGCAGAGCGTGCCTACTCTGCCCGTCAACTTTTCCTGGGAACACCACACAAGCAGGTTTCCCTAAGGAACCCTATTCTGGTTTAGGGGTTGCTGGGTTCTTCGTATGCATTTCCTGTAACCCTCCAGCCCCAGGGTATTCTCTGGAACAATCCGTGTGTATTACGAGTGGAGCACTCCCATGTGAAACCCCAGATGCTTCAAAACCAGAAAGTTTTTGAGCATCTACATGAGATCACAAGTGAATAATCCCATACCATGACTTTTTTTCATACAGGAAGTTACTAAAAACATTATATAAAATTGCCTTCAGGCTATGTGTAGAAAGGTGCATGAAACTCAAAAAAATTTCATGTTTGCACTCGGGTTCCCTCCCCAGGGTATCTCATCATGCATATGCAAATATTACAAAATCCAAAAGAATCTGAAATCTAAAACACTTCTGGTTCCAAGCATTTTTGGATGAGGAACGCTCACCCTGTACCATATTTCTAGTGTTCTTTGGCCAGAAATGACTCCTGTGAAGCTTGCCAACTGCCCAGCCCTTCCAAATAACTCTGTTTCCTAGTGCTGGGTTAATTTTAAAACGTAATGTTCACTGGGTAGTTCTCCAAACTCCAAACTTGAATGGCTCCCCATCTCTTTAGAGGGTAAATCTGCAGCCCATGTGGCCCCAGGCAGAGCCAAGCTGAGGCTTCTGGGCATTTCTGCAGTCTCTGAGTGTGCCCACTGGGGGCACCTGTCCGTCCCTCCTACCCGGGATGTTCTGTCAACTCTGATTCAGATTTCTCCATCTGAAGCTCTGATGCTCTTCCAAACTGGGAAATGATAAATATTGGAACTGATAGATACGCTAATCACCCTGATGTCAATCACAGTATACACATAGCAGAATGCTCCCCTGTACCCTATAGATGCCAATAATAAAAATTCTCCCTCTGGAGGTCAATCCAACCCTCCTTCACCGGCACTGGCTTTCTCTCATCTCCCTCCACAAAACCCAAACTCTCCTGATTTATACTCCTTCTTGTCCTGAGTGCTTCAATTTTCCCTTAAGTCCTATCAATGCCACCCTTGACAAGCATCCAGCTGACATGAAGCATAGAGCCTTACCCATAGCAGAGACTAAGACTCCACCTTATCCTTTAAAAATGGGTTTTTTCACTCCTGCATAGAACTGGAGAAACATACGGCTCAGAGATACTCCAGTCTCTCGTCTGGGTGCTGGTTTCAGGGACCCGAGTTCCAGGGGGAGGGTACAGGGTCTGTTAGGCCCCAACGATTCCATCCTCAGTCCCTTGTTAAGTTTCAGAAACACTGAACCCTTGGGGTCCTTTGCAGGGGCCACAGCCCATCTGCTCACTCACTGTGTCATTCTTGTGGTTAGCAGAAACTCAACCACTCGCTTGGGTCACCTGGGCTCACATGGCATTGTCCTCCGCACAGGTTCTGGGCAGGGTGGGCTTGGATCATCCTGGGATAGGGCTTCTCCATCACCCTGTCTTGCTACCTTACAGGTGTGTGTGTGTGTGTGTGTGGTGGGGCTTACTTACAATAAACCAGTTTGAGTTCATCCCCCACTGTCATCCCTGAGACAAGGAACCTGTCGACAGTGAACGTGTATTAACCCAGCTTAGTCTTCATGAACAAGCCCTGCACGAGGTATGCGCATCTTTCTTAAATCTCCACAGTATGTGAAGAAACTCCTTTATACATATGGCAGTGTACCCTCTGCCTGACGCCCAGCCCTGTTCACTTGTACTGTATCTTTCCCACTTCAAAAGGGTTGTCACAGCCCTGAGGTGGAGATTTGGCCCCAAGCCAGCTAGCTCTGATCTTTACACTGTACCTACGCGTTCCAGCACTGGTCAAGCACTTACCTTGTCCCTGGCCGGCTCCTGCTGGGGAACCCTTTGTCTAGACTGGCCTTAGCCTACCCCAACATACAGATGCCCCAAGATGCTCACAGCTCAATTAAAAGTTATTCAACCGGCGCCATTACACATTTTGTTTTTCAAGAACAAAGCAGACATGTGCAAGGTCAGCCAGCTTCCAAAAACAGAGTGGACACATTCCCACAATGGCAGGCCTGGGGGCACAGTTAAAAGCAGCCACTGCTCTCCCAGGCTCCTCTCCCTGCACGCAGACCATCACGGAAACCCCTGACTGCCTTCTGGACTACCTTAACCTCAAGTGCATTGAATCAAAGTCAGTTAAAAGGGTTCTGTGTGGTACACTTCCTGGAAGAAGTTTTATTAGCCAAACTGAAAATTAATGGCAATAATATGTCTATATGTTGCACTAGGGGGACTGCTGCAGATGAAACCCCACGATCACATTTGCTTTGTAGATTTCTTGAGTGGCAAAAGAATTAAAAGAAAAAATTAATTTTTTCACTATATTAATTGGAATTCTTTCTTAAATGATTTGTTTCTCAAAGACTTCAATTAGGTAAAACCATCTTTAAAATACATTGAATTCAACTCAGACCTAACACTGTAGGAAATAATGCATTTCCCTTCAGTAAATGTTCAGTTGTTCCTAACATTTCAAATTATATTGCCTGCCTCTTAATGTCCGCTAGGAGTTGGCCGAACTAGCTCAGGTGGCTGCACCTGTGCCATCCGTCTGTGTTTGAAACAGAAATGGTTCTGCTGTCAGTTGGGGGCAGGGCTCCACAAAGTAGCAGGTGTGCTGCCGGCAGGCACTGGGGCTGATCTGTGCACCTGAAGCTCTCTGTCACGTTCAATTCAGACTCAACCCCCAGAAACCCAGTGCAGAAAGTCTAAGCCACTCATCACCCAGCAAACACAGCCCCGAGCTGGCAAACCTGCTCCATATAGGCCAGGAGAGATAAAACTGCACTGAACCTTTTTATTTCCTCACTGTTTCTTTTTATTTATTTATTCAGAAATTTTATTTATTTGTGGCTGGCATTGTGGCTCAGCAGATTAAGTCACTGCCCACGATGCTGGCATCCCATATAGGCACTGGTTCAAGTTCTGGCTGCTCCACTTCCCATCCATCTCCCCACTAATGCATCTGGGAGGGCAGGGGAGGATGGCCCACGTGCTTGGGCCCCTGTACCCATGGGGGAGACCTGAAAGAAGCTCCCAGCTCCTGGCTTCAGCCTGTCCAGGCCCAGCTGTTGCCACCATTTGGGGAGTGAACCATTAGATGGAAGATATTTCTGTCTCTCTGTAACTCTGCCTTTCAAATAAATAAATCTTTAAAACATTTTTAATTATTTGAAAGGCAGATACACACATACACACAGAGAGAAAGAGAGCTCCCACTTGCTGGTTTAGTCTCAGAATGTCCACAACAGCCAGGGCTGGGCCAGGCCAATGCCAGGAACAGGGAATTCAATCTAGGTCTCCCATGTTGGTGGCAGGCGCCAGACTACTTGAGCCATTATCGACTGCCTCCCAAAGTGAGCATCTGCAGGAAGCTGGAATCATATGAGGGGCTGGAACTAGCATTGGGGCTGATGGGATGTGGGCATCCCAAATCGGGTGCTACCTGCTTGCTGAATGCCTACACCCTATTTTTTTTAGAAATAAAAAATTAAAGAAGGGGTGGGTGGAGGCAACCTATTGTTAGGTACAAAAACAATGAATTCTCCTATTACCCTGTGCCCCCCCCTTTGTTGTTCAATATTTATTTGAAAAACAGAGTGACACCATGAGAGAGACAGTGTGATAGTGAGAGAATGAGTGTGAGAGACAGTTTGAGAGAGATCTTCCACCTGCTAGTTCACTCCCCAGATGTCTTCAAAGCAGTTGGGGCTGAGCCAGTCTAAAGCCAGAAGCCAAGACCTCCAACCAGGTCTTACCCGAGGGTGGCAGGGACTCAGGTACTTAAGCCATCATCTGTTCCCTCCTAGGCACATTGGCAGGAGGCTGGATTGGAAGCAGAATAGCCCGGATTGGAACCTGGGGCTCCGCTGTTGGAGGCGGGAGTTCTAAGCAACGGCTTCACCTGCTGTGCGACAATGCCTGTCCCACCTGAGCCTTTCCAATAACTGACTATCATGCTGATTTACGCAGGATCTACTTACTTTATGAGGTTCATTTTTTTAAGTGACACATTGTGCCTGCTCACAGAATACAGTGTGCATTACCAGGAATATGGCTGTCACATTGTAATTACCACCTAAATAACTGTGTTCCTATCAGAAAGTTCCTGCTTTTTCCATGTCAAGATTTTTTCTTTTTAAATCCCAGTTGTTAATACAGCATTGGAACATAGTTAGCATTCAATATATACGTCACTTTATTGCTGCTGTACTTATTACGAAGCCATTGTAATGACTGAGTTCTTACTTCTAAATGCACCCGTGCTGAACTGTTCCCATACATCATCTGATTTACTCCACCATGGCTTCCCTAGGAGATGGGCATGCACCCCTGTGTTCACAGTGAGCACACAAGGCTGAGTAAGGTAAGTAAGCTGGATCACCGGCTCTGAGAGAGGAAAGATTCTCTTCCCTCTGGGGCTGCCCAACTCCAAACAGGCACACATCTAAAGGCAGCACCGAATATCCACAAGAAATGAGATGTTTTAAGAGCAAGCTCTCTGCACTTATCTGTAATCAAAATCAGCTTGTGCGATATTAATAACTTCACCCACACTTGTCACCTATAGTCAAAATTTTCCATCAACTGGCTTAATAATGAGCTTCATATTCAACATATTTTGGACAATTCCAAAGCAAGGGATGAAAATGTCTATTCCCAATAAAATGCTGGGATGGGAAGGCATACCTTTAAAAATAAGATACAGTAAAGCTTCATTGGAAATGTGGAACAAGTCAACACAGCAGCTGACAGACGACAGGATAAACAAAAGAGAGCTCACCTATAAGTGCACACAGGAGGACAACTTTATATCTAATTTTCAGGGAATAAAACTGTCAGCTAACCAGAGGCTGCAGCACATGTGCCATGTTTGAACTTTGCCATGTTAAAAGAGCATTTTGATTTCTGCATCACATCATCCTATTAAAAACTACATTTTGTATACACATTCAGGATTTCATAGCTACCAAACTGGAAATGTGTATTCTAATTAAATGTTATAATTACTCTAGTGCCTGTAGCTATGTGTATTATCTTTCCCTTTCTCTTTTAAAGTTGTGTGAGTAGCAGAGGATTGGAACATCAGGATCTCCCTGTGACTTGTACTATAAGTCTTTCAGATGGACATTAAAACCCATGTAGCCTTAAGAGTCCTTCTCTTTTGTGTATTTAAATCAATCATTCCTACTCCTGGAAAGACGAAAGCATGTACATCAAAACTGTGTGGGTTTTTTTTTTTTTTTTAAGCATGCAGCTGTCTTTGTCAAAGCACTGCGTCTTTTCAAGGAAATGTCAGCCATGTTATTCTTGGGCCTCCTTCTGCCCAAGAGGCCAGGGAGGGCTGAACAATGAGGCCAATAAGACACTTAATCAATAGCAGTCACAGCTCCATTTTTTATCCCCCGGAATCTTCATTTTCAATGAGGTTTACATCATTAAAGTAAGAAAACTGCCCTGTCAATCTCCATTGGTTTCAAGTGGTAGATGGAAGAATTAATTTGTCATAAAAAAAATAATGATGCAACTACATGCTTGAAGCCTTTCAAAATCCATTTTTAGGCTTAAAACCTTGCAGCAGGGCAGACACGGTGCCTGGCAATAAAAGCCATGATTTATCAACTCTTTCTCTTCCTCACAGTCCAAACAGATTTCTAACAGATTTGCATCTCATAAAGAAAAGCAAGAGGCTTCCACGCAAGTCCCCTAAGATGTTAAGAATAACAGATTTGAAATACATTTATTAGCAGAGGTGCCAGTGCCATTGGTTTTGAATGATGTTGACACGTGTAGTTTCAGTGTGTACTCTTATCACGACAGATTTATGTGGAAGGAGTAAAACCATCACATCACACCCATATAAGCTCTCCCAGGGGCGGAGGAAGGTTTTCTGGGCCTGTAAAAAAAAGCTACAAAGCTGTCCTGGGAGGCAAAATAAGCAACAAGATTAGGTGCAGGGCCTTGGCAAAAGGACCATGTGACCAAGGAGCCCGGAAATGGAAGCCCGAGTAAGTTCTGGTAAATCTGCCCCTGCTGTATCGGCTGGAAGACATTTTTTCCTTGGCCTGTGCTTGGGCAACTGCTACAAGAGCCTTGCTTTTGAAAGCATTTTTTTAAAAAATAATTTATAATTTGTTTTATATTTGAAAGGCAGACAGACAGACTGACAGATCTCCCACCCACTAATTTTCTTCCCAAATGCCTACAACAGCCAGGACCGCGCCAGGATGAACACAGACATCGGGAATTCAATCTGTGTCTCCCATGTGGGTGGCAGGGTCCCAACGACTTGAAACATCATTGCTTTCTCCAGGGTGAACATTGGCAGGACGCTGGTGTCAGGGTCTGAGCTGGGACTCCAAGCCAGGCACCCTGATAGAGAATGCAGGCGCCCAAGGGGCCCCTCAGCAACCACACCAAACACTGGCCCGTGCACTAGGCTTTCTGTCTGGTCCTGCAGCTCTCAATGCGGTCTCTCACAACCTCCCCCAGACAGCCTGTCGGGGTGCATCTTGAGAGTGGTTGCAGGATGTGGGCTCCACCCACAGAAGGGATGTTTTCCATGAATGTCCTAGCAGCAGTGAGGGCCATGTCAGGGCTTGGAAGGGCTCTGTTCTCGGACCAGACAGCAAGCAGACAAGATTCACCTCTGGGCTCATGGTCTGTGCTTTCATAACTAGATGTACGTACTTCATCCACCGGCTTTTTCTGGAATCTAGAATTCAACCGACCATGGACCAAAAATACCTCAAAAGAAAACTGCCTCAATACTGTGCATTTACAGACTTTCTTGTCATTATTTCCTAATCAACACAGCACAACAACTATTTACATAGCATTCACATGGTGTTCTAAGTAATTCAGAGATGACTTAAAGTACAGGGGAGCTTGTGTGTAGGTTCTCTGCAAATACTACGTCTTTGTGACAAGACGCCTTGAGTACGCATGGACTGTGGTATCTACAGCAGGCCTCGGAACCAATGCCTGATAGATACTGAGATGGATGCCTCCCCAAACTCCAAGAAAGCACACAAACCACACTGGGGGAGATGACACTGCCCCCGTTTTACAGAAGGAGAAACTGAGGCTCAGAGGATTTGGAAGGCCCTTTCCCCATGTTCCCCCGCTAACAGCTGGTAGAGCCAGGACTGCACTCAGGTTCCAGAGCATTCTATCTCCTAGACCTCTAAGTTTTTGAAAGTCCCACACAAATGTTTGAGATCTGAAGAATGAAACTATATGGGCTTCAAAACAAAAAAAAAAAAACAGAAAATTATAATGTCAAAATTCATGTGTTTAATTAAAATGCCTAAAATCAGTCATTTCTATTCATTATTCCATGTAGCATTCATTTAAAAATCCGCTACAATTAACACACAGCTTAGACTTCTTAGCTTTCCAAGAATTCCTGAGTTTGCTTGATGAGTACAGAGAAACCAATGGCAAATTAAATGAACTGTCCAAGTCACGGAGCTCCAAAAGCAGTTATCACAAAGGCTCTGAGAAAATATGCTTAATGAGAAGGTATATTCTCATCTGGTTCATAGGATGGGGTGGAGCCTCCAGCAGGAAGCAGGCCCACGGCCTCAGTCTGCCTGCCCCCAAATGCCAGCTGCTCCCATTCCCATTCTGGAGTCAAAGGCAAACCCAAGCCCTGCAGGAATGGGCCCACTGCTGCCCATGGGACCAGTCACTGCTCCCCACAGTGTTCGAGAGCAACAGCATTGAGCAAGTCACTGCCACTGTGCAAGGCAGGAGAGAACGTTCAGATATAGGGCCGATTCCAACAGGAACTTCCAGAGCGTCTGTCCAGAGCACTGACCAGGCCTAGGAGTTCCCATGGGAGGGGAACTGACCGGGACTGGGAGTTGCTTCTTGGCTGTCGACGAATCTGACAGTGCTTGAGTAATGGATTGAATGGGAGGTTCTCTGACCTTGAGTCTTCCATTCTGCACTAAAAGCAGATATAAAGGTCTCTTTGCAGGAGGCCACTGAGCCTGAGCGGTGCACTTCCATAAGCTAATAACAATAGTGCATAAAGGCTCAATTTAAATAGAGGTCACACAGGGGAGCCATCAGGAACAGAATCCAGAGTCTCGCTGGATTCGAACCCCAGTAACTGAGACACTGGGGCGACTTAAGTCCTACTTCCTCATCCATAGAATGCAGAAACCAACTCCTACTACATAGGGCTGATGCTATCATTAAACTAAAATATTTCCAGTAATGCTTGGTACACAGTGAACACTCAGTGCATGTTAATGCTACTGGCTTGAATTTTTAACTTTCCTATTCAATTCCCAGCAATACAGACTGTCATTTAACAAAAGTGCCACTTGACGCTTAAACACTGAAGATCCTTAGAACCTACAAGGCTTCTTATGTATTGGTTCCTTGATTTCAAATGATTACAAATTTAGATCAGGTTTGGCAACTAAGTCAGTGTTTCCAAAACCCAATGATGCTCTTGTTAAGTTTGAGAACTCAGAGTCCAAACATAAATGCACAACGATGGATCAAACGCCACAATCCTGCCTATGTTACAAGGTCTTTCATGATTTCAATTAAGAAATGAACTTGAGAAAACAATCACTTCAGTCTTGCAGCTGGTCTGTGGGAACACACTATGACTTACGGTCAGATCCAGCCCACCACCTGCTCTTGTAAATAAAGTTTTATTAGAACACAGGCACAGGCATTCATTCATATGTTGTCTGTAGCTGTTTTCACATGGCTCTAACCATGCAGAACTACTTACAAGGGACACCATATAGCCCATAAAGCTAAAATAGTTACTATTTGTGGAAACATTATTCTATGTTGTTCCTCTTCTACTTCCAGAATTGCTTAAAAGATGTTGGGGCCAGTGCTGTGGCAAAGTGGGTAAAATTGCCTCCTGCAGTGCCGGCATCCCATATGGGCACCGGTTTGAATCTTGGCTGCTACACTTCCAATCCAGCTCTCTGGAATGCCTGGGAAAGCAGCAGAAGATGGCCCAAGTCTTTGGGCCTCTGTACCCAAGTGGGAGACCTGGAAGAAGTTCCTGGCTCCTGGCTTCAGATCATCCCAGCTCCACCTTTGGGACCAACTGGGAAGTGAAGCAGTGGATAGAAGACTTCTCTCTCTCCATCTCTCTGCCTTTCCTTTCTCTGAAAAACTCTTTCAAATAAACAAAAATAAATCTTAAAAAGAGATGTTATATACTACCATTCACGTTACTGCTTTAATGCAGCACTTATTTAATTCCATGTCTTAGGTTCTTTGGGATCAGTTTTCTTATGACATTTTCCTGTCTATTTTGAATCTCCTTTCAACTTAGTCTACTCAACAAAGGTGGCTGCTGCCTTGTTTCTGAGAGTGTTGTCATAAAGTCAGGTCACTGTAAATCTATAGACGTGTCTTAAACTATTTCTTAGTATCTATAGATTTGGTATATCCGAGATGTTAATGTTCTGAACTTAACACAAATGTGGGGCGCAGTAGTCTAGACAATTTACAACTAAGGAAAAATCATTAAAGTAAACTAACTCTTAAAGTGAGAAATGGTTTTTGGAGCATACATGTCTTTAAAAAGGTTACATTCTGATTATTTTATGCCATTCACAGGACTCCCCTCGCAGAGACACCTGTACTCACGGCTACTACGTTAACAGCATCTGGCAGCCCCAGTAAGGACACAACAGGGCAGAGGTGCTGTCACCTGCCCCTAAACATTCTTCAGGACCTGTCCCCTCCAGGGTCCTTGACCCTTCTGGCCCAGATGCACATGTCCATGTCCCCAGGGTGAGAGCCTCGTGAGATAACACGGAGCGGGTAGGACTACCCCAGCTGCACAAGTGGTGGGAGCTGGGTGCTCCACCCCGCCCTCCCGTCCTAGAGCAGGGTCAGATGCCAGGGACAAGGTGAAGCTGCGTTGAGTCTGGGGCAAGGGAGACATGAGGATGGCCACATGCTCACTTGTCCGAGGCGCACATAAACCAAGGCGCCCATAAGGAAGACCAAGGCTGCACTGGCCCACCCGGACAGACACCACAGGCGGAAGCTTGACCACCGGCAGCTTTGCCAAAACCAGGAGAAGAAAGAAAATCCATCAGCCTGTCTTTGTTACCCGTTGGCTGGCCAGCCCCCTGGCGCAGGAAAAGCCTTGTGCTCTGGATGACGGTGGTCCTACCTTCTCAGCAACATCTCCCAGGGACAGGAGTGACTTTTCTGAGATACACACACGTCTGACGCGATGTCCTGGTGATTAGGTTAGTGTCTCTATAAGAGGAAGCCCCAGAGACACAGCAAAAGAGGCAGTTACCCCAAACAACCCTGCCCCGCTGGACCCGGGACCACACAGCAGGGCTGGGACTCCAACCCAGGCTCTCCAATGTGGGATGCGGGCTCCCGAGTGGCATCTTAACCACGGTGCCAAATGCCTGCCCCAGAGGCACTTGGGCTGTTTAAACTTTGCTCTAATGAAGTGTTAGGAAAATATTTTTCCAAATGCTTAATTATATAATTCACAAATATATGCTTGTTAAAATGTCACACAAAAGCACACAGATACAAAACTTTAAGTGCCTCTTTACTCATGCACCAGTGTGTAGCTCAGCTCCAAAATTAACCAATACAGAGTTCTGTGCACCATTATTTAAAACTAGGATCTTATTATATATTGGCTTTATTACTGCTTTTCTTTGAACATTCCCTGACATTCTTTCAATGTCAGCACATACAGCTTTGGTGCGTTTTGTGTAACTGACAAGTGGCAAACCATACTTCCCTCTCCTCCCTACAGGAAAGCATTGACACTGTTGGCACTTTCCCCCCGTTTCCAGCTCTTCACGTACACGTGTGGCCATTTCTACCACAATCGTTCTTGGAAGCAGAACTGCTAACATGCAGGGCTGCTACCTTCAAATGTTTCTAAATGCTGCCAGGCTGCACTGCAAAAAGACAATGGCTGTTTATGATGCCATCAACACACGCTTCCCCACGCCTCAGAGGAAAATTAGGATAAAAATGAACAATTTCTATATGGGCTGTGAAATAACAATTTCCCATTACTCAGAGGCTCACTCAAAATGGATAACAATTCTGAAATTCATGGATCTCATTTTACTGGTCTTCTTTTTACTTTTATATACATACATTTTACATATACCTATACTTGTAATGATGTATAGGCATATACACATATGTGTTTTTAAAATTTAAACGTCAAATCATATAAGATAAATTTGTAGATTAACTGGTTTCTATTTGAATTTACTGAGATTCTTTAATTGTGATATTTATAGGTGTAGTTCATTAATATCTTAGTTATCTAATATTCTGTCATACAAATCTAACGTAGTTGATATCCATCTTTTTAACATTTTTTTAGAAATTTCATTTATTTATTTTAGAGGTAGAATTATAGACAGAGGGAGAAACAGAGATAAAGGCTCCATCCGCTGGTTCACTCTCCAAACAGCCACAACAGCTGGAGCTGGGCCGATCTGAAGCAAGGCACTTCTTCAGGGTTTCCCACATGGGTTCAGGGACCCAAGGACTTGGGCCATCTTCCATTGCTTTCCCAGGCCATAGTAGAGAGCTGGATTGGAAGTGGGGCAGCTGGGACTTGAACCAGTGCCCATATGGGATGCCTGTGCTGCAGGCGGAGGCTTAGCCTGCTAGGTCATAGTGCCAGCACTAATGTCCATTTTAATGGCAATAAATATTTATTTCAACTATAATGCGTAGCTATTTCCAATGACATTTCTATAAACACTGCCATACACGTGTCCTTGTAACCGGGAGATTTTATCCAGATTTTACACCTAGCACTGAAATCATTATGTCAAAAGATGCTGTATTTAAATACACCGAGTCTCTACTTCATTCCAAAGTGTTTGTACCTATTCACACACTCACGACAATGGGTGAGGGTTCCTGGTGCACTGCTTCAAAACTGAAGACAAAATCCAAATTCTCAACTGTTACTACTATGATAGACTTGAAATGATTTTCTTACTGAGGAATTACTTTGCATTTTCCTAATTATCAATAAAGTGTATTTCCTTTTAATGTGACTTTTGACATTGAGCTGCACTACAGTTACACAGTGTGCAAGCATGATCTTTTCAAGAAATGATGCTGACGTGCAGAGACGTCCCCGCGGACAGGTGGCAGCCGTCACTTAGGTAGTACCGCACTGAATCCACTCACACACGCCTGAAGTCGGTTTTACAGAGGCCACCAGGCTGGCTGCAGAGAGGGTCCTCGCCTCCCATAAAGCCGGACCTCTGGCCCCAGTGTGTAGAACCCCTCGAGAGCGGACAACACAGGAAGGAGGGCGCAGCAGGGACTTTCAAGTGCACTGCTTACAGTAATAACCCGCGCGTGTTCAGGCCCAGCAGCTACTGCCACACTTATAGCAAGGCCCTGTCAGCTTCCTTCCTTCCATCCTTCCTTCTTTTTTATTTTAACCAAATCTCAGCTGAGACATCATCTAGCAATGGGAAACTCCGCCCACCTTGCTTCTGAATGAAAAACTGCAGCAGCCCGAATGGGCTGTACAATAAACCAAGTTTGTATGAAACTACGTGCTGTGCAATGAGCCACACATTTTCAGGCAATGAACTTCTTAACACCAGGAACCTCCAATGCATTCCCTCCTAGATACTCTATCATCCCAAATTCCAGGAATCCACAGAGCCCAGCCCAGCCCACTCCCCTGCTACAGCCCCCACCCACCACGCCCCTCCTGCACAACTCACAGTGGTCCCTGCTGTATCTTCCCAGGGCAAGGCCCAATTTTTATTTTATTATTATTATTTACAAAGTTTAACCTTAAGAACCTGTCAGAAACTTCCATCTGAAGCAAAGCAATTCAACATGTTTCATCTGCTCATCTCCCCTGCAAGCCTCACTCCCCCAAACTACATCCTGGGTATGCAGACACTCCTGTCCCACACCACAAAGCCTGGGTTCAATACCCAGCCCCGGCTTCAGCTCTCTGCTAGCGTGCACCTGCCAGCCATGTGAGAGAGCTGGACCATACCCCAGCTCCCGCCCTGGCTCTCTGAGACTCTGGGGAGTCCATCAGTGAATGTGAGATCTCCTCTCAAATACATTTTTAAATATATTCTTATTTAGTAGTTCCCTCCCTAGGTGTGCATGAACTATTTTACAAGTGTCCCTTATACAGAATAAACCCTTGTTTTTAGCATTTATTATGTAAGTGTACTGTGGAGGTTGACTAAAAACTCAATAGTGGTGGGTTGCTTGAGCTCCCAAGGTTACCTGACAGGTGTGTTTGTTTAAAATGAAAGGGAACGAAATTCTCCCTCCCATTCCATTATGCAATTAAACATGACCGCCATTTTCATTTAAACAGCATCTTGCAACTTTTTAATCAGTGGCAGAAGACAAATACATGAACATATACACTTCTGAACTTAATTTTTGGTCATGTGCAATTAATTTGCTTCACTTTCAAAGGAAAAAAACAAAACCCTCACTTTCTTCCCCCCAAAAAGTCCTTGCAGTCAAATTTTTCTCAGAAACTTCAGATTGAAAGAGAGTTCTGTGGACTTAGGAAGTAACTCCTCCCTCTCCCACCCCAAGACTTATTCAAAAGATCTCCGTGGCCAGGAGGGGCTGCTCATCCCTGGGGGGCAGACCCCTGCCCAGGCTGGCTGGCCCTGCATCTCTCTACCGACTCGCCACCCACTGCCCCTGCCACTCTGCTTCTGCCCAGTCGGCTCCTCTGCCTTATCCAGCGATTCCAGCATGATTCCTGCTTCTGACACTCTTAGGAGTGGAACACAAATCTTACACCATTTTATTTGCCCAGTCGAGGAAAGAACATGCAGTTGGCAAATGCCAATAAATGTTAAATTGAACTGATTCATAAGAAAAAACATGATGTAGGCAAAGTAATTTTACACATTGATGAGCCCTTGACGCATAAAGCACACATTATGAACTGCCAGTTTAAGAAAAAGATGCTAATTGTGAACTGATAAGAAACACAGCCTCTCAGATGATCAACTTTTGACCAATACTGGAGACTTCCGGTCAGCTGGGGTGATGGTTTTCAAGTCTCTCCACCTCCGGCCCTCTCGGGACTCTCCACTGAGTCTAAGATAAAGTCGTACAGGGCCCGAAGAACCACCCGCAGCTTCTCTGCCCTCCGGATAATTAGAAAAAAGATTTGCAGAGCTGGAGGCACCTGAGCTCTTTAGCTTTCGCTTTCCTAGGAATCGACACCTGTCTCCGTATCCCCTTCGCAACAGTGACGACCCACAGTATCGGGCACCTCCCTTGTGCGTGCTGTGCTAAGGGTCCCTCTAATCCTACGGCCAGGTCCTCCTCTGAGGACAGCTGAGGCACTTGGGGCGGGGCAGGGACCACTTCCAAAACCTCGTGTCTGCGTGCTCACCTGCCTCTGGATGAAGTCCCCACCCTGGCCCCAGCACTGCTCTTCCCCATCCCCACACACAGACTGCCAAGTGGAACAAGTGCTCCCACGAGTCCTGGACCTCAGACGCCTCCTCTTCCAGCATGGCCTCCCTCCTGCCCCAGGCCCTGTGACCGCTCCTCTTACCCTCAATCCTGCACTTGCTCCAGGATGCACTTGGGGTCTGCATGTGCTGCCCTTGACCTGTGTGGCCGCACCTGGCTCTGGAGGCAGCCCATTGCCCCAGGAGCCCCTGTAGCAAGAGACTCTGCTTGCCTGCTGCTGCCAGCTCAACTCCCCCCAGGCATGGCAGCCACAGTCCTGCTGACAGGGGCTCCCACTCTGGCCAACGCCGCCTCCCACGGCTGCCCTGCCCCAACAGGGGCTTGTCCATCTCCCTCCACCTCACCCACCAGCAGCCCAGCCTCCTGCCTGCTTCCAGTCCTCAGTACCTTCCCTTCCCTCAAACCTGCACTCACACTGCTTTCACCTTCCAATACCAGACCAGTGCAAAAGCCATTCCCTGCAGAGCCCTTGGCACAGGGGTAGGCACCCAGGAGTGTTTAATACCAACACGTGCATTTGACATGTCTGGATTTAGGAAAACTGAAAGAATGCAGAATGGTGATTATGTAAGAAAGCCAAAAAAATCTCCTTTGGGGAATGAGGGTGGGGAATACTTTATTTCTTTCACTCCAAATTCATACACACACACACTCACACGTCCTTCCAACTCCCCTAATCTCAGCAAGTTTAAGCTGCAGTTTTCCGAAACAAAGGTCACCCGCTCAGCTACAGATAAATAAAAATTCACAAGCATCTCAAGGAAAATCAATAGAGATACTAAAAAATCTAAGTTGATAATAAATTTTAGTTCCCTTTGCACATAGCTCAGGAATGTCACTATTTACTGGAACTGCTGTAATATCAGATATTTCAGAAGGGTATTGATTTTACCACTGAAGTGTGACTAAAGGGATAAATAAACTGCTCCTGGGGTCAATCGATCCATTTATCTTCACTGGCATTTTATAAAAAGTCAAAGTAGCATAAACTTTGATAAATAAATGTTATCATCAAAGAAATACTGCTGACATAAGGGTGTGAAGGCAGGAAGAGCAGCCAGTTCTGCTGTCTGCAAGCCACACAGCTGGATGGAGGTTGAAGCAGCGTTAATAATGGCTACCTACGTAGAAACATCCTTTCTCACCACTCTACACAATCTGCAGGGCCTGAGGACACGTCTGAGCCGCAGGGCCAAGAGAAACAGGAGCCACAGGTGAGATCCCGGGGAGACAGCCAGCCAAGAGCAAGGGCCCACACTGCGGCAGAGCTGGTTAAGCCACCACCTGGGATGCTGGCTGCCCATAGCCGAGCACAAGTTTGAGTCCTGGCCACTCTGCTTCCTATCCAGCTCCCTGCTAATGTACCTGAGAAAGCAGCAGAAGATGCCCCCCTCCAGGATTTATTTTATTTGAAAGACAGAGTTACAGAGAGAGAGAGATGGACAGAGAGAGAGGTCTTCCATTCCCTGGTTCACTCCCCAGACAGCTGCAACAGCGGGAGCTGCGCCGATCTGAAGCCAGGAGCCAGGATCTTCTTCCGGGTCTCCCACATGGGTGCAGGGGCCCAAGGACTTGGGCCATCTTCTATTGCTTTCCCAGGCTACAGCTGAGAGCTGGATTGAAAAAGGAGCAGCTGGGACTAGAACCAGCACCCATATGGGATGCCAGTGCTTCAGGCCAGGGCGTTAACCCACTGCGCTACAGTGCTAGCCCTTCTTTCTCTCTTTCTCTGTAACTTTTTCAAATTCATAGATACAAATTCTAAAAAAAAAAAAAAAATTCATGGAAAAATGAATCTAAATTACATACCAAAATCTTTTTAAATCCATGTGTATTTCCATGTGCATTTCCCATGCATTATGAAAAAAAAACTTTTTGTGCCAAAATAAGCCCATATGTTTAATTCCATTTTTCCACAAACTTTCTGCAATACCCTTGTATGTCTGGAAATGGCAGAGCTGCTTGGCCTTTAAGAGACCAGGATGAGGTACACTCTGAAGTGGCTTTTTAGAGCTTTATTGTTAAACCACGCTGCCCCAATAACCACTTAACTACATTGCAATGATCCCATAAAGATTTCAATGTAAGGCCACGGAGAGATCCAGCATCGTGGCTGTAACAGGTTAGGAAGGCTCCAAAAGAATTTTAATGCAAGTGGAGGCAAAGTGGGAGCCCTGTGGGGAGGCTGTAACTTACCCCAGGACATGTTCCTGGCCAGGTTTTACTGCAGTTGTGTGCAAACAGTACTAACATCTCGTGACGCAACCAGTGCAGGCGATGCAAGAACACCAGTGGGCACTGTAACTGCGGCCCGAGAACCTCTTCAGCTCGACCACCACACCCCAGGGAAACCCACAGCTTTGGGGATGGAGACTGCTACAGCTGGGAACTTGGTCGGCCCTTGCAAAAGGGCTCTCAAACTTGAAAAAAGAAAAAAAAAACAGTTCCAATTCAAGTACGGAGCTCTTAAGATTCACGCGTGCCCTGCTCTTCCCAAGCCTGGGTCCATTCAGGAGCTCCTTCCACACAGGCCGCTGGGGCCACTGCTGCCTTCCAGGATCCTGTCCAGAGCTTTGTAGGCTCCCACTGGGGGAAAACCTGCTCAGCATTTGGCCAGTTTAAAAGGGCCTGTAAGCCCCGGGGTCTGGTGTGGTGCCCAGGACACAGTAGGCACTTGATACAATAGTATCTGCCGACTGGAAGTGTCTGGGTGGCCGGACCAGGGCTGGGATTCTTTGAGGCTCACAGGATGCTGGCAATGTGCTTCTAGCAGCTGCAGAAGCAAGCTACTGTGGGCAGAACAGAGTGGCAGCCATGGGCACAGTAAAGAGGGAACTGCCCAAAATGAAAGCTGTCTGGCAGGCGTGGACAACCTGCGTGAAACTGGGCTGGCACATTTTCCGGGACGGAGGTGGTTAGAAAAGTCCACACAGCGTACAATGCTACTCTCTTTCCTTCTCCGCCTCTGCCAGAGCAGGATCAGCCACAGAATCCTATAAATGCATGCCTCCCTCCATGCCACAGAAAGCAGAGGGTACATGCTCATGTATGCAGGCATGCATGCGTGTGTGCTCACTGTGTGTGCAGGCATACATGTGTGTGCACGCTGTGTGTGCAGGCATGCATGAGTATGTGCTCACTGTGTGTGCAGGCATGCATGTGTGTGCTCACTGTGTGTGCAGGCATGCGTGCGTGTGTGCTATGTGTGCAGGCATGCATGTGTATGTGCTCACTGTGTGTGCAGGCATGCATGTGTGTGTGCTCACTGTGTGTGCAGGCATGCATGTGTGTGTGCTCACTGTGTGTGCAGGCATGCATGTGTATGTGCTCACTGTGTGTACAGGCATGCATGTTCATTTGCACACGTGCAGTTATGGGTTTACTGCCCCAGGTCTCCCTGACAGTACAGCACTAGAGAGAAAACAGGCAAGGTTGTCTGACAGTTTTCTTCTCTATTCTCCTCCCTTGATTCTTCTGAGTACCCTGTACTTGTTTTCCTGGTGCATTTTGTCCGATTACTGGAGCCTGCTAACTCCTCCGTGGTGGATGGCATCTCCATGCCGGTTCTGTCGCTCGTCTAGACAAGATCTAAGCATCACCTGGCAGGCTGCGGCTTCGTCTGGGTGCTCGGGCTGTGCTGCAATCTGGGTTTCTCTGCTCGCCGTTCTCCCCTCTCCAGCAGGTTGTGAGACAGGACAGAAATAGAACTGACTAAATCAAGCCCCTCCCCAACTGACTGCTTAGCCATCTCCAATCCTAAACCAATCAAGCGCAAGGAGCAGCTACACCCTAACTGCATGAGATCCCCTACTGCCCTGTTCGGGATTTGCCCAACCCGCACGCATGCCTAGAAAAGCCCAGCACGACCTGTGCAGAGCACTGATTTAGGTGCAAACCCGAGGGGCCTGGGTTGAGAAAGAAGAGCCAGAACTGCAGCTGGCTGCAGATGGAAGTGCTGTGTGCCGAGCAAAAACTGCCACACTGCCCCAGCCCCACAAACGCACCTGTTCACTGCCAACAGAGAGCTCGTTGTTGGAAACTCAGCCTTCCTGTTCCCCTTGCGTCCCAGTGTAAGCCTCCAATAAACCTAGTCTGGGTTGCATGTTGGCCTCATGTCAATTTCTATTTGCAAGTAAGCCAAGCAACCCGTGGTGGGTCACAGCCCTGCCAAACCCTGCTGGCCCTGCTAAACCTTTGCTCTACCCCCACCCTCCCTCATCAAGGTGACACCTCTGCCTGGAAGGAACTTGCTGTCTCTCCCAGACCCCAGCCCACTTTTCTTCATGTGGCCCCGAGCTCAGAGAATGGCACCACTGCCCTGCCAGCAGCCCCAGCTGGGACTGGGAGTCAGACACTCCTCTGCCCGCATTTCACCGCCGGCATCCAGGCCTCCAGAGACCCCTTGTCCATCCCAGCCGTGGCTACGTCTTCCCCCAGTGGGTTCTCTCACTGCAAACACCCTGCTTTCTGTCACTCCGGTCTGATCATGCTGCTCCCCTGCCTGAGGCACTGTGACAGCTGTGGTCTTAGAAGGGGAGGCCGACTGCCCATCACAGCTAAGAAGGACTTGGGTGCAGGGACTCCGAGCACTTGGGCCACCTTCCACTCCTTTCTCAGGCACATCTGCAGGGAGCTGGATCCGAAGTGAAGCAGCCAGGACTCGAACCAGCACCCATAAGGGATGCTGGCGCTACAGGCAGCAGTTGGTTTTCCAAATGTTTTTCCTGTGTCTCTGCACATCCTTTCAGCAAGTGCTTGCATACAATTTCCTTGTCAGTCTGAAATAAAGGTGCCTCCCAGGTGCTTCCTAGAGAACCCTGTATGGGGCAGTCATTAATACTGTTCATCAAATACAGATTCTGGATATGTTTCAAAATGTATTTGCTCATGACTGTTCAAGCTGTAAGCCCATGTACTAGAAAATAGCATAAACTTTAATAAACAGTAGAAATAATTTATAGCTCCATAAATTCTTAAAATCTGGAAGCCAGAAGCTACAATTAGTACTGAAGTGCCATACATACACAATAGAGAAAATGTAATTTCTCTTTAGTGCATACAGAAATTGAGCATTTGTTTAAAATGAATGAGTGATAAACTCTTAACTCCCAGTGGGCAGTGCGTCTGATGTGCCCGGGTGCACAAAACCACAGCGCTGGCCAACATTTCAATACATTCAGCCGAGTTCAGCTGTCAACCACTCATCAAGGCAGGTGTCGCTCATCAATGCAGGTGTTCTTCATTTGACATGATAGGTGTGCTTTTTAAAAACCCAGCAAACTGAATGTTCATGAATTGAAGTTGATTTTTAAAGTCCCATTGGAGTAAATGCTATGGTAATTCTACGTTAAGGGGAAAATCAACTCTAAATTTCTTGAATAACCCAGAATTTCATAACTGGATTTACTTAAAGCAAATATTACAAGGTAATTGATTTTAGTCACAGAAAAACAGTGATACAAAGTATGCACATAGACATTACACACTGCTAACCCCCTTCAGAATACAAACACTGACATGATTAAGCTGTCTGCAAAACCTCTCATGTGTAACACGGAAGAAATATACCATGGTTAGCATGTACAGTGTCCTGAATCCCATTTTATCTGCGAATTCAAATTTCTTTCTTTTTTTAACCCTGGAATTATAATAGCCAAGGGCAGGCAGAGTATTTCAGACTAGGACCATTCTTTTTCCCCAAGAGGCACAAAAGTGAGTTTCTTAGAAGAACCTCAATTTTCTAAAGAAAAAAAAAAGTGGTAAGTCAACAGTTGCTCAGGTACACCAGCATGTAGGTGTATAATTGTATTACTACACTCTGTTTCGATGATCTTCAGATGCTACCAGTACATCATACCACAGTGCTGTGTGCCATTTATAAAGGGAAAAAATGCTCCAACTACATTATGACTCATAAAAGACTGGAAGGCACAAATTTCATAGATGCTAAAATGTGGCAAAAAATGCACTTTGAAATCAGTGATATGCAATTATGGACTCTCTTCTCTGCTTTACTCCAAGGATTCAGAACAGTGCTTACAAATGGACTCTAAAGCACTTGTTGAGTGTATGAAATGAAAAAAATCAATATTTGAAACATAATATATAAATGTCTTGCATTTCAAAAACTTATGAAAATGGTGCACATTGATAGAGATCTTGCAAAAAGGTTTTAGCATCCCTTATCTGAAATGCTTGGAACCAGAAATATTTCGGTTTTTGGACTTTGGAATATTTGCACCTATATAATATCTTGGGAATGGGACCCAAGTCTACACGTGAAATTCATTTATGTTTTGTGGCTGGCATTGTGGTCTAGAGGGTAAAGCTGCCACCTGCAGTGCTGGATTCCATGTGGGAGCCCCTTTGAGTCCAAATGCTCTGCTTCCAATCCAACTCCTTGGTAATGGCCTGGGAAAAGCAGCAGAAGGTGGCCCAAGTGTTTGGGCCCCTGTTACCCACATTAGAGACCTGGAAGGAGTTCCTGCCTTTGGCCTGGCCTAGCCCAAACCATTGTGGCCATCTGCAGAGTGAACAGGCAAATATAAGATCCTTTTCTCTCTCTCTCTTTCTCTCTCTTTCTCTCTCTCTTTCTCTCTCTCTTTCTCTCTCTCTTTCTCTCTCTCTCTCCCCCCCTCCCCCTCCCCCTCTCTCCCTCTCTCCCTCTCTCCCTCTCTCCCTCTCGCTTTCAAATAAAGTAAAAGAAATCTTTTAAAAAAGAATATATTTTAAAAAATTCATTTATGCTTCATAAACATCTTAGAAACACAGACTGAAGGTAAACTTACACAATGTTTTAAATAACTTCAGGCATGAAAAAAAGTTGGTACGTGCAGAATCAAACTTACAGTATCATGTTGGTGCTCAAAAAGTTCCCCAGGGGTGCTGCGTGGTGTTTGGCCTGGTGATTAGAGAATGGTTAAAACCCTCACATCCCATATTAGGGATTCTGTTTATGTTTACAATTCCAGTTTCCTGCTCCTGCAGGCACTGGGGAGCCAGGTTCAAGATCCCTCCCACTCAGTGTGGGAAGCCTGCATTGGGTTCCTGGCTCTTGGCTTCCACTTGGCCCACACCTGGCTGTTGTGGGCGTCAGGGGAGCAAACTAGTGAATGGAGCTATCTGTATATCCGGATCCCCTTTTCCCGCCAAATCAATAAATACTGTTTAAAACGTTTTGGCCTCTGGAGTATTTTGAGTTTTCAAAGTAGGGATTCCCAACCTATAGCTGTTTTATATACTAAATTAATCTATGCAAAACTGCAGTTCAGGGGTTGGTGCTGTGGCACAGTAGGCTAAGCCTCTGCCTGCAGGCTCGGCATCCCATATGGGTGCCAGTTTGCGTCCCGGCTGCTCCTCTTCTGATCCAGCTCTCTGCTTCTGGCCTGGGAAAGCAGTGGAAGATGGTTCAAGTGCTTGGGCCCCTGCAGCCACGTGGGAGACCCAGAAGCAGCTCCTGGCTTTGGATCTAGTCAGCTCCGGCTGTTGCAACCATTTGTGGAGTGAATCGGGATGGAAGGCCTCTCTTTCTGCCTTTGCTTCTCGTCTCTAACTTTGCCTCTCCAACTAAAAAAGAAATATTTAAAACAAAAACAAAAACCTACACCTCAGGAAATGATAAAGAATGGCTCTTTACAGACTTCCATTAAATAGCTAACCATCAGGTTTAAGACACACAAATAAAGCATATACAAATATAATGAGTTTTTTAACTCGATTTTGCAATGATTGTCTTACCATTGCTATGTGATGTAATGTACAACAGATTTCCCAAGTTTTACTTTAACACTGTTATTTATATCTTACTTATTTCAAAGGTGGGAAGAGTTCTGACGAGACTGGACAAACACTTGTTGATGTATGTCTTGCCTCATGTCCCTTTGAGTGGAAAATGGTGTATTCTACAATGGCTAACGACTCGCTGATGCTGCCTACGGCAAACCATCCTAAACGTACTCCAGGAACCTCTGTTCTCTCGCATGCTCTAGCTGACCTCCTTTCAAGACAGTCCTAGCGGCGAGTACTTTCCTAAAGGAAGAAACAAGTCAGTAACACATCGCACCTTGCTCAGATCTGCCAAACTTGATCAAGTGTTCACGTCTTCATCACGGATGTCCATGACTTCCCTCTCCTTCCTCAGGAGCTCTGCCCTCGTGAGCAGGAACTGGAAGTTAGTTATGTCACTTCTGATAGCTTTACCATTGGACCCTGCATGGGGACTGGAAGCTGTCACTGTCTCAAGCCTCGAGCCTCGTGTACACAGGCTAAGTCTGTGGGGTCTCAGATAAATCAGTGTCTCCTCTCTGCTTACTATACCACACGAGGCAGGGCCTGCACTCCGGGGAACAGCTATGCAAGGACCCACGCTCTAGTTTGACACCAAATGCGCATCTCCCAGTCACTGGCAGACCCTTCACTTCTAAAGGTTGAATCCTACACTACTTACAAATGAATTCCACTTGGTTCAACTTAGTGTTCAGGGCAAAAAAAAAAAAAAAAAAAAAGTCATATCCAAAAATACTCTCTAGTTGGGAGCCCTGATTTAACTTATTTTACACTCTTTCCTCCCAGTATCTCAGGAAGCAAACACCACTCTCATTTAGTTGCCTCTAACAGCTGTCAATTAAAAGAGGGCTTTCTTTTCACTGAGACTTTTTTTCTTTCCAGAGCAAGCAATATTGGTAATTTGTTTGTTTTTTCAATCAACGGCTTTCTCCTGCCTCCTTCCCCAGAGCCAGGAGGAACGCTCCTTCCAGGCTGGGTCTGCAAGCCTGCCCCCTCCAAACGCTGCGACAGGAGACACCAATAGAACACGCCTGGGCCCCTCTCCCAGGTGCCTTGTGGGGCTACCGTCCAGCACTTCCCATGGCGCCAGCAGCTGTGTCCCTTCCCATGGTGAGGCCACACTGCCCTGCCACCCTGACTTCCTTTTCTTCCACTCTCCCCTTGCTGCGGGGACTTGAACCCAGGCCAAGAACCTGCAACAGTGGGCTCTGTTGAGCCTGTGTGTCACAGGACACTCCAGGACAGCTTCGCTTGCTACCCTGTACTCAGACAGGGCTACGGCTGCCACCTCCAAGGAAAGTGGTGAGAAACCCATCTGAGTCGCCTACTGGACATTCAGTATATAAACGTGTGCATTGCAAGCAGGAAGGGCCTCTTGTTCCCCCTTTTCCACACCCTGGTTGCTCCCTAGCTTTTGCAACAAAAGCCCTGGAAAACTGTTTCTCTGGGGACTCTGCCTGCCCACTGCCTGCTTCATTCATCACCAGCAGATAAAGTGTTTCTCTGAACAACTCCTGCTTGAGGTTGACAATCTTCCAGCACTTCTGGGTCGCCTCTGCTGCTGCTGTCACTCTCCCCCTCTTCCTCCTCCTGACATCCTGCCCACAGCATTTGAGGAAGGGATGACAGAGCTGTGCCCTGCAACCCTCTGGGGTCTGATGGTGGCAGGTGGCCTAGTCTGCTGCTCTTTGTCCCTTGGTCCCAAGTCTTCAGGAAATTGCCCTGAAGATGCTCGCGCAGGTTCTGTTGGCCCAAGCCTACCTGTTTGGGCAACAGCTTCCAATGGAAGCTTCCATAACTTACTCTTGGTCACAGTGACTCCTACACGCACAGGACCAAGCTCAGTTGCTCATGGACCCACCTTCTGTTCCTTGTCCAAATGCTTCTGGCCTGTCTGACCCCATCCCCCCCGCCCCACCCCTACCTCTTGCTCAGAAATTAAGACTGTGACATCAGGGAAGGTTTCTCTCCTTAGCATCTTGGACGCCGATTTCTGTCAAACTACCAAAGAGGGCTGCACAGGTTTATGTCTCATTCCCTTTGCTCTCGGGTGTTTATTCCCAGCTTTGGGCTCATGAAGAGAATCCCTTCGTGCACTTCAGTGCATTGGTACAAACGGCAATATAAGGCTTTTGTTTCAATTTTATATTTTAAAAGCTATAACAGATATTCATGAGTTTAATTTAACTGTCTACTTACTAGCAGCCATGCTTGTTAAGGGCTGCAATAAACCAGCTGAAAAATTAAGTGCTCCACTTCCTCACATCCCAAGTAATACATTACTTTAAGAGTCCCGTCATTAGGAATTCAGTTGGTGCTCCTACCAGCAGCGCAGAGCCTAATGACTCCATTTGGTATTCACACAGATGTTATCATGCACCGTGCCCTCCACTGCCATTGCAGAATCACTCCCATTCTACAGTTTATTTTTATTCTCTGTGTTTCAAAAATAAGCTGATAATCTACACTCTGCACAATAAAAGACGACGAAAACCAGGCCGGACTAATGAACGTGTGGCTGATGATACAAGAGGGAAGTAAGTGCCAGTGGTCCCAGCTCCAAAACACTCGCTCTGACCTCTTTGCCACTCCTCCGGCACTCTCATTTTTTGAGTATTCTTAGATTTCTGGATATCATTCCTAACAATGTGCAGGCAAAACTCCCGACTTTGCACAAAAACCTTCCAGTTCTCCAGACCACAATGAGCACCTGTAACTGTGTGCTCTCATCATGCCTGAGAAACACTTAATTGTCTTAAGAACTTCAGCAAATCAGCATTACTAACCCTATATATACACGAGGAAAAGAGAACTAAGAACTATGCTTTGCAGCAGTACTAGGAGGTGGCAATTTCCAAGTGGGTACTTTAGGACGTGTGTCAACCAGCTGCTTAACGCTACCCGTTTCCATCTGGGATGGTCAGTGCCATTTGTCCTTTGGTCAAGCAGAGATGTGGGTGCAGGAGGTGCTGTGAGGGTATCGTATAGATATGATTCAAGTCTACAGTCAAGTTTGAGGAGGATCACATGAGATAACCCAGGCGACCTGATTCAGCCGGCGAAAGGGGCCGAGGGGCAGAACTGAGGCTTCTCGGAGGAAGAAGGGATTCCTGGGTGGACTTTAGTACGAGCTCCTTTCTGAAAATTATGTCGTCTACTCCTTCTGCTTGCCTGCCCTATGGACTCTGGGTTGGCACAGCCGTCTCCCGCAATTGAATATGCCAACTCCTTGCAACCTGTCTTCTCTATCATCTAACAAGCCAACTCCTTGTGGTCTCAAATCATATAATTGGGTTCCTGTGATTCACATAAGAGACCTAAATTGATGTCCTGGCTCCTGGTTCAGGCCCTGGCCCAGGCCCAGCCCCAGACATTGCTAGCATTTGAGGAGTGAACCAGCAGATGGGAGCCTTGTGTCTCTTCTGCTTCTCAAAAAAAAAAAAAAAATTAATAATACTCAAGCTTCCTTAATTACAAATGGCATTGCAATTAATGGCAAGCAATTTAATTTTAGCACAATTATGTCTTCTTTTGTAGTTCAGCTATTCTTTTATCCCTAATGGAGGCAGAAAACAACCTCTCCCCCTCTTATATTTGAAATCACTCATATGTAAAATCCATGTAAGCTGTTTACCATTAGCTCAGCTCTGTTGCACTCTGTGTAATTTTACCTTTTTACATAATTAACAAGTTCATGCAAAACTCAGTCATTCTACGTGCAAGATTAAAGTGAAGTATCTGTAGTATTACTTAGATATTACTCCTCAGACACTAGTTTAGAGAAGCCTATTCTTCTCTGCAGGTTAAATAACCCACACGCTCCTACAGCTTCACTGTGAATCACGCACCAGACTCAGAATGACTCCCTCTGCCTGTGTGGGAAGCCGTGAGTATTCACGTTACATCATCACAGGGAGCTAACCCTGGATTCATCCTTCTCGTAAAAGATGTTGCACTGTGGAGGAATCCTGCTCTCGCTATAAGACAAACTCTACGATCAGCTCCCACATGCAGTCCTGGGGCCACTGCTCTCAGTCTCTTTTCTCCCTCTCCTCCTGGTGCGCCGAGGCCTCTTGACCACTGCTGTCAGTCCTGACTCCCATGAACAGCTATCCGTCTCCTGACTACATGAGGCTCCCAGCGTGCCTCTGACAGAGCTGTCTATCTGATACTTGTTACTATTCAGGCGGTTCACATGTGTCCATTTTCTCCTATTTCCTGCAATCATTTTCAATCAATGCTGGCTATTTAACCACCCGTCTGCTGGTCTGAAACCAATCATTGGTCATCTATCTGCCACTTAACTATAGTTTTCAACCCTCCCTTCATGTCACTGGCCAAAAAATGTTTGGAAACGACCTTTTCATGACTGGCAGCAGTATGTTCCATCTGAGATGAAAATATGAAATGCATTGATTTGGATTACAAAGAGCATAACCACAATGCTACCCCTGCCACAGACACTGCACTCCAAATATGAGTTGCATCCCCAAAAAAATCATTCAGGAGAAAAGCTCACTTACTGCTTGATTTGGGAAGAAAATATTCAGTTCAGACAATGACAGAAAGCCATTCTCCCATGATTCACTAAGCATTGGTAGTTAACACTTTTATTGCTCGTTTGTTGCTCTTCCCGTACAGATTTTAAAAACTAGACTTGTTTAATAATTTAATACACCATATTATGAAGTAATATTTGGATAATGCATTAACACATTAAAGAAAGATCTAGACAGGAGACAGCAACCTGCCCCTCCTCCATCAGCATGTCCTATCCTTTTAGCACTCTGAACACTGCACGCACAAATGAATGCAACAACAACTTCTGGCTGCAAATTGCCAGATGCAGCATGGGTGCTATAAACAATCTTACCTTCTATATCACTGTTTAACAGGGCACACAGGAGTGGTATCTCCTGCACTCCTAATGGAAATCTTTGCTCCTCCGAAGTTGTTGGTTACTCTTACATTTAAGTACAAAGTGACTCAATGCTGTTTCATTTTCTCTTTTTGATTCAGCCGCTAGGAAACTTGAACCAACTCATAGGTTGCTTTTACCTACTGTGTCACAAGTAATTTGGATTGGTCATCTTGCAAACCTTTCTGAAGAAGATTCATACAAACAGCACTGTCATAATTTCAGGACCTCTGACGGCTTTGCTGTTAGGCAGGACAATTTACTTAGTTAAAGTTAACATCAGATACTTAGTAAGGGATCCAACAGGGAACACGACATTTTTCCAGGTACTGGATCCTTCCTTCCTATCCAAGGTTACTGTGGTGACTGGTGAAGTTTAGTGGAAGAATCCTACAATAAAGTTCCTGTGTAAATGCTAAGAAAGGCACAAAAATGCTTCTGATTTGTGCACACAGCACGATCAACCAGCACAGAGTCTCGGTTGGAGCTGCTGGGGTGTGAGTTTCCGGAGGTGGAGATCAGTCCATCTCTCCGCCAGCTTCCAGCAGCTTTGACCCTGACAAAGGACTGACCTGACTGTAGGCAGCGTGGTACTAAGGGTCTACATGGTTTTGCTTGTCGCTACCCCATCCCACTCCCTTTCAATCATGGGTTGACCTCTTACCTCTACGTGGTTTTTTTTTTTTTTCCAAAGACTGAGCATGAACCAAGATTTAGTATGAAGAGAAGGTTTCTATAAGAAAAACACTCCTCTTAGAAACTCAGCACAAACAATGAAATTATGGAGCAGCTGCCTCCATAGAGCCAACTGCTGTTGCTGAACCTAGCGCCCATTTGAAATTTTGCAAATGATGGGGTCTGGCTGTCACAGTGGGTGACCTTGCTAATACGGCATGATTCCACGTAGGAAGGACTGGCAGTCACTAAGGATTTCCTGGGCCATGGAATTCGTTCCAGTTCTTGCTGACCAACACACGAACTGTATGGAAAACTGGTCTGCAAGTGCAGGGGTTACATAGGATTTGTGCTCAAAGCTTCCTTCAGGAGCAGCTGCCATCAACTCCACCCGCAAGGAAGCTTGGCAGGAATGGAGTGGGGCGAACCAGGTTATGGCAGACAGGCAGGCAGCTGGAGGAAAACATGACCACCATAACACAGACGCACCACGGAGACAAAACCCACTGTGCCAGGTGTGCAAGACCTGGCAAATTCCAAGAACCACCAGGTACTGGAAAGCAATTTAGCAGCTGAAAGCTCTGATGAGAAAGGTCAACTTCTCCGAGGATCCACCAAGGCTGTCTTGCTGAGAGAGGCAGAATTCCCAGGCACAGCATCAACAGCTGGCAAGGGGAAGGAAAGGACCAGAATCCACGCACCAGCAGGACACCACGCCAGAGGATCAGGGCTCCCTGGCCTGTGGCGGTGACACACTGCTCCCTAGTCCTGATGTCTCCATGTGATTCGCCTCTAAAAGGAGGGCCGCTCCATTTATTAACCTAAGAACACAGCATTATTAGAGGCCGAGGGAAAAAGACCACTGTGACCCACGGGAAAATATCTGCCCATGAAACTCACAATCGATAGTTCTACGTTTCGCTCAAGTTTTATTATGCTTGATGACAAACACAGTCCATAAACGCCACTTTCTAATTTGCACTGGTAGAAATTATTAGCCAAAAGTCACACTTGGGGCATATGGGCTTCCAAACACCACATAACTTGCTACAACATATCCTCAAATTTATAACTACACTGTGTGTTCCCATTAAGACCCAATAAATAACTCTTCTGCATCGTCACTTATGAAGATTTTTCCTCCTTGGGTTAGCATTTTCAAATGGTCCTATTTTTAACCCAAATAAATGCACAAGTGTATGGAAGACAGACAGACCTACAAAGTCAATGAAGAAATTACAAATTTAATGAGGAGCAAAATCTCACAGGGTTATACATCCCTATATGATAACAGAGGGGAGCAAATTCTTAGCTTACTACCTATTAGGAATCTACAAGTAAAAGAAATCATCATGTGATTACAAGCTATGAAGTTTTCAGGTAGCTTCTTATGCATCAATAGCTAACCCAAGCACTCCATGTAAAGACAGTCCAAAGATAAATTTCATTTATCCAAAGATAAATGTCCCTCCACAGAGACCAAGAGTAAGCAGATCCGGGGTTCTGGAACTACAGAATGAGCATCCTATTGTACCAGAAAAAGCAATAATGAGGATATGTCCAATGGAAATAAGCCAGCTTGAATGGAATCCCACTGACCAAACCTGGGATAATATGCACACAGAAGCAGTAGGAATAGTTGATTCCAACCTATCAAATAAAACAAAAACTCAGGCGTTCACAATGACTACATATACAAATACAGTAGACAAGAAAGGTCTTCCTCCCAGGAGAGTGCCAGCTAACGAAAGCAGACGTAATGATGCGATGAGACAACCACAGTCTGGCAAGCTTGCTGCGTCATCAACAGATGCTGAAAAGAGTGACTGGAAGCCTGATGAGAGGCGAGATGTCTGCATCGTTTCAAAGATACTTGACATAGCATTTGTTAGAGACGTCAGCGGAAGAAGAGCAGATGTCCCAACCAAGTGAGTGACGCTCACGTCCTGCGGACTGGGGCAAATCTGTCACTCTGGACACAACACGTGGGGAAGAACCAGCATCTCTCCTGGTACTCCCGCCAAGACGGCAAAGTTGTATCTACTTATAAGAAAACATTACACAAGGCCGGCGCCGTGGCACACTAGGCTAATCTTCCGCCTACGGCACTGGCACACTGGGTTCTAGTCCCAGTCAGGGCACCGGATTCTGTCCCGGTTGCTCCTCTTCCAGGCCAGCTCTCTGCTGTGGCCCGGGAAGGTGGAGGATGGCCCAAGTGCTTGGGCCCTGCACCCCATGGGAGACCAGGAGAAGCACCTGGCTTCGGATCAGCATGGAGCGCTAGCCGCAGAGGCCATTGGAGGGTGAACCAACGGCAAAGGAAGACCTTTCTCTCTGTCTCTCTCACTGTCCACTCTGCCTGTCAAAGGAAGGACGGAAGGACGGAAGGACGGAAGGAAGGACGGAAGGAAGGAAGGAAGGAAGGAAGGAAGGACGGAAGGAAGGAAGGAAGGAAGGAAGGAAGGGGAAGGAAGGGAAGGAAGGGAAGGAAGGGAAGGAAGGGAAGGAAGGAAGGAAAGAAAAAAAAAAGAAAATATTACACAAACCTGCACTGAAGAAGAATTGATGAAGTGCTCAAAGCCGTCAAGGTCATCAAGCATCAAGGACAAAGCAAGCCTGAGGAAAGGAGGCATGCTAAAGAAGCCTGCAAAGACACAGGAACTGAATGCAATGCAGATCTAGGAGCAAATCCCAGGCCAAGAAGAGCAGAGAGACAACATCCTGAGCAACGTGAGAAATTAAAACAAGGTCTGCCGGTGCCAGCACTGTACTGACATGTAATTGATCACAATTTCCTGATCTGGGTCATCGTGTTGTGCTTGTATAAGGGAATGTTGGCAGGAAATAAACACTGACGTATCTGGGAATGACGAACGCCATGCCTGCAACGTACTCTCAAATGATTCAGAAGAAGTTCTATGCCTTTATGCTAAGACTACCTACTTCATATTATATCCACGTATCCTGAAACGAGAGGGGCAGGGAAGGAAAGAACAAGGCAGAAACAACGCAGCGAGGCATCAACGCTTGCAGAAACTCAGCCGAAGGTCAGGGGGATTCTCGACTCCTCTTGTGACTTTTAAGTATGAAGTCTTTCAAAATAAAATTTAAAATTATATTTTAAATATAAAATATTTATATTCAAATATATTTATATATTTATGTAATATAAAAATCATGGATATTGGGACAGAGGAAATAAAACTGTACATATGTATGTATGTATGTATGATATATATGTTATATACCCGGCAGCAGTTAACATGGAAGAAATATAAAGATGTGTGAATTAACAGGAAGAGACACTGAGAGTACAGAATACATTGAACAAAAAGACAAGTTACACGGTGTCATGGGCAGAATAGTACCATTTCTGTCATTTTAACACATGTAATGAACACTATGTATTCACACATACACATAAATGTAACAACACACATGTCAACCTGGCCTGGACACCGGTCAGTTTTCATCATGCCCATGATCTCAAGGGTGGGGAAGGCGCTGCAATTCAACTGAAGCTGGTGCCAGTTCCATGTGTGCTTAGCCCCCCCAGTCACACCGGGCCTTGCACTTGGTTTAATGCTCTACATGGTATCTTGAGAAATTTAATAATTTTCTAAACTTCAGAACCAGAGACAGACAGAGTGATCTCCCATCTTGTGGTTCATTTCCCAGATTCCTGCCACAGCCAAAGCCCAGGCTCAGGAATTCAACCCAGGTCTCCCAAGTGGGTAGCAAGGACTCAGCTATATGACCCACCACCACTGCAGGACCAGACACCAGGCACTCTGATGTGGGATGTGGGTGGCCAACTGGCGGCCTAGCCCTTAGGCCCAACACTCGCACCAGATATTAATTTTTGAGTTGGAGTCACATATATTCATTTATGGGGCTCCATTTTTGTGCTGGGTCCCCTAAAATGATGTAGCCAGTCCTATTTGTAACATTTTAATTCTTTCATTAACAACAATCAAAATGAATTTTTTTTTGGACTGTGCCCAGGTATTTACCATATAATTCTATGTATTTTTGGTATTTCATTTTTTTTTTCAAGTTAAAAAGGATGTTTATCCTAAAGTTCATCTTGAGTTGCTGATGCAGCCTGTGGTGATAAAACTTAGGCGTCTGAGTGACAGAGAACTTGACGTTCAGCATTTCCAAGCTGGGCAACCCGAAAGCATAGTTTGGCTAAAAGAGATGCTCTTCCCTGGTCTGTGTCCTTCATGCTACTTGGTTGAAGTAGCATGAAGTTTGGGGTCACCCCTGTCAACCCTTTCCTTCCTTCCTAGCTGATCACTCTAGCCCCCCACCCCCCACCCCATTTATATTTATCACAGCATTTACTACTCTCTGGAACTCTATCACTTACCGATGGAGTTAAATATACTATCTTGCTTCTTTAGAACATCAACCCCAGAAGTTAGGGCTCTCTTTAGGCTGCCCTCTGCCATATCCCCAACACCTAAGACAGCGCTTGACATATAGTAGGCATCTAATGTATGCTGAAGAAATGCAGTTAGAATGAAAAGAAGAGATGGAAGAGCAGATGGCTGGCAAAGACAGCCTGGTCCAGACCTAGCTGTTGTGAGCACCAGGGGAATGAACCAGCAGAGAGCTCTCTCTCTCTTTCTCCCTCTCCGCCTTTCAAATAAATTTAAAAATAAACAAAAATTTTTACAATACTCTGAGTATATGTGGTGAACGGGTATCTGTCCTCATTAATGGAGCCAGAATTCTATACCAAAGAATTTACATTTCTACACAAGATACAGAATTACCTAGTAATAAAAGCAAATGATGGAAAGGAATTTGCTATTTGACAAGGAAACTACATTATCTGCCCCACAAAAAAATCCTGTTGGGTATTTATTACTTGGCCGTTATATGAAAATATTACAGAAATAAAAATCCTAGAGAGAGAAAAAAATCCTAACAAATTCTCATAGAACTGAATGGCAATACGCTGGTAAACAATCAATTTTGATACAAAAAAGGGATAAAGGAAAAAATAGGTTTTTCTCTTGTAGTGTAATTTTCTAAGGGGAATAAATCATTTACTGTTCCTTCAACCAAGCAATTCTCTCCTATTATTTAAAAAATATACTCTGGTTGCAGTTACAAAACAAAATACAGTGCATTCTCTTCTTGGCTTCCCCTTCACGTTGCTATACAGCTTCTGATTATGAGGGTAACTCAGAAGTCACAAGGAAATTCTTTCAAAATGCCTTTTTGCTTTAGACACAACAAGGAAAAGCCAGTCAATCAAAATTTGATAAACCCCAGCAATAACGGGGACGATCTTAAATAATTTGAGAAACAACTAAATCAGAATACTCCGTGGCCTTCCTCGGCCTTACCAACCCTACTCATCAATGCGTTCTGTTCCCAGATTCCCGAGCACTCTAGGGGACACAGCACCAAGTCAGGTCACCACACGGTGCTCAGAGCTGCACCTGCTGCAAAGACGGTGCCACCAGCCCCAAAGCAGCAGCTGTGGTGTCCCTGTTTGTGTATGAACCGCTGCCATCTTTGATTTATTCGCAACGTGGGCTTGGTGGATCCATTTCATTTACTCATTCTGACAACAAATATGAATGAGGTGAAATGGACAAACACAACTCCGATAAATATCCAATGGCTGTTACACTAGGTGCTGATCTACAGGCTACCTCAAAAAGGGCTACTGAGGGCAGCAGGGAGGCTGGGTACAAGCAGTTACTGGAAACCAAAACCCAGTGGAGGCAGCTTCCAATGCTGGACCTCCCATGTGTTTGCATCTAGTATGCAAAAGAACAGCAGCAAGAAAAATACTAAGTTAGTAGGAAGACTAAACTTGGGTATCTTAACTCCTCCTTTGTCAACCGAAACCATCTGCGTACAAAACCCGTACGTCTAAAACCATCTGCGTACAAAACCCATACGTCTCCATTATGGTCCGACATAAAAGCTGATTTCACCTGGGCCATGAAAACGCTGGGATATCACGCGTTGAGACGCAGGCGAGGGTAACCATCCCCGTCATTCCTGCTGCTGCTTTACGATACATCTTATGCTCCTGTGCCATCTTCATGAACATAGACAATAATCATTAATTTCGCCCAGTAGTGGTACAGCATCATTTCTCTCTGCAGTAATGTGCTCTCTCATAAATGACACAGATGAAAAACACTTGGGACACCTAATTCTTCTTTTATGGATGATCCGTGAGCATAAAACTATTAATGTTTATCTCTTAAGTGTAATTACCATATTTCCCACATCAGTGCCCATGGCTGAACACATCAATTAAAAACTAGGAGTACAGTTTTCATTTCAAATAAATTGAATTGTAAGAAGATGCATCGATGGCCTCAAGTATATACGTATCTGGAGGTGATACTTTGACAACTCCAGGCTGAGAAGTGGAGCACGGGGTGGTTCTGTCTATGAACTAAGCCCAAACTCCAGGTGGTTGTCACTCACTCTGGGCAGCTATGCCTCTCCAGATGATCTTAGGTCTAGTAAGTGAGCTGTTTCATATTTAGAAAACTGATATTAAGTTCAACTCATTTACCTATTTTATAAAAAAATTATTCCATGTTGAAAAACTATTTCATACGAAGAATCTTTTTTTCCCCTCCTTACTAATCAACTGCTAGTTCCTTTAAGGCAAAAGTTTCTCAATTTAAACACAATATAAGTAGAAAAAAGGCACTGGGCATGACAGTTAAGATGCCCCTTGGGATGGCAGCATTCCATATCAGAGAACCTGGTTTGAGTTCTGTCTCTGCTTCCAATCCAGCTTCCTGCTGGTAACCATCCTGAGAGGCAACAGGTGATGGCTCCAATGGTTCGATTTCTACCACCTACATGGAAGACCTGGGTTGAATTCTGGGCTCCTGGCTTCTGCCTGGCCTGGCCTTGGCTATTGTGGACATTTGGGGGAGTAAATTAGTGGGTGGAAGATCTCCCTGTCTGTCTGTCTGTCTGTCTCTCTCTTCCTCTTTCTCTCCATTTCTCAAATGAAATGAAAATAATTTAAAATGAAATAGTTATAGCAGTATAAAAAGAAAGCCCAATGTATTAAAAAAAATTACAGATCCCAATCCCTCCTGAACATAGATGGAATACAAAGTCTTTAAAATATTATCCTATCACCTAGAAATACATACCACAATCAAGCTGAGTTTAATCCAGGAAATAAATTATCCACTATGCAAGAGATGGGGGACAGGAATGGACTCACGACTGGTTTAGTAGATGCAGATGAAGTATTTATTATATAAGTGTATGTTAAATACACAATCCCCTTGCATTGCCACACTCATCTAGTCTTCAAACCTCAGCAAGCTAGCAAGGGAAGAAAGCCTTCTCAGCTTGCAGTGGGCACCCACAGAAACACCTGCAGCCGACAGCCCTTCACTGGGGCTCAGGTTGGGAGGAAGACACACAGGTCTGCTCTCATTGCATCTCTTCACCCCTACAGACGTGAATCCAGCCAGGACAATCAGAGAAGCAAGAGAAATCGAGGGCACGGAGACTGGAAGGGAGGAAGTGAAACTCGCTGTACTCATTGTAAAACATCTGAGTAAATCTACAAGAAAACTATGAGAGCTGACAGATGAATTCAGCAATGTTTCAGAATAAATCGCTAGTCCATTAGCCATAAAAAACTGTTAAAACACTTTCCACAAAAAGGTAAAAAAAGGCAAATATTTAGGGATGCATTTAAAACACATGCGAGCTCTTTATAGCAAAAACTCTAAAATACCAATGAGTGAATAAGGAGGGCCTAAGGAGATGGAGAGACACAGCACAACGTATGAACTGGAAGACTCAGTATTGTTATGATTCTCCCCTTATTCATCTAAGGATTCTACACAACCCCAGGTATTCAGGGAGCAAAACAGCAGATAGGTGCATGCTCTGAGTATTGCTGTCTACCTCTCAAAAAAGAAAAAAAACACAAAATACGTCTACCAAAGCCCTACAATAAATGTCCATATCCGTTGTATCCTTAAGAATCCGATACTACAAAGAGCCCAGATTAATGAGTACACCCAACTGTATATTGATACAGCGTACTACTACTCAACAATGAAAAAATGAACTGCTGGTGCAATTGGCAATTCATATACATCTTAAAAAACGCCATGCTGGGCTGGTGCTGTGGCTCACTAGGATAATCCTCCACCTGTGGCGCCAGCACACTGGGTTCTAGTCCCGGTCGGGCACCAGATTCTGTCCCGGTTGCTCCTCTTCCAGGCCAGCTCTCTGCTGTGGCCCGGGAGTGCAGTGGAGGATGGCCCAAATGCTTCGGCCCTGCACCCCATGGGAGACCAGGAGAAGCACCTGCCTCCTGGCTTTAGATCGGTGCTGTGTGCCAGCAGCAGCGGCCATAGGGGGTTGAACCAATGGAAAAGGAAGACTTTTCTGTCTCTCTCACTATCCACTATGCCTGTCAAAAATTAAAAAAAATAAAAAATAAAAAATAAAAAACACCATGCTGAATGACAGGAAGCCACAAACGGAAGTCCATGATGTGTGAGGGACCACATTCCTAGTAAATTCCAGAGCAGGCGACCTCAGCCTGCAGTGACAGTGATCAGATCAACGCCTGCATCTGCGGACTAGACACACAGTGGAAAGGGGTATGGAGGCACGGCCAGAGGGGATGGTGGACAAGTTTTGTGGGGCCTTCAAACCTCTCACGGGTGATGCATAGTATAAAAAACATGCGGGGTGGGGGGGTGGTGGTCAACGCTGTGGCACAGCGGGACATGTTGTCACCTGCAACACCAGCACCTGTACCAGGGGCCCAGTGTGAGTCCCTGATGCTCTGCTTCTGATGCAGCTCCCTGCTAGCATGCCTGGGGAAGCAGAGGAAGATGGCCCAACCACGTGGGCCCCTGCAATCATGTGGGAGACTAGGATGCAGGTTCCGGCTGCTATTCCACTTGCGATCCAGCTCCCTACTAATGCACCTGGGAAAGCAGCAGAGGATGGCCCAAGTGCTTGGGCCCCTGCCACCCAGATGGGAGACCTGGAAGAAGCTCCTGGCTCCTAGCTTCAGCCTGGACCAGCTCTAGCCATTGCAGCCATCTGGGGAGTGAACCAAGTGGATGGAAGCTCTTTCTGTGTGTCTCTCCCTCTGTCTCTGTAATTCTGCCTTTCAAATAAATAAGTAAGTCTTAAAAAATAAAGTGAACAGAGATTTATCCCTAAACTCTCCACCTCTGAGAGGGTTTAAAACCACCAATTGCAGTATGTTTTAAGAAAACTTTTTCCTTACCCCTCCCACGAAGCATGGCAGTGACCACTGTAGACAGTGCAGGGGAAACTGAAGATAAGACTGGACTGGGATTCGGTTTAACTTCAACTCCCTGGAAGCTGCTCAGCATTGTCATCCCTTCAGACCAAATGCCAGGCTGCCCACAGCGAAACGGCTCCTTCGAGAGCTCCCAGACTGCACGCACACGGTGTTGACGAGCACTGTGGCCTGCACATTTGTAATGCTTGTACTGGGGAACAGATTGTCAAATCCAGATATAGACTTCCAGGGCTGAAAAGCATACGGAGTAGCTGGAAAGAAAACAGGCTCCGGGCTAAAGAACCAGCAGGTACTTTCATTCCAAGCTCTACCTATGGAGTCTCAAGAGCCTCAATTGCAAGTTCTGTAAACTTCAGAGCCAATTTGTATGTTTGCAAAAGGAACAATGGAGGACGGCTTGTATATTCTGAACTGGAGCTGGGGGGAAGTGAGGGCAATTCATTTTGTTCAAAGCAGATAAAGCATCAAGTGCCAACAGTGGTTCAAAACGGCATCTGAGCCTATCTGCGATGGTCACTGGATGTGTCATCTCAATCAGATATTTTAAAGGGGCGGCTTCGATATGTCTTTTGCAATAAAAATTCAGTTTTGCTTTGGGAAAAATATTTCCAAGATAGAAAAAATTTTTGCATCCTTGGTTTACCACATTTACATAACTTTTTTTAAAAAGCAACAAGAAGCATGGCATTAGCATAAAAACAGATCCATTAGACAATGGAACAAAACAAAGACGTGAGAAGCAAAGCCTATGCATCCATGGCACAGGTGCTAAGAACGTGCACTGGTAAAAGGACAGTGTTTTCAAATAAATGATGCTGGGAAAATCACCCACTTATAGAAGAATGAAATGAAATGCCTGCCTCTCACCACCTATAAAAATTAACTCACGGGGCTGGAGTTGTGGCGTCAGGGGTAAAGCCATCATCTGCAACACCAACATCACATATGGATACTGGATCATGTCCTCACTGCTCCACTTCTGATCCAGCGCACTGCTAACAGCCTGGGAAAAGCAGTGGAAGATGGCCCAAGTGTTTGGGTCCCTACCAACCACGTGAGAGACCCAGATGAAACTCTGGCTTCCACATGGCCCAGATTAGGCTGTTGAAGTCATTTTGGGAGTGAACCCATGGATGGAAGATCTCTCTGTCTTGGGTTGGGTTTGTGTGTGTGTGTGTGAGTGTGTGTGTGTGTGTCTGCCTTTCAAATACATAACAGAATATTTTCTTTAAAAAATTTTTAAAAAGCTAAAAAAAGGTCACAAGTGTTAGTAAGGATGTGGAGAAAGGGGATCCCTTGGACACTGCTAGTGGGAGTATGAGTTAGTACAGCCATTGTGGAAAACAGCATGGAGATTGCTGAAAAAAACTAAAAAGGGAACAAGATATTAAGCTACAGAAATCCTACTACTACGTATACACCCAAGGGAAATGAAATTAATTCATCAAAAAGACACTGGCACCCCCACATTTATTGCAGCACTATTCATGATAGCCTAGAAATGGAAACATCCTAAGTATTCACCTGCTGATGGATAAAGAAAACTTGGTGCAAATACACAATAGAAAACTACTCAGCCATAAAAGGGCTGGAATCTGTCATTCACGATACAGATGGAGCCGGAGGAGGCCATCACCTTAAGCAGAGAAAGACAAGTATCACATGATCTCACTCATATGTGGAGTCAAAAAGAAAAAAAAAAAAAAAGGTGCTCCCACAGAAGTTAAAAGGTAACAGGGGTGACCAGAAGCTGAGGAGGGAAGGAGGGAGAGAGGAATATGCAAAGGTTGATTGACCTGTACTGAGTCACAGCTACGCAGGCGTGAGAAATTCCAGGGCTCTCCTGCACAGTAGGGTCACTTGCAGAAAGCTCACGCACTTTCTATTTCTGTAAAGAAAACATCCAGGAGGTAAGAGTTTTGGATGCTAATGCCATCAAGGAATGGTAAAAGCTAGAGACGGGTATATTTAACTTGACTGTGCAGTACACAATACGTACACATTGAAACACCATGTGGTACTCCACAAACGTGAACAGTTTCTAGATGTCTGTTCATTTTTAATTAAAAAAAAAAGAACTGGTCAATCCTAGGATTCTGGCATGCATGCAAACATACTAAATCAGTGTGTTGCCTCTGTACTGTCACATTACAGGATTAATCCTTAATCTGATCATTATCACAATGAAAGTTAAAGCAAGGTAAAGAATAAAATCACTAACCGCCAAGTATAAAGAGTAGCAAGGGCCGACATTAGGAAGTATGGAATGAGTAAGCCAGAAGTGAAACACAGGACTGCAGGATTCCTACCGTCACCCCTCCACCCATCACAGCCTGTTAGAAAGGACTCCTCTAGACAGAAGCAAGGACTTGCCCAACCTAATCCACTCCAGTACCTCTGCTGAAACCTCCACCACCACACCCTGGAGCTCACCTGGCCCCGCCTTCCCCGGAAGTACAGGGAAAACCTCCCATGCGTCACAATGGGGGGGGGGGGATGGAGGGATTTCCTGTTCTCCAAAAGATAGGATCTCTGCTGCACACAGGCCCCTCACCCCTCACTGAGCACACACGGTATGTATCCCTCTTGGTTCCCCGTGGACAAGTCACCTTCCTAGAGCCCACGCCCCAAAAAACAGATCCTGCTACTCATATTACAATTTATCTTTGCTATTATATCTCTTATCTACAGTTGAAGCCTAGAGTATATCTATCTCGAGTCTTCGCTGAATTCTTCCCAGAATGCTCAGCACAGCACCTTGCACACTGTTAGTGCTAAGTAAGAGCTGAACTCCCTAAGAGGGCCGTCAATTATGAGTGTGTTGAATAGGAGGAAACCCTGCTTCTAGTGAGTAGGAGCACCATCTTCCGTCTGTCACATTACTTCCCTCTAGCTTTGCTCATTGCTAGCAATCAGTAACAGCATCAAGGAGCCAACCTATCACGTGCTATGTTTTAGATTTAGAAACTACCGAAATGATACATAAAATCTAAAATGCCATTTTAGCTACTTCAGGTGCCCATGTCCACATATTCCAAAAGGGAATTTTTATCTTAGAACTACAGCATCTAATGCAAATGACTAAGGATATTATTATTTTTAGTAGAGTTTTTTTTCCCTTTGCTCATATTGGTTCATTAAAAATTTATGTCATGTTTAGATGATCAAGTCCTATTTTTTTTCAAGCTCACTGGTGTTATTTTCCTACAAAATATGCTTATAAATAGGTTTGCATGTCTGGAGTGCAAGCTTTTCTAAGGAATGATCCTCATCACCACAGGGCACAGTCTAAGAATTCCTGCTTTGAGCTCCTTCAGGTCGAGGACCACAGATTAAAGTCTCTCCACTCTCAGCACACAGCACAGCGCCTGGTAAGTGGTACATACCCCATGCAAATTTGCAGAACAAATGCTCTGCAAGCAGACCTTGCATACACGCAAGGTCCATTCAGACCTAAGGAGGACACTGCGCTGGAATCTTGGCTTCCCACACCCAGGAAAAACTCCCCCGGAGACCCAGCCCCTGCCACCACGGAGCTGTCCAGGAGGAGCGCACTGGTCACAGGTCAAGCACGGGTGACGGCAGGGATGTCACACCCCCAAGACCATGAGAGACCCTGCCCCTGCCGTCTGCTCCGCACAGAGGAGATACTTGGTCAGTGCTTGGTCTGTTTACGTTGTCCTCCGGCCTGCAAGCTGGGCTTCCGTTTCCTGGGAGGCACTGTGTTATCAGAGATTCAGCCCAGGACTCACAGCTATGGATCTGGAATAGGTAATGGCGAGATCAGAAGCTGGCGTCCCTTGCAAGCTACAGCGGCACACAATTGTGCTGCCACAGTTTGATTACTATCTGAAAAGGCTGCTCCCAGGAAAATGAAGTCATCATTCACACACTGAGCAAACATGCATGGAGCCCCAATTCCGCTGTGCAAGGCGTTGAGATATAAAAATAAATAATTCATAGTCTTAAATCCTCGTGGAACTCACACAATTGTAACACAAAGCAGTAGGTATAATATCAGAATTCAAATACACACACCTAGAAAAGAGAGAGCGAGCTCCCGAGAGCACGAGGGAGCAAAGTAAAGGCACAAGGGGTGAGGGCGCAAAAGCAGCTTGCGCGGGGCCAGCCTTTGAGGCCACCTGCTCTTCTCAACAACAGCTGGCCCACCCGAGGACGTGTGTGGTGTGAGCTGGGGGCCTCTTATTCCCACGGTCAGGTGCAAGTTCTTTATGCTCCTCATTTCCCCACACTGAGCTGGATTCTACTATTCGAGGAGACAGATTTTTCATACCACAAAGTTCCTACACCCAAACCACCTACTTCATACATTATTAATTTATACATGCATATAACACACACACACACACACATACACACACACACGCACGATTGGATATGCTGAAGCATGCATAAAGTGTTTTTTATGGGCGGTTTAGGCATCTCAAGCACAGTTCTGGCAGAATGCAATTTTTGCCTCACACACCGACTTTAAATCTAATGGTGTACAAAGTGCCTCAGACGCAGGGGGCCTGGAGCGAGGGGCAGGCCAGGCGAGCCAGCAGGGCTGCACAGGCTGAGAGGTCTGAACCGGCCTCATCTAACAGCTCCTTCAAAGATGCCCTGCGCACTTGACAATGCTTTCACTGACCCCTTTCTGGGAACCCGATTTACTGCCTTTGCTTTTATCTTCAAGCTAGTTTTTAAAGTACAGTTTCAGGGATGGGCGCTGCAAGGTGGTTAAGACCTCGCTTGCGATGCCCACATCCCACATCCGAGTGCCTGGGCTGGAGTCCCAGATTCGCTCCCGATTCTGGCTTCTCGCTGATGTGTGCCCTGAGTGGCAGCAGGTGATGGCTCAAATAGTTGAGTCCCTGCTACCCATGTGGGAGACCTGGACTGACTTCCCAGGTCCTAGCTTTGGCCTGACCCAGCACCAGCTGTTGTAGGCACCGAGGAGAATGAATCAGCAGAAAAGATCTCTCTCTCCCTCTCTCTGCCCTGCAAATAAGTAAAAACGAACAAAAAAATTATAAAATCTGAGGTCAAACACAATCAGGATTTTGCTTACAAATATAAATCATCAAAAAAATCTGAATAGCAGCATTACAGCTAGGTGCTTTCTACTGAGTCTCTTAGCGGGTCCTAGGTTTTCACACAGGCTCAGAGCAAGAACTAATAAACAAGCGTACTTCCAAAAGCTCAAGGAAAAAAAATGGCTTAAAGTTTACTCTGGTGCAAAATAATTTGAATTTTTTGCATAGTTCTGTCATGATATGTATTTCCTATTATCTTTTTTGAAAACCCACGTATGCATTTCTTTTGGCATCAAAATTAACTCTTCTTCTAATTCCATTTTCCATGAACTTTGTGAAGCACCCTCACGCAGGCAAGGAGGTTCTGGAATTCTGGGTTGTGTGGACACCAGCTCCTTGAAGGAAAGGATACAATGTCACTTTCCACCCTTCTGCTTCCTGTCGTGCCCCTACCTGCAAGAGCCACAGCTTGCTCAGAAGTGTGAAGTGAGAAGATGAGCAGTTAAGCCATTTTCCAAAGGTTTCCAAGTGAGTGGGAAACAACCAACAGCCCCAGAGCCCCACCAGGGTTCTAAATCTTAAAGATACTATATCCTAATCAGAGACTGTATATACTGAGAGTCCACCACACAGGTATTGTGGGACAGATGCACTAACATGGGAAAGGAAGCTAAGATTCAAGATCAGTAACATCATGAAAACCCCTGCAGGGTAAATTACACTGTGTGAACCTTCTAAATATGTACACTATGAGGCAGAGGTTCCTCCCTGAACAGAACTTTCCCAAAGCTCTCTGTACTCACATTAGTTACAAGAGGAAGCTGATATGTACAGGTCACATACATATACTCACTGTATCTACATAACCATACTCACATACTAATTGTAGTACATAACCATACTCACATATTCACTGCATCTACACAACTATACTCATATACTCACTGTATCTACTTAACCATACTCACATACTAACTGCATCTGCATAACTTAACTATACTCACATACTCACTGTATCTGCATACCTATACTCACATACTCACTGTATCTGCATACCTATACTCACATACTCACTGTATCTGCATAACTTAACTATACTCATTGTATCTGTATATGCATACTCACTGCATCTGTATAACTATATTCACAAACTCACTGTATCTGCACACCTATACTCACATACTCACTGTATCTACACAACTATACTCACTGTATCTGCACACCTATACTCACATACTTACTGTATCTGCATACCTATACTCACATACTCACTGTTTCTACACAACTATACTCACATACTCACTGTATCTGCATACCTATACTCACATACTCACTGTATCTACACAACTATACTCACATACTCACTTTATCTGCATACCTATACTCACATACTCACTGTATCTACACAACTATACTCACTGTATCTACACAACTATACTCACATACTCACTTTATCTGCATACCTATACTCACATACTCACTGTATCTGCATACCTATACTCACATACTCACTGTTTCTGCATAACTTAACTATACTCATTGTATCTGTATATGCATACTCACTGCATCTGTATAACTATATTCACAAACTCACTGTATCTGCACACCTATACTCACATACTCACTGTATCTACACAACTATACTCACTGTATCTACACAACTATACTCACATACTCACTGTATCTGCACACCTATACTCACATACTCACTGTATCTACACAACTATACTCACATACTCACTGTATCTGCATACCTATACTCACATACTCACTGTATCTACACAACTATACTCACATACTCACTTTATCTGCATACCTATACTCACATACTCACTGTATCTACACAACTATACTCACATACTCACTTTATCTGCATACCTATACTCACATACTCACTGTATCTGCATACCTATATTCACATACTCACTGTTTCTGCATAACTTAACTATACTCATTGTATCTGTATATGCATACTCACTGCATCTGTATAACTATATTCACAAACTCACTGTATCTGCACACCTATACTCACATACTCACTGTATCTACACAACTATACTCACATACTCACTGTTTCTGCATACCTATACTCACATACTCACTGTATCCACACAACTATACTCACTGTATCTACACAACTATACTCACATACTCACTGTATCTGCATACCTATACTCACATACTCACTGTATCTGCATACCTATACTCACATACTCACTGTATCTGCATAACTTAACTATACTCATTGTATCTGTATATGCATACTCACTGCATCTGTATAACTATATTCACAAACTCACTGTATCTGCAAACCTATACTCACATACTCACTGTATCTACACAACTATACTCACATACTCACTGTATCTGCATACCTATACTCACATACTCACTGTTTCTACACAACTATACTCACATACTCACTGTATCTACACAACTATACTCACATACTCACTGTATCTGCATACCTATACTCACATACTCACTGTATCTACACAACTATACTCACTGTATCTACACAACTATACTCACATACTCACTGTATCTGCACACCTATACTCACATACTCACTGTATCTACACAACTATACTCACATACTCACTTTATCTGCATACCTATACTCACATACTCACTGTATCTACACAACTATACTCACTGTATCTACACAACTATACTCACATACTCACTTTATCTGCATACCTATACTCACATACTCACTGTATCTACACAACTATACTCACTGTATCTACACAACTATACTCACATAGTCATTGTATTCACAGAACTAGAATAAGCTGCATTCTTTTCCTTCCAAAGCTCCGTAACTCTGTCTGTATAAACTGAGGCAGGTTACTTTCTGTCCTGTCACTTTGGGTAAATTGAGCCAGTCCTACTTGGTCTGCTCAAAACAGACAGAGCCATAAACTCAGATACAGTTCCTCAGGCAGGCCTTGGCGCTGTGCGGGGTAAAGTAACCACAGCTGTGGCTAGACATGACTCCAACATGGGTTCACGGGAACCAAGAGTGTGCCCGTGTGGACTGTCAGATGAGTCTGGAGTGCCCATCTGCTCTCCTGCCACTGTGACAGCCTCGACTGTAGTAACCCTGACCACATGCACCCTACACACCAGTGTGTGAGGAATCACAAATCACACCAGCATCACTGGAGCCAAACATCCACAGCCTGAATACAACACTGAGGACTTAAAGAGAAATCAGATGGCTTTCATGCACTTTGGACTATGACAGGAGAAATGGCTCATGAATCCTCAGTAAGTACGAGAGAACTCTTAACTCATGGTGTCACGTAACCAACATCAGAACCCAGCAACAACGATCATGGTCCATTTCAGCATTCAGTCTGACCTGCCCACCTTCCTCAGTTTATGTCGACTTTGGTTATTTATTTCTTTCTAATAAATCTAGGCTTTCATTCCCCTGGATTTCTCACATGTATCATTTGAGAGAACAACCTTACTTAACGTACAGGTTTTTACAGAATATCATTCTCTTAGTACTAAGTCTACCCTGATCTCTCACACTGTGTTTGCCTTCACTCCATGTAAGTTTTTTTTGAGAGAGATGAAAACAGATTAATGATATGCAGATTATATGGATTATATGCATATAACCACACACCTATACACTAGCACCACTTCCAAATTTGAAAAAAAAAAAAAAAGCCCTCACTTCTATTCAGAGCAGGGAGGTCTTGAAGATAAACTCAGTTTCTTGGAACCCCATGCCTTCCAGCCAAGAAATGATAAAAGAATGATTCACATCCATGGAATGAAACAAAAAGTCACATTTCTGTCATCAAGGACTACAATCTGTGAACCAGACAGACAAGCAGATCTGAACAAACAGCTGGTGCCCCAGAAAAGGCCTGGCCACGCTCACAGCCATGTAGATTGCCAGGACAGGTGGCCCTGCCATGGCTACCCTGAGCCTGCACCATCAGCTGTGAGCACCCTCATCTCAGCCCCTCAAAGTTGAGACCACACACCGATGCCAGCCACCTATGTATGCCATGTGCCATCTGGACGTGTCAGAAGCTTGCTCTGAGCAGGGAGGAGAAGACAACTCTGCCAAGTTGGACAAGCTCTTTTCCCTTGGTCTCTCTCTCTCTCCTAACCCCTACATTTTTGCATTCTGGGACAAACCAGGCTTCTGAGCAAGCAATCTGTGACGTGGGTTCAGAAGCTTTGATGAGTGCTTCTACTACCTGCACTACAGCTCAGGGTGTGTGGGGGGCAGCAAGGGAAGAAGACAGATGAGCCTGAGGGCTTGGCACTCCTATAGGACATCAGCCAGGTAATAGGCCCAGTGTGCTAAGGAGACCCAAGAAGACAGGCCCCAAACACAAACACAAACACACATGTTGCCCAACCCATGTTTTCAAAGACATGTTCCATTTGGAGAGGCTGTGGTGAGATCGGAGAGGTATGCTTTTTTTGCCCCTTGAAGCTCACATTTGTAAGAGTTCCCACAGCATTTCTGGGTACAGCACAATAACTTGTGCAAGGGTACACATGTCAAGGTTCCGATAAGCCTTAGTCTAAGATTCAGAATCGAGGTTCACATGGAAGAGGACTTGAAGTCCCAGAGTGAGTCTCTGCTTTCCTCACAACCTTGTAGATGGATCGTGGTTTCAAAAATGTTAAATCACAGTGGCCCGTCAGTTTGCTTTACAACAAAATCAGCAAAATGATGAAACAGATACGACGCCGCTCTCCCCTACCTGATTCTTTTCCAAGGCTTATGCCCTGGCTCTGGCGAGTCAGGACCTGGGAGTCATCCGTTCACTGAAGACTGACCGAGCTCACGCCACTCCCTGGGGGTGCTGGACAGTGAGTTACACACTGCACCCTCACGTGGCTCACAGGCTCTGGCCACCTCCAGAAAGCCCAAGCAAAAGTCCCTTTGTCAGGGAGAGAGAAGAGACTGACGCCGACACCTGGAAAGACTGGCCCCTGGCCCTAAGGACCAGCGGAGGTGTCGGGAGAACACTGATGCATTCTCTTGTCTTCCATTCTGCGTATGACAACGCCCCTTCCCTGTTGGGGGGTGCGATCCCCAGGAGATGCTGGAAACCATCATTCCAGCCATACAGGTGCTAAGCCTTTACCCTACACATCTTTACAGTGGAGTTTAGTTTATCAATTAGGCACAGTGAGCGATTGACAAATGCAACCACATACTGTAAAAGCTTTTTTTAAAACTGAGGAATTATTCATTTCTGAAATTCACCATTCAGAATTTTAAAACCATAGTTGACAGTGGTATTTGAAATGTTGGAACACTAAACCATGGATGGGGGACACTGTTGCACTTCAGAGCACAATTATTTGTGGGACACTGAATCAAGACCTCACTGTGACATTTTGTTGCCGTGCAACTTATACAAATACTAAGAATAAGTAATGTGTACCCTAAGGTTAGTGAGCCTTGCTTGTCCACGGACGTCCTGCAGGACAAGATGTTATGCAGCACAGGGGTCCCCAACTATCCACGAAGTTGCGCTTCTCTCCCTTTACTAAGCCCCAATCTCTGTATAGATGTAGAGAGCTCTCTCTGATCATCTTTGTTCTTTCTGAAAGAGTGTTTCAGAGGATATTTCTCCTCATCTCAGATTTCATGCTGCTTAAAGAAAACAAGATTTGGAAAGAGCACCCTCCAGTTCTGCAGGGCAAGTTAACAGGCACGGCCAGGAGAATGCTGTCTTGCAAGAGCACCTGTGTTAACCCCCCTATCTCACACTACAGCCAATACTTCGCTGCCAGTGAAACCCCCAGGGGACCAGCCACGGGTGCTGCCTCTCCTTGCCCAGGGACGACGCTGGATCTGGAACCCTCTGTCACCTTACAGACTCCACGGCAGTCTCATTCACTCGTCTGCCTCGCTGAACCGTAAGGGTGCAGGGTGTACAGACTATATCTGGAATTCCTCCGAGTCTGGCACGCACGAAATGTTCTCCAGTGCTGGTTCCAAGCTCTTAGGAGAACAGAATGCATTTTCAAGAGTGTAGAAGGCTGCACAGAGAGGCTGGGAGGTAAACCAACTCCATGTGACCCCGCAGACTTCTCGGTTAATCCGAGTTTCCAATTAACTTTTTCATTGTGCTTCATAGATCTTCCTGTTCTACTCCTGATCATAACGTACAGTTTCAATAATGTGGTTTTTTTTTTTATCGATGTTAAATATGCTCCTAGTAGCTGCACTGCAATGAAGCAATTTCACAGAAAGGCAAAGTGGATTTGCTTGTCAGATAAGAAATATGTGTGTTCATAATTAAAGCAGATTTATATTTCCAGAAAGGAGCATGGGGGGACACAGAAGGGGATGCAGCAATTTCAAGCTCTATACTCCTAGGGATGAGTTTCACTGTCAGCTTGGGAATTCCTTGGGAGGAGGTCCTGTGAGAGATCCTTCAGGAAAGCAATGAATTTTAACTGAAGGTAGTGGTATGTATGTGAAGCCTCTGAAAGGCTCTCTCACATGGGAGACTGGGTGGGACAAATAACCAGAGGTGTCTGCAGGTGGTGAAGACCAGAGAGGAAACACTTCACCTCCAAGGTCAATCTCAAGTGACCACCAGCACCTTCCTTGGGTCCTCAAGGTCACCTCTGCATAGCATGCACTACACATTCCAGCCTCCAGAGGCAGCACTGATGTCTGTCTCTAGGGCAGCCAATCACGCCTCTAGAATGCTCCAGATGGACAGCCTTCGGTACATCTTGGTGAGTGAGGAGCAGGAAGTCCCACCCCAAGTCTGCCCACCAGAAGCTGGGCTTGCACTCGGAGTCCAGATGCATCCTCCTGGCACACAGCCGGAGGGGACAGGATCTGGACGGTGATGTCCAGAGCAGGGGTGAGGGCTCCTGCCGATCTACAGTTCAGTCTTTGACACTGTCCCTCCGGGAGCAGAGGGGCAAGAGAAGGGAAGAGAAGGAATATCCTGCAAAACCTCCCACGGATGGATGGGCAAAGACATGCTGTGAGCTTGACAAAGTGAAGCGTGTACTGGACCAAAGAAGGAGAGCTCAGACCCAGGCGGACTCTGCAGGACTCGCGTCAGAGCACTGGTCCTCCCTGCCACACGACGGCCAAGCAGCCATCAACATCTCACTCGCACTGCAGCACCAACTACCAGCCATCTGGTACAGCTGACTTCCGTGTATCAGACATGGGCTGTGCCATCTTCGAAAGAACTCCTTACTGCACTGAGCCAAACCAGCTATCTCAGGGATTGCTCTCATTCATTCCTTCTGCCAGTGTTTTAACCAGCATCATTCCAACAGGGGAGAGGAAAGCAGGTGCATTCTTTATGGGACTTCTCAGAAACAACAGAGCACTGCACTAGAGTAACAAAATAACCATGACCCTCACTGAGACGACACATCCTAGATACACAAGTGGGGGCAGTTTAGAAAGAAAGAGACTGACAGATTTGCCTGATGGAAGCAAACAACAATCCTATGTGCCCTATGAGAAGACTACCAGCCCCACACAGCCCCTATGGAGCACACACAGCCCCTATGGAAAGGCCTATGGTCTCTTTTTCCCTGTGTTAAGTGTAATCACTTTTCCTCATTTCACATAAAGGTGTTAGAGTAAAGGTATCAGAGTAGGGGCTGGTATTACAGTATGGGGGCTAAGTGACCACTTGCAACACTGTCATCACACACAGGCACTGGTTCAAGTCCTGGCTACTCCGCTTCCAATCCAGCTCCCTGCCAACACACCTGGGAAAGCCAAAGAGGATCCAAATGCACACGGGTGGAAGCTCCTGACTCCTGGCTGTGGATCGGCACAGCTCCAGCCATTGGAGCCAATCAGGGAGTGAACCAGTGGATGGAAGAGCCCTCCTTCTCTCTATCCATATCTCTCTCTCTCTGCCTATCGTCCTCTCTTTGTGTAACTCAGACTTTCAAATAAATAAATCTTTAAACAAAATCTCACAATACCCCTTCCATATTTGGGGGTTGTCTTGGCACCTCAGTTCAAAAGCATCAAACCCATCTTCACTAACCATATGCCAAGCCAGTGTAATAGGGAAAAACCCTATAGAATTGTGAGTCTGCATAGAGTACCAAGGAAGAGGAACGGTTGCCACCTCATCCCCTTACCCCAAAACCCCAAGCCAGTCCCACTTGAGGGCCCATGAACACTTGTAAGCATGTGGACCATGTCTGCAGTCCCAAGTACCTTTCAATGGCCTCATCACAAATCCTCAAAATATGTCTGCATTTCCTACGTTTGCGTTTATGCCCCATCATTTAGCCATTGGGAAACAGAAACACACGCGTCATGGACCCAACTGCCACTGAGTGATGGTATCACCTCGGGCACACGGACACAGAGAACATGTGATACGGCCTCGTCCCAAACCACAAGGAGCCCTTCTGCGTAGAAGATAAGTGAAAGGGCTTATCTTCACGCGAATGAAGACCCCTCCTCTCCTTTCATGGACTGGCTGCACTCAAACTCTCAGATGATTACCAGCTGGTCTATTTCTAATACATTCAACTTGGCTAAAAAAAGATTATGGAATCATAATCCTTCACTAGTTTTCAAAGATTTATCTATTTATTTGAAAGGCAGAATTGAGAGATTGAGAGAGATTGAGTGAGAGAGAGAGAGAGAGAGAGAGATCTTCCATCTGCTGGTTCACTTCCCAAGTGGCTGCAATGGCTGGGGCTTGGCCAGGCCGGAGCCAGGAGCCAAGAACCTCCTCTGAGTCTCCCACGTGGGCACAGGGGCCCAGGGACTTGGGCCATCTTCTGCTGCAGGGAACTTTATCAGAAGTGGAGCAGCTGTGACTTGAACCAGTGCCCATATGGGATGCCAGCACTGCAGACAGTGGCTTAATCCACTGTGCCACAACACTGACCCCTATCTTGTGTCTTCAGAAACACAGTAGCTGGTCAAAGCTTCCCATTCATCCAGTTCACACCACCTGCCAGGGTTCCCACTACTGAATGGAACAAGGGTCAGCCCCTCCTTGCATTGCAGCTCACCAAGTTTACTTTCTAAGGAAGAGTCAACATCCTCTGCAATGTTTTGCTTTAATTCTTCAGTATTTATGTGAGCCATGCTTAGCCCTAGGGTCATACAAGAAGGATAAGACGAGGCAGGAGGTGACAGAGCTGCCATGGGGTCTGACCACGGGGTCTGCAGCCAAGGATCCACAGGCCACACATGCAGGAAGAGTGCTCTTTTTGCCGCTGAAGCATAATAATCAAAATCTAAAATATGTCTTAGTTTGCACTCCATCAAGCAAAGACATGGACTGGAAGAGCCTATTTCCTGGATTTCTTTTTAAGAAAAAAAAAAAAAAACAGACTAAAAGAAAGCAGAAGCAGCCACAAGGTGTTCAGGTGATTCTCTGGAATCCACCTGCTGAGGTCCTCCCTGTCCTGTGCACCTGCTGCACACAGGCTGCTCACGTTCTAACACCCAGTGATAGTGTTGCAGCAATAAAGGCAGGACGTGGCTCGTGCCCTCGATGAGACTGTGTCCACAGAGATGAGTGAATGCAAAGACTCAAACGCAGAATGACAAGGGCTGTGCAGAGATATAAAGCAAACACACAGGAGCCGCTGATCAAAGAGTGACTTTTAGTCGGCTCTCTGAAGACCACATTAATATATAGGGATACCTTAAAAAGTTCCTGGTAACTGGAATTTAAAGGTAAGTTTATGTTGGTGCAAAAACATTTAGGAATCTATGCATACAAGGGATCTTCAAAGAGCATATTGAAAATGCATATTATGAAAATAAACACGGATGGAGTTCAAAATTTCTTTGTGCCATCCTAGATTTGTTTTCTAGTTCCATTCCCACAAACTTATCGAAGCATCCTCCCATGTACTGGAAAAGATTCAAATGCTGAAATATCTCTAATTCACAGGACGAGCAGCAGGAGAGCAGCCGTGTGATCAGGTAAAACCACGCGGCCCATGCAACTCCCGAGGGAACTTCCCTGCTTTCCTGGCAGACTCAGGGCAAACGGCAGCCTCCTGTCCATTTCCACTGCTGGGGTGAGGACGTGAGGTCAAAGGCCTCGCTGAGCATCCCGGTCCCCAGGACGCTTTCCCAGTTGCGAAAGCATCCCAGGGATCCTGACCAGAGAGGTCCCTGGATTGGGCCCCTTGTCTTCTCTTCACGAAGGCGGTGCACAAGAAGGCAACTGGCAACAGCTTTTGCTTTCCATCTGCTCAGCTCGTAGCCCCGCTCCATGGCAGGGAAAGAGGAGCTCTCCGTCCTCACTGAGGAAGCTAGTGTGACTTCGGCGATGCAGACAACGCTTCCTGCACACAGCTTCCTGCTGGCTGCATAATCTGGTCTGCCAGTCATTGCTCTGCAGATCGGTCATCAGTCTACAGAAGCCACACTTCTGGCAAGTAAGCTATGCATGCGAACCATGCCTGGGGTTGGAAAGTACAGGTTGTCAACAAAAGCGTTACAATTGCTTGATACTGCCAGATATCCCATGAAGGATGTGGCAGAGGGGCCTGGTACACACCAGAAAACGTCCCAGAGACACCCAAGATACACCTGCTGGGGTGGGCATCTGACCCAGCAGTCAAAACACTGCGTCCCATATAACGGAAACTCCTGGCTATAATTCCCAGCTCCTGCTCCTGACTCCAGATTCCTGATGATGCAGACCCTGGGAGGCAGCAGCGATGGCACAAGCAGTCGGGTTCCTGCTACCCACATGACAGATCTGGGTTGAGATCCCAGCTTCTGGATTCAGCCTGGGCCATCTGGGCCAATGCAGGCATTAGGGAGTAAACCACTGACTGAGAGCTCCCTGTTCCTCTCTCCCTGCCTCATTTAAACAAAAAATTTAAATATGTATCTATACATCATTGTTGAATGATCAACATGACAACATAGATGTAAAGCAAGTTAACCAAATTTTGACAAATAGAGACCTATTTTAATGATGTTCAAAGAAAATTAAATTCATTAAACATACATCCATCATGCAACTCTGCCCCTGGTTGGTTCTACCAGACACAGCTGCACCAGGGAGAGTCGGATCCTCTCAGGCAACAACACAGGCAGCAACAGAGGACTGAGAAGATGGTGACTGTCCAGCGAGGCTCTGGCTTCTGCCAGGGGGTTCAGGATCCCATCTCAGAAATTTTCTGGTAACACCTCACCAACTCAGACACGGCACTTCGCTTGCAGACTAACAGTTACCAAGAATGGAGGGAAGTAAATTAATTGTTGTCACCCTAATTTGAAGTCAATGATAGATGAATAGGAATTGGGCCAAAACTTTCTATTTTTCATGACTCAGGTAAAATAACTACTACTATTTCAAGGAAACGACAGTATCATGCACTGGTATGTGGATGGGTCATTCTTAGACTGCTTAGGAGACTGAAGTATCCAGGGCACCTCTGAAGCCTCACTAATAACTAATGAAGTTGTTACAAACCATTAAGACAGTGACTGTCTTTCATCTGTATGTCACCCAAAGGGCCTCGCATCGCCTTCTAGATAAAGTGATCGTTAGTAAAATGTTACTTATAGGATTCTATCTGACAGTTTGCTGTTCACCCCAAGCAAGGGAATACATTACCTGATTTAATCACTCATCAGGTATTTCTTTAATACCTATTATGGGCCAAGCTCTGTGTTAGGCACTGTAACCAAATGTACAGATAAACAGTGTATCTAAATGAACGCATGGGACACAGAGTCCTAGACTGGATGGATGTATGCAGACACGCAGGGTGGCGATGTCACAAGAAGGTGAGGTTTTACTGGACCAAGGAGATCAGAGGGAGGGATCTAGACTGAGCTTGGGGAACACATAGCATCCAGGTTCATAGCAGGGGATGGGTGGGAAAGCAGCTCAGGAAAGGTGGAGAGCTGCGTGCCAGGTGCACCGGGCACGCTGACACACAATAAACAGAGGGGTGGTGTCGAGGAATCAGAAGAAAGAAGGCAGACTTAGCAGGGAGCACCCTGTAGCCGGGATCAGTCTTCCAGATCTGGCCATCCAGATGCTTTTAAGCAGAATGCTATTAAGCCACGAAGGCCAGGGTAATTGTACTTAAGAGCAATAAAAGCAGACTGCTTTTCTAGTTCTCAACGACTTAGGGGAGCCTCCCTCAGGATGGCTGCCTTCCCTCCTCCCACACCTGACTGAGGCACCGGCCACTGCGCTAGGTGGACTCGGAGCCCTGTGACCTCATGTGTCCACCTCCTTCCTCCAGGGCGGCTGGCTATGCTCCACCTGCAGTCCTGGGCGTCTCCACAGTGCCCGCCACAGCCCCCCATGCTGCCCCTGCCCCACTCCACAGCACCATCTGAGGGCCTTGCTTGGCTGCCCACGTGGGAGACCTGGAAAAAGTGCCAGGCTCCTGGCTTCAGCCTGGCCCAAGCCCAGCCACTGTGGCCATTTGAGGAGTGAACCAGTGGATGGAAGATTTCTCTCTCTCTTGCCCTCTCTGGACCTCTGTGTTTCAAATAAATAATCTTTAAGAAAAATCCAATTTGTAGATTAATAAAAACTAATGCTCAAGAAACCAGATAATAAAGAGAATATTTGTCTACATCCAAACACATGTGCCTGCATGCACGCATACACATATACACGTTTTCCTCAGTATTTGATTTGGTACCCAAAATGGGAAGGGGAAAAATGAAGCCACTGAAAATAGAGGCAAACGTTCTACACCAAGTAGTGAAATGACCTTTTATTTAGGCTAAATACCAAGAAAGACAATTTTATACTTAATATTTTAACGTTCTAAGTGTAACCATGCATTCACTCTTAAAAATGAAATAATTGGAGGCTGGTGTTGTGGGGTAGCAGGTAAAGCCGCTGCCTGTGGATGCTGGCATCCCATATGGGCACTGGTTTGTGTCCCAGCTGCTCCACCCCCTACTGATGACCTGGGAAAGCAGAAGATGGCTCAAGTGCTTGGGCCCCAACCACAACATGGTTGAAAAAGTTCCTGGCCGAGGCCTGGCTCAGGACTGGCCGTTGCAGCCATCTGGGGAGTGGGAAGATGGCAAGGATTGTAGAACCAGCACAGTGGGCCATGCGTCCCGGTGAGTGAGAACAATGTGGAGGACCCCAGGGAGTCGCTGGCCTCTCTCCCCCACCCCTCCCCAGAGTCTCTCTAGAACATTCCTTTGATAAAGCCTGAAGCCGCAGAGACATGACGCTCTCACCCATACTACTGAGTATGAGTCTCTGGGGTGATGTAAGGAACCCTTGGCAGGGACAAGTCTGTATTTTGGGAATTGTTTGGTCAAGGTCAAGGCCTAACATTCCTTGTACTCTAATTCTGGGGACTTCCTGTCAATGTGTGTGAATGGAGCCTTAGGGATTCGTTACCACTTACTGAACACAAAGGAACCCAAACCCTCAAGGTGTAAGTCCTAGAAACAGAGGAACAGTGTGTATTTTTGTATACGATTAGCATTGTATCAGTGCAAGGGAATAAAAATCCCACGGTATAAAGCAAACTCCACTTAATCAACAATTTTCCAATCTTATAATCACACCAAGAAGGCATTGCTTAGATTTTCTATCTTTACTTACAATTTAAGGCCATTCTGCCTTAGAAGTATAGAAAAAGTGGATTTTTTTATATTCCTGCAAGCAATGGTGATCCTGTAACTCTGTAGAAATGTTAACAAGGTAACAGGATCACAGACAAAACACTGTATGGAGTTACAGTGTTTAGAGATGTTCCAGTGATCACCAAGGTGATGTTGTAAAATGTGGATAATAAAATATAATTAAACATTCATTACAGAAACAATCAGAAATAATTGACTTGTACAAAGCACATCACTACGATTAAAAAGAAATAGACGGACAATAAAACATATACAGTACTGTGTCCTCTAGACATCATTATTCCAAGGCAGCAATGAAATTTATAGAAACTGTGAAGTTCCTTCTGCGACACTGTACTACTGTGAACAAGACATTTTAACAGAGAACTGCCTCCCCTAAAATTCTGAAGACTGTTCTATATCTTAATAGGAAGCACTGCCATAAACTCAAATACATGCGTTATGTACAAAAAAAAAAAAGTGCATTTTTAACACACTTAGGATACTGTTGCATTTCCCCTATTTCTAGTTCCCATTTTTGCTTTGGTTACAAATGTCTAGTTCTCCTGAGCATAGTTATAATATTAAGGAAAATTTTAATGTGAAAATAACATTTTGCAGTACGACCGGCATCATATATTTTTACTACTAATAATCACGCCAATTTTTTTATGCTGGGTTATTTCTTCACCAGTTAAGGAACCAGGACACCATTCCATAAAACCATTCCCGTGTCCTGGAGGGAAGCATTAAGTTTTTAACAGGATATAAAAATCTCTCCTTTTGGCCTTTATATGGCATATTCAGAGAGTCCAGAGAATTCTCTGCTTTCACACAATTGTAAACAAACTTCTCTATACATGCTGGAGATGGAGAGAGGCTAGAATTAAAATAAAAAATTGGGGGTTGGTGTTTGGCCTAGCACTTGAGACACCAGTGAGAATGCCTGAGTCCCATATAGGACTCCCTGGATTCAATCCTGGGCTCTGTTCCTGACTGTAGCTCCCTGCTAATACAGAGCCTCGGAGGCAGCAGACAACGGCTCAAGTGGCTCAAGTTACTGGGCCCCTGCCACCCACGTGGGAGATCTGGACTGAGTTCCCAGCTTCTTGTTTTGGTTTGGCTTCGCCCCTGCTGTTGGAGGGATGCTGGGAGTGAATCTGTGGATGGCAGGACACTCTGGCTACCTGACTCTGCAAGGCAAATAAGAAACAATTATACTGACACATCTTCTAACCACTGGAAAACGAAGCTGGCTTGTGCCAAGCTAGGTGTGCACAGGCATAGAAACGGGAAAAATAAAAGCAGTAAATCTGAGAATTTTGTGGTTCTGAGTGTACGTGCACTCAGAGCAGCCTTCAAACACCCAACTGTATTCAATGTTTTCTTCATTTACTTTGTCTGCAAAAGATGACTTCACTGTTTTAGTCCAAAGATTCCCTTAACATGAATGGTGGTAACACAGCAAGCACATTACACTGAGGAAGAGATCAGCCCTTGAGCAACTGCAGGAGAACAGCCAAGGAGACACTGAGCACAAACAGGGCAGGCACTGACAGCACACACGGGGCCTCCTTCTCTGATGGGGGGGGATAAGTCTGCATCCTGGAGAGGCTATTTCCTAAAGCAGACCTGGACTGGAACCAGGACCCACAGCATGGAAATCACAATGACAAACGTCACTGAAGCAGGGGCTGTTTGTCACGGCAGCACAACTTAGCGTGAGCTAGCGGATACAAACCTCATCACCCACCTCTCACAAGCACCCTCTGTTCTGAGGATCTGGTTTTCAACAGCTCCGTAACTTATCCCTCCCTTGCTTTCATGTGAAAGGAAATCTAAATGATTCGGCAACATTCCTTCAATACGCTGAATTGTGGCAACTCCAAATAGCACCCGCCGCATCAATTCCAAGGACTCATGCACTCATCACCCATTTCTACTTGTGATGGGACATTCCAGCATCACGCCTGGAGTGTGGCGATGGGCAATGTCGGCAATGGGTTTCTGGAGGAATGGGTGCTATACAGACAACAAGAGCTCATGCAGAGTATACAGCATTTCACCACGGTTGCCTTGGGCTGAAAAGGAAATGTAATCTTTATGCCTCAAGAGTCACAATGTAAAAGGAGGCTTAGGTGAAATGAAACATAAGCACCCTCCCCCAAAGGGGACAATTCGTGAAGATTCAGCACCAACAGCTCAGAGTGGTGCTCAATGAACACCAAGCCCAAGCCCCAGGCTGAAGTCTCGGGCTACAGAGCTGGGGTGCACGCCCCTGCCTGTGGAATCTGAAAAGGGGTCTACCAGGCATGAACTGCATAGGCTCCCTCACACCTACAGGCTGGGTGGGTGTGCACAAACACCCCTGCATCATCAGGCAAGGGACCACTTAGGTATCTTAGAAACTCAATGAAGACCTTTAAAAATCTGTTATTTCTCAACCACTCATCCCTTCTTTACAGAGAAACTAATGACTCACACATCAGGGTTGCACATGGAGTTCAAATCCAAAGACAAGGATGTAGTGCAATCTCATTTATTACTGTCAGCTTAGCTTAGGAAAGAAAACAGAAGCAAGTTGGTAGACCTCTTCACAGCAGGCAAACGACAGGACGCCGTCCCAACACCACCAGCTTTCCGGGTGTCAGCCTCAACCCTGTTTACAAGACAGCGCCATCCAGTGGTGGGGTGAAGATTTAAAAAGGCCAACTGAACCAGCCTGGTTGGAAAGAGACTTCAGATAATAAAGACGCCAACTCTTGGGCCATCAGGAGACACAGGAGAGTAAAGTCTGCACATGAGTTCTCATTCAAGGGGACGTCCTCTCCACATGGGGAATTCGAGGGCTCTTCCTGTTCCGTCTGCCATAGTGCAAGTGGAGTGAAGCAGGCAGGTGAGTGTTGAGAAGGTGGCCCAGGACCTTCTAAGGGACTGGCTGTCACTCGGGCACTGGGTTGGCTGCCTTTGCCAAAAGGCATAACATGACTCATGCATCTTGGGTGCCCAAAGAATTCCTGGTTGATTGACTCTTCCCCAACAATTACAACAAGATTCCCAGAGTGGTCAGCAATTTTCCCCCAGAAAGAGGACGCTGGTCATTGTACTGGACTCTGCTCCACTGAGAACACTACTTTAACTTCTAGACTCACTGCAAGGGGAACAGAATGCAAACAAGAGGAACCAGAAAGACACAGTGTTCGGAAATGGTGTGTCTCCAGATGCACTGAACGGTTATCCTCAACAACTGGGAAACAGCTGGATATAATTCAATTCAATAAACACAAGGGCACTTCAGAAAGTTCCTGGCAAATGGAATCACCCTCTTTTTTTTGACAGGCGGAGTGGACAGTGAGAGAGAGAGACAGAGAAAAAGGTCTTCCTTTGCCATTGGTTCACCCTCCAATGGCCGCTTCACCGGTGCACCGCGCGGATCCAAAGGCAGGAGCCAGGTGCTTCTCCTGGTCTCCCATGGGGTGCAGGGCCCAAGCACTTGGGCCAACCTCCACTGCACTCCCAGGCCATAGCAGAGAGCTGGCCTGGAAGAAGGGCAACCGAGACAGAATCTGGTGCCCCAACCAGGACTAGAACCCGGTATACCGGCGCCGCAGGCAGAGGATTAGCCTATTGAGCCGTAGCGCCGGCTAGCAAATGGAATCACAAGATAAGCTTATTTTAGTATGAGAATATTTTGAAATCCACACATAGTCTGTCATAGTATGTACTTTCCATAAATTTCACCAAAAAAAAAAATTTGTACCAACGTTTACGTTTTAAAGCAATTTTTCCCAAACTTCTTGAAATAATCTCAGACTTACTGAGCAACTTCCCGTGTGGACAGTCTTAGGCTGGGCACCCTGGGGGGCTCTGGAAAGACTGAGAAGGAACCCTGCCCACCCTTACAGAGCCTGCAGCATAAAAGGAGGGGACTGTGGGTGGGAATGCAAGGTAGGACAACCACTATGGAGGACAGCGTGGCGATTCCTCAGAAGTCTGAGAACAGACCTACCATGTGGCCCACAGGAAGTGAAATCAGCAAATCAGAAAGTTACTTATACCCCCATGTACAGCGGCTCAACTCACAATAGCTAAGATATGGAATCAACCCACATGTCTTCCAACTGATGACCACATAAAGAAATTCTGGCATATATACATGATGGAACACTACACGGCCATGAAAAAGAATGAAATTCTGGCATATATACATGATGGAATAAGACACGGCCGCAAAAATGCATGAAATTCTTTTGCAACAGAATGGAGGCAACTGAAGACCACTGTGCTTAGTGAAATAAGCCAGCCCCCAAAAAGACAAATATCATGTTTATTCTGATTTTTGGTAACAAATATACATGCCAATTTTTTATTCTGTGTAAGCAAAACTGACATTGTAAGATTTGATTATTGTTTATAGCACTTGTCTATACTCTTGAGCAGTGGTGGTTTCTCTACTTACTTCTTGAATTATTTACTTAATGGAGGATTAAGCTTCTAATTATAAATAAAACTAAAAGTATGACATTGTAAAAATTAAAAGAAAAATAAGAACAGGAGAAGGAAGGAGAGTGGGAGTGAGTGAGGGAGGAAGGGAGGGTAGGGTTGGAAGTAACATTATGCTCTTAAAACTGTGTATATGAAATACAAAAAATATGCTCCTGCAAAAATTAAAGGAAAAAAGAAGAGGAGGAGGGAAGTCTGAGGGGGGAGGGAGGCGAGTATGGTTATCTTCTTAGAGCTGCATCTATGGAACAATGAAATCTGCTATCTTTATATTAATAAAAATTTCAAAAGGCAAGTGCACCACTAACTACCACAAGCAGGTGTGGGGAAGCACGAAGTTCCACAGGGACTCACAGAAAAGTCAACCTTACACTAGATTGTATTTCTGAGGGATGGATAGGATTTTGACAACCAGGGATTTTTTGAGAGGAAGGCAAGGACTAAGAACATTATCAAGAGGGGCCCACACTGTGGCATAGCTGGTAAAGGCGATGCCCGTGTGCCAGCATCCCATATGGACACCAGTTTGAGTCCTGGCTGCTCCATTTCCTATCCAGCTTTCTGCTATGGTCCCTGTACCCATGTGGGAGACCCAGAAGAAGCTCCTAGCTCCCAGCTGCAGATCAGTCCAACTGTGGCCATTTGGGAAGTGAACTCAGCAGATGGAAGACCTTTCTCGCTGTCTCTACCCCTCTGTAACTCTGTCTTTCAAATAAATAAATCTTAAAAATAAAAAGGACATTATCAAGAATAGGTCAAACACGATTGGAAATAAACAATACAATGATTGGGGTTGGTTTTCGAGAGAAGTCTGGTTTTGTCTAGAAAACAGGATGTGAAAAGAATGAAATAATCATGAAAGATTAGCATGCCCAAGATGTATTTCCAAGCATATTTATACTTACAAACAACTACATTAATAGAATGCTTACATCATTAAGACAGGAAAACAAAGCAAAACAATATCATCCTCACAACCCTTCCACTCCACACACTACTTCTTGGTGCAGTACATTGCAGGTGCTCAATAACAGACTGCTGAGGTGAATGGAAAAATGAGAGCATAGAGCATAAATAATATATAAGTAATGAGAGTATTAGCATTGTTCCTCTGAGTATGTCAAATACAAGAGCTCTTTAAAAAGCTCCTGGAACCAACACAATTAAAAGGGAAACTTACTGTGTATGGGTGAAATTTTTCTATTCAATTATTGTTCGTAGCTGTTGCTTACATTCCGACTAAACTAGGGTCTTCTGGCTTTTTACTTGTTAAACTTCCTATTCGGTAAAGTACTAATGTAAAATTAAAATGTTATTTCAAAAACTGAAAAAATGAAAGAAAGGGAAGAGGAGGGTGGGAGGGAGAGGGAAGAGGGAGGAAGAGAGTATCAATCTGTTCTTAGAAATTTATCTAGAAATCACATTGGATCTGTTAAAGCTAATTAAAATAAAACAAACATTTTTTAAAAAGAGAACTTTATTTCACATAAAAATTTTTGAAATCTATGCATAGTTTTTTCATAATATGCATTTCCTGGTATCAACTTCCTGAAGACCTCCCGTGTTGCTCCCCACTCTGTAAACACAGCCCACTCTCATCAAATGCATGTTCATTCCTGTCTTTCCTGTGTTTAACTCTGTATCAGCTCTCCTGACACCTGGCACAGCTCATGGCTTCTCTCTACCCCACCCAAGCACATCCATTCCTCAGCAGGGAGACGGAGATTCTCGGAGTACCCTAAACAGAACAAACAAGGAGAGGGATTTTTTTGTGGGCTCTGTCCACCGTTACATTCTCGGAACAGAACCCAGCACAGACTGTGTGATCGATAAATATTTTGTTGTTGAACAAAGTAAACAGATTTTAACTTATGCAGAATAAGCCAAAATAAAAGTCTGTCTGCTGTTTACTTGTTTATCTGCTATTTAAGGATGCCCAGGATACTAATGGAATCGCTCAATCAAGGTTTAACAGTAACTGCGGCACAAAATCATACGCTAACACAGAGCGCACCCTGTTCTCTTTGCTGAGCACTGGTGTTAACACCTGAGCAACCACTGCTCCAGCGTTCATCTTTCAGGGTTTAACTGTATTTAAACAATAGTGGTCAAATAATAGTGATAGTGACATACACTGGTTTCCATGTAAATTTTAAAATCTACTAGAAATTTCTGCTCATATACAACCTCACGTCTTCTAATTATTAAAAGGAAAACAGTCTTTCGGGTGTTTCATTTGTTATTAACATTATTTTATGTTTGCTGAGAAAAACCCTTGCATTGTATGGACTAGTCCAAAGATATCCAGGTGGGGTGGTACATTTTATCAACAATAGGCAAAATGCTGCTATCCTGATGTATCCCCCAGAGTCCCATCTATCAAATGCTGTGCTTCACTCTACAATTTCTTATTAAAATGCCACGCCTGGGGGCCAGCACTGTAGGCTAAGCCACCACCTGCAGTGCCAGCATCCCATAAGGGCACCGGTTTGCGTCCCAGCTGCTCCACTTTCAATCCAGCTCCCTGCTTATGGACCTGGGAAAGCAGTGGAAGGTGGCCAAGTACTTGAGCCCCTGCCACCCATGTGGGAGACCCAGATGAGCCTCCTGGCATCGGCCTGGCTCAGCCCTGGCTGTTGGGAAGTGAACCAGCAGAGGCAAGAGCTCTATCTTTCCCCTTCTCTCTGACTCTGCTTTTCAAAAAATAAATAAATAAATCTTTTACAAAAGTACTATTTTTTAAAAAAATTTATTTATTTATTTGAAAGTCAGTTACACAGAGAAGGAGAGGCAGAGAGAGAAGGAGAATCAGAGAGAGAGTTCTTCCATCCGCTGGTTCACTCCCCAATTGGCTGCAACAGTCAGAGCTGAGCCGATCCAAAGCGAGGAGCCTGGAGCTTCCTCCAGGTCTCCCACGTGGGTGCAGGGGCCCAAGAACTTGGGTCATCTTCCATTGCTTTCCCAGGCCATAGCAGAGATCTGGATCAGAAGTGGAGCAGCTGGGACTTGAACTGGCACCCACATGGGATGCCGGCACTGCAGGCGGCAGCTCTACCCACTGTGCCACAGAGCAGGCCCCCATCAATGTACTCTTACCTCTTATCTTTGCCTCCCTCCCCTCTTCTTTCCTTTGCACCTGTATGCTATCTGCCCGGGGTCCCTCCAGCTTCAGCAAGGGGTGTGGGAGAGCTGGGCAGAGTGCATTGCGGGTTCCACCATAGAGCAGGCATCTGAGCAGCACACAGCAGAAGTGCTCGGATCCACCTGATTCCCGTCCCCGTGCAGCTGCCCCTGGGCTGGACTTTGGCTTCCCCGCAGCCAGTGCCTGTCCACGTGGCCGGCCTGCTATCTGTCTTCTCAGCACAGGAAACCATGCTGAGCCGGCCTGGTGCCTTAGAGCTGTCCAGGCGCGGCCTGAGGTGGTTGAGCCACTGCATGTGGGGATCTGACAGCCACAGTCTGCCCACTGCTCGCTCCCCGCCGCCCGTGGGGAAGCAGGGAGATGGCGGTCGTGACTGCAGATGTCACTTTCCGGCCTTCCGTTCCCTTCCAGCACCAGAGGCCTCTTTCGTCTTCAGATCATCCCCCGCAAGGCATCACAGCCGCTACAGATCTGCGGTTATTAATTGCTCCCGTCCGGCTGGGAGATGGATTGATATTTCCTCCCTCTGAGCCCCAGTGTTTCTTGCTCCTGCCACTCACTTGGCAATTAATCACATTTTGCCTTAAGTCATTTGCGGTTTCACTTTTGCCATTATTTTTTAGCTTTCTATTCCCAACTGGCCAGCGCACTTCACACACACACACACACACACACACACACACACACACACACACACACACAGTTTGTAGACCCCGCAGAAGCCACATTTTCCAGACCTACACACACACTGGGTCTCAAACATATATTTGGACTCACACATGGGCTTTTCTGGTCTGGACAACACGTAGATCTGTTTCTTCCTGCTCCTCCCTGCTGCGCACAGTGATAAACCTTGGCAGTAAGGCCAAGGGCAAGCTGAGGCTAAGTCTGAGAGATGGAGAGAGGAAGGGGAAATCAGTGTGGGACCCTAGGACCAATGGGTGAGGCTACTTATAGCTGATGGGGAAACAGAAGGCAACTCCGATATAGCACTTCTCACTCCACAACCAAGAGCACCAGACACCAGCCCAGGGTGTCTCTCTCCACAGATTGAAGAAGGACCCCAGGGCCACAGCAGGTAAGACAGAACTGCCATGGGAAAGAAACTGATCATACTACTGCCAAAACTGGCCACAGGAATCCCTCTCCTCCCTCTCCGGGCCACAGATACCCCTCTGCATTGCAGAAACCCCATGCAAGGGGGATCTTCCAATTCCAGACCAGACCAGGGAGGGTTCTCACAACTCCACACACAGGAAACAGGGATCCCATCGTAACTAGCACCCAACCCCGGAAGCACTCCTCACCATGTCCTCCCTGTGGGCTGCACTCTCCTTCCCTCACCTGGAAGTACCAGGACCACCTACTGGAATCACCCTCAAGCAGCAGCACAGCACGAGTGGCACCAAATAAACCAAGTGGCTAAAAACAGCAAAGCAAAGGCTGTGCATGTTACACAAACAAAGAAGTAGCCCACGTGTTAAACCTACAAAGAAAGACTCTTCATAAATCAGCCAGAGTGACCGGACACAGGGGTGGGCATTAGCACAGTGGGTAAGGTGTCACTCATGTTGCCGCATCCCACGTCGGAGTGCCTGGGCTCCAGCCCTGGCTCCACTTCCAAATTCCAGCTTCCTGGTGACGTGCACCCTGAGAGGTAGCAGGCGACGGCCCAATTAGAGGAGTCCCTGCCACCTATGTGGGAGACCTGTCCTGAGTTCCAGACTCCTGGCTTTGGCATGGCTCAGTTCTAGCTGTTGCAGGCACTTGCAGGGTGAGTTAGCAGATAGAAGAGCCCTGACTCTGTCATTCTGTCTCTCTGCCTTTCAAATAAAATACATTTTTAAAAATAAATGACAGCATGCAATAAAAATTCACACATCTACCTGACAACCAGGAAGCAGGACAATCACAACTTGAATGACAAATCAACTCACACCAGCACTAAAACAATCAGAAACTGAAATTGTGATATGAGGACTTTAAAGCTGCCATCGAAATGTTTCAGCAACAAATGATAAAAGCTTCAGAAACAACTTTGAAAAACCAAAGTTTGGCAAAAATGTTTATAAAGCGAAACAAATTGTGTAATTAAAAATGCTATAACAGAGATAAAAACTTACAGAGGAGCTCAGTTTTAATGAAACTGCAGACAACAGAAGACAGAATGTGTGAACTTGAAGACTTAGCAACAGATTTTGCTCAATCTGAACAAATGCCAGGGGTGGGTGTGTGGCCCAGTGATTCAGACACTGCTTGACTTGCCTGCATCTACACAGGAGTGCCTCGGTTTGAGTCCTGGCTTTGTTCTCTATTCCAGTCCCTGCTGATGCACAGTCTGGGAGGTAAGAGCGGTGGCTCAAGCACGTGGGTCCCTGCCACCCACGTGGGGGACCTGCACTGGGTTCCCTATTCCTTACTCTCACTTTCTCGCTCTCCCTCTCTCTCCTTTTCAAATAAACTTTTTAAAAGTTTTTTTTAACTCCACCATAAATACACAAACACAGAATAATTTTCTGAATGTTCAAATACCTCACAGAGAAGAGGAACAAGTAACAGACACAGATTGTCAGTGTTCATAAAATTACACGATCTAAACTGACTCTATATATAAGAGTAGAGATATTAAAATTAAAAGATGGAAAAAGTTATGCAAACGTCCACAAAAGACAGACATGTGATGTTAATACCTGGTAAACTGAAGAGCAAAGGAAAAGCCTGGAGACCAGGAAGAACACTGATGGTAAGGAAGCCATCGATTCACTGAAATGCATGAGAGTCTTAAAAGTCCAAGACACAAACAAGTCAACCTGAAAATTCATAAAGCAAAAACTGAACGGAGAGGAGAAACAGAAAAACCCACAGTTTTAACTGGGGACTTGAACACTCACTTGGAGCAAGAGTTAGAACCACAAGACAGAAAATCGGTATGGACATAGAAGAAATGAACCACCAAGAAATCAGCCACCAAGATCAGACATACACGAGGCTGCTATTGTAAGTCTGTGGATGGGGCCAGCGCTGTGCTATAGCGGGTTAACGTCCTGGCCTGAAGCACTGGCATCCCATATGGGTGCTGGTTCTAATCCCGGCTGCTCCTCTTCCCATCCAGCTCTGGCCTGGGAAAGCAGGGGAAGATGGCCCAAGTGCTTGGGCCCCTGCACCCACGTGGGAGACCTAGAAGAAGCTCCTGGCTCCTGGCTTCAGATCGGCCATTGTGGCCAACTGGGGAGTGAACCATCAGAAGGAAGACCTCTATCTCTGTCTCTCTCTCTGTAACTCTTTCAAGTAAAATAAATCTTTAAAAAAAATAAAGTCTGTGGAAAAACTGAGCTAAAAGACAACTTTACTGGGGTACAAAACACTGAAATCCAAACACTTTTATTCATGATACACATTTCTCATGAACTTTTTGAAGACAGTGAGTGTAGAAAGCCCCCCTGAACAACAGTAAAATGCGTCTTTTTTCAATTGTCCACGGAACATTTGCATGGAAGACTACAACTTGTGCCATAAAACATACTTCTATAAATTTAAGAGAATTATAATCATACACAGAATATCTTCCAATTCGTTAACAGGCTCAAACCAGACATCAGTAACACAAAGCCAAGAGGACAATCTCTGGACACCTGAAAATCAGACAACATACTTTTAAATATTTAATGACTATGAAACGATCACATACCAAAACACACAGCACACAGCTAACGCAATGCTGAGAGGGAAACTTACGTACTAAATGCCAACTTTAGAATAGAGGAGAGAGCTAAAGAATCAGATGTAAAAACCCTCAATAAAATATTGGCAAATCACATCTAGCAGAGTGTAATAACAAGTGTGCACCATGATGAAGTGGGATTTATTCCTGGGACACACGGGCAATATGAAATATCTTCATGGGGATCGTGACAATATTCACATCAACATCCTGGTTGTGATACTGTACTACAGCGCTGCGAGATGTTCACGTTGACGGCTACAACAGATCTCTAGTAGTGTTTTTCACAGCTGCATGTCAATCTACAGTTCTTTCAAAAAGTTTAATTAGGAGTCAGCGCTGTGGTACAGTGGGTTAAGCTGCCAACTGCAGTGTCGGCATCCCATATGGATGCTGGTTTGAGTCCCAGCTGCTCTGCTTCCAATCCAGCTCCCTGCTGATGCACTTGGGCAAGCAGTAGAGGCCCTGCACCCACATGGAAGACCCAGAAGAAGCTCCTGGCTCCTGACTTTGGACTGACCCAGATCCAGCCACTGTGACCAATTGGGGAATGAACCAGCAGATGGAAGACCTCTCCCTCTTTCTGTGTCTTCCCTCTGTGTTTAACTTTTGACTTTCAAATACATAAATAAATCTTAAAATTAAGAACAAGTTTATTTAAAACATTTGTAGATGCTGATATATTCCAATTCAATCATCAAGGTTTAGGTCACCTCGTGTTACACAGACTGAAACTGTTGTGGTTGTTGGTCTTTGGGGGTAAGACTCCTCAGTACCAGGCTTTTCGATTGCTCTCTTGGGTTTCATCTTTATGAACAATACAAGAGGAATGGAAGATGAAACATAATCAATTTTCTAAAAATCACTCTGAATGCTAGACACAGCAAAGGTTCTGCCAAATGTCTATGAAAAGTGGAATTAATAGATGGGATTTTGATGCACATGATTCTGAAATTCCTGCATAGTTTTTCCATAATATGCATTTCCCATGAACTTCGCACAATACACTCATGTGAAGACGACACTGCAATCTGGTAGAGACTACCCAGCTACAGGAAGGACCCGTGGCTCAGCAGGGTGGTGGAGCAGCCATGCGCACACAGGAACAACTCAAAGAGGAGACCTTGGCTCTCTCCAGGGAGAAAACACCCTCAGCCCAATCTAGGGTTAGTACTCTGTTCGCAAGGGCTTTCCGCACTGAGATGGAGGCACAGAACTGCATTTGGCAAAAGTCCTATCTGTATGATTCAAATATTCCAGCACTGCTCTCCCTCCTGGGATGCTTGGTAGATGCAAATATTTCACCAGCTACAGTGACCCAGGGCAGGGAAAGGCCAGCCATCTTGGTGCCAGTCACTGCATGCGTGTCACCCTCTGCTGTCCTCTCTGCCACGCAGATTGCACCCCAATATTCCTTCCTAAACGTCTACTCTTTTTCCTGCTAAAATGAGTAAGTTGACATTCTGGTTTCGTCTATCAGTATTGTTAGCGTAGTTTATAGGAGTCCATTCTTAACAAAATGAGCCTTCTGGGCCCAACCTTCCTCAGTTTCCCGATGCAAGTTCGCTGTAGTTTTCAAAGTATATTTATGTCCCAGGGCAGAGCTCAAGGCTGTGATATTTGTAGTCCAATGAGCACCATTCTGTGAGCACATCCCGATGGTACAAAGCCTGTGGCAAATTCACCATCGGCACAGCACCAGCCGCAAGCAGCCTTGTAGAAGCCAGGCTGACGCTGATGGTGGTGGACGACCCCTCTGCCTGTCTTGTGGTCCAGTACAATCTTTCTGAACCTACGCGTCATTCCTTCCACCAAAACCACCCAATTAGCCACAGCACTTTGCTCTTTGGCAATATTAATGGTACTGCTGCATAATGAATAGAAACGTACATGAGGATTTTATTATTATTTTAACTAGAAAATGAAATAATTCATTTTTATTTTAAAGCACTAAGTAACTTCAAAAGTTTTAAAGATTGTAACAGAAACAATGAAATGACCTTCTTCCAACACAGGACTCTCAGCAGGACTTTTATGAACAAATTTTCAGGGCGTGTATGAAGTGGGAGACCTTTCTCAACCACTCCCCTCTTTCTCCACTGGGATCCTGACCTGGTCTCCTAATGCCCACTGCTCAAGAAAGCTCTCAGGAAAAAACAAACAAAAACAAAAACACTAACTTACTAACGTGGGCTTCACAGGTTTGCATGTTAAGACAGGGTATGGCCGGCACCGCGGCTCAATAGGCTAATCCTCCGCCTGCGGCACTGGCACCCCGCGTTCTAGTCTCAGTTGGGGCACCAGTTCTGTCCCGGTTGCTCCTCTTCCAGTCCAGCTCTCTGCTGTGGCCCAGGAAGGCAGTGGAGGATGGCCCAAGTGCTTGGGCCCTGCATGGGAGACCAGGAGGAAGCACCTGGCTCCTGGCTTTGGATGGGCACAGTGCGCCGGCCATAGTGGCCATTTGGGGGGTCAACCAATGGAAAAAGGGAGACCTTTCTCTCTGTCTCTCTCTCTCTCACTGTCCACTCTGCCTGTCAAAAAAAAAAAAGGGTATAATTTACATGGCTATATGGCCAGATTAAAATTTATACAGACGAACTGTTGTAGGTTCATTACTTGTTAATGGCAAAACAATAACCCAGAGAAAATGAACTCAGAAATGCTGGCCTTGAAGGAAACCAAAGAACAGCAGAGGATATAATCATGTTATCAATAAATCAAACCTGTATCATATTTACGAGGAAAATAATTGATTCCGATTTTAATAATTTTATTAAGATAAATATGAAAAAGGGAAGCATTGGAAACAGATTAACAGCACTCTATGCAAAATTGATTACGGGAAGGAATTAAATTGGCCTAATGATGTTCCCTTAGGAACATCACGAAAATTAGTTCATGCTGGGCCAATTCTGATTCAAGCATTTATATTCATAAACTGAGAGTCTGCACGGTCTACACTCCTGATGAGATCACTGGGTCTCTGAACTCCATGCTCCCTAATACACTGAGATTATACCTGCTTCCAACTCTCATTCCAACCCTTCCTTGTTCCCAGTCCTTCACTTCAGCTTTTTTGTTTTGTCTTGTTAAGATTTATTTACTTTTTGAAAGTCGGAGTTACAAAAAGAGAGATCATGTATGTATTCAGTGGGTCACTTCCCAGATGGCAGTACCAGCTAAGGCTGGGCCAGGCTGAAGGCAGGAGCCAGCTGCTTCTTCCAGGTCTCCCATGTGGGGTGGCAGGGGCCTCAATACTTGGACCACCTGCATTGCTTTTCCAGGCCATTAGTAGGGAGCTGGATCGGAAGTGGAGCAGCGAGGACACAAACTGGCTCCCATATGAGATTCTGGCATTGCAGGCGGCGGCCTTGGCTACGGCACAATGCCAGCCCTTCATTTGCAGTTTTCATTCCCCATCTCACAGTTACATTCCCACTTGTCATCCCCACTCTCAGCCCTCTGGTCTACACTCTACCCCATTCCTCTCCTGCCTCCTCTCACATTAACGCCGATGATCTCCAGCTTCCCATGCTGCCCTGCCTTTCTCGAATACCAGCGCTGAGTTATCAATGCCCACTAGACCCTTTCCATATGGATGTCCCCCTGATCCACTGATCTCAAACCATCCAAAGAAGGACCCAGTGTCTTCTCGGCACCTACTGGATCCCATAGTGAGCTGGAACCAGCTCAAGGCTGCCTGGAACTGCCGCGGGCATCTGCTCCCAGCCCCACACTCAGTGACACCATCCTGGTAGTGGGTGAGAAGGCATCACCATGAGCTGCTACACAGGGCCAAAACTCAAGAGCTACCTCTGGGACCTCACCAACCTTTCCCCTCCGCATTCTGATAATGACCAAGTTACTGTACTCTATGTCTGAACTCTTGGGCCTCTCACTTTCTTTTCAGACTGAATGACATGGCCTTAGTTCAGGCATCATCAGGTTGTCCCCTAACTACTGCAGCCCCATCTTTCATTGTACACTCTGTCCTTTGCACAGCCACAGGGTTCTCTTCTTTTATATATCGCTGGAAACCTAGCATCCTGTTTCAACATCTCCCTGTTCCCTAAGGAATGAAGTCACAAGTCTCTGCAACTCCAGTGGATCATTCAGAGTCCCCTGAGCACAGACACACACCAACACACAGCCCCCTACACCGTGTCTCCCGTTCCCCCTCCCTCTGAAACCCCTATGTCATTCCCCTCCCTTCCTCTCCAGGCACATGCAGCCAGGGAGGCCCCCTTTCCTGCTTGCTCCCCACCCCTCAGTAAGAACGAACTTCCCTTCTTCCACGCCTACCCAACCCCGGTTTGCATTACCATTGTGCTCTACTTGGTCTCATGCCATGGTGTCTCACGTGGGCCAAACTTGGCCAACAATTGACTTAATTTCCATCCATTCTCAAAACCTGCTTTTGCCCTTAAGGGATGGAGATTCTATTTTCCTTTCAACTCGGTATTTTCTTCATTTTACTTCCCTAACCCAATTTTAATTATCCTCAAACCATAAGCATTTACAGAGTTAAGAATGCCTACTCTGTCTGCCATAATCATGCAAGATGAAAGGATATTTAACCCCAGGCTGGGTGTTCCAAGTGCTTGCAATTAAAGCAAATCTTTTTCCAACCCACCCCCCTTTGGTTGACTCTATGATTAAAAAAGAACATGATTTCATTAAAGATAATTTAGTTGACATTTCTGCTTTGGTACAACTTGGAGTTGAGAAGACTTGCACTGCCCTGGAATCATTCCTCATGCGGTATCATCAAGAAACCAAAAGCAGGATAGGCATCCACATACATGAGTCATGAGTGAGGCACGAGGGAAGGCCCGGGGAGCTAGGTCTGCTCTGTCACAGACACCTGTGGGAGGCCACGGCAGGCTAAAGGAGTGTCCAATCTCCACCTACTGCCCTCTGCAGCCCGTGTCTGATAACCCTGGTGAACATTTTTAAATCAATAATACCCACCATGGCCGGCGCCGTGGCTCAACAGGCTAATCCTCCGCCTTGCGGCGCCGGCACACCGGGTTCTAGTCCCGGTCGGGGCGCCGGATTCTGTCCCGGTTGCCCCTCTTCCAGGCCAGCCCTCTGCTGTGGCCCAGGAGTGCAGTGGAGGATGGCCCAGGTGCTTGGGCCCTGCACCCCATGGGGAGACCAGGAAAAGCACCTGGCTCCTGGCTCCTGCCATCGGACGAGCGCGGTGCGCCGGCCGCAGTGCGCCGACCGCGGCGGCCATTGGAGGGTGAACCAACGGCAAAGGAAGACCTTTCTCTCTGTCTCTCTCTCACTGTCCACTCTGCCTGTAAAAATAATAATAATAATAATAATACCCACCAATACAAATAACTTTAATATTTCTCAGTCTGGATACCCACTTGATCACAACAGCATCATACATTTTGTGAACATTTTCCTCTTGAGACACAGAGACCGTTCCCACCAGCCTTTGGGGGCCGTTCTCTGGCCGCTGGTGTCAAGGAACAGCGTGCGAGTGCTGCGTCCGCACCCAGAGGTCAGGGAATTTTCTGATAAGGGACAAGGGAAGAAAACAGCGAACGGCACAGACACGGAGCCACGTACTCCACGGCTCTTCTCCTGGACACGTGCTCTACAGCGGACATTGAACTGCAGCCATCACAGGAGGTCCCATCTCCCCCGGGGAAACCCACAGCAAGTGGCCCAGAGTCATCCTTCTTTCCTGTCCATCATGTGGGCCCGCCTCCGCCTCAACAGCACCTCCTCCCAAACAACCGCAGTTCCACAGCTTGAAACCCCAGGTGATCTGGTGGTCTTCTAGAACCTTCCTCCCCAGTCTTACCCTCTCTGCCTCCTTTCTCCCATCCCTTCATCACTGAACTCAGTTTAGCATCATGCCCATTTCATCACCGCCACCACCTACTCGCTCTGAATTCCTTTACCAGCTGGCTTTGGTTCTTCTCATTAGACTATGCTTACTGCTTCCAGGCAAGTCGACAATGGCCTTTTTGCCACTTTCTGCCCTTTCTCACAGCCTCTCGAGCTGTGTGACCCTGGTGGCCCCTCCTTAGCACTCTTGCTCCCTGCTTTCTTCACTTGAGATCCCCTCCCATCTTTTTCTCTCCTGCCCCTAGGGTTACTCTCTGTGGAAGTCTGCCACTCACCCTTAGTAATGTGGGGGCTCCACAGCAGACCCTCAGCCTCCTCCTCCACCCTCCACCTCCTTCCTGCAGGAATGTCTGCTGCATTCTGTGAACTCGACGCCCACATCCAGGACTTGTGTCTCTCGCCTCTGTCTACCTTCACTGGCCGGCTTCCTCGGCATCCCACTGGGAACTCCATCAGTCATGAGCCTTGTACTTCCTAAGAAATTGCTTCTAGGGAGAGTTGAAATCTCTTTCCTGCTTGGTCCAGGGGATTGTTAAAATGATCAGGTGGTTTGTAAGTCTACAGATTACCATGAAGACACACAGTCCCATGATAACGAATTTCCTCCCACCCCTCAGCCAAAGCAGCTCTACAGAGTCACAAGATCAAGGTCTTCTCTGACTTCTCTTCTCTTCTCTCCCACTCCTCACTTTCTAGTTCACCCTTCTTCTCGCCCTCAACCCACGTCCCCCTCCACTCAGCCTGTCTCCTGCAATGGCTTCCTAATCCAGACTTTTCCCATTTCTCCCTCCTCACCCCATGCTGCTACCTTCTGGAATAATGTTCTTAAACCTTAACTTCTACCACATCTCTTCCCCATTTCCTAAACTTATTATGGTTCCCACATGCCCAGGAAAACATCCAAACTCTTCTGGATGACTGTCAATTTCCCCACAATCTGACTTTTCTCTCCAGTCAAGATTATCTCCAACGAATCCAAAACCACAACCTGCTACTCCTAAATGTAAATGTCATGTCTCCCCTGGCTGAGAGCTCCTTGAGAAAAAAAATGTATATATAATCACATCTAAATAAAACATGTCAAGTTTGTTTTGTGTAATTCATAGTGTATAGTCCACTGTTGTCTGAGCGCACAGTATTTGATCTATCTTATGCTGAAAACCCTCAGCTGCGTAATATGATCATAAAACATCATCTGAAGGTCATTTTGGTTTAAATAAGAAGTCATCATCTAGCTCTACATTATGGAGTCAGGCCCAGGGCCAAACCAGAGAGAGAGAGAGAGACAGAGAGAGAGAGAGAGAGAGAGAGAGACAGAGAGAGACAGAGAGAAAGATAGCAACAAAAGTCACTGTACCAGTAGGAGGCTTGAACTCATATCATAGTCTGAGGCCCAGCTAATGAAGCTTTATAGGGCAAAGAAAAAAAAAAGGTTCAGATTGAACTCCACTGTCTAAATTATGAGCATAAAACCTCAAGAATCTGACAAACCTGTGTATTTAATAGACAGAAGTCTAGACTAGTAACAGGGGCCACAACTCAGGCTGGATCCAGCCAAGTCCTTCCCAGAGGCACAGAAATCTCCCAGCCTAGGGCCAGCTGACCATTTGCCAGGTGGCCAGGAGTCCCAATACATCCTAGGAAAGTGCTGGCAATATTATGACACCGGGCTTCACCCAGATTCTGGAGCTGGGGCCAGTGACGGTCACAAGGAGGGACTCTCCATGTTCGGGAGATGGGATGGCTTTCTACAGTCATCCATGTCTCCACCCCTGCCATCCTTGGGGCCACAGGGAGACCAAAGACTGTGCTTTTCATTATGGATGGTATTTTGATTCATTAGTACATTTACCTGGCACATAGTTACTGGCCATTTATACTATGCTAGACACCTGTAGATACCAGGGTTACAGCTACAAGATAGACCCAGCCCTTGACATCTCCAGGAGGAAGGCCATCAACCAGCCAATGGGTCAGATTACTGCAGGTGGCACTCTATGATGTGAATAACCTCTAACAGCATAGAAAAAAGAAAAGAAGATGGAGAATAAAGAACAACAGAGACTTTAAGGAAGAAAGCTAGGATATGTTCCCAACCCCTCACCACTCAACCAAGCCTGGAGGTGGGAGTCACCCTTTAGCGATATCCCTGTAGCTACGTGTGCTCCGCAGAAATTCTGCACTGTTCTTCCTCCTCCTCTGCTAAGCCTGGCCCCATCACAGCAAGCCCTGCCTCACCTATCTTTGCACACACAAGCCGGCCTCTTCCAGTGATGCTGTGGGAACAGTACACTCTTTGACATATCTGATCTGATCAGAAATGAATCCTCCAACGGCATATGATACCTTATTCTTTCCCTGACTTCCCTTGTGTAACTGCCAAACAATCAGAATCGCATGACCCCGTGCTGCTCTACCCTGAGTGTTCACTGAGATAAGGTGCTCTTCTTAGCGGTCCAGGGTAGCCCTGACCTCTCTCTCTGCTCCTGGGTCTTATCACGGTGCAGTGGCAGCAGGCTGCATTCCACCCACTCCCTACAGAAGCAGCTCTGTGTCCACATTTGATAGGAGAAGCAAAAAAAAACCACAGGTGCTCACCGTGTCTACTCTGCCACAACCGTTTTTTTACACAAGGTGGGAAATGGGAACAGGTGCAAAATTGGCCCAAATTTCTCAAGTTCAATGCCCCCAAATCTGTGCAGCACAGAATTTAATTACAAATTCAGGTTCACTGAAATAATTCTCACCCTTTCAACCCGCATATGTAAGATTGCACCGCCTAAGCCCCCTAATTGCCTAATTTTAATTCTCAATGCTTTTCACTTTCTAGGTAGAGTCTTCTGTTTTTCTTAAAATGAGACCTTTAATGGAAAATTATGGCTCCAGGTACAGGCCTATCCATGGGCCTGCTGTCCCTGCAGCCACTGTTTTAATTAGTTTGCCAGCTTGTAAGCTGCCCTTTGTTACGGCCTGCTCTGGGGCAGGGGCGTCTGCAGAGGGTTCCTCTTCTGGAACACAGGCCTTAATGAGCCCTTTCACTCCTAAGAGCCTTGTATTGAGCCAGAAGCCTGAGCACCCCAGACGCCCCAAGCAGCAGAAATGCTCATGAATTTCTGAAGCTGCCTTTCCAATTTGCATTTAAACACAACAACTGAAGAGGAACAATTTCACCTGTAATTTTCCAAGCTGGGGGCGTCAGGGACTTCCGATGTTGAATATGTCCACATTATGTAAATACAAAGGAGGTAAATGCAAGTCAAGTGCATTGTCATGTAAAACGCATGTGGCTGCTCTAAATGTCTGTTTTCCACCAACACTGGCTTAGTTTCTCCTCCAAGTGAGATGCGATGCAAACATTTTTTTTAATTAAATGAATCTTTATGATTCTTATTTGATTAAAACTCTGATTAATCCTTATTTTCCTGTAACCCAGAATTCGGCACCCTTCCTGGGCTGGGGATTAGTTGGTGCCTGGCCACTTCAGACAATGGATTGAAACCAACCTAATTTAACACCTGTGTGCTCATCAATAAGTGTGCTCAGCCACAAAAGTGAGCACGGTGTTGAGCGATTCTGACACCGACTGCATGACAACCAGAGACTCTGTATCCAAACACTCCCAGACAAGATGCTAATTGCAGTGATGAAAGGCACACCACTACAGCATGAGTAATCGCTGTCATGATCCAAAGATAGCCTGCTCTCCCTCGCTGCCTGCTGGGGAGCTGCAGCATTTATCTAGAGCCTGTCTCTACCCAATCTGACAACCTTTTGTCTCTCTGACCACCGCAAAAGGGAAATGATTTTTCACCACTCCTCTGCAACAGGGAAGAGTCTCTTCCGAGTGCAGTGGCCTCATACAAAATAAACGCAAATGCTGACACTTGTCATCACGCTGCAGAAATGCGAAACTAATGAATGAGGCCTGGCTGAATCCCTTCTCCCCTAACCCAGCCTTTGGTACCCACTGAGAATGCACACTGCCTTCCCAGGTTGTGCAACGTGTAACAAACCCTACCAGGGCAAATGATGCAGCCCCGTGGTGACAAGAAGACAGATTATCAGGCTGTAGTTCAAGGTAGTGGAACTTCGTAACAAGCTTCCTGCAACACACAGCTCAACAGCTAAAGGAATAGAAGAGTGTTCACTTGAAATAACCAGGGTTATGTAGGCCAGCCCAGATGCCTGCTCAATCAACGTATCCACAGACTGGCATAGCCCAAGGCCAATGTGATTCTGCGTTTCATTAAAGCTCCTTGGGTCTTCGCTCCTGATGGCCATCAGGCTACAAAGCGAAACAGGAGCAATGGGGACCTGGTACCAACCCCGTCCCACCAAACTGCTGAACTGTGGCAAAACTAGATGCCCTCAAGTACTACACAAAGCTGAGAAAAACCACCAATGGGGGCCAGCCTTTGGTGCAGCGACTCAGGCGCAGTGGATTAAGACACCATGAGGAATACTTGCATCCCACACCAGAGTTCTTGGTTGAGTCCTGGCTCTCTACTTGCATGCTAGCTGCCTGCACAGGCCCACCGTGGGACACAGAAGATGACAGCTCAAGTAGCTCAGTCCCTGTCACCCACACAGGAGACGTGGGTCAAGTTCTGGGCTCCTGGCTTTGGCCTGGCCCCACCACGCTGGCTATTGTGGGGAGCATTTAGGGAGTGAATCAGCAGATGGAAGATGTGTCTCTGCCTTTCAAATACAATGAAATTGTTTTTAAAGAACTTATTGATTCATTTGAGAGGCAGAGCTAGAGAGAGAGAGAGAGGTCGTCCACCAGCTGGTTCGATTCCCAAGTGGCCAGAATGGCCAGAGCCGAGCTGATCTGAAGCCAGGAGCTTTTTCCAGATCTCCCACGTGGGTGCAGAAGCCCAACCACCTGGGCCATCTTCCACTGCTTTCCCAGACCATAGCAGAACCCTGGATCAGAAGAGGAGCAGCCAGAACATGAACCGGTGCCTATAAGGGATGCTGGTGCTACAGGTGGAGGCTCAGTGCACTTTGCCACAGCACCAGCCCTGATTTTTTTTTTTTTTTTTTTTTTAGAAAAAGAAAACCCAACCATTGAGCGAAGTTATCCAAGCATCTGAGCTGAGTAACTTCACTTGGATAGGATATACCTGCTTATGAAACACTGCTGATGACATCAAGAAAGTCTTCCAACCTACCGCGCCAATTTCTAAATTGTTTGTAAATCAAATCATTTCCTATGGCATTTTGCTTATTAACCAGGGATAACAAGAAGACTGCTTATAAAGTCTGGATTTTCACATTCCCTGTCTACTTAAAGGATGTGTGAGGCAGGAAGGAGGAGGCATTTGCATTTCCATGTCACAGGTGCTTCCAGGCCACTGAGGACACAGCCCTTGATGCCAACATTGCGTTCTACTCTCTCCTCCGCTCACTTTTTTGCCAAGCTACCCTACTAAACTGTAAGACAGCTTTGCATCAAGGAACACCGATTCCAAAAGCAGCACTTACTGCTAAGGCGGCCAGCAAGGTGGCGGACGATGAACCAGGTCCATGCAAGCAGCCAGCAGCAGAGCCCAGAGAAGAACCCACTCTCCTGGCGCCACCCAAGGCCCTCCCACCTGTCACCGTGCTGCCAGCATGCGCACAGCAGCTCTGCTTAGGCAAGATTAGACTCCACTAGACTTCATGGATTTCTGGTGGGGATACTTCAGAAATGAAAAAGCATTCTCAATTTAAATTAAATCCCCAATTTATTCATGTTGAACTGTACTTCAGTAGAAATCTGTTTCACTTTACCCCTTTATAAAAAGAAAAAAAATCATTTTCTTCCTGGTCATAAATTAAAATCTTACATAAAATGAGTTCTTCTCACCTCTGATGAAGAGGCATCCCACTCTAGGTTTGGAGATTATGATCCGAGGCCCAAGGATTTGTTGAAACAGCACGGAATACTTCCTACAGGGAAATATACACGTTTCTGGGGGACATTTATCAGATTTTCAAATGGGTCTATAACTCCTTAGAAAGATTAATAACTTCTGTTCTAGACAGACCTGAGGTTTTGGCATAAGAAACCCTTACTCCAGAATCCTGCTTCTCTCAACAGCCCCTAAATCTCTTCAACTCACATAATTGCTTTTAAATTCACAAAGGAAATCCTAAGACCCAAATGGAAGAGTAAACGTGGGCTCTTGCTGGAAGAGGAATGGGCAACAGTTGATGCATTCCGCAGCGATGAAAACTGAGTATAAAACTTTGTACTTCATTTCACATGGTCTGAGCTTCAGGTGGGATGTTGTCAGCAGAGAAATCATTTCTGTTTTTGTTCCTCTCTCTCTCCTATTTCTTTTTCCTCAAAAAAGACATATATTGACTAGGCTTGACTATGTTAGCATGCCTTTTCTTCTGAATTCAAGTGACTGGAACTAAAATTAGTTCACCTGGGGAGAAGAGAAAGCTGAAAGCCAATTTAATATTGGTTTTAAAATACATGAAGGTACTCAGAGGGTGATAGCCAAAGGAAATGGTGTTTGAACTGAAGTACGAAGAATCCGAGCTTGCTCTAAAGCTAAATCTCCTGATGGAAAGAGTTCAAAACATTAAACGGAGAGGCTGAGGAATCCTTGAGACTTCAGATATAGGACAGGGGTGAGCCTCTGGCCTGGCGGTTAGGCTGCCCACATCTTGTATAGGAGTGCCTGGGTTCGAGTCCCAGCTCTGCTCTCAATTTCAGCTTCTTGCTAATGTACACCCTGGAGACGGGGGTGATGACTCTAGCAGGTGCGTCCCTGCCACCACCCATGTAGAAGACAGACGTGGAGTTCCAGCTCCTGGATTCAGCCTGGCTCGCTGCAGGTATCTGGGAAGTGACCCAGTGGAGGGGAGCACTCCCTTTTTCTCACTCCCTCTCCCAAGTAAATTCATCAGTGGAACAGACTCATCTCACACCTGGGGTGGCTTGGACAAGGCTTTGCCTCAGGTCAGGACGCTGAGTGTGCTCTGCTGGTCTGTGAATCTCAGGGCGAGCAGGAGTGGCAGGTCAGACGTTAGGATGCAAGCCCAGGAAGGCTGGAGGCACCTCTGCAATGAGCAGCCATCAGTCAATCTCACAGCCAGCAACAGGGCTAACCACAGGCTGCCTGTCTGAGGCTGGGGCAGCCTCTGCAACAGGGAGGAGAGGTTCAGCACCTGCAGCCTCCACCGATCCACAGCAGCCCTCAGAGATGCTACACTTTCAAGAAAAACAAGAACAGGTCTCTCATGTACCACAGCAGAAAAAGACATAAATGTCAATTTTTAAAAATTAGCGTTTTAATTTTGTAGCACTTGCTTTCTCCTCTCTGGAAGAAAGAAAAGAGCCGAGATCTACTTCTAAAACACAGGCCTTGAAGACTCGGCTGGGCTTTGCCTCTTTTTGGCTGGACAACCTGCCCCAACTTAGAGCGGAGGTGATATCCTTAACTTTAGACCTGAAAAACAGGCTCAAGAGTCTCTGTGAGAGTCCTAAAGGGGAATCCCAGGGAAACCCACGGAGCTGGAAGCTCAGCTGCCCCCGAATTCTCACCAGCCCTGTCCTAAGAGGCTCAGAAATGCTCCTGTGTCCAGGAATCCTACAAAACACCTGGTCAACCCTTCTCGGCCAATGCAGGCACCTATCCTTAGTCACCGCTCCCAAGAGATCATCCCCCTCTTGCTGGGGCTTCCCCAGGAGGAGGCACTCATGACCCCCAACCAAGCCACCCCAAGCTGTCCCGCTCCAAAGAGGAAGTGCTCAGGTCAAATCTGCCTCTGGTCCACACACATCCACTTCTCACGGGTCTGTAAAACTCTCAAAGACCTACCCGTAGCAGAGAATACTCACCTGTGCGCCTCGCTCAAAGACAGCGGCACTGTCCAGGTACTCGAGGTTGAAGAGCAGAGCTCCTATTCAATTACGCTGCTTCCTCCCTCTTTTTTTAAGAAACCAAATAATCTGAAAAGCATGTCAGAATGCACATTCCGAGCAAAGTCCACTTCACAGAACGCTGACCCACAGGAACGACTGACCCAAGCAGCATACACGTGTTAGAGGTATGGGTGCCTACTAACAGCCCAGAATACCACCACATATTCTAATAAACTCAATGAGCAAAAAAAAATTTAGAAAATGTTTCATGCTATGATTTTAATAGTATCATTAATGTCAAAATTACTTGCTATTTAATGAAAAAAAAAAAATGCTGGCCAGCACCGCGGCTCACTTGGCTAATCCTTCGCCTGTGGTGTCGGTACCCCAGGTTCTAGTCCTGGTTGGGGCATTGGTTCTGTCCTGGTTGTTCCTCTTCCAGTCCAGCTCTCTGCTGTGGCCTGGGAAGGCAGTGGAGGATGGCCCAAGTGCTTGGGCCCTGCACCCCATGGAAGACCAGGAGAAGCACCTGGCTAATGGCTTCGGATCGGCATAGCTCCAGCCATGGTGGCCATTTTGGGGGGTGAACCAATGGAAGGAAGACCTTTCTCTCTGTCTCTCTCTCTACTGTCTAACTCTGCCTGTCAAAAAAAAAAAAAAAAAAAGAAAAAAAACGCAAAGCATTAATGAATGTGAAACAAAGTGTAAGTCGCCATTTACCTCTGAGAGCAGCCAGAGGAGAGGAGCTGGATGCCTCCATGACACTGGGGACCCCGTCCTCCCTGCAAGTAAACCCACGGCACCAGGAGGATGCACCGTGTGGCAGGGACAGGAGCCCAACTGCTAACGTCTGAATGTTGATTTCCCCCAAAGTTCAAGGACTGAAACCTGACCCCCCCCCACACACACACACACAACGTGACGGTGCAGAGAAGTGGGTCCTGTGGGAGGCTGGGAGATCATAATGGGGGGATTAGTGCTCTTATAAAAGAGGCCGCAGGGACACAGCTGCCCTGCCACCACTCCTGGACAGGGACGAGGCTCCTCCTACAGGGGGTGGGCCCTAGACAGGTGTGGCATCTGCCAGCACCACCACTCAGACTCCCCAGCCTCTAGAGCCGTAAGAAGTCAATGTCTCCTGTATGTATTAGGCAGTACAGACCAAGGCAGCAACTGGTATGACCAAGAACGAGACTATGAGGACAGAGGCTTCTCCACTGGAAGAGATGACTGACGTGAGGGAGGACCATAGTAGTCACTCAGAACTCTGGGAGGGGTGCACGCAGGGCGGAATCTACTACCAGACACATTCATCCTCGCCGCCAGCATCCCCAAGGCGAGGACTGGGATGTAGTTACCCTCAGACCACACAGGGACCCTGCAGCGCCTTGTGCACAGCAGGTGCTCAACACACATTCATACTGAATCAAACTGCATTTTTAACCAAGGGAAAAGCCAGTGCCTGAGAACTAGCTATTTTAACTTATTAATCTACTTATTTGAGAGATAGCCATTTGTTTGTTTACTTCCCAAATGCCTTCAATGGCCGGGGCTAGGCGAGGACGAAGCCAGGAGGCAGGAACTCAACACACATCTCCCACGCAGGTGGCAAGGACCCAACTACTGGAGCCATCACCTTCTGCTTTCCCTGGTGTGAATAAGGAAGCTGCATTTGGAAGCAGGGCCAGGATTCGAACCCCAACACACCCATAGGGGATGTGAGTATCTTAGCCATTAGGCCAAGTACCTGCTCCCAAGGTGTTTTAGGAAGAGGTATCCTAGGTGAACAGCCTTTGTAGCAAGTAAGAGGACTGATCACGAGCTTGGAGCAGCTGTGGATCTGAGACCAGGTGAGAAGATGTAGCCTCAGGTAGAAGTCTCGTAAACCAGGCATCAGGTGCACACAGCACCTACGGAAGAGGAGGACAGGCATCCTGTCTCCTCCTTGAAGTTTCTTTTTTCTGTTCTTTACCTTTAAAAGAAAATCACTCCTTAGTTCTACTACTTCTACATTCGATTTTTTTTTTAAGATTTATTGATTTACTTGAAAGTCAGAGTTACACAGAGAGAGGAGGAGAGGCAGAGAGAGAGAGAGGTCTTCCATCTGCTGGTTCACTCCCCAGTTGGCTGCAATGGCTGGAGCTGCGCCGATCCAAAGCCAGGAGCCAGGAGCTTCTTCCGGGTCTCCCACATGGGTGCAGGGGCCCAAGCACTTGGGCCACCTTCCACTGCTTTCCCAGGCCATAGCATAGAGCTGGATGGGAAGTGGAGCAACCAGGACACAAACCAGTGCCCATATGAGATGCCGGCACTGTAGACGGTGGCTTTACCTGTTATGCCACAGCACTGGCCCCCTACATTTGATATTTTCTTGACCTCTGCAAATCCACCAAGTTAACTCCCAGTATCACTAAGAACTTGTATCCCATGAAGTGCAAGCAATGTAGATCACAAACACTTCTCTGAGTATCTCACTGTTTCTATTTCTCATCATCTCATCATCAATTGCAGGTCCTACTGTAATGGTGTGTCCTTAATTAAACCTAAGTTTCTGGCCATTTTGTTTAATGCAACAACTCATGACCACGCCCTTGGGTTTTCAGCACCACTATTGTTACAGCAGGCTATCTGGGAGAACATCATAGCACTCACATCCCTAAAGGAGACAAATGCCATGTTGCCTGCCTTTCTCCTCTGCTCAGCACTCTCATTTCAGCCCCCAGGGCTGTCTGGCACACTCAGCTGTAGTACCAGGATGGAAGACACAAGGTAGGTCCCCAGAGACGCGGTGCCAGCGAGTCACTGCTTCCCCTCCTCTCACGGCAGGCAGAACGACACTTTGGCACGAGTGTGCACAAGGTGGCAATTAGAAACATGGCACGTCTCAGAAACCACCGCTCCGGAAGAACGCAAGAAGAGGCGATGACTTCTCTTTCTCAATATGTGGTAATTTTTAGATTTCAAAGGAATAATAGATGGCTACACTCTATGAAAGGATTTGATTTGCAGCCATTGCTTTTATTTTCCTGATTCTATTAATGCCAGGTTTGTAGGCCGTAAGCACAGGGCCAGGTGTTTTCTTCTTATTTAGTACTCCCTGGACAGTTATTATCTGTATCAATTTTCTTTTATCCAGATCAATTCTATTAAAAATATGTGCCTTTAAGTCACTATATTTTATTTCACTGAAATATTGGTTAGAATTGCATGCTTTGAGAGTCAATCTAAGGCACCTTTAAGCCAATGAGTTATTTTTAAAATATGAGTTGTTTCTGACTATAAAAATAATTCAGGTTCACGTTAAGCATCCACTGGAAAAGAGCAAAAACAAAGAAAATAACACACAAGTTATTGCCACAAGTTTAATCAAGTTAAGTTCTGGCAATAATAGATCATGAATTTATAAAACTGGAATCATCATCTACTGTTTTACATACTAATTTTTAAGTTCACATCTCATGAACATTTTCTCTTGACATGAATTCTTCTTTGAAATCATGTTTTAAGGCCATATTTTTTCCAGTGCTGTCAAACTCTGATACACGTTCCTGGTCACAATCTTTTTTAAAAAACTGACGAATATGAACTCATATCTGTGTCCTTTCTCATATCAACTTCAAAATTTCATTGGAAATTAGCCCACTTATAATTATCATACTCATTTTAAGTTCTGAACTTGTCTACTGACTGCTAACCACTTGAATTTTCTCAAAAGAGACTTCTTTTGCCAATCAAGCGAAGACAAAAACACCACTGCTAAGAGCAGGCATTTATTTGCCCTCGTGGTTAAGATACCCGTCGCCCACCATGGAGTAACTGGGCTTCAGTCCCGGCTCCACTCCCAGTCCCAGCTTCTTGCTAGTACGAACCCAGGCAGACAGCAAGTGACAGCCTCTGCCACCCACCTGGGAGCCCTGGATTGAGCTCCAAGCTCAAGGTTTTGCCTGGTCCAGCCACAGCCATTGCAGGCATTTGGGGTGGGAACCAACACATGAGACGTGTCTCTTTCTCTCCCGGCCTGTTGCTTTCTGTCTACCTCTCAAATAAATAAAATGACTTATTTTTTAAATGCCAGAACTTTCTGTTGCTGATTTACTGTTCAGGATGCAGGCCATTCAATGCCCCAGAGTTGTCATCCTTGCACGAGGCCCTTCCTCAAACCAGGGGAGCCACACACAAGCAGACAAGAGCAATGTGGGCCCAAGCTACCACCTTCTGGAATTCAGTCTGGAGTTGTAAAGCAAACCAACCAGAAGAGCATAAGCCTAGGAGAAATGCAGCGCAGCTCATTAGGTAACCACAGACACTCCCGTGGCTCTACTCGGATGTCTGGGTTTCACTCTGGCACTTCACTACTGCAAATACCCCTGATGTCTCTCCAGGTCTGCTGTTCCAACTTCCCTCCCACTATGGACCTAAGGTAGTGGGTTTACTACAAATGGGTGGAAAACTCAAAACTCAGAGCATTTAACTTGTCATAAAACTGTACACCAAGCAATCAGGAAGAGAACTATGAAAAATAAAAAAATGGAAAATCAGAAAGGACAGGGGAAAAAAAAACTTTCCAAAGTGAAGACAGGGAGGTGACAGCAGCAGAGGAAACGGAGGGCCTGTGTGCTTGCTGAGTCAGGGTCACTCACCGACAATGACCCAGCAGGCTGCCGCATTCTGGCACGCTCCCCGAGAGACAGGACATAACCTCTGTCCCATGTCTAAGTAACTCATCCACACTCCACGTACACCATCAGCCGTACACAGGATAATCTGCAAATGGCTTTAATGAAGACCCACGTCTCAGCCCTCCTAAGAATTATTCATGTGTGGGCAGCATCAGGATACAACCCTAAGACCTTAGAAAAGTGTTAGATAAAATCCAAGTTCTGCCCAGTCAGGATAGCCCAGTACCCTTGTGTAATTAATTCATAGTCATCATCCACACCAATGGCAGAGAAAGCAGAGCCAAATAAAGCCTGCTCTATACCAGGTCTATGGAAACCATTCTACTTTGAACAGCTTTTCAATAATCCATACAAAAGATGATCCCCACGTATCCTGGTCACGTCTGGGTTTTTTCCCCCTTAATTGAAAATGATACAATTCTTCCTCATTTTTTTTTTTTTAGTATATTACTTCTGAGTTGTTTTATTTTCAAAGATTGATTGATGGACTAATTTGAAAGACAGCAATAGAGGAAGAGACAAGAGACAGATGGAGATCTTCCCTCCAGTGGTTTACTCCCCAAATGCCCACGACAGCCAGGACTGGGCCCAGTCAAAGCAAAGAGCCACAGACTTCATCCAGGTCTCCCACGCAGGTGGCAGGGACTCAAGCACTCAGGTCATCTTCTGCTGCTTTCCCAGGCTTGTTACAAGGAAGCTGGATCAGAAGTGGAGCAGCCGGGACTCAAACCAGTGCTCCAATATGGAATGCCAGCATCGCAAGCAGCTGCTTCACCCACTGCTCTGCACAGTGGCCTCCTGTGCACTGTTCTAAAGTACCTTTGTTATTACTGTTAATGTTAATAATATCAAATAACTGACAAAATCTCTGCTACCTTGAAGGTTGACCTTCAAGGGTCTATGTTGTTGACTGCCTGAAGAGCAATGCAGTGCGGAGGGGTCTCTTTATCTTCTGTCTTCAAAAGGGCCAGAAGGCCAAAAAAAAAATTGTAATTATTCGGGAAGTTCGGGTAAGAGAAATTCACTTTTCCCTGAATTCTTTGTATAAAGAGGCCTTGTGAGGCAGAGGTACTCAGGTACCTGTTCTGCACTGGTCTGAATTTAATTAAAACAAGAAAGGGGGAAAATGCTGTCAGGGAAGCAGCTTTCAGGAAGTTTAGGGTTTTGCAACAGCACTACACAGCTCCACAAAGTGCCAAGCCGAGCACAGAAAATAATCCAAATAACATTAGTTTTAATTTCACTCATTTTGGCATAAATCCACTTCACAAAGCCTGTAAAACACTGGTTTGCAAGCACGAGAAAGAAAAGCGGTTGCCTCTTCTCACATAAAATAAAACAAAATATAAAGGTATGTTCCTCCAAGATTTTGAGAGTAGGCGTTGTTGTCGCATTTTTGTTTTAGTTTTTTATTTTTTAATTTTACAACATGTTATAAGATGTCTCACATATTTAAAATGTCAAACTTCACATGCATAAATCAAAACTTCGCAAAGTCCCTCATAAATAAGTGCAATTACGTGTCAGTCAACAAAATAAATTACTTTCTAAAAATGTCAGTCTTCAAGTGTTACGGCGACAATGACTGGAGTTGAAATAACATGGAAGGTGAGCACACACACAGTGCATCTCAGATTGATATATGGGTATCAATCACTCTGATGAAACAAGTCATTGGCGTGTCTGCAGGAAAGCCATCTATGAAGCCTTCAAAATCAGGCCCGTGTAGGAAATTTTAATAATGAAACTCATCACCTTCACTTGGCTTCCACTTCCAGTTTCGGGCAAAATGCTTGTTTTTAATACGCTATGAAATATCACATACACAGAGGCCTGAGCTGAGCGCGCAGGCGGCGCTAAGAGCAAACCTGAGATATTGCCTAAATGCATCGTGCTCTGCAGGGTAACCCACAGGGTCACTCACATGCTATGATTCCACAGACAGGAAAAAGGCTGAATAGCAAAGGGAAGAGGCGTATTAATAAATCTAGAAACCTAAAACAAAACAGTGTATTAATCCCATCTGTTCCACTTCTCTACTGCCCACCAGCACCCCCAGCCCCATCAGAAGGATCCAGTTAATCCCCAGGAACTGCCTGCTGCCTGAGATTCGTGCCAGAACACTTCAGAGCCCCGTTGCTGGCCGGGTGATTTTACAGCTCCCTGGTGCTGAGCGCCGGCAGAACGGGTGTACAGTGTGTGAGCAGGAGAGATACAACCACCCTGCTGTGTGCACCAGTCCATTTGCACTGGCTCTCACACAGAAAACAAATTGCAGCCTCTCACAAAGGGGCCCCTTTCTGCACTAGCAACCCTGAAAAATGCAGGCAAAAACGAGTAAATCAGGCAACCTCACATCAGGAGGAAAAAAAAAAGAAAGAAAGAAATGGCTATGACTCCAACAGCTGCTCTCATAATTAAGAACAGATTTCATTGCTAAACTCTTGCTAGTTACGTCTGCAGCAAAACAAATACACAGATGTGAGGCATTCACGTACACGAGACTTTACTGGGTAACCAAACCAAATTTACCTTTTCTGTTTTGAAATAGTCCCTTAAAAATATCCTCCAGTCAATGATCAAGTGCAAGGCAATGTCTCAACGTTGGTACAACCGTATTTCTGCTGTCGTCTTGCAACTCAATTTGTTTTGGCTTTCTACCAAATCCACTTTCTTTTCACATATTCAGGGTTGCAACGGACTGCCATGGACACGACCTCTCTCAACTAACGAAAATGCGCTGCCCGTTTCTCTCACTCATAAAAATTTGTGAGATTTACTGCCACCTCATTTATCCATCATGTTTTAAAAGGCAGCACGGCACAGGCAGGAAAAGGAATCACATTTGACCTTTGTAAAGGTAGGCTGGTGAGAAGTTAAATCAGAGAAACACAATTAGTGGAATGACAAGGAACAGTGACAGGAGAAACGGGAAATTAACGGGCGGCCACTCCAGTGCCACGAGGAAGAGCAGCCAACAGCCCACAAAACGACACAGATGAGTCTCACAAACAAATGGTGAACGAAAGAAGCCAATCACATACAGGGTGAATAATTATTTTGCTGATAGAAGTCAACAGAGTGATCGCTTCTCGGCCTTTTGGCTAAGATCAAGTGTAGAAGTCAACAGAGTGGTCAACCGTGGGTCAGTGGGGTGGTCCCTGATGGGGCTTCTGTGGGTGTGGCCACGCTTAATGGCCATGTGTCCTCATCCGAGCAATGGGTACACATGTAAGCTTGAAAAATTCTCCAATATGCCAGAAAGCTTGCAGAAAATGGAATTAAAAGATAAGTCTGCTTCAGTGCAAAAAAGATCGACCTCCATGCCCACAAGGGTCTTTAAAAAAGTCACAGGAAAGACAAAAAAACTGGGCAAGAATCGCAACTTTTTTTTTTTTTTGCATCAAAGTAAACTTACATTTTAATTCTATTTTGTCCGTGAGCCTTCTGAAGTATCCCCATTTACTTAGGATCAGTCTTCCATAAATGAATGGCGCTTCCATAAGAAGGAACCCACAGGCACCATGGTGGGCTGCAGCGGGTGAAGCAGCCTCTTGCAATGCCGGCATTCCACCTGGGAGCTTTGTTTCAAGGCCCAGCTGCTCCACTTCTGATCCCGCTCCCTACTCATGTGCCTGGGGAAGCAGAGGAAAATGGCCCAAGAATGTGGGTCCATGGCATCCACATGGGAGGTTGGAGGGAGTTTCTGGCTCCTGGCTTCATATCCTGGTCCAGCCACGGCCATTTAGGAAGAGAACCTGTAGATGGAAGATCCTTTCTCCTGCTCTCTCTCGCTCTCTCTCCCTCCATCTAATAACTCAATCTTTTAAAAGTGAATCAAAAGCAACAGGTAAGGCATGCATTGCATTGCATTATTTTCAGCATCTCTTCGCAATGCTTGCTCAGCATGTTTAGCCGCTGCCTTTTCAAGTGCCGTAGTCTATCCTGGGTACACAGATCCTCATGCCCCTGTAGCAACAGTGTCCATATCAATGATCTTTAAGCCACAAGTTGTAGCTTCTAAATGAACTGGCCAAGAAAAATTAATAGCACAGTGATCTAAGAGATCACTTTGTCTAAAAACCATAAAATGATTTTCCTCCCAAGATACCTGAACAAATAATTTTTACTGTGTTATCACTACTATAATTTAAGCCAATGTTCAATAAAATGTGATTCTAAGGTCATTTATAAACAGACTTACTGTCTGGTTTACCTATGGAGCCGTAATCCATACCGAAATTCACAGCTGAATAAATGAGAATAAAGACAGAAAACTCAAGACAATCCCTGCTCCAGATGACTTGGTAGTTTCTAAGATCCTGAAGACTTAACACTAAATCAGAACACACGCAGTGCAGAGCTCAGAGAGGTGGACTGGCATTTAAACAGTGGCGTGTGCATTCAGAAGCGCACTTTCCCAGGTCCAGATGAAGATTTTGAGTAACCACTCGGCTGTTTGAGTCCCTGGAGAAACAAACTCAGGACACAGGTTGTGGCTGTTGACCATCAGGGGGGTGAGAAAGCACGAGGGGCTCTCTCTACGCTCCATCCCAGTTAGGTCTTCAGAGAGAGTGAGGGTTCATGGTTACAGACATAATCACACACACTTCGCTCTGAGTGGCTTCCCAGCTAGGACTTCTTTACTCTAAGAGGAAGGGCTCTCTGACCTCTCCCTTTTTGTTCCCTCATCTATTTCAACATTGTTGCAACAGCTGGATTCCCTTCTGATAGCTGGATCCTTTGCAGTCTTTACTGCTTAAACCATTAAACCTAAAAAAGAGGGTGGTGCAGACTTTATACACAGGTTTGCATTCATCTATTTGGGGTCCTCACTGATAGGCGCAAAGTCCTGGAGAATTTCTGTCCAGGACAACAAAACCCTCCACCAACGAGGTTGCTCAAGTGATCTGAGGCAGCCCTCGTGGAGTCTGCTGTCCGTCACGAGACTTGCACACTACACAGACGCTCGTCCACATCTACCCACAGACCCGCCCATGAGTGCTGGTGTGACACAGAGCTGGGGGCCCAGGGCAGCGCTGGGCTATTTTTAATTTGTTCTTGACTCTAGCTGCAATAAGCTTGTATTGTGGACTTTGACTTATGCCTAACCATGTGCATTTGTGTTTTTTAAAGCCACCATTTGAGGGAACTAGGTCTGTACCCTTATTCAGATTGTAAGCTTTGCAAGTCCTATTCGCTCTCAGGGTATAGACACTTTCCCAAAGAAAGGATCTCTCTATGAGCTTACACTGGCAACACCCATATATTTTTAAAACGTATTCTCTGATGTTTAAGAACTTAATGTCCGGCCAGAACCCTGACAGGATGTAAGATCTAAAGTATACTGCATTCTCCATCTCCACTCTTGGCTAATGCTTGCTTAAAAAACACCATGAACTTTCATGAAAAGAACTGCTATGAGATTTTTTAAAAGCTTTTTTTATTTAATTCAACATTAATTTATGATGCACCTGCACATTAAGCACTACACTCAGTGCCTAGTATAGAAAAATGAATAAGAGAAGGTGCCAGCCCTCTTAGGAGCTCACAGACCAATCAAAGAGGTGGCTATGTGAACCTAATTAAAATACACAGATGCATGGCTGCATGGAAGGAAGGATGGAGGGAAGGCAGGAAAGAGGGAAGGCAGGGGAGGAGAAGAGGAGGAAGGGGAGGGGGAGGGGGAAGAGGGGAGGGAAGAGGGAGAAGAAGAAAGAAGGGGAAGAGGGAGGAAGGGAGAGACAAGCCAGAGGCAGGCAAAAGGAGACGTGATGGGGAAAGCAACTCATTCCATGCAGATAGAACGGGTTTGCGGAGGAAGTGGTAACAGAAGGTTCAGGGATCATTCACCTGGACAGGTCGGGGGGTGTAGGTGCAGATTTCCCGTGTGCAGAAACACACAACAGAAGCATGAAGATGTGAAAGCACTCGCTGTCTCAGGGGGGCAACCATTAGGTTCTGGCTCGCTCTTGTGTGGTGCAGTGTCTCGAGCTACAGCTAGAGGGGTTCTGATGTCAGACTGTGAACATTCTGTTTGCTGGGCCCAGATCTCCAGATTATTGTTTTTATAGGTCAGTATTTGCTAGCATGTGTTTCCCAGAATACAGATTTTATGAGTTGCTTGGGGGCGGGGGAGGGAATCTTGCGGTCAAGCACATTTGCAAAAATGCTGCATTCTATGGTATCCTTTCTGAGGTTCCTAATACACACTGGTATCGGGAGGGCTGAGAAGTCCAACAGAGAAGCCGGTTTATCCCGAGTATGATTGTCACAGAGCTGCGAGTATTGCTCCAAATCAAATTCTGCAGAACGCACAAGGGAGACCCTGACCCCACCCTGGGGAGCGGGAACTGCCGGAGCACGAACAGAGCGTGATCCGACGTATTCTCTCCTTTTCCGTGCTACAGAAAACATCTTTCGTGGCAGTGTGTGTCTGGTTGTGATACAGAGGTCGAACTACGCTTGGAAGAGAACAATGGCGAGAAGCCAAGTGGCAATGAAACACAGGCCTGAGGGCCCCACTTGGGGACTTCCTAAGAGGAAATGAGAAGAATCAATGATGCAATCAAGGTGGAATGACCTGAAGGTTGAGTGGAAAGCCTTCCTTTAACCAAGACCCAGGACTGGGGAGGAGCAGCCTGCTCTGCAGAAGAGGCGGCAAGCTCAGTGCCTGCCAAGCGTCCATGGACACATCCAGAAAACTCTCTGAAATACGGTTTCTCGGCCCAGCAGCAAGCTTGCGATGAGAGACACACCCAGGCATCATACATACAGACTGTACGGAAAGTACAGAAAGTCAGCAGGACCAAGGCCTTCTGGGAGAATACCCAGGGCCACCAGGCAAGGCACACAGAAGGCCAACATTCCAGTGTATAAAAGGGATTGCCAGTTGACGGACAGCAGGCATTCCTGGACACCAGGCTCGTTCTGTATTATCCACAGCAGAATTCACTCTAGGGGTATTCTTACTTATTTTCAGCCTACTGATGTGTATGTATTTTCAAAAATATTATTTGAAATGCAGAGCAATAGACCACACACATACAGAGAAAGAGAGAGAGAAGGATCGATCTTCCATCCAACAGTTCATTTCCCACATAACAGCTGGGACTGGGACAGGCCAAAGCCAGCAACATGGAATTCAATCCCAGTCTCCTCCACAGGTGCCAGGGACTCAAGTCTTGCGTCATCATGTGCTGCTTCCTAGGACGCGTATTCACAGGAAGCCATAACGTGGCCAGGACTCACATATCCAATCAGGCACCCTGGTGTGGAATGCGCGACTTCAGCTGCTGTGCTAAAGGCCCACCCCTTGTGTTCCACTGTTAATGCTGGTTTTGGTACAGACTGTAAAGGAACCAGAATATGGCTGGAGAATGGGGTCTGATTAAACACAGCTGCAATGCCAAGGCACTCAGGAGAACTGACCAAAGCCATGAGGCCAGTCAGCCTCATCTGTTTCTGGTCTAACAACCTGAGGGCCAGGCATGGGGGGGCACGGAAGGACAGAGGGAGGGGAATGAAGCCTTGAATGTCATTCATGAACTGCAGTGAAAATTACTTTTTAAAAATCCTATGGCAAAGAAAGTTGACAATTAGTTCAGAACACATTTTCATTCATCTTACTGTCTCTAAATCACAAATACAATCAGCTAGCCCACTGGAACGGTGGGGTCATGAGCAGATATTAGAAAAGCATCTTGCTGGGGTCTCCTGTTCTCTCTCCACTTGGATTGTGCCGCTCAGAGCATTCACAGCATCAGCTGTTGTTGAATTGTGTTTCCTGGGGACGCCAGCGGAAGGAGCCTGTGTTCCCGCAAGCATGGGCACGGACAGAGAGATCCTGACCAGGGTCCTAGTGGCCCTCGCCATCATCCAGCAGGCACTGCACGGTCCTGAACGTGACTGAGGCCCGGTCCTCACTCAGAGAGCAGACGCCCGGGACACGGAGGAGGGAAAAGCTTACTGGAGCAAGGTTCCTGTGTCCATCACCCCACCACAAGTGGACAGGAGGAAGTCCTTAAACACTTCAGCCAACAACAGCACGTCCCAGCCCTCCTAGGAAATGAAGCAGGGTTTGTGCCTCTGGCGAGGGAGGGAACCTTCAAGGGTTATGAAATTGTTGCACAACAACGTGAATCCCTAACATGACTGAAGTATATCCTTAGAAATGGTTAGGATGGTACATTTTTATACTGTGTGTTTTTTTCATCACAATTTAGATTTTTTTAAAAATTGTGAACTTATCTTTACATTATTTAACGTTTGTCCCTACTGTGTGTGCTAGGGAAGAGAGAGGCTGACAACTTTTTGAGCTGGGAAGGAAGAGTTGAAGCTAGATGATGAATCAATATTGCTGCTCAGGGCTTATGAAACAGAAATTGACCGGACAGGCATTCAAAAGCTAGGAAAGCAGGGTGGGGGGGAAGGGTCTGAACTAGCAGGTCAGACGCTGGTTAGGGTATCTGCATCCAATAGAATGCCTGCTCCAGTTCTGGCTCTGGCTTCCTTCCAGCTCCCACGCATGTGCGCTCTGGGAGGCACTGGTGATAGCTTCCTATCACCCCTGGGGAAATCTGGATTGGGTTCCTGGTTCCCATCTGTGGCCCAGCCACTGCAAGCATTTGTGAGAGTGAACCAGTGGGAGAGTTCTCATCTATCTCTGTGTGTGTCTGTCTCTCCAATAAAGAAATTTTTAAAAGTTAGAAAATCAGTATGCAAGCGCCATATTTTAACTAGGAAGGCAACATTAAGATTTGGAAGAAAGCATCCATAGTCATTTTGAGACACTCAATCAGTAAGGCATGAGAGAAGAAGAATGGTACAGGCCGACGCCATGGCTCAATAGGCTAATCCTCCGCCTTGCAGCACTGGCCACACCAGGTTCTAGTCCCGTTCGGGGCGCCAGATTCTGTCCCGGTTGCTCCTCTTCCAGGCCAGCTCTCTGCTATGGCCCAGGAGTGCAGTGGAGGATGGCCCAAGTGCTTGGGCCCTGCACCCCATGGGAGACCAGAAGAAGCACCTGGCTCCTGCCATCAGAACAGCGTGGTACGCCGGACGCGGTGGCCATTGGAGGGTGAACCAACGGCAAAAGGAAGACCTTTCTCCCTTTCTCTCTGTCTCTCTCTCTGTCCACTCTGCCTGTCCAAAAAAAGAAGAAGAAGAAGAAGAAGAAGAAGAAGAAGAATGGTACAGAGAGAGAAGAACCCAAGGGGACTCCAGGCTAACAGGTTTCAGCAGGAATGTGGAACCCACTCTTACGGTCAATTTGAGCTTAAACAAATACAATGAAAACACAGGGAAGCAGTCGGAGACAGACCACAGTCTGCCTGCTACTTAGCCACGAATGCCCTCAAGGTGCCAACCTGTGGTGTGTGCCAGCAACAGGAGCCACCAACTCAGAGGAAGCTCAACTAGAATCAGCCCTTCGTCACCAAGGGAGCTGCCACGTTTTCCCCCCCGAGAGGTCTCCCTGCTCGCTCTTCCCTGCGTGGTCTTCGCGTGAACGCTACTGGTTCGAGAAGGGATTAACAGAGAAAGGTAAAAACCTTTGAACTTCAAATCTGACGACGACAAAAAAAAAAAAAAAAAATCGAGAGGATGAAAGTCTTCCCTGAAATTCTGCCTTGCTCTAAGAGGAACCAGAGCAGAACTGAGAAAAATCAGGTCCCTCACCAGCGTTCTGCCTTTGGGAGCCTGACAGTGGAGCACCTTTCTTCCGTTGTGGATGTGGGCACAGCAGTCTGCATGGAACTCTCCTGCCGGGGTCTGTACAAAAAGGTCGCTTGGTGCTTCTGGATCAGTCTCTGTGCCACTCCTTTTGAGAAAGCAGCAGGTGAAATACAGCTCTGCTGGTCAACACCTACGGGGCCTGCGAGTATCTCCTCTCCACCCCCAGCCCCGGGAGGCAAGGGCTGCGTCACATCATCGTATGACGCTGGAGAATCTTGCCGCGATGTACAGTGTTTAAATAAAGAACATGGAAGAGAAGGCTCAGGGTTTTAATTAAAACATTCGGTACCTTATCACTAAATGTTTCAGTCTTGCAGGATTTAATAGGACATACCCACTTATATGAAGCATAGCCAATTTCCAGGGAGGGAAAAAACAGGACTTGGCAAAGTAAAATAAATTTATTTTCATTAGAATATATACCTTTCCACTATCTTATCTCTCTCCTTTAAATTTAACCTTCAACATTTATTTTTCATTTAAAACGTGGGCATGTTTTAATTTCCAATCCAAGGCTATTATGGTTTACTAAATAATTGATTTTATTTTTTTACTTCTGTAAGCTACTTAATCTGTGACATACAGCTTAGGGGAGAAATGCAGTCATAAAACCTGTTGGTATAAAGATAAGCAGTTTATTTAATATCTAATTAAATGTGGTCACCAGAGAAATCACAGCTTATGAAACTTTATCAGGAAAAGATTAATCCATTTCAGGCTTAACCCAAATGTCGTAAGAGAACTCATGAATTTAGATAGGAATCCACTTACTATCCAAAGACATTTTCATATTGAGTAAGAAAAGCCTATATTACTGGCTATATTTATACTTACTTCAATCAAATTTATATATTTCACAGCTATCATTGATTTCAGGGGCAATTATCAAGCTAAATAATATAATGGGGAGCTTTTCTGTAAAAATTTCTAGACTCTTCTATAATATATTGTGAACTGTTTATATCCTTTTCAGAAATTCAAAACAGAACTCAAAAACAATTCTGTAGCCAATAAATACTGAACATTTGTTACACACTAGCCCCAGGCACTAGGGAAATGCTGAGGGGCCCACACTGCCTTCCTTGGAGGGGCTCATGGAGCCATGAAGAGAGAAGCCCTCAGCAACCCACCACTGACACCACACGTGACTGCTGCGGGGCGGGAGCTGCTAGCGACTTCTACAGTAACGAAGGCACCACCAGGACACTCGGGGACTCGCTCTGCCCAGGGGCATGTCATGCTCATGGTTCCTGCCCCTTCCACGTTGCACCTGGAACCTGCAGTACACACCTGCCCATTTCCTGCCCCTCCTCCCAAAGCGAGAAAGGCACAGGACCTGGGGCCAAAGGCTTTCCACACCTGTCCCAGTGCTTCTCTGGCTCTCTTTCCAGACATGGCCAAGCAGGAGGTACTGTGATGGAAGGTGACATTTGCCACAACAAGAACCAAAAGGTTCAGCCCAAGGAGCCCAAGAGCCAGGGCATCTGCCTAAGGCTATATGGGTTTCCGGCCAGACGAACCAACTGCACCTTCAACTAGGCTGTGCTTAAAGGGTGACTTAGCCATACCACGTGGCCACACCCCCGTCCCTGTCCCTGTTCCGGATGACCCAGAAGACGAAGCTTCCTGGCCTGCAAACCTCAGCTGAGGTCGCAGGGACCATAAGGGATGACATTCAGGTTCAGGAAGTGCCCAAGCTGAAGGTCGTTGCAAGGGTGGAGAGCTGTTCCAGCATGTTGGCAAGGCCCCGGGAACCCCCACGTCCACACCAACCCCTAAGTCTGCTCCAGCACACCAGAGGCAGAAAGGGCAGCTGTGGCTGCAAAAACTCACCCCGTGTTCTGTGCTGTTAATAAAAATGTTTTGGATGGTGGAAAGAAAGAAAGGAATAGGACCCATTATGGGTCACGTGGATACTTTTAACAGGAATGCCAATTAGTGCAGCTATTATGGAATACAGTAACAGAGTCAGGAGGTTCCTCCAAAGGAAAAAAAAAAAACAAAAACAAAAAACAGAAAACGATCACCTCCGGTCAGCTCCCTGTGATCCTGCCACCCCGCTGCTAGGTGCACACACAAAGGAAATGCGCTCAGCACGCTGAAGACACCTGCACATTTCCAAGCTCTCTGCAGCGTTAAAGATACAAAGTCAACCTCACTGCCCATCAACAGGCCAAGACACAAAGCAATGTGGCATGGATGCAGACCGAGTCTTACTCAGCCATAAAAAAGGTATGAGGTCCCGTCACTGGAAGGAACCCGGATGAGCCTGCAGGACATTTGCTAGTGAAGTGAGGCACCGAGACACCAACACTGACTGCATGGTTTCACTTACAGGTGTAAGCTCAGAAAGCTGACCTCAACACGCAAAGAGTGGCTACCAGAGGCTGGGGGAGGGAGGGCGCTAGTCAGTGGGCTGGACAAATGCATTCTGCTGTTGTAGAACACGTGGAGGGGCTAGGCGAATGCCAGCTCCCTGACTTCCCAAATATCTAGCAGAGAGGAGGCTGACCTGCCTCACCACAGGGAAATGGCGAAACGCATGAGGTGACACGCGGCCCACCCTGATCTGAACAGCACACAATATACACACACAACAGCCCACTGCAATCAGTATGGCCAAGCAGGGAGAAAAGAGTGACCCTGAGGTGGCCGAGCAACAAGGGACAGGCACCCACTTCCACGACAGATGTCCTAGCTCAGAGCCTGCGTCACCACCTCAGACGGTGCTGGCAAAACTCCCCTCTTCTCTCAAAGCCACTGATACTTGGAGTCCATCATAAAATGCAACCCAATGCTCGATTACCGTGTAACAGAGTTATTTGTTTTCCTAAGGATTTTTGGTGCTTAGAAAAGTCCACCTTAAAAGGAAGAACCAAACAGTGAAGAAAAATTCAATGCCTAACTTTTCCATGAAAAACAAAACCTCAAATTGTGACAATAAATTCATCTTATAATTAACACAATCAACTATAATTAAATCTTATACATTCTAAGAATGATTCAAATGCTCATTGGAGATATAATTTTTATGATCGCATGATAAAACTTATTCTAAGTATTAGAAAATTAATTTAAAACTAATTTCTCAAACTAAACAAACTACCTTAAAAAAAAAAAAAAAGCAGAGGTAGTAGGAAACAGTTTAAACGCCAAAAATGTAATCACTGATGTGGGAAAGGCTTAGGAAAATAATAGCAAATTCAGCTGAAAAAAATACGGACCACAACAATTAGAAAGGAACTAACATATGAACAATACAAACTAGTTAACATAAGGGCAATTCCCTTAAGGGACAAATCAAAAACACCACTTGGAAATACTTATTGAGAAAATTTATGAACTGGAAGAACAAACTGATCAGCAGACTGGAAGAACACAGGAGGTTTTAAGAAATGCTTAAGGTTGAGGCACATTTTGGTAAAGCTGCAGAAATTTAAAGAATTTTTCAGCCATCCAAGGAGAAACGGCAAGTCACCTACAAGAAGTAGCAAGATGGGTAAATAAAAAGAATAGACAGCAAAGCTTAGCAGAGGCGCAACATTTCATTATACGAGAGAGAGAGAGAGAGAGAGAGAGAGAGAGAGAGAGAGAGAGAGAGAGAGATGGAGGGAAGGAGCAAGAGAGGGAGAAGGAGAGGGAGGAGAGAGAGGGAGGTGAAAGAAGAAATACAAAATGCTATATGGAATAAGGCTCATCTCCTATCTATGCTGTTTTCTGAATTGGGATTTAAATTGATATTTAAATTTCATTTTTGTTATTTAAAAAAGCACATAACCTGTTGATAAAAACAATCAGTAATTAAACAGGAAAATATCAAAATTACATAGAAAGCAAATATGCCAAGATTTTAGCGTTGATCAGTTTCCAAAGATGATGGCTAGTAAGAGTAACTGGCAGGAGAACAAGGAGAAGATAACGCTCTAGGTCTAAGCAAAGACAAAATTTTTTTTAACAAACTGATATGCTTAGGGACTAGCAGGAGGTCTGGTAGTGTAGAGTAAATGCCCAGGTCAGACTATATGCTATGCTAGAATTCATTCCAGTTTTTATTCTTTTTAACATTTTTTATTACTATACAGAGAACAGATTTCATGTATTTCATTGGTACAATTCTAAGAAAACCATACTTCCCTCCTTCCCTCTCTCCCTCCCTAAGTCCCTTCCATTTTTTATTTTTTGCAAAAACGTAATTTCCATTTACTTATGATCACAGTCTTAATGCGCCACTCATAACATTCAACTAGTTTGTATTCTTTCGTTTTGCCACTGATCCACCAAACATCATTCGAACCACCCTAATACTGCCTGCACTGACACCATAAGAATTTAGAAGCGGGCTCTCTGACAGGTCGAGGAGTCCGAGGGATTGGCAGGACTTAGCTTAGGTGCTGAACAAAGTGGCAGGTGTTTTTAAGGATCCCTACCTATAGCAAGAATATGTGGGGTACTTATTTTTTTCCTTGTAAAATTATAAACAAACAAAAGTCCAATAAATCTGACAATTTGAAAAAAGAAACATATCAAAGTAAGTCCCAGATGGATAACCTATCTGCTTCTTCATGGCTTCATATATTAGATTTAACTCATATATCATGGGAACATCTAATAAGAAGCAAAAGAGAAAAAGAAACAAAATTTAATTACTCCGCTAAGAAATAGTTTAATCAACAAATTGGAGATATTTATAATATTACTTAGGAAAGGTCAACTTTCTTAATATTTAAAAAAATTGCTTTAATCCAGTTTTTAAAATCTAAATATTTCTTTTTTTTAATCCTTTTATTATTCTTTTTTAACAAACGGCCCCAGGGATAGGGGACCAGGGGAAGGAGGAGGAGGGGAAGCGAGGCACCAGCCCCACAACCCCTCCACACCCACCCCTTTCCCCTTTATATAAAATCTAAATATTTCAACAATGACACAAAAAAGTTCACAAAATTGTAACTGATTATCTTTTGCTCATTTTGAAATGATAAATTAGACACCTAAAATTTTTTCTTTGAAACAAATCCTATCTACACACAAAATTTACTTATGAGTCCATTCATTACAGAATAATATAAAATGGGGGGGGAGGGATCCCTTAAAACAGCTTAAATGCCCAACAAAAAGTTTTTTAGGTAAATTACAGTGTGGCTTACATAAATACATTATGGGATAAAACCATTAACACTGGCCATCTAAAGAGAGGTGACCATGAAGCACCACGCACCACGCATTGCCAAAGACCGCTCAGTGACAAGGCAGAGGGCGAGGAAACGTGTAGAAACCACTGGAACAACTGCATATAATATTGTATCTCAATTCAATGAATAGAAAAAAGCCACATGACTCTATACTAAAATGTTAAATGTGATTATTTCTAAATTATAGGAGCACATGTGATTTTTTTCATTTTAACATTAATATTACCCAAATTTTTACAGTTTTTCAAAATCTTTGCTGTTCTTTACAGCAAAACCACCCTGCAAACACTTGCCTATGTGTAACATTTCTAACTCCTCTACTTTTTCTCTTGAGCCCAAAGGGCATTGGCCCGAATCTCTGATCAAGGCAAGCAGTGACTTCCAGACACCTCACTGTTTGCTCCTCCCGACCCCCTTCTCCATCCACACCTACGCCTTCCCGCAGGAAAGCATCAGGGTTCAGCTCGCCTCCTCACCTGCACGCACCCCTGGACGGCCTCACCCAGGTTCAGGTGGGAGACACCAGGTGTGTCTTGACAATCCACAAACCTACACGCACCAACCCAGGTGGGTCCAATGCCTGTTCCCCTTGTCACCTCTTCCTGGACATCTAATAAACACGCCCACTTCACCAGCTCTAGGAATGATTGATCTTCCTCCCAAGAACCTGCTCCACGTATAGCCATTCTCACCTCAGCTGAAAACAACGTTCCTTTCAGCTGCTCTGGTCAAAACTATGTCAAGTTCCCTGTCTGTCACCCAGGCTGTCCCTTAAAATATAAGCAGAATCCAACTTTCTCACCATCTTTGCTACTCACACCTCTGGCCCAGGCAACTGTCTCATCTCTCCCGTAAGTGCAATCAGAACCTGCCAACTGAGCTGCTGCTTCTAGCCCTGCCCCCACACAACAGCCAGGCTGACCCTAGTGAGCTCTAAGTCAGGTTAAGACTCCACTCTGCGCTGAACCCTTCAATGGTCCCCCACCGGCATTCCCATTCTCAGTGGAGCCAAAGCCATCCCGGCAGCCTATCATGCTTTAGGAGACACAGGGAGCCCTCCTGTTTCTTTATTCCTCCAACACCCGGCCTTATCAGACTCCAGGGCAAGGACCTGGCTCCCCCTGGGCCTTTGCTCCAGCTACCCTCTGTTCTGGCTGGCAGGTTCTTTCTCCCGCTGGCCTCCCAGCTACCCACCCGCGTCCTGGTCTCACTGTCTCTGTCTCCTTATTCACACCCCACTCTCCGTGAGGCTGACCTAAAGCACCCTTCCTAGCATCTCACCCCACCCCCTACCCACCAGCCTTACATGCACACCAAGCCCCTCCACCACTCCACTCCGCTTTGCCGGTTACACTCATCTTAAACAATAAAGGGATCAAAAGCGCAAACTGCAAAGAGGAACCAAGCCAGGCTACTCTGAAAACTCACACGGAAGGGTGCTTGTTGTCTCTATGGGACACAGGATCACACAGCCCTGTGTGAGTCACATCTAGAGGTCACAGCAAGGCCCTAACCCATAGGAATTAACCACAGACAAAAATGAAACTTCCCACAATTACGAAATCCCAGGAGCCTGGGTTACAGAGAGGTGCATTTGCAGGTCAACCTAAGAAGGCTCCGAGTCTCCCTTCTCTGGGGTCCACGAGGGTGACAGGGTAAGCCCACAGTGGGCTGGGGGAGACCCTCCACCACTGATGCTCTCTGCAAGATTCAGCTCCATGACCCACCTCCTATTTGCTGCGCTTATATAATCAGTGACTATGGCTCCCACTTCTCACTGTAACCGTGCCTATAAAGTATATGCTGGAAGCGACTGGATCCACTCTTCCCCTAAGAGGAGGAACTGGGGCCCCAGACCAAGAAGGTCATTGATCACAGGGAGTGACATCTGCTCAAATTCCTCAATTAATTAGCCCACCTGGTAGGGATCCATCGAGCACAAACTATGTGCCAGGCACAGCCACAGACATCAGTCAACAAAGCAGCAAAAACAGAACAAAGCGAGACGAAACTCCTTACGGAACTTACAGTCTAGTGAGATTCAAGTACCTGGTCCCACTGTCCACATTCTGAGTGGTCAATTCATTCTGGGTTGGGCATGTTACAAGGTCAATGTGGGGGCTGCTGTTGACAGCAGGTAAAGCTGCTGCCTGCCACACCAGCATTCCATATGGGGGCCAATTAGTGTCCCGGCTGCTCCACTTCCAATCCAGCTCCATGCTAATGACCTGGGAAAAGCAGTGGAGGATGGTCCCAGTGTTTGGGACCCTGCACCCACGTGAAAGACCCAGATGAAGCTCTTGGCTCCTGGCTTTAGCCTTGCACAGCACTACCTGTGTGGACATCTGGGGAGTGTAACTATAGGACGGAAGATCTCACTCTTTCTACCTTTCAAAATAAACAAATTTTTTAAAGGTGAACATAAAGCAAAATGAATTACAGTAAATTATTATAGGGGCCATCATTACAGTACAGATTAAGCTTCTGCCTGTGACACCATCATCTCATGTGAGCACCACTTGGGTTATAGTCCCAACTGCTCCACTTCCAAACCAGCTCCCTGCTAATACACCTGGGAGAACAGCAGCAGGTGAGTCGAGTGCTTGAGCCCCTGTTACATGCGTGGGAGATCTGGAGGGAGTTCCTGGTCCAGCTCCCACTATTGAAGCCATTGGGGGACAGAATCAGTAGATGGAAGCATTCTTTCAAATAACTAAATTTTTAAGAAAATTATTATTATGGATTTTCATTGAGTGTTTACTGTGTGCCAGCCACTGTTCTAAGCACTGCCCAGGCATTAATTCATTTTATGGTCATTACAATATTATTGCTAGGTTCTATCACCATCAGACAGTGGAGGCCCAGGGTCCCCAGGCTAGCAAAAGGAGCGTCAAACTCAGGCCACCCCATAAGCCACAGCCCTCACAGTGCTCTGGAGCAGGGCCTGGCCAGCTGAGTGGCGAGTTCGGCTCGGTGCTGCTTCCAGAAACACCTGTTGGTGCACAAGTCTGACCGCTGATCAAAAGAGAACTGTGGAGTGTGTGCAAGGGGCCACTGGGCCACTGGTCACACGTGCAGCTCCAGAATGGGATTTGGAAAAAAGCACCAGGGAGACCCCGAGGTCGGCCAGTAGCAAGGTGCTGCTGATGCTGGCGGATCATGTGAATGGAGATCTGTGATCCTGGTGGATCATGTGAATGGAGATCCGTGATCCTGGTGGATCATGTGAATGGAGATCCATGATCCCACTGCGTGGGCCAAACATGCTCTTTCCTACCTGGTGGCTTCAGGCAGATCTGTCTCAATGAATCTTTCTAAACACTCACTGCATGAGAATGCTAACATTCTTCCCCGGTTCAAATCTTGTGGACTTCATGTTTCCTTTAATGGGACAATAAAGCACACAGGTAGCACATTCCACTATGATCAGAGTCGCTCAGGACCAACAGATACACAGAAAAAGGGACAAAACGCCGAACTGGATCTGGGGATAAAATCCCAGGAAGGAGGTAAACAAATAAGGAAGGCTCATGTCACTTGGGCCTTGTGAAAATGAATCTAGGACAATCTAGATCCTCAAGGTTTCATTATTTCTAATGAATAAATACAAAAGAACTTTCACATATTTTCATATTTTCTTTTTTCATATTTTTCATATTTTTCTTTTTTATGAACTTTTTCATATTTTCCTTTTTCTCCATCTCTCCTTGTAAGTCACACAAACTCAAAACCACCCCGGTATTACACTCGTGTTTTAATTTTGTTTGCGTTTGTGTTAGAGCTGTTTAAATAGCAGTAATATGTAGCTAATACTTAGTAAATGCTTACTCTGAGAGTATTGCAAAAAGCTCATGGACATAGTAACCACAAGACAAGCTCAATAGAAAAAAGGCTGAAATTCCATCACACCTGTTTTCCATGAACTATTTGAAGACTCCTCCCATGTATGCATCCCCATTTTTTTTTTCTGCCAATATAAATTTTTGTTGTAATGAAGTTCTCCATGCACTTCGGGAAGTAGCTTGTGCACTGTCGCTGGGCCGAGCGCATCACACACCACCTCGCTGACTCCTCTCTCTGCCACTTTCTGCCCACCACACATCAGGGCATGGAGGCCCAGGGTGGGGTTAACCCAGGTCACAAACCCCCCAGTGGGCAGCAGCCCCAGTGCCTGCTCATCCGCAGAGCTGTGACCGTACTGCTGCGTTCTACCTCCACCTTGCACCTGTCACAGATGAAGCCTGGTGTCTGACCACAAAATGCAGGAGGACGAGGTGCTTCCCACAGGCCTGAAGAGTGGCACCTGTTTCAGGGAGGGGGAGATGCCCCATCTACACACCAGCTTCTCAAGGACTCCAAACTCAGGGGCCCAGGGCTCCTGGCGAACCCCAGTCTGCGAGTCCACAGCCACTTTTGACGCTTTCCAGGCAGGCCCCTCCCTCCAGGCCTCCAGCCCGCTCAGGCCAGGAAACTTGCCTTTCTGATATCAATCTGCAGGGGCTGAGAGAGGAGCCGGAACGGAAAAGGACCCAAGCGCCTTCGCACCACGGGACACGTTTTAATAGCTCCCTTCAAAGTTTTCAAGGGAGGCTGGCAGAAACTGAAATCATTCTCCGTTATTAAGTGCCTTACTTAGGGCCCTGCTGGCTGAACATAAAAAGACATAAAAAAAAATGTAGAAATGTTTCCACGTGCCAGCCTCCCCCCATGACCTTCAAAATGACCTCTCTGTGAATGAGAAAGTGCTTCTAGCCAGCATCCAAGATCCCAGTTGGAGCACTCAGGGTTAAGCACCCCGGGTCCTCCCTAAGCTGGTGGGGTCGCAGCAACAGTGCTGTTCTGTGTAAGGGGGCCTCCCCCTGCCTCGGCTGAGCAGGGGTGGGGGCAAGGGGCCAGGCAGGATGCCATCCCGCCAGAGGAGTCTCCAGGCTGCCACCCGCCCTCGCTCCTCCAAGGAGCGGTGTGATAGGCACTTTGATTTGAAGACATTATACATCTCAAATGTAATTAAGAAACTTCGACGGGCATGAATATGTAATGGACACGTTGGCTCTGTAGATGCCTTTTTCGCCTGACAGGCTGGTGCTGACTTTAATTTGGAAGAAATCCATTTTCATACAAAGGTAGCCAAGAGTGACAGGATACAGGAAGCCTCCATCATTTATCTTCTCTGAACTTTAAAAAAAAATCAGTTAATTGCTTTTCTAGGAAGCTATTTTGTGGAATCACAGCACTTCATCTTTCTACTCTTATCTGGAGCATCTGCAGTGATTCTAAACCGCCCCTCATGAAAATGCTCCGATTAATCAATACATCTCCAACTATTTAATCACTTACTTCCACAAATAAAATCTGATCAACCAAAAATGGTGACGGTGTTCCCGGGGATGAATTACCCACTGCTAACACTGCTCACACGCGGCCTTACTCATTGATTTTCAAATTCAGGTGTCTCTTTCCTTATCGACTAAGCTGTAGGCGGCAGCCCCCGGTTTTCTTTGCTCCCTTGGCTTTTCAAACGCATTTCATTCCTGGCCAGTGGTGCCCTCTGCAATGGCAGAGTCAACTCACCCCTATCTATCAAATTAAGAGAACACAGCAACTGAAACGTGCGGGTTTTGGAATCCCACTGCTGAAGTCGCGACTTGCCAAGCACACCCCCAGTGCAGCCAGCAAGGCCCAGGGTTCGCTGCCAAGACTCTGTGAGGCCCTTCATGGCGTCTTCCTGCATGTGCCCCACCCGGATCACCTAGAATATAAACAGGTATTTCCATATCCTATCGAGTCTCAGGCTAACACACAGCACTTTTGCAGGTCAAAAATTATTTTGATTACAATTTCTTGTTAGTCTACAAAAGACAGACGAAGCTTGAAGCTAACGACACTTACGCTCCAGGGCTTCCAAGGGACCAGGAGGGGCCCTACCCCAGCAACCGGGGAACACGGTGACATGGTTTGTAAAAACCCCAAGGACAAGGTATTTTCCTGCTCTCTGCCAATTGCAGGTTCCATAAAACCTGTATCGGCCCCTCTAGGTTAAGTTACCAATGTCTGCAGCAAAATACTTGTGTGTGTGTGTGTGTGTGTGTGTGTGAGAGAGAGAGAGAGAGAGAGAGAGAGAGAAACAAGAAACAAAAACAATTCACTTCCTTTGGAAAGAAAATCAAGGGTGCCTTGCCTAGAACATTCTAGAATGCTGCTTAGCCCATTTGTTAGGGCCCTTGTCTCTCACACCTTTGAAATGGTGCTGGAAGGGTTCACTTAATGAGGGTGGCCGTGAGAATAAGACTGAGCTGTCTCAGCTGTATCAACAAAAATACGCTTTTCCTTAAGCACAAAACTGAACACAGAGGCAGGTATATTAGTGCAGGAATCCTCATGGGGTCTGTAACTTCCACATCAAATTGCACTGGATTCTTCTACGCTAATTACCGATTACCAGGGGCTAAAGAATTCCAACAAATAACTCGCCATGGCAGCCAAGTGCGGATGTTGCAGGGCAAACAACAAAGGGTATGTGAAGTGTAAAACCAGGCAAAAAGGAGTCAAATTCTTAATTTTTAAAAATAACGTAGATTTATTTTTCTATGGCACAGATGATAAAAGTGAGGGAACTCTCCTGGGGCTGGAAGGCCAATTTTTAAATGCACTTTGGACTGTGAGAGAAATTACAAATTAAAAGCTTAGTGCTGGAGTCTAATTTATTCAACTCATGTAAATTTCCTGGAGGCAAAGGTCACAACTTCATTCTTTTCGCGTCTCCTGCTTCCCGCTGCACCTGGTCACTGATCCCACCTTCTTGGGAGAAACACACACTCACAGCACCAGCAGCTCTGGCACTCACCTCTCCCCTGGTTCTGATGCCATGTTTACCTGGTGCCTCCTTTCAGACCTCGCACTGTTTGACATTCGTCACCATCCCCGAAGAGCAGAGCTAAGTACTCCAAGTTCCCCATAGGTCATGTTCTCTGTCCATTTCCCTGTGAGAAGCAACACTGTCCCCGGCTCACTGGACACTAATGACAGCACCAGCCAAGAGGCATTTTCATACTGGCAGAGCCACCAGCAAGAGTTCATGGAGAAGGTACACTACGCAAAGATCAGACATGGATTTGGAAAAATCTTGCACCCAAACAACTATATCCTATAATTCCATTTCCATGAACTTTAGGAAGTCTCCTTGCACATTTGGCATAAATATTTTTTCCACACTGTTTACTCCTTTCAAATAATAAAAACTTAGATCCCCTTAAAAATGCAATCTGCTAGATAAAATTCTTCAGCGTCTATGTTATGACTGTGGATTTTATAGCAATGATCTATAAATACTGAACAGTGTATTGTAAAAGGTTATTTCTTAATCTTCTGGAATAGTATAATTTAAAAAAATCCTAAGTTTGAAAGATAGGAAAAGTAACTCACACAACACCAGCCGTCTGCTCCACATGAGACGGTCCCTTTCTGATTGGGATGATGGGCTGACTAAATAGGCAGATGTTACCAGATCCAAATTCCAATATTTTTCCTAACATGTCAAGCTTTTCCCACCCCCCCCAAAAGAAACGCATATACACACACAAATACCAGTTGAAAGTCTCTTCCACAAACATCTCTATCTCTTTTTAAGAATCAGTGCGTGACTGCCATCTTTGAAATGCTCAGCATAGCATGGCAGGAGGGGAGTGGGACGGGTGGCTCAGTGTAATTACGCACAGGGGAAGTGAAACACGTCCAGAGAAAAGCTCTCCTCTCTGGCAGTTCCCTCTTTGTGTGATAACCCAACACGAGGACAGGGTGTCATTCCCAATCTCAGGTCCTCAAAGGGAGCCCTGAGAGTGCCCCCGTGATCACCAACACACCCAAGCCTCATGCAAAGGGTACACACACTTGCATGCACCTGGACTGGTTCACCAACAAATCCATCGTCTCCTTACAACCAGAGATTTCTCAACTTACTGGGTTACAGACTAAATCAATCAATCGATCAGCACTTAGTAAGCAGAAGTCTCTTTGATAGATGGAAAGTTATTTTAACACGGCACAAACAGGATTAAAGTCACAGAGGGATTCCTAGTGACCATCCAAGTCAGTGGCCACTGCTGGAGGGGAGCCATGTCAGCTCTGCCAGGACAGGGCAGTGGTGGGTGACTAGGGTCAAACCGCCTTGCGGATTCCATTTTGTGAGCCAGTGTCTGTTGTGTGTGCTTCCTAACAGTTTCTTGAAAGAGAAGGACCTGCAGAATGACATTTTGCTCATATTAATTCCTAATGAAATCTTCCTCAAATCCATCATGAATGCATTAGCATGGTCTCCCCTTCGAACCTGTGTGCACATCTCACAGAGGAAGACCCTATCTTCTCTCAGGGGGAGCATCCTGGTCTCCCAAGCTGGTCCATGGGGCTCTCTGAGATGACAACTCAGCAGTTTACCCTCAGCCTTGCCAGGAGAGCAACAGGAAGTGTCAAACCATTTACTTTACTTGGTTATTAAATCAAATTACCATACAATGATTATTCTGGTTCTATTGTTACTCCATCTTTAAAGAGTATGTCAAAATAGAAAATCTGAAAAAAACACAACCTTGAACAGTTGCTAAGTACAGCATTCTAGAACACATGGAATTTCAGTGAGGGTATCACACCACGGCGGGACAGCAGCACAAGGCACAGTCTTCTTGGTAACTGTCCTCAATTGGGAATAAGCTGTGAGATACATGTCTCCAAAACAAAGTTTCATTTTCCATCCGGGTTTACCGTTCAATCAACTAGCCACTGCCTCTTTGTCACCTCTGTGATTACACAATTTCCTCATTTAAGATTCTAATATTCAATACATCCACTCAACACATTCTGCAATTCAGCAAATACTTCAGAGTCAACATGTAAGCCAGGAAAAATATGGACTAAAATATTTCATTCTGTTCCTAAGGCCTGAGACCATTTTTATAGGTCAAGAATAGTTCAATACAAATGGGGAATTTAATACATTTGAATATCCATCACAGTCAATACTGAATCATTTAAATAAGTATTTAAAAAATACTATGAGGTTTCCTTTGTCTTGTTTGTCTTAGAACATTTCAAAACACATGAAAATGTTTTAAAGGTTTCTAAACTCTCTTACATAAAAATTAACCTCTTTGTATATTAAGAAATATAGTCTTTGAAACGTTTGTTGTTTCTAATATGTAGCATCAGAATCAACATCAGCTTGTTCACAGAACAATCCTCTAAACTAAACTGAGAAGGCATTTCCCTCCCTGACTCACACAGACACACAAGCACACTCACCTGCACCTGCTGGGACCTTTCAAATGATAATACATTTGAGATTTCAAGATCATCATTATTGATGTTACCTCCCCACTTAGAGATTATAAATCACACACATTTACTCATATCACCAAAAAAAGAAACACGGATACTGAATTATGCATCCCTTCAGACGTTCTGTTAGGACTTCCCAGTCATGTAGGTGCCATAGAGCAAGACTCACCTCTGCTTGCTTAGGGATGCTGAACTTGGAAAGCTTGGCCTTGGCTCTGGCCGACTCTGGCTTGGTGGTGGGGACGCCCCTGTACGATGTGCAGTGCACACCGGTTTCTGTAGAGGACTTAAGCTTGGGAGACTCATCAGGAGCCTGATCCTGGCCGTCCATTGGGCGCACGTACGCGGTCGGTTTCTGCTGCAGCAGGCTAGGCTTCGAAGCCAGAGACGAGGGAAAGTTCTGAACGCAGTGGCCGCCACCGCTGTGCTTGGTGGCCATAGCAGGCGGCCTCTCCTGGGTCTGAAGCCCCACCTCGACATTGCACACTTGTTTGGTCCGTGGCTGCTGTCTGCCAACGCCATCTCCAAGCAGCGTCCTGAGAGAGCCCTGTTGTGCTGAGTAGGAAGAAGGAGAGGAAGAAAAAGAAGATGAGGAAGAAGGATGGGCACACAGGGATTAGGACTCATCATGGTTTTGAGGTTTGGTGCAGAGCGAGCGACCTGTGTCGGGGCTTACTTGTTCTCTGATGGCCATCGGGCGGTGGCGGGTGCCCCGTCTTCTGCCAGCTCATGGTGCTCCTCTTACTCTGTGGCACAGGCACAGCTGCTGGTGTGGAAGAGGCGGTGCTGCAGACCGATGAGGGCTGGGTCTGGGCTCTTGAATCAGCAACAAAATGCTCATCGATCTTGTTCACTGGGGTCTGCGGAACCCCGGGTTTGGGGACGCCAACAAGATGACTCTGGTTAGAGCGATCAGTTAAAAAATCTTTCATCTCATCATAATTGCCTAAAGTGTTCTGGATCCGGTTGGAGAGCTCATCCCCCTTGCTAGTCTGCAGAAAGAAAAAACACACATCCACACTCTTGTTAGAAACTACAGAAACACAGGAAGTGACGGACAGGTGCACTTACTGATCATGGAGCCAGGGCCTGCCCCCGTCACAACGAGACATCAAACCTCTCATTACCCCTGAAGATACGCCCGTATTCTGTCAGCATCACCAGAACTGGAGGCCTGTAACAGCCCTAGCGCACCTAAAACGGGAACCGAGGCTTGCTATTCTGTGAGAGCTAAACGCATGAGGTAGAAATCGGAAAATGTACCACTGCACCTTTGCAAAGTGGTCTGGAGTCAGTCTTTCCAGGATAGGATTCTCTCTTCTATTTTGTAGCTCCATTGGAAGCTTTTCTTGAAAATTCCAATTGACCCGGACTGATCTGCTTCCAATTTCTAAATGTATGGTTACTCTTGCCAAAATTGCAGAGTGAAAGGGTGAAACTCAAAAGGAACGTGGGGCTACACGTGTGAGAATCGACTGGCCTGAATCGGTTAGAGCTCTGTGTAGTTGAAGATACCGGGGTACTTGAACAAATTCGTAGAACATAGAATTAAAAGACAAGCTTGTTTCTGTGCAAACAGATTTTGAGATCTATGCAGTTTTTTCCTAAGACTCATTTTTCTCCAAACTTTCTGAAGACTTCTCATATGGATGGCTTTCAAATTTTTCCTTCTACCAAAATAAACTTAACTTTTAATTCCTTTTGCATCAACTTTTTGAAATACCTGCATGTGAGTGGAACCTGGGAAGGTGATTTTGGAAGAGAGGTTATATTTCTGTTGTTTGGTATAAAGGAGAAATAATCTAGTGGTTTCTTTCTCATTAGCCCCAACAGGCACCCTAATCCTAGCAATGGCCCATGCCAAGAACAATATCTAACTCCTTTTTAACAAGGTCCATTTCTTGAGAACTTAGAAAGCATAACAAATGGCATTGACTTTGAAATATCAATGGAGAAACAAAGCCTGTGTCACTGATAAAAGTCACAGCAAGCAGATCTCAGAAGGAAACAAAAGTTACATTTGACTCAGGGAATAAACCGGCAGAGAACCTTCTAACTCAGACGTCAACCTTTGCCGGGCAAGTTCCCATTCTCAGCACCTGAGCCAGCGCCAGCTCTCCCAGCTGAAGCGGCAGTAAAGTCAATGAGGTTGGGCCGGTCAACCGTTCTAACTGTGGCTGTCACCGCAGGGACTTAGGGGTACAATCAAGGGAATGGAGATGAACTACTGAAAGCCATCTACCTTGTAGGGCTCACTGAACAGAGAGTAACTGGAAGCGAACGTGCTGACATCCTGCTGGGTCTCCTGGTTTCTTCTCTCTCGTTCTTTCCTCCGTAGGGCATTTCTATCAGGTTCATACACGCTGCAGCAGGAGAGAGAACAAAGAACAACCGGGTTCAAAAATATTCAAGGGCCAAACCCAACATCACATTGGTCCCAGTGCAGCAGCCTGGCTCGTGGATGGCGGTGATGACAACAAGAGACAGGTCGGACTGAAGTCAGTGTGGCCAGGCTGTGTGTGAGCTCAGGTGTCTGATAACTACTTCCTTCAGCAGGGCAGGCTGAGGGGGGTAAGACATCCTTAGGGCAAGTTTCAGCCAGCGCCCGATACATAAAAGAGGAGCCACTGAACCATCTTTGATGGGGGGAGATGGAAAGTAATCCTATAGCGAAAGTATTTACAGTGATGTGCAATTAGAAATGATGAGCGTATTTCCTTGTAAGAGAACACGGCCTCTGATTGCTACACGGGAAGGCTCCTATTTGGGGTTTTTTTTGTTTTGTTTTTGTATGGCTGTGCTCTGTAGTGATTCTTTCATTAACCAGCTCCCTAAAGAGCTGTTAAACCTCCATGCTGCAGTGGTTCTCACAGTTACAAGCCTCCTTCTGATCTCTGTTAATCCGCCAAGTCGTCTAGCCACCACGGAATCCATCTGACCCGCTGACCCCTCCTAACCATGAAGACATGCGCCAGAAGGAAGAGGGGCGGGCGACAGGGAGACAGAGCAGAAACTGAGTCATGTCCTGTCACCGAGGAAGTCGACCTTTTTGTTGAGCAAAATTAACCTCTCTGCTCCCAAAACGTAATTATGAAGCGGGCAGGTGCCAGACAACAGCAGGAGCCGAGGGAGAATGGAAGTGCTGCTTCCCCCTAACAAGGGCGAGATGGAGGGGCGCGCTCAACCAGGGCTAAGGAAGGGACCTGCTCACTGAACGGAGGAAGCACCTACGCATGGAGTTCACAGGTGGTCTCAGTGCACACTGCAGAGCTCACACGGCCACCTCCCTCCCCATCAGCACCCTGCTCCTTTCCCAACAGAGCAGTCGGTGCCCACGACTTCACCAGCATTTCCTAGCAGCTCCCACACTTGGTCTGCAGGGCCCAGGCCGGGGGGGAGCCAAGGCACCCACCCACCAGCTACCAGGCCGAGACACAGGGAGAAGCCACTCCCCCGCCCTCCACCCCTGGGTCTTCACTGTCAGGCAGGGCGTGGGTGTGGTACAAGGTTCAAACATGAATGTAACCTATACGAGGGCTTGGGTACAGCTTTAGGCGCCACAAATCCCCAACGCCACACTATTAGAATACGGTTAGTAATAAAAGGATATGTTGGCTTAAAGTATTTTATGAAAATAGTGCTGTTTAGTTTAAAAAGCTAAACAGGTATCTTTAAAGAAAGATGTAGCTGCAGGGCACACAAATAAAATAATCATAAAATAAATATTCCTATCCTGGTCGGTCTGCGCAGCCAGAATATATTTGAAATTCTCTAAGAGGGGATGCTAACCATGCTTCTGGCAAGGCTGCTACAGCACCTACGGCATTTAAATTTAAAATTAGGGAATGTTAAAATATCCAGAACATGGAGACTATTAGCATTTTAATTCATCCTTAGTACATTACCCAGAGTTATTAGGCTTGGGAGTGTAACCAGTGACCTTCACATAATGGGAGGCTACTGCCTCCGGAACCTCCCACCAGCTCAGGGGCTCCCGGCTTCAGCATCACAGTCACAGATCTCTGTACAGTGGCTGAGTGACACTGACCGGCACGGTGAGGCTTGTGATGGAAGTGGCCCTACTCACAGAGCCAGGCCTTTACTACAGAGGAGAGGACATGGGTGTCCCCTGTACACAGACACCTGCAGGTCGCACAAACATTCCATGGGCCACAAACAGAGATCGTTCTGATGCTATGGACGGGCATGCAACAACTAGGCTTTCACCCACAGCAGAATTCTAGTTTACCGTGAACTTCTAACTTTTTAACCAAACATGGTATGGGTGGCTTAACAGAAACCCAGTTTGCATTGCATGTACCACCACAATTGCCCTCCTGTGGCATGCGCCACATCTGTGAAGCACCAGTGATGCCAAATTTCACAGAGAGACTTCCACACACACACACACACACACTGCACTCGGGCAGGCCAAGCCAACCACACACACAAGACAGGTGCGACACAGAGTGGCCTGCCGTGGGCTGCGGCAGGACGGCGGTCACTCCGGATGACTGCTGTGCTTCTGAGGAGTGCCCCGTGCTCCGAACAATACCTCCTGCATCTGCTGGCCGAGGACTGGAACTCCACAACTAGAGAGTCGCTCCTCTGGTTTAAGATGTCTTCGCCCCTGCAAGAAACAACACCACAAGAAGGGAAAACACTTTCAGCCTCACCAGGCTTTTCATGTGCTTGAGTATTTTAACATCTTTCCCAAAAAGGGAAAAAGTACAAGAATACCAGGGGTCCAAACAGGAGGCATGGTAAAACAGGGCGAGGTGACTGCTACAGTGTAGCCATGAAATGTTATAAACTCCTCTTACTTTGCAACATGGCTTGGCTATGTAAGACAAGGTGACCCGCAAACTCAGCTGGGCAGATTATCAGACTCCATACACCTTCCAGGGCCGGGCAGTAAGGACTGTATTACAACTTGGAGAAGCTGGAGGTGAGTGGGAAGCTGCTCCTCTTTATACTTTCCCAGTTCCGTTAAGCTAGAAGATACCCAGCCTACCAAGACGCAGGTTAGAACTGGATAAAAATTTCTGTTGAGGTCCTGCCTGCCTAACCAGCCCGTGGCTTCTACCACTAAGAAGGACTAAACACACTCAGGAGCACGTGCACACAACCTGCTACGAGAAAGGCACTGGCCGTCTTCCCACAGAGCCTGCACAATGCTTGTGGTGTGCCTTCCCACACTGTCACATAAAACCAGAATGCTCCAGCGACAATCATCCCCACATCTCCAAAGAGGAGTAAGGGAGACACAGCCAGAGAAGCGTCAAAGGCGTCTTTTGAGTTTCTCTCCTCCATCCTTGTAGGCAGCTCTGCCGCCTCTCCTGAGCTCCGAGCTCCTCCTAAAGTAACCCACCCACTCCCCCTCTTTAACTCGATGTGCAGCCCCCACACGCCATTCCACAGCAAAGGAGCTAAAATATCACCTGCTCAGAGCAAATGTGACTCGAAGACAAAGTCTGGACTGCCCACTCTCCTCTTTCCCTACACTTCAGAACTTGAACCTTTCCATCAGTGCTCAATGTTTGGAGGCACAGAGACAGTAGCTTCTCCACAGTGAGTCCACCGTGCCCCTAATTACGGGTGAAACTGGTGCAGGTACTTGCAAGCCTACAGAGCAACTCTCTCTCCACCTCCCGCCATGAAAGCTCTGCTCTCTTCGTTCCTCTGCACGTGCAGCAACGTGAAGGCCATGCCACCTGCTTCAGAAGGAAAGATGCCTTGCCCCTAACATGCTCAAAGTCAGGTCAACTTCCCTGGGGACGGCCGACTAAGTTTTAGAGAATACGGACGCCTAGCACGCCGATACAGACATTACACTCAGCAAGCACTGTGTGACACGGGCTGTTCCTTTGTTACCAGCAGATGGTAAAATGTCTATCATCTGTAAAGTTGTGCCTTATTTCTGTAAAAATGACAGGAATTGCATTTCTCGAATGTATGTCACCAAATGTATTTATTTATTTTGCATGAAAGTGCAAGGCAGCCAACTGCCACATTATTCATTATTTATTGCAGATGCATAACATTTCCAGAAAATGAGTCTTTTTAATCAACTCCTTAAGAGATGTATTTATTTGCACAACTAAAAGAAAACAGCCAATGAAAAATATAGTGAAAACATTTCTGATCAGCTCCCAAGAATTTATGTGTAATCTATAATTTGAGATACCTTGTAAATAAAAAGCTCAGGCCAAAGCCAGTCGTGGTGGGTGAGTAGGAAAATGAGAGATCTTCCAAAAATCCTTGGAAACTAGAATTAAAAGTTAGTTCTGTTGAAATCCATGCACACAGGGGATCTTCATAAAGCTCTTGGAACATGTGTACTAAGAAAAAACTCATGAATTTCAAACATTTTCTGCACTCAAATTTATTTTTTATTCCATTTTCTATGGAATTTTTGAAGTACCTTTCTTTTTTTTTTTATAATGCTTTTATTTAAAGAATATAAATTTTCAAAATACAGCTTATAGATTACAATGGCTTCCCCCCCATAACTTCCCTCCCACCCGCAACCCTCCTCTTTCCCACTCCCTCTCCCCTTGCTTCACATCAAGATTCATTTTCAATTCTCTTTATATACAGAAGATCAGTTTACTATATATTAAGTAAAGATTTCAACAGTTTGCCCTCACATAGCAACACAAAGTGAAAAATACTGTTGGAGTACTAGTTATAGTATTAATTCACAATGTATAGCACATTAAGGACAGAGATCCTACATGACATATTTTTTTTTTTTTTTGACAGGCAGAGTGGACAGTGACAGAGAGAGACAGAGAGAAAGGTCTTCCTTTGCCGTTGGTTCACCCTCCAATGGCTGCCGCGGTCGGCGCACTGCGCTCATCCGATGGCAGGAGCCAGGTGCTAGGTGCTTTTTCCTGGTCTCCCATGGGGTGCAGGGCCCAAGCACCTGGGCCATCCTCCACTGCACTCCTGGGCCACAGCAGAGGGCTGGCCTGGAAGAGGGGCAACTGGGACAGAATCTGGCGCCCCGACCGGGACTAGAACCCGGTGTGCCGGCGCCGCAAGGCGGAGGATTAGCCTGTTGAGCCACGGCGCCAGCCGACATATTTTTTTAATTGATTAATTTTCTATGCAATTTCCAACTTAACACCAAGATTTTTTTTTATTTTTAATTATCTATATACAGAAGATTGATTCAGTATATACTAAGTAAAGATTTCATCAGTTTGCACCCACACAGAAACACAAAGTGTAAAATACTGTTTCAGTGCTAGTTATAGCATTACTTCACATTGGACAACACATTAAGGACAGATCCCACATGAGACGTAAGTACACAGTGACTCCTGATGTTGATTTAACAATTTGACACTCTTGTTTATGGCGTCAGTAATCTCCCTAGGCTCTAGTCATGAGTTGCCGAGGCTATGGAAGCCTTTAGGGTTCGCCGACTTCAATCTTATTCCGACAGGGTCATAGTCAAAGTGGAGGTTCTCTCCTCCCTTCAGAGAAAGGTACCTCCTTCTTTCATGGCCCCATTCGTTCCACTGGGATCTCACTAGGAGAGATCTTTCATTTAGGTCTTCTTTTTTTTCCAGAGTGTCTTGGCTTTCCATGCCTAGAATATTCTCATGGGCTCTTGAGGCAGATCTGAATGCCTTAAGGGCTGATTCTGAGGCCAGAGTGCTATTTAGGACATCTGTCATTCTGTGAGTCTGCTGTGTATCTCGCTTCCCATGTTGGATCATTCTCTCCCTTTTTGATGCTATCAGTTAGTATTAGCAGACACTTGTCTTGTTTGTGGAGATGTACAATTTGGACATGCTCAATCAATAGTGCCCCAAATGATGGAGTTAGAATCGTGCCAGGGGATTCCAATACAAGCCCATCAAGGTGGCATGTACCAAGGCCATCTCACTAGTCCAAGTGGTCAATTTCAGCTCACAATTGATCACACTGATAGGTCTAAGAGTCAAAGGGATGAAGTACCTTTCTAGATGGCTTAATATCTAATATTTCCAAAATAAGCCTATTTACATGGTATCAGCATGAAAACTAAACAATGGCGAGACTGGGGCAGGTGTTTGGGCTAACAGGTAAGATGCTGCTCGGTACACCACATTCCACACGGAAGTGCCCGAGTCCCAGCCTCACTTCCACGCCTGATTCTAGCCTCCTGCCGCTACACCCTGGGAGGCAGCAGGTGATGGCCCAAGCTGGTTAGTCACGCACGTGCACGTGGGAGACCTGGATTGTGCTCCAGGCTTCCAGGGACTTGGGGAGGGAACCAGCTGTCTTTCTGTCTCTCTCTCTTTACCTCTCAAACAAATATTGATGAGACCATGAGCCTCACAGCTTCTCCTTTTCAGCAAACTCCAAACATTTCACCAATATATCCCTTCAATAGCCTTACAATATTGCCTGGAGGAAGACATGTATGGTGGCTATTACAAAAAATACATCAAAAAATTCATGGAAAACAAACTTAGAAGATACAAATATTTTGGCGCAAAACATTTTGAAATCCATTTATACAAGGTGTCTTCAAGAAGTCCATGGGATCCTGTGTTACGGAAAACCTATGAGCGGATTTCAAGATACTTCGTACTACAAAAAAACTTATTTTTAAAATCATTTTCCATGAACTTTCAAAAAAAGTTATGGCTTTGAGAGGCAGAGGTATACAGAGGGAAGAGAGAGACTTCACCCATCTGCTAGTTCACTCCTCAAATGCCTGTGATGTTTGGGGCTGGGCTCAATTTCTTGAGCCATCATTGCTGCTCCTAGGGCCTGTCTTAGCAAGAAGCTGAAGTCCAGAGCTGCAGCTGGGAACCAGAACCAGATGCTCAAATATGGCTGAGGGCATCTTTACCCCAGGCTAAATGCCTACTCCCCTCGACTTCTTGAAGATCAAGGAACTTGGGATAAAAGTCTGTTTATCAGTGTCATAAAGAAGACATCTTGGAGAAAAAACAGCCACACCCAAAGAACTTTACTCACATCTACCCAGGGGAAAAGAACTGCCCACAAGCCAAGAGGTGACCAGGGATCCTAACATTGATGTCTACAAGCCCAGTATTAATAAATAATCAGCCCAAGCCCCGCAGAAACCAAACAAGACACAGATATGCCATTTCCCGTTCAGAGAGAACCTTAGGGAGAATCCTGGAATAAAATCGTAGCTGTAATGTTTCACAGATCCCAAACAAGCAACCATCAGTTTCGTTCAACAAAACCCACACAGAGCACAGCCATACACCTGTGTCTCCCAGGATCACGCACTAGAAGACGGGTGAGCAAAGGAAGACATTGTGAAGTCTAAAGCCAGCCATGGCCGACGGCATCACCTTTTGCATCAGTCTGTTCCACAGTCTACTCCACTCGCCCGCCAGGCTGCCCAGCTGCAGGAAAAGGTGCTAAAGCGACCATGCTCTGCCCCTCCAGCTGAGCCCCGGCCTGACCCAGCAGAGCCAGCGGGCCAGGAGGCATGGCTTCCCCGCCTCCCGTCCTCTCCTGCTGCCTGCTGACGTCTGAGGCCCACGCCACACAAGCTGCGTTTCAGCCAAGAGGATTCAAAGCCAGTTTCACTCGGTCAGAATAACCAGTGTTTTCTTCTTAAAATATTTGACAAAATAATCCTACCTACCGGTGTGTGTCTCTAGGGCTGATGTCTAAGAAAGTCTAAATTCTAAAGCGAATTCAAAGGGGAGAGGACGAACAGCCGAGCTTTGGGAGAAAGTCCTTGTGACTTTCACGTTTTACAAATATTGTCCTTTTCAAACAGGAAAAGCACAACTCCATCCAGGCCAGAAGCATTTCTAGAACGCTACTGTGTCCAGATGCTGGGGAGATGAGCAGGGCCGTGACCCGCCTACCTTGCTCACGGTCTGGGGAGAAGAGAAGACAGAAAGGAGAAGGGGACTGTTGGCGAGCGACTGGGCACCACGTGGCCAGGGCGCCAGTGGCAGGAGCACAGGGAATGTGGGCTGCCTCTGCAGGAGACCCGATTTGAGCTGGGTCTGCCGCAAAGGGACAGTGAGAACAGGGGAGGGAAGAGGAGCCGAAAGCTACAAGACACTAGGTCATGAGACCACGCCCAGCAAGGGAGGAGGTGGCCCCTGTCATCACTTACCACACCACCTCCTTCTTCAACAACCCAAGGTCCTACACTTAAAGCTTTACTTCCTGTGTTTCCCACTGCTAACTTGTCACTGCTACCTCACTGTAAATAGGCTCATCCAATTCCTTCCCAAAAGCAAATCAGGTTTCGAGTGAATGAGGGCAGCGTGGACGTAGGGAACCTCACTCCCCTTCGTTCAGGTTTGCATCAGGGATGGTTCCGAGGAGCCTGGCCACAGAGAAAATGATTTTTCAGACAATTCCAGCCTTGGGACATCATGCTATCATGCCCCCAGGCACACCCTGAGGGCACAATGGGAGACAAGCAAGGCGAGGGGTGGAGAGGGGAAGAACGCTTGCAGAACAGCTTTCTGCAGTGGCAGCACCAGCAACTGTGTATAATTAAAGAAATTTAATCAGATGCACCAAAATTGTAACAATTGTTTGAAATTTAATGAATCAAGCTAATTAACAGCTTTTGTTATTTGTACGGAAAATGACAAGAGATCAGTAATTCTGAAATGAGAGGAAAGCAAAGCTGTTGAAATACACTTGGAAATTCCCTCCTGAGACTACAGAGCTGTAGCACGGAAAGGCACAAAAGTAGTCAGGGAGAGAGCAGGTGACAGAGAAACTCAGAGATGGGAAAGCCCGGGCTAGAGCTTGTGAAGTGCCAACCATCTCCCACCAGAGGTCCTTCAGGGCCCTGCGGTGTTGTGGTTGTGTTCCTGGAGTACAAAGGTCACAGCAGTGGTGAGAATGCTGACAGTGATGGCTGTTATGGTGAAGGGTGGTGACAATTAAGAGTGCCAAGGGATGGCCGGTGCCACGGCTCAATAGTCTAATCCTCCACCTGCGGCGCTGGCACCCCGGGGTCTAGTCCTGGTTGGGGCGCTGGATTCTGTCCCGGTCGCTCCTCTTCCTGTCCAGCTCTCTGCTGTGGCCCAGGAGTGCAGAGGAGGATGGCCCAAGTGCTTGGGCCCTGCACCCATATGGGAGACCAGGAGAGGCACCTGGCTCCTGGCTTTGGATTGGCGCGGTGCGCTGGCCACAGCATGCCAGCTGTGGTGGCCATTGGGGGGTGAACCAACAGCAAAAAGGAAGACCTCTCTCTGTCTCTCTCACTATCCACTCTGCCTGTCAAAAAAAAAAAAGTGCCAAGTGGATGGTATTGGGAGTACAAGATCTGCTAAGTGAGTATTGTTCAACAGTGCATACAACAAACCCTTAAATCTTTTAGGACAGTACTATGTCCCTGCCCACTGACTTTCTTTTTGAATCATAATTTCAGTCCCACGTCCCCCCACCCAACCCCCAACATGGCATCACAGACTCAGTGACAGCTCTCAAAGTATGATGACCCATTATGGGTTATTTCCACAGTGAACTCCTCAAAAATGTCAGTGCCACCTTTAATTGTCTTGTCTCTGTCCACAAAGGTCACCTCAGTCTGAATTCAATCTTGAAACCATCTTCTGGGAGCCTTTACAGATCTCTGCTTTCAATCTCCCAACCTAGTCTACCAGAGTAGGACTCAGACAGAGGGTGGATGGCATACTTCTTGAAACCACGACATAAAAGGGAGCCACCCAGTGAAACACACCTAGAGACAAACCCAGCAAACATCTCGCGTGATTCCGAGCATGACCTAAGCCATCTTCTCAGACCCATCAGACCTGTGTTAGAGTTTGCTAATAACAACTACAACTCTGGATGGCTTATGCATGAATTATTTCATTTAATAATCTTTAAAACCCCAAGAGACAGCATCTCCATTTACCAGCGAGGAAACAAGAAGTTACAAGATTGACTAATGTGTCCAAGGCCCACCGCTTAGGTGCAAAGCCAGGCTGTCTGGCTCCAGAGACAGAATTCTTAGAGTCTGTTCCCTGCTTCCCCAGGGAATTGCTCACTGACAAGCTTTGACAAATGCAGCCCCGTCCTTTGTCAGTGAACGCCAGCAGGAAGGGTGTTAATTTTCAGATAGCGACTATTTCAGTCCGTCCTTCTAAGATCCTCCTTACTTGATATACATTCACTTTAAGGGTTCTTCTCAAACCTATAAAACATAACCGATACCCAATTCAAATGAGACAAGGCTAGTCATTAACTCATACTCCAGTCCCTGAATTTCTTCAGACAGACGATTACAGGAGATGCAAGGTACATGGATTTCCCCAACTCTATCTGTATTCAAATATGGAATTCTGGACACTAAATACACCATAGAACACCAAAGCCAGCGCATTAGCCTTGCTGAGCTGCTGCCGAGACCTGGGACTGGACACTTGTCCTTTTTCACTGATCATGTACTGAGTCCCAACTCCATCTGGAACTGATGACTGTTTTGAACCTCTCTTGTAAATATACTCCAGTGGGTGTTCGAGAGATGACAGACAAATGACAGCTTTGCATTTCCAAGGGTTAAACGCTTTTCCTGAGGGATCCCAAGTCTTGGTGCCAGGAGATCAGGTGTCAGGCTGTAATGGAATTGTTCCATGATAAATAAACCGCCAGGCCGCGTGACAAGCAGCTTTCCAAGAGGCTTTCCACACAGTATAAACACAAGTTAATTTGAGTTTCTTAACAGGACCTTTTTCCTTTACACTCGCAACGTGTCTTGGGATGAAGCAATTACTCTGATTTACCATCTTCTCCTTGGAAGAATATAAAGATGCGGCAGAGCCTCACAAAAGCAGTCACTTCTGCACACTTGCAAAACCCCTACTACGCTATTTTTTTTTCAAAGATTTATTTATTTGAAAGACAGAGTTACAGAGAGAGGTAGAGACAGAGAGAGGTCTTCCATCCACTGTTCACTCCCCAGATGGCCGCAACAGCCGGAGCTGCGCTGATCTGAAGCCAAGAGCCAGGAGCTTCTTTTGGGTCTCCCATGCGGGTTCAGGGGCCCAAGGACTTGGACCATCTTCTACTGCTTTCCCGGGCCACAGCAGAGAGCTGGGTCCAAATAGGAGCAACCAGAACTTGAACCGGCGCCCATATGAGATGCCGGCACTTCAGGTCAGGACGTTAATCCACTGCACCATAGTGCTGGCCCCCCTTCTGTGCTATTTCAAAGTGCTCCCTCGCTGGCAGCAGCACAGAGCTGACGTGGATCCCAGGTGCTTGTGATGAGAAGGATGCTGGCTTCCAGGGATTTTCACATTCGACCCAATAAGTTATCTTTCCACCAAATGCTCAGTTTAATTTCCTTTTCACTTTGCAGTATCATTCTCTAAATTTCAGCTCCTAGGAGTTTTAAAAGCCACATACATGATGTCTCATTTTTTCTAGCATACCTATGCTTTAGCTACGGTGCCCTTCCAGACGACCTTGGCCGTGGCCACTCGGGGTTATGGGCTGGTGCCTTAAGCCAGAGGGAAGAGGATGGCTGAGGTTGCTTATCTACCTTGGTGAAGTTTCAGGTGGGCCAGGTCTCTGCACAAGGAAAGCCGGGAGACTCTGGCTTTTAGCCACTGGAGAACGGCCGGTGTGCCAAGTTGAATTCACCTCGACTTCTTTTCCTCCCAGAATCACTATGGAGAAAAGCACTGTGGGCCGGACAGCAGTCAGAGTCAACGTGGGTTGTCGCTATCATTGTGCCGCATCAGTCTACCCAGGAGGTACAGAACTAGCCCAAGGCTAGAACGGTAGCAAATAGAGATGACTTCACCAAAAGGCAGATTTCAGAAGACAGGTGTGGCCCCAAGTATGTTGTCATATCCTGTCAACGTGCTGGCTGACCACCCTCTTGTGAAGATGGGAATGACCTGTTTGGGTGCAGGGCAGAAGTCTTGTGGGTCAAGAGGGTAGGGAGGAGAGGGGTCAGAAAACAAAATCCCTCGGTGTCTGAATGAGAACAGGGACCACTTCGAAAAGGGGGAGCCTCTGTGATCACCAGGAAGGCAGAATCGGGGTATGAGATTCGGGGTTCAGTTCCTGGGTCACAGAGGCAGATGCTCCCTCAACTTCCCGACGCTCAGCCTTGACCCCTTGCAGCCTCCAGTCCCCCTCTCCCACCAGGCCCACACTGCCAAGGACGCCACTTTCTCCTGCTCACCAGTGTCTTGACTCAGCTGGCTTTATTTCATCAATGAATAAACCCAGTCAAGAACCCCTGTCTGTGGGAGGGAGGGAGGGAGGAGAGAAGAGGAGGAGAGAGGGGAGGAAGGAGGAAAGGAGGCAGATCTGCAGCCTAGTGGTAAGACACCAGCGTCCTGCTTCAGCGAAACAGGGTTTGAGGCCCAGCCTCACCCGCTGGTTCCAGTTTCCTGCCCTGGGAGGCAGCAGGTGATTCGAGACCTGGACTGAGTTCCTAGCTCCCAGCTTTGACTCTGGCTCAGCCCTAGCCATTACAGGCATTTGGGAAGTGAACCAGCAGATAAGAGATCTCTTTCCTCCTGCCTCTCCCTCTCTCTCTCCCTCCCTCCCTCTCACGTGTGTATTCAAGAGGCATATGTGTGCACAAATACAATTTTTCAACAATGGAAGAAAAAGGCTCAGCCCTCCCTCACCGTCCTCTTGCTCTTGCTCCTTTCTCTCGTGGGTCCCAGAACCCTGCAGGGCCATCTCTATGGTGCCTGATTTTCCTGAACCCACACGATCTGGTTCTGCTGTGGGCTGCCAGGTTTTGACTTCGGTGTGGGACCCTCCACAGAGACTTTGGTCCCCACTGCCCAACCGCTGCACGGCCTGGAGGAGTGTCCCAGCACTGCAGCACTGCGTGTGCCCAGCCTCCCTCCGGCCTCTCAGCCTCCCCTGCAGCTTGCTTTGGGTGTCCTAGGTGACAGCCTCCCTGGGTGAAGTCACTCATGCCTCGTCTTCACCTGTCTTTCTGTTGACGCCCTATGAGGCTCCAGGAGCAGCCCCAATCTCTCTTCTCAGCTCCTGACTCCTCACATGGGCTTCTCCAGTCAGGGTTCCCCCAGTGCCCACACCGAGCTCACTACTCCCCACCCCAGTCTCTGCACTTGAGTGGCACCACCCGCCAGGCCACCTGGCGCAGAGACCTGGGCTCCTTCACCCCACTCTTCCCCCTGTCCTGTCAGTTCCACTCCTTGCACATGGCTCCAGCTTGTCCAACTCCCTCCCCCACTGCCACCTCAACTCCGGTGATGTGGGCTCTCTCTCAAACCCTGCAAGCTCCTCCTACCAGGGCCAATCACTCCTGAAGCCAGGGGGGTGCTTCCCAAAGGCAAGTGTGTCCTTGTCACAGCTCAGCCTTCGGGACACGTCCGGACCTGGAAGCCAGGAGCCTGCAGAACCCAGACTCCAGCCCACGGTCTCTCTGTGTGCCTCCAACACCTCCGCTCTCCACCTGCCCACCTCCTCCTGATCCTGAAGGTCTCTGTAGCACAGAGCCTCCCTCTCAGCAACATTCTCAGACACCCCTGCGCGGATCCATGGCCTTCCCTCCGTCTACGCGGAACCCCACACTCTCACCCATCATCATATTCATTACACTAATTATCTGACTTCTCCATCCATCTCTAAGGAGGTCTCTTTGCTTGCTATCCAGCTCTATCTTCAGCACCTAAAGAGTATTGGCACAGCAGGCAATGAAAAAACTGCTGTACTTTAGAATGTTTCAAAAAATGCATGGTGAAAGAACATCCCCTTTTTTCTTTTCAAAAGGAAATCTGAACAAACCAGCATACAAATCCATTCAGATCCTGGGCCCTCAAGTATGCTTTCTGGTTTCAGAATGCAACAATAATGGGAATCCTAACAGCGGTAATACAGAACAAAGGCCTGCTGATGGACGGCTTGTGGACTAAGTTCATATTTGTTACCTTGTTTGTCCCTGTCAACTAACATGTCAATTAGCCCCTACTTATGCAGAACACAAAATTTTAATAAATGACCACACAAATTTAAAAATGAGATAAGGTCTGTGCTATAAGCATGACTATGCTTTTTACAGAAAAAACTTTCCACACACACAAATGCACACACGCACGCACACACGCACACACACGCACACACAAATAATAGGGCTTAGGAAGTCTAAATTATTTGCCCAAATTCATGCAGTCACTATTAGTGTCAGGATTCAATTTCTAAGTTCTTTGAAAATTGTAGATTTTAAAAATATTTGAGTTTAAAAAAGATAGTTCTTAATTCAAACAATATTAACAATATTCACTTTGTTTAGTGGAGAATGCTACCTAGACATGAAAAAAAAAATGGCCAGGACCCCCGCCTCCACACAGGTCTCTGGAGAACATTTCTCCAGCTTCCTATGGTGACAATACTGTAGTCAATCAAGCCTGACTGGGAGGAAGACATTAAGAATTATGAATTATTTGAACTCTTCAGGTCTATAATTCATCCTGTGCTAGTGACACTAAAGATGATTAATTTTAAATATCCATATAACACAGTGACAGGAACCTGAGGGGTCTTCTGATAGCCACTGTGTCACTCATGAGTTCCCAATTTCAATTAGACACGTAATCTATCACCGAAATCTTGTATTTTATCCCTAGAGCACTGGCAATAGTATGCGTTGAGGGCTGCCCGGGCATGAGGATCACCATCCCGACTCTAAGAACTGTCACACATAAGACAGGAAGCCCACTCTGCTGACATTCTGCTCCACGTCACCTTGGAAGGTCTTCACCCCATTCTCCCCTCCTCCATTCCGCTCCTGTTTCACGTTTCCCTCGCACACCCATACACAGCAGAGTAAGTCCAATGTCCCAGGTACACGTGACCTGAGGCCACAGAACGACAGCCTCAGGTCCTCTCCAGAAAGCAGGGCTGGACGCTGACCGGCACACAACACCGGAAGAGACACCTCGCTGCTCCCCTCCTCTCTGAGCTCCGCCAAGGCAACACCTGTGAGCCCACTGCCACGTCAGCAGCACAACTTCGTTCTCTGAGCCTTGTACGATCTCCTCCTACAGGGACACCAACTGCCTCCCAGGTGGCACCAATTACCACTTGTGGAATGGCTGCATGAATGAACCAAAGCACTATTTTTCTTTTTAAAGATCTTATTTATTTATTCAAGAGGTAGAGTTACAGACAGAGGGAGAGACAGAGAGGAAGGTCTTCCTTCTGTTGGTTCACTCCCCAAATGGCTGCAATGGCCAGAGCTGTGCCAATCTGAAGCCAGGAGCCAAGAGCTTCTTCCGGTCTCCCAGGCGGGTGCAGGGGCCCAAGGACTTGGGCCATCTTCTACTGCTTTCCCAGGCTACAGCAGAGAGCTGGATTGGAAGAGGAGCAGCAGGGACTAGAACCAGTGTCCGTATGGGATGCCAGCACTGCAGGCGGAGGATTAACCTACTGTGCCACCGCACCAAGGCATTATTTTTCACTCAACTCTTCCTTCCACTGAGTCTGGAGGGATAAGCGACACTCTGAGTAGATTTGTTTGGTCTCCCTAGGACAGAGAATCATGTGCCTTAATACACCAAGGCCCTTCACGCACCTTCTGAAAGCAGCCAGCTCAATGAGTTGTGAATGCAAGATTGAAGACCACTCCCCAAATTTTTATGGCCGACACAAATAAACATCGGAGTGTCAAATTTCCTTTTTTTGCAATTACAAGTTGCCATGCACTAATGGAAGACGTTGTTCATATGCTAATGGGAAAGCACACTACTGGTCCAGAATCCCTAGTTGGACAACCTGAAATGCTCTCAAACATGAAGTTTCTGAGGGCTGACCCGACATGGCAAGTGCAAAGTGCCACAGATCTGCAGGGATGGGCTGCGGTGAAAAGGCAGCGCACTAACAGTACTGTACCAAGCTACCTTTAGGGGCTGACACTGCGGTGCAGCAGGTTAAGCTGCCTCCTGCAAAGCAAGCATCCTGCATCAGAGTGCCAGCGGCTTCACTCGCAACCCAGCACCTGGGAAAGCAGTGGATGATGACCCAAATCCCTGGGCTGCGGCCACCTACCTGAGAGACCAGAAAGGCGTTTTTGGTTCTTGGTCTCAATCTGGCCCCGATCTGGCTGCTGCTGCAGGCATTTGGGGAGTAAACCAGAATAGATCTGTCTCTGTGTGTGTTTATGTATGGTACTCTGCCTTGAGAATTAAAAAAAAAAAAAAACTTACCTTTAGGCTATGTGCATTCGATGTATATGACACATAAATGAATATTCTGCTCAGACTTGGGTGCCATCCATAGGATATGTTATGATGTTTATGCAATACTCCAAAATCTCAAAGAATCCAAAAATCCAAAACAGTTCTATTTCAAAGCATTTCAGATAAGAGATATTCAAAGCCACAGAAAATAACTAAACCTAAAGATCTGTTGAATAAAAAGCAAACAAATCAACTTAGACTCATAGAAGAGGAAGACACAAGAAAGCCTTCCACTAACAAGAACATTCCTATCACCAGGATCACCATTTCCTGAGACTCTCCACCAGAGTGAGAGAGAGAGAGAGAGAGAGAGAGAGAGAGAGAGAGAGAGAGAGAGAGAGAGAGAGAAAGTCTTCTACCCGACGGTTCACTCCCCAATTGGCCACAACAGCAGGAGCTGAGCCAATCCGAAGCCAGGAGCTTCTTCCGGGTCTCCCACACAGGTGCAGGAACCCAAGCACTTGGGCCATCTTCCACTGCTTTCCCAGGTCACAGCAGAGAGCTGGATCGGAAGTAGAGCAGCCAGGTCTCAAACCCGCGCCCATAGGGGAGGCCAGCACTTCAGGCCAGGGCATTAACCCACTGAGCCACAGTGCCGGCCCCTCCACCACTTTCAAAGATATGAACAGGGAGCCAGGAATGAGGAGACCCAGCTAAGGACCAGGCATGGACAAGGCAGGAAGCACCCAGTGCCCTAACATAGGGAGTCAACAGATAGTTGTAAGAAGTAAATGAGGTAACATGCACAGAAGTGTCTGAAAGTGTTCAAGTGCTCTGCCAAGGTGAAGGAACACCTGGAGAAAAGGTGACTGAAACACCCTCTGTGCAGAAATAAACACCATTCCTTACCCTTCTCAGGCAGGAATTCAGCAGCAGTAACACTGACTCTGGCCCAGCAGCGTCATAAAAGGGAGCTTCAAACATGAGTGGCTAAATGGAATGTAAAGGTAAGTTCATGTTGATGCAAAAAAAACAAACAAAAAAAACCTGAAATTCCTACATTTAAGGGTCTCCAAAAAGTTTATGGGAAATGTGTATTATGAAAAACCTATATATGGATTAAAATTTTTTGCAACAAAATTGATTCTATTTTTCCAGAAATTTCCCGAAGTATTCATATACTTAGGAATCTAACACTCATATTTAGGATTTCACTGCAGCATCATTCATCACTGTAAAACAAGAACAAATTTAAAACCAGTTAAATATTCACTCTGGGAGACTGGTTAACAAATGACGATACTCTGCAAGGGAAGACGATGTACTCATTGACTAAAGTGGATAATTTCCCATATCATCACATTTATGTCCAAGACATTCACATTAGGTAAAGAGTTAGTTGTAAAGGAGCATGGATAGCATAATTTGTTTCACATAAAATAACCTGTGTGTTAGCTGATACATGAAAATTAAAAGATAGCTGCCTCTGTGGCAAGATGGATTGGTAGGGAGTGAGGAGGAAGTTACACCCTCTGCTTCGCTTAGAGGTGTAACACAGATGCGAAAGTCTCCAAAAAGTTGGTGAAAAGCACAGATTAGGGAAAAATAATGCCTGGATTCAATTTTTGCACCAAAATAAACCTGTAATGACTTCTTGTATCTGAACGGGATGTGATTTGATGCCCCAAGGAAGGTCAAACATCAGTTTGAAAAGAAACCCTAGTAGAGCCATGTGAACTCTGTTAAAACTGACATAAGAACAGAAGTTAGATTTATGGTGAAACTTGGCTGAAGAATGAGCAACTCACTGATGCTGTATAAAAACTTTGAGGACAATGCCCCAAAGAAGTCAGGAGATACACAAATGGGCGACTACTTTAAGAAGAACGAGAGATTGCTGATGAAGCCCACAGCAGCAGACCATCCATATCAACATGCAAGAAAAAATTCATCTTGTTTGCATCCTAAATGAGAAGGACCAGCGATGAACAGCAGAAACAAAAGCCATCTCAATCAGTTCAACTTACAGAAATTCTAACTGAAAAATTCAGTGAAACAAATGATCCACTCAATGGTGCCAAAATTGTTGCACCCAGAAGAACTGCAGACAGGAAATTAACTTTCAATGGAAATTTTCAACAAGTGCAATCATTATCCTGAAGCACTTCCTCAAAGAACTGAAACATGAGATGAAACACAGCTTTACCGGTACAATCCTGAAGACAAGGCACAACCAAAGCAGTGGCTACAAGTGGTCCAGCTAAGCAAAAACACACCAGTCAAGACTGAAGATCACAACACTTTTTGGGGGGATGCTCAAGGCATTTTGCTTGTTGACTTATTGGAAAGCTACCAAAAAAAAAAAAAAACACCAGTAACAATAAAATCATCATAGTACCATCTGATTATGAGAAAGTTAACCAAAGACTGGGCAGAAAAACCCAGGAGAGCTTCACCAGAGTCAATCTGTACCAAAACGATGCTCTTGCTTCTTATTCTCATCCGAGGAGAGCAACTTGGTGAAAACTGTAAGGTGGATGCCTAATAATTTTCCATCCTAGTTCTTTCTTGGCTCCTTCTGACCTGTTTCTGATTCTAAAGAATTCTTTCAAGGTACTCATTTTCCTTCAGTTAGTGATGCAGAACAGACTGGAGCAACTGAGTTAAATCTGCAGGACCGTCAGCTCTATGGGATGGACTACATGGTCGGTACCCTCATTTACAAAAGTATCTTGAACTTGATGGAGCTTATACTGAGAAATAAAGCTTGTATTTTTTAAATCAAACTGCATTTCCACAAACCTTGTGAAATCCTCTCATATTATTTTAGAATAAAGCATTATATTTTAAGAAGACTGACAACAATTTTATTTATTCTTCTCATTCTGAAGTTTTCACTAAAAATGTAGAACTAAGGCTATTATTAAATACAGCCAGTATCCTGTGCTACTTTATATCAGGATTCCAGATCTTCCTATCCAGACAGATTTTCTCCACTCCCTCCTCAAAGATGAACTAAACCAATCTCTTAGCCAACCTAACCTCTAGTCTTTAACTCCAACCAGACTCTCTATTGATCAATAACATTTTGAATTTCTCAGCAATTCCCTTGTATTTAGCATGCAAAATAATAAACAGTAAAAATCACTGCAATCATCCAGATAGCATCTATCTGCACCTGGTCTATTATAATCTGAGTCTCAGATAAATCATCTGTACTATTTCCAAGGATAACACAGAAGACAGCAAGTCTTCTGATACCAGCCCTGGGAGTTTCTCTTTATGAACTTTGACTTATATCTCACTTCCAAGAGATATGGGACCTCAAGAGTACAAACCTGGTACGGAGACACTTGGAGCTTTAGAGACAACACTTTACTGAACTTCCAAGGCCATCCAGGACTCTAAACTCTACCGTTCTGGTTACAGATATGCTAACTGTCCATTCTCCTCCCCTTGACACACCCCCATCCAAATCTCTCCTACCTTAACAACTGCATTCATACTTTCTTCAGTTTTCCAAAGATAATATCCCTCATCCCCCATCTAATGCAACCTCATTTGCTGTTGGAGAAATAGTCATTCTTTTCAAGTTAGTAAATAATAAAATTGGAATTTTATACAAAAATGAATAGTTCTTCATTTTATGTGTATTCTTTTCCAAATATTTACATGTAATGCAGGTGTTTCTGACAAGTTGTACATAGCAAGGAAATTATCATTAATGAATGCAACATCATCTCTCAATAATCTATTAAAATAAAGCAAATCATTTTCTCAAACATTAAATGGTATGTAAATAGTCTCATTCTTTTACTATGAAAATAGAGATAATTCCACAAATTTAACATGCTAGCTCCTACCCATGTGAGTTATTTTATTAGACACTTTAAATTCATGAAAGAATAATATGTGAAAATGGAACATCCTGATTAATAGTCAAAGGAATGCAAACTAAGTCACAGTAAAAATATTTCTATCCACCTAATTGGAAAATATTTTCTAAATGAGTTGGAAAGATGCTTGATATTGGGAAGCATCTGGTGACAGGAGCGTCCTCCACACAGCTGGAGACAGAGAAAGTAAATCAAAATTTCCAAAACAATTTAAGTTTTTTGCAATACACAGTCAGAACCTTTAAAAAAGAATTTTACCTAGATAATCTCCTCCTATGAATCTCAATGTGACCAAAGGAAATCTTGAGAAATGCGAAGATATGAACCTTCATTAGGAAATTGTGTATTAGAGGGGAACCAGAAGAAACCTAACGTGCAATAATCAGAAAATAATTAAATCATTATTTATGGAGCCATTAAAACATTTACTTCAATAATATTTAATGACATGGAAAATGCCCATAATGTAATGCTAAATGGGAAATAATTATATAAATATGATCAAAATTTTGTTCAAATTATATAAAGCCATGTGTTTGTATGTATCTATGTATGTATACACAGAGAAAATCTTAAAGAGCACTTAAGATGTTAACACCACAAATTCCTAAGATATGAGAAGTAAACTTTTCTTTTTGCTAGTCATTTTTAATTCCTTACATTAAGCATTTATTTTCCTTGTATCCATTAGGATAGTTACTTTGAAAAAACTAGAAGAAAACAAATTTTGGTAAAGGTGGGTAAGTCCCTCATGTACGGTTGGTAAAAATATAAAATGGTACAGTAACCACAGAAAACAGTATGATGAATTCCTCCCAAACTTAAAACTAGAATTACATTATGATGCAACAATCCTACTTCTGAATGTACTGAAAACAGGTTCTTGGCAAGATATCTGTCCAACTATGTCCACAGCAACATCAATCCTAGTAGGCAAGAGGTGGTAAGAACCCAAGTATACAGGGAAGAATAGAAGGGAGAATAATGGCCAGCGCCATGGCTCAATAGGCTAATCCTCTGCCTGTGGCACCGGCACACCAGGTTCTAGTCCGGTCGGGGCGCCAGATTCTGTCCCAGTTGCCCTCTTCCAGGCCAGCTCTCTGCTGTGGCCTGGGAGTGCAGTGGAGGATTGCCCAAGTGCTTGGGCCCTGCACCCCATGGGAGACCAGAAGCACCTGGCTCCTGCCATTGGATGAGCGCGGTGCGCCAGCTGCAGTGCACCAGCCGTGGCGGCCATTGGAGGGTGAACCAATGGCAAAAGGAAGACCTTTCTCTCTGTCTCTCTCTCACTGTCCACTCTGCCTGTCAAATAAATAAATAAAAAAGGAGAATGTTTATGTTCATACAATGGAATTTATTTAAGCTTAAAATAGAAGGAAACTGTGAAACGTGGTACAATCTTATGGGATGGATCATGCCTCCTCCCCAAATTCAAATGTTGAAGCCCTGACCCCGGGAGGAAGCCCACTGCAGCCTGGCCAAGAGCTGTCGGAGGAAACCAGGCTTGCCAGCACCATTATCTTGGACTGTAGACTCCAGAACGGCGAGGGAGACGTTCCGTTAAGTCACCCAGTGTGCGGCATCGCATCAGGACAGCAGGGGTGGTCCCTGAGGAGCAGTGAGCAGTCACACCAATGGCAAGTCCCGCACGTGCGACTCACATGAGACACCTGCAGTAGCTGGATTCATCGAGACGGAAAGTAGAAGGGCGGGTGCCGAAGAAGGGGGAGTGGGAAATGAGCACCTGCTGTTCAGTGGATATTGTTTCAGTTCTGAGAGAGAAAAGGAGTTCTAGAGATTGGTTGTACATCAAGAATGTCCTGAGCACGCTGAATTGCACACTTAAAATGGTTAGGATGTGGCAAGCTTTTAGCCTAGCATTTAACACAGCTAAGACACCCATGTCACATACCAGAGGACCTGCTTTCAATGCCCGTCTTCAGCACCGAATTCCAGCTTCCTGCTAGGGCAGACCCTGGAGGAGAGCAGGTGATGGCTCTAGTAGTTCTGTTCATTACACCCACGTGGGAAGCTTCAATTGAGTTTTTAGCTCCTGGCTTCAGCCTGGCGCAGGCCCAGTTGTGCTCATTTGAGTAACCCAACAGAACAGACTTTTCCTTGGCCTCTCCCACTCTTTACCCTCCCCCTCCTTATGTCTCTCCTTCTGGTCTCTCAAATAAATAATTTAACATACAGTTAAATGATGAAATGCATCATTTTGTATGCATTTCACTACAACTTTTTAAAGTAGCAGACTGAGCAGGAAAAACATTTCATAATTATAAACAAATATTAAATATATGTAATTTTAAAAGATTTATTTATTTAAGAGGTAGCGTTAGAGGATGAGACAGAGAGAAAGGTCTTCTATCCACTGGTTCACTTCCCAGATGGCCACAATGGCCAGAGCTGAGCCAATCCAAAGCCAGGAGCCAGGAGCCTTCCCCAAGTCTCCCACGTAGATGCAGGGGCCCAAGCACTTCGGCCATCTTCTGCTACTCTCCCAGGCCATAGCAGAGAGCTGGACTGGAAGAGGAGCAGCCAGGACTCAAACTGGTGCCCATATGGGATTCTGGCACCACAGGTAGAGGCTTAGCCCACTGCACCACAGCGCTGGCCCCTCTATGTAATTCTTTTACCAATCATCAACAGTAAAAAAAAAAACAAAAACAAAAACAGTATTCTACAAGTTCACTCCAATTTTGCAGTATCATTTGCATCATGGAGTTGTAAAATGAAATACCACTACACACTTACCAGAATGACTAAAGTGCAAAGAGCTGACATCAGCCACAGGGAAGACGTGTAGCTGGGTGGGATATAAAATGGGAGAGCTGCTTGGGAAGACAGTTGTGCAAGTTCTTAGAAACTAAACATAGCCTTACCAGACAACACTGCAATCATGAGCCTAGGTATTTACCCAATTCCATAAAACTTATGTCCACACATAAGTCTACAGGCAAATATTTATAGAGGTTTTATTCATCATCACCAAAAACTGAAAGCAACCAAAATGACCCTCAGTAAATGAATGGATCAACCATCTGTGAGCATCCATAATGGAACATTACTCGGACATAAAAAGAAATGAGTTATTAAGCCACGAAAAATATATGTGACTCTTAAATGCACACTGCTTAGTGTGAGAAGCCAGTCTAAAAAGCTACATATTCGATCATTCCAACAATATGATATACTGGATAAAAGCCAAAATACAGAGTGGTTTACAGGGGCTTGCGATGGGAAATTAGAAAGTGTTGAATTTGGGGCAGTGATACTATTCTATATGATGCTGTAACGGTGAATACAAGATATTAGGCATTTGTCAAAATTCACAGAATTTTATAGCCCAGAGAGTGATCCTTCAATTTTAGGAGACCTGGGAATCCCCAGAAGGAAAAGAGAATGTGACAAAAGAATTTACCTGTGTTTAAAACATAGGACAAAACCTCAGTGAAGGGCTGGAGTAGATGACGACCTAACATTGGAAGTAAGTGAAGCCTGTATGAAAAGGCAAAAGGAGCTGAAAGTAACCGCTGTGTTCTAGCCAATCAAGCTCTTTCCCTGTGGGACCACAGCATGATCATTCCACTGCACATACACACTGGAACTACTACGTAAACAGGTAGCAAATGATGGGGCCCCAGGCTTCGAGATGTTGAAGTGGGAGGTTACATTATGCAAGGGAAGAAGGCAGAATGCATGTGATAAACAGATTCGAGTTACGAGCCATCAGTTCGAATTCACGTTTAGTTTAATATAGGGCTCTACAGAGAAAAGTTTTAGATCTGTACATACACAGGTCATTCCCTTCTCCTTCAGTTCAACAGGCCCGGAAGCACAGACATGCCCGTAGCAAGGACCACACACCGCATCCAGACCTTGCTTTCTCTAATATCTGTCTCTACGAAAAGGAAACAAGGTTACTTGGAGAAACAGCTGACTTAAGGGTTGGGGCAAAATACATACAAAATAGGCCTGAAGGGGCGGCGAGGGGGGCGGGCAGCGTCATGGCATCATGGGTTCAGCTACCACCTGCAGCACCATAGGACCCCACATTGGAGTACCAGTTCAATTCCTGGATGCCCCTCTTCCGAAGAGCTAATGTTCCTAGGAGAGCAGCAGAGGACAGCCTAAATGCTCAGGCCCCTGCCTCCCACGTGGGACACCTGGATGGAGCTCTAAGCTCCTGGCTGCTGAAGCCATCTGGGGAGTGAATTAGCAGGTGGAAGGTCTCTTTCTCCCTCTCTCTCACTCTGTCTTGCAAATAAACAAACATATCCTTGAAAAAGGAAAAAGGCACCCAAAAATTAACAGTAATGGATATATATCAAGGGAGATACAGGAGCCAATTGAAAAAGTTTCCAATGGCTAAAGCTGAAGCAATCTGAGCAGCAAGAAAAAAAGTATTCTGTTACAATCCAAGTAAAAAGAAATATCCATGATCTCGCATTGATTAAACAACGCTTGAATAAATGATTAATCTCCTATACAGAATTCCAAATCATTTCTCTGGATGTTCCAGCCTTAAAGCAGTGAAGCACTTAAGAATTACATCTATATGGGGCTGGCGCTGTGGCTCACTTGGTTAATCCTCTGCCTGTGGCGCCAGCATCCCATATGGGCACCGGTTCTAGTCCCGGCTGTTCTTCTTCCAGTCCAGCTCTCTGCTGTGGCCCAGGAAGGCAGTGGAGGATGGCCCAAGTCCTTGGGCCCCTGCACCCACATGGGAGATCAGGAGGAAGCAACTGGCTCCTGGCTTCGGATAGGCACAGATTAATCTCTGTAGCGGCCATCTGGGGAATGAACAAATGGAAGGAAGACCTTTCTCTCTGTCTCTCTCACTGTGTCTATAACTCTACCTGTCAAATAAAAAAAAAAAAAACTACATCTATATACAACACAAATTAATCTCACAAACATATTATTGATTGAAAGAAGAAACAGAGAATACCTATTATGTAATTCTGCAACATACAAACCAAGCCAACGGAAATTGGTCCTGGCATTCGGCATAATGGTTACCTCTGGAGAGAAGAGAGGGGGAATGCTTAGAAGGATGCCGAAGGGAGGTCCGTGGGTGGTGTGGTAATGCTCTTACAAACCTGATCAAGGATCTATACTCCAATCAACTCAATGAATCAAAACTCAACCCCTACCTCAAGCTATACATAAACACCACCCCCCCCCAAAAAAAAAAAACCCACCTGACATCAACTCTGCTAACCCTTGTCATAAATCGAGTCTATAGGCTGGCACCGTGGCTCAACAGGCTAATCCCCCGCCTTGCGGCGCCGGCATACGGGGTTCTAGTCCCGGTCCGGGCACCGGATTCTGTCCCGGTTGCCCCTCTTCCAGGCCAGCCCTCTGCTGTGGCTCAGGAGTGCAGTGGAGGATGGCCCAAGTGCTTGGGCCTTGCACCCCATGGGAGACCAGGAAAAAGCACCTAGCACCTGGCTCCTGCCATCGGATGAGCGCGGTGCGCCGGCCACAGCACGCCAACCGCGGCAGCCATTGGAGGGTGAACCAACGCAACAGAAGACCTTTCTCTGTCTCTCTCTCTCACTGTCCACTCTGCCTGTCAAAAAAAAAAAAGGATAAATCGAGTCTATATATCGGGGCAAGGAACCTTTTTTCCCGCCAAGAGCTACTTATTTATAACATCATCCATGGGCCGTTACAAAATTAACAAATCAAAATTAGCCTGCTATAGATTTATTGACTTTCAAGCTCTGCCTGCTGTTGCCTTGGCAGAGCCACACCAAATGACTTCACAAGCCCAAGAGCATTATATGGCCCATGGGTTGGGCGTTCCCCATCCTTGACTGATTGACAGCTAGCTAGCTAGCTATTCCTGAGCTGCGTTTTCAATTCTATTTGTCTATCTGCCTATCCTTGCACTCACACTATTGTCTTCATTACTACAGATTTATAACAAAGTCTTCTTTAAGATTTATTTTACTTATTTGAAAGGCAGAGTTACAGAGAGAGAGGGAGAGACAGGGGAGGGGTCTTCCATCTGCTGGTTCATTCCTCAAATGGCTGTAATGACCAAAAGAGCTGGGCCAGGCCAAAGCCAGGAGCCAGGAACTCTATCCTGATTCCTCACGTGGGTGCAGGGGCCCAAGGACTTGGGCCATCCTCTGTTGTTTTCCCAGGCCCATTAGCAGAGAGCTGGATCAGAAGTGGAGCAGCCAGGTCTTGAACCAGTGCCCATCTGAGATGCCTGGCACTGTAGGCAGCTGCTTCACCTGATAAACCACAATGCCAGCCCCTAAAAAGAAGTCTTAGTATCCAGTAGAATCAGTTCTACCACCTTACTCTTTTTCAAGATTGAGCTGTTATTCCTGACCCTTTGTATTTTTCATACATATTTTGTAATCAACCTGCCAGTTGACACACACAAAATTCTACACACAATCGTTGTGATCTAGTTTGGAAACAAGTATGCCACAACTTTGCATGTTACATATACATACTTCTTCCTTGCCAAATATGGTCATGGGAAGAAGGAATTTCCCTCCCCCTCGGTCCCAAGGTTGGGGACAGAGAGCTTCCACCTCCATCAACACAGTATGAACAAGCAATGGGAGCAAGACATTTTATTTAAAAAATAAATTCTAGTGTACTAAAACTTGGAGTGGGAGGAAGGGTTAGAAGAGAAAAGTTTAAGATTAATTGTGGATTTGTTTTAACTATGAACTACAATATGTGCATACATATATTCATGCACATAAATATGAGACACAGGAGTGGTTAATTCTATATGAAACATCTGAGTTACTTGCAACTCTCTGAAATTAACTCAAACCATTTGCCAGATGGCAAATTCTGGAAATAAAATTTAAAATATGCAAAACAATACTATCTGACATGTGTATGAAACACAAAGTACCTAACTGTAAATTCACATTTCAATTTCGAGAAGAGGAAACATATATATATTTTTTTGAGAGTTAGAGAGAAATAGAGACATATAGTAAGCTTCCACCTGCCGGCCCATTACTCAAATGCCTACATCAAGGCCAAAGGAGCCAAGAACTCAATCCAGGTCGCCCATGTGGGTGACAGGGACCAAAGCACTTGAGCCATCACCTGCCTAGCCAGGTCTGCAACAGCAGGAACATGGAACTCTGAGAGGAGCTGGGACTCGAACTGTAGCGCTAGGTCAAATGTGTACCTCTAGAATTTTCATCTCTATTATTTCCTTTGAATGAAATCAATTCTGGTTTGTAAAAGGTCTATGTTTTGTTAACAAATCAGCATTTCCCACATATGTTTACTGACCAATAAAAGCCACATTGGCTAAGAATTCATCAGGATTAATAAGAATATGCAAATTCTTATCACACAATGTTCCAGGGAACTTTTTAAAACCTCTGCAACAGCTTTTTGTGTATATCAAATTAAGATTTATTGTATAATAAAATTATATAGTAATAATACATAAGCCTTATCTAAAGTCTCATGGTTTTTCAAAATTTATCTACTGCTATGCTGTAGTGCATGAATCATGCAAGGGAATTCTCATGATACATAATATATAGGGCACAAAATTTTTTTGATTTAATTCTCAATAAGAAGGGAAGCAGTAAGTTGTTACTTTAGACTGGCAAATCAATATCAAATGCTTGTTCTAAGATTGCTTATCACTCCAGCCATGTAAGTAGCTCGAAAAACTGACATATTAGCGTTGACAAAGGGATTGCTCTATTTGTTTTCCAAAGGCTTTCCTGCATGACTATATACTTAGTTTTATGTCAAGAAAAATCAATTTCTTTATTCAACTTGTCAATCATAAAACATATATAGAAACAATGATTTTATTGCAACACATAAAAGTATGCTGAAAAATAAAATGAAATAGAAATATAAGATGGCATTTTACATAAGAGAATTAACATACACATAACATAATTAACATATATTTGAATATAAAAATAAATTCAAATACAGAAATTAAACCTGACAAAATCAGTTCAATAGACCATAATTCTCGGGTTTCAAATTCACCCATCTTGGCCGGCGCCGTGGCTCAACAGGCTAATCCTCCGCCTTGCGGCGCCGGCACACCGGGTTCTAGTCCCGGTCGGGGCGCCGGATTCTGTCCCGGTTGCCCCTCTTCCAGGCCAGCCCTCTGCTGTGGCCCAGGAGTGCAGTGGAGGATGGCCCAAGTGCTTGGGCCCTGCACCCCATGGGAGACCAGGATAAAGCACCTAGCACCTGGCTCCTGCCATCGGATGAGCGCGGTGCGCCGGCCGCAGCGTGCCGACCGCGGCAGCCATTGGAGGGTGAACCAACGGCAAAGGAAGACCTTTCTCTCTGTCTCTCTCTCTCACTGTCCACTCTGCCTGTCAAAAAAAAAAAAAAAATTAAAAAAAAAAAAAAAAAACAAATTCACCCATCTCTTTTCACTTCACAACAGAATAAAAATCCTCAGAGAACTAATTTTTCTTCCTCTTTTATTAATCTGCAAAGGCTGTTTTCTAGATAGATGTTAATGCTGCTAAGTTTGTATCAGCATATCCATTAAGATAATACTGCTTTTTAAACCAAGAATTTTGAGGGACTCTAAATAAACTTTATGTAACAAAGAACCAAGACACATCACCACCTGGCTTTTGATCTAGCATCTATAGGAGCCCTGAGAAGGTATACATAGGATACCAAGGTAGAAAGCAACCTAATACACAGATCTAATCATCCCCTAAGTCACCGCCTTCCATCAAGGTCACCCAGGTTCACCATGCATGAAGTATTAAATGTCACTCAGGTTAACTGCCTCCTGTGAGCTGTCTTTTACTTTAATGGATGATGCTGGCGAGCCCCAGGGCCTGGCACTGAAAGGTGAAGTCAGACCCTCGTCCCCGTGCCCATGTCCCCCGGGGGTCACTACAACCCCAGTGCTCAGCAGCCTGTCTCCTCAAGAACACCAACAAAGCCGGAAGTACCACGCCACACCACCACGTGAACCATACGCCTGTGTGCCTCGCTCTCCCCACAGTGGCTACGTTCAACTTCCTCTGTTCTCATTCCAATGTCTAGACGCACACTCGGGCAAAGTGGAACATGCTCCGAGGATGCTCCAGGCCAATCTCACTTCACCTCTGATGCATGAAACCAAGGATGCTCAGGAAGCGTCTGCTTCACCCTGCACTGAGTCCTCAGAGTCAGCTAGCCGTCTTCCCTGTCAGGAATACTGCTGGCAACGCAGGTGGCTTGCAAGGGTGAACAGATCACATTTGCCGAACAGGATGAAGACTTACTAACTGGGACTATATACGACTGCTGCAGAGTCTGATGCCTCTGTGCAGAATGAAGACTGACCACGAAGTTCCTATAAAGGAAGCAACCTAATCACTTCTTGATCAGTCTTAGCCAAGAAGCTCGTGGGTACCTGCACCAGAGGGCGTGGTGCAGCGGAACGTGCCTGTGCGGAGTCACAGGGTGCAGGCTTTGGGTCCAGCTCTGCCTTCCTGCAGCACTAGATCGGCTAGAACTTTCCTTGTACTTATGGATCTTCGATACCCAGCAGTGTCTGCAATACGATAGATCCTCCATGACTATCTGCTCAATGAAGAACAAGAGGACGTAAACAACATGTATGGCCTTGAGCACCTAACGTCTTTGAGTCTAAGTTTCTAGATCTTTAAAAACTAGGACAGGCTGGTGCCGTGGCTCACTAGGCTAATCCTCCACCTGCGGGGCCGGCACCCTGGGTTCTAGTCCTGGATGGGGTGCTGGATTCTGTCCTGGTTGCCCCTCTTCCAGTCCAGCTCTCTGCTGTGGCCCAGGAAGGCAGTGGAGGATGGCCCAAGTGCTTGGGCCCCTGCACCCACATGGGAGACCAGGAGAAGGAACCTGGCTCCTGGCTTCGGACTGGCGCAGCACACCGGCCATAGCATCCACATAGGGGGTGAACCAACGGAAGGAAGACCTTTCTCTATGTCTCTCTCTCTCCCTAACTCTGCCTGTAAAAAGAAAAGAAAAAAAAAAAAAAACCTAGGACAGAATGACACAATATACTGGGCTGCTGTGAGAACCAAGTGAACCAGCAGCCACGAAGGTATTCTAAACACAGTCATGTGTTCTGTAAGGACATTCTGAGAAATGTGCTGTTAGGAATCTTGTGGTTGTGCAGGCATTACAGTGTACACTCACACAAACTAAGATGGTTACGATGTCATCAGCTGATAGAACCTTGTGGGACCACCATAATACTGACCAAATTGTTATGATGAGGTATGTAACTACCTAACAAAAACATAGAAGCACACCTTAAAAAGTTCACGAGAAAATGGAATTAAAAGGAAAGATGGGTACTTGCAGCACCCACAACCCATGTGAGAACACCAGTTCAAGTCCTGGCTCCATTTCCAGGCCAGCCTCCTCTATCATGTGCCTGGCAAGGCAGCAGATGTTGGTCGAGCACTGGCACCCCTGCAATCCCTGTGGGGGACCTGGATTCAGTTCTTTCTTCCTGGCTTCAACCTGGCCCAGCCATGACTGCTGCACGCATTTGCAAAGATGCAAGATCTACCTATCTGTCTCTCTCTCCCTCTGTCTCCTCCACCCCACCATCACCTCCCTCTTTTTCTCTCCCTTTTAGATAAATAAAAACAAAACACGCACACACACAAACAACAAGCTGATCACGTGTCCGCTCAGCTCATTCTCTCTGGCTTCCTGGCATCAATAAAGTTGTGTTAAACCTTTCTGAGAAGAAAATCTGGAGATACAGTCAACTTCACCCCCAAACAATGCACAAATGCCTATCTACCAAAAAGCAAAGCGGTGGGGGCAGGCGGTGGTTTAGCCTAGCAATTAAGATGCCAGGTACAGTGCTGGCGGGGCCTGGGTTCCATACTTTGTTCTGGCTCCGGACTCCAGGTTCCTGCTAATGCAAACCCTGGGAACAACAATGATGGCTCAAGGAACTGGGTGCTTTTGGGCGAGACCTGGATGGAGTTCCCTGCGCGTGGCGTGGTCCGCCCAGCCCCGGCCACTGCAAGCATTCGAGGAGTGAACCAGCAGACGGGAGTGCTCCCTTGCTCTATCCGTCTCACTCTTTCTGCCTCTCAAATTGAGATGGAAAAAAAATTTAAAGGGAAGGGCTGCGCAGAACAAAGGGTGTTTTACAGAAAGACACAAAAAAGAGGGAACAATCTCACTCATCTTGTGAGCTAATAATACAAAGAGAGCTTTGATTTTATTTCTCATATATTTCATAAACACTGAGGCGTGTGAATGGAAGACATCACACGGCCTGCAGTCGGGGCAGGGCAGTGGGGTGGGAGGAGAGGTTGGGCACTGGTCCAGAATCTCCCCGTGATCTTCCCCGGGACACAGATATGCACAGAAAAGTCTGCCATGGAACAAAGCATAAAACGACTTCATTTGTATCTATGGGTCATGGGACTACACAACATTTTTATTTTCTTCTTTATAGCTTTTCCACTCCTAAACTTTCCTGAAATTAACCTATTTTACTTTTGTAATGAGAAAGAAACCTGAGAGTGGTGTTTAAATCTTTTAATTAAATGAAAGGCTACCTCCATTATATCACCATGGCTTCCTTAAAGCTGTTCTATCAAAGCCACACTCCTCCAAGTATTTTCTACCAGACTTGTCGTCCAGAACTCTTAGCATGACACAAAAGGTCCCCGGGACGTACCTGGCCCCCTCATTAACTCTATCCAAGTTACTCCTCTGCATGCACCCACAGAGCATTCTGGATTTCCAGGGCTGCTCCCTTCACATTGTATTCCTTTACACCTGCATACCTTTGTTCACCTTCTTACTTTGCCTGAAAGTCCTCTTCTCTCTCTCCCCACGTTCCACCTCCCAGCTGGTTCTGCAGGCGGGTCCCCAGCTCTCCAAAGCCACCCCCGACATAACCCCCTGGTACCTCCTCCTCATCACAGCTCCTCGTGCTCACACGTGTTACAGATGAGCTTGCATTTTCTCTCTAGAGCTCATTTTTGTTCTCTCCCACACCAGGCTCAGTGCCTAGCTCATGTGAACCCTGGATAAAAGTGTTAAACTGAGTTTCCATCTCAACTCTTCTACTTCTCATAAATCCACAATACAGACTCACCACATCAGCCCAGCCGACATCAGTCTCCACATGAGCAACCATCACAGATCCAATCACCATGTGGGTCATGCTTTCTAGCTGGACTTCCATCCACCCTAGCGACCCATTACCTTCTCCCTTCCATAGGAACAAAGAGGTCCAACCCAGTGGCTGCAGCATTCCTCGACTCCAGGAAACAATGCCATTCAGTGGAGAAACAAGTACTTCACTAATTCTCTAATGCACATCACTGAGTGTCAGAAGCTCCCAATGGTCCTAGGGATCGCCCTCTCCTCCATGACCTGTTTTCTGGTCATGAGCAATAGGACAGTAAGAATGCCCGGGTGTCATCAATTACATAGAAGACCTCCAAGGAAAGCCCTGAGACAGCAGGACACCAAGGCAGGATGTCCACATCACCTCCTGCTGAGATGCCAACAGAGCTGGAGCTCTGGAAGTAGGTGCTTCCTGGACCTGCCACTCAGAAGCCTGCTAAGGGTTTGCTCATGGACTGCAACACAAGCTCAAGCAGTGTGAGACACCCGGCCTCAGGCTGGGCAGAGGTGGGGTTGTGTTGGACTGCCCGGGAAAGCTGATGGAGCAGTGATGGGGCAGATGCCCCAGAAGGAAAAGAGCCCGGCTCCACCTTGCTGCACCTGCTGAGGTGGACAGGGAGCCGAGGCTGCAGGTGGAGACTGGAGCACTCAGGGACCTGCTGTGTGACAGGAGCCAGGCTCACCTGGGCTCTAACTGCAGTCCCACGTCACAGATCTCCTAACTATGTTCTCTCCCCTGTGTCAGGATTTTTAAAGCCGAATGAGCTTTCAGTTAGAAATTAAAAATACAGAGATGCAAGAAAAAGCAACTCGAATTTCTCATCGTTTTTCTCTCTTATCTCCCCCTCCAATCCAACTACCCCTCTGTACTAATCAGCTTTTATTACCTTAACTAAAACATCTGATCGAAGCTTTTTGGGAAGGCAAGGGTTTATTATGGTTCACATTCAAGATCGGGAGGCCCTGTTCATCAGTGCAGGCTGGCAGTGGTAGACCATATGTGGAGAAAGAGCTCATGGCAAGCCAGGAAGCCAAGACAGAGCGAGCCCAAGGTTGGCTTAAATACCACTCCTGCAGCAAGAACTACCTTCCAAGTGAAACACCAGTTACCTACCAATCTCACACTGCTCCTACCTCGTAGCTGCCATGATTAGATCAAGTTTCCTAAGTTACAGAGAGAGAGGAGGACAGAGACAGAAATTTTTATCCACTGACTCACATGCCAGATGGCTGCAATGGTCAGCACTGGGCCAGGCCAAAGCCAAGAAACAGGAACTTCTTCCAAGTCTCCCACCAGTGTGCAGGGGCCCAACTACTTCCACTGCTCTTTTCCAAGCCACTGGGGGTGGCTAGGTTGGAAGTAGAGCAGCTGGCACCCTAACTGGCGCCTACATGGGATGCTGGCAACACAGGTAGTGCTTTACTGCTATGCCACCATGCCAGCCCCAGATCAAGTCTCCACCTTAACCCCCCCCCCCAACCATTAGCATGACTCCATTAATGGCTAACAAAAGCTTTGGGGTTTAAACATCTGCATGAGTCTGGGGACCCAAGTTCTGCTCAGTTCATAACACCTTGATATGTCCTTGATTCAAAACATTACAGCAAGAACTGAATGTTACCAATTCTAACCGATGGCTCTTTCCACAGTGCCCTAACGGTGTGCATGCAGCTTCCTGGATGATGCACTCAAGAGCACCATTAACACCAGAACAAACACCAGGTTCTCACCAGGCTGAGCTGCAAAGTAATCACTGGGCCTTCGGGGGTGATGATGAAGCAAGGGATATCGGCAAATTTGCAATCATGAAGGATCACAGAGCTGAGACAATTGTTGTGAACCTCACAGGCAGGTTAAACACTAAGTCTCAGGCACAATAAGCCTGAGAACTGATACACTGAGGGAGGACCTAGAAAAATAGAGTCGTTTGCTCCCAACCTGCCAGTTTGGTTTCACTGTACTGACATCATCCACTGGCATCTTGGGCCAGGAAGAAAACAAAAACAAAATAGGATAGAAAATCACCTTTCTGAAGGGATGTATACACATAAAGTATCTCAATGGACAGAATAAGAAATTCTAGTCCATGAATTCTAAAATGATGGACTCCAGTATCAATACAAACAGCTCCTAATCCTATGGAGGGCTGTAGCCTTCATCACCTTGAACACCCTACCCAACCAGTAGAAAAGAGATCCTAATGCACTGTGCTATTGACTATCCCAGGCCTCCCTTCTAAAACCAGAAAGAATGCAACTTGTTGACTTCTGCATTTAGCAATTTCTCCCCGCAAGGAGGAGTGGTGAGAGACACGCAATGCTGAGTGTCAGTGGCACATCTGGACGGGGGCTCAGTTCTTCAACTTGGGATACACCCTCCTCAGAAAAGCACTCAGTGTCTTCATGAGGAAACTTCACCCATCTACTGAAAAAGGGACTTAAGAGTCATTTTGTTGCATAGGATTTTTGAAAGCCATGTGGTTTGTTCATAATGCACATTCTCCATAAATACCATGAAGGCCCCCTATTTAAGGTGAGCGGAAGGATGCCTGCCCAAAATGCCTTTTGCATTTCTGAGACAACAAAGCCAGAGTCTCTCATGTTGTAAAACATTGTTCAAGTAAAAAAAGTGGTTTAATTCAGTTCTACAATAGAAGAAAAACTGCTAATAGCCACAAAACATCTGTAGGATAGGTTCTGCTCAGAGCTCTGTTTCAACTATTGCTAAATTTTTTTAAGCTTCCAAAAAGTCACCAAGTTTTAGAATTCAAAACAATATAGACACTAAATCAGAATGTGTCCGGAGGATCTCCTTGCTGGTGGTGGAAGGATCTAGATTACCAGCTGGGAATGTCTCATGGTCCCTATTTCCTTCACTCCCTGGAGGTGAACACACCCAATGCCAACTCTTCAGGCCCTGGGCACAGCATCTCAGTAGGTGATGGGGTGCATGGGTTCAGTCGGCACAGTCAAGCCATCACCAATGCTACTGCCTCCTCTTCACTAGAAAGTTAAGCCACTCCCCTTCTCTGGGCCTTCTCAAATAAGTCCACCCAGAACCAGAGCTATTTGCAAAGGCATAACCACATGAGGACCATAGTTGTGCGTGACTGACAGCTCGACAAATAACATCTGAGCAAGAGTCCAGTTAGGAGCTCCCCAGCGCAGGACACTCTCCAGTGCCACTGAAGAGGCTGGGGGGTTCGTCCAGGAGCCTCCAATGGGCCTTCTCACAAAGGCCTGCCTTCAACTTCCTGAACTTCAGGAAGCAGTGTGTTCAAAAAGCTCATGTAAAATGCAATTAAAAGCTAAGTTTATTTTGGTGCAAAACAATTTTGAAACCCATGCACAGTTTTTTTCCATATTATGTTCCTTTGATGAGCCTTTATAAATCCCTTGTATGCATAGCTTTAAAAAAATCCCACCAAAATAAACATTTTAATTTCGTTTTCCATGAACTTTTTTCAAGTCCCCTCTTATACCTTGGAAAAGGTGTAAAAATTACACACGCAAGGTTATTGCCAAAGCTTTCCTAAAATGTAGTGTCATGCTAAGCAAAATATTCTGAAAGAATTATGATTTTATTTCTGAGGAGCAAAGTTACCCAATCTTTAGTGTTTCATGTTCAAATGACAAGCAGGAAGCCGAAGCTGAGTTTATGCTTGTCCAATTAATCAAATAACCTCCATGCCACTTATCCTTTGAATTGGCATTAAGAAAGTCCCTATGTGCCCCCAAATCATATAAATTCCATGGTTTCCTATTCATTAAATCCAGGTTGGCCTGTGCTGATATGTCATATTTTGACATGTAGCCACAAGGGATGCACAGTCAAAATTAAGAAGGAGACCTTAGCTAAAACTGGCATGCCCTACTCAAATGAGCAATTTATGCCTACATGTGGATAAAACTGCATATATCTCCTCCAAATGATGAATATTAAACTGTTAAAATACAGAGAAATATAATCCACGGATTCATTTTCTATAAAACATTTCTCTCACCCAAACCTACAGAAGGGATGTTTGCATCATAGCAAACACAGGCTATTAGTGCCTGTAATTACACATAGGTTTTCAATAAATGATACTTAGTGAATAAACCTGCAGCATTAACAAAATCATACCCCTCACCCCCACCCCCAAACACAGGCACTTTAAACCTCGTGGCTTCCCTCTCTGCATTCAGAATAAATAGCAAGCATCTCACATCACCCCCAAGGCCCTGTAGGATCTCGCCCACCTGGGTGCTGCTCTCTGCACTCATCTAAAGCCCCCGCCCCTCCCACAACCTCTCCAACCCCTGGCCCTACCCCACCATCACTCATTCTTCCCCTGCCACACTGGCTTGCTTTCTTTGTTCTTTGTTCCTCAAATGAGCTCGGAGAAAAACCCCTGTCCCTGCCGATTCCTTTGTTCACAGGGCCTTTCCCCCAGTCCTCCGTGTGGTTCACTTTTCCCATCTCAGGTCAAATGTCAGCTCACCAGCTGCTTCTCCAGAGCCCCAGAAGTCACTGCCCTTCCACCCGCAATCACTCTATCAAGTCCTTGTCACCCCGTTCATTTTCTCTAGAACACAAAGATATGCCAAACTGAAGTGTACTTTTTGCCTATTATCCTATCTGCCAAGACAGAGGCTCTGGGAGCAAAGCGGTTCTCTTTCACAGCAGTGTGGCCCCCAGTAGATTCTGCTCTAGGCGTTTGTTAACATGAATGAAAGCCATGCTACCAGGCAAGCTATAGGCACAGCCACCCAGTCCCTTGCCGCTCTCTGATCCTTGAGAAACAAATGCACAAATATCCAAGAAACACAGAGGAAAAATACTTAGCAGTCACATACTGACTTATGATTACACAATCCAAGTCAGGTGCGTGCAAGCATGCAACCTAAATTATTTGATGAAACAAAGATGAGTCAGTAGAAACGCTAACCGACCTGTGCTACCATCTGGATAGGGTTGGAGCATGTGTTGGAAGCTCTGGCTCCTGTGTGTCGATGTTGAGAGGTGGTGGGAGCATTGTGGGTTGGGGCTGTTCATATCTTTGGGAGAGCATCACCCTTAGAGGATTAGCCTCGTTCTCACGGCACCGCTTAGTGCTTGTGAGAGAACCGTTGTGAAAAACAAGCCCACTCCTGCACTTATCCTCACCATGTGATCGGTGTCTTCCTCTCCCACTTGCTCCCACCTTGATGCCATCCGCCATGACAGGAGGCAGCCCAGGGGATGGGGAGCGGGGGAGGGACCACGTCTGTGCCCTGCAGTTCCAGACTCAGTCTCCAAAACACAGAATTAAAGTAATCTCTGTTCTTTACAAAGGACCCTGCCTCTGATTCTTTGTTACAGCTATGGAAAATGCACTAACAACATGTGGGCTGGGAAGGCTCTCTAAGGTGTCTTTAAAGATGGTCATTGCTACTGATGTTTCCTTCTGGCATAAACACCAAATATGTAGATAGTAAACTCAGGCAGTAGAAAAGTTATCCAAGAATGCAGGCAGAAAAAAAAATATTTTTAAGCGGGGAGACTATTTTTTATCCCTACAAATTTCAAAGAGCTTTGCAAGTGCAAACAGACTTCAGCTTTTTTACGTTCCTCATGCCCAGAAACTGGGACATGAAAATGCCAGAAACTCTTTCAATATCTAAACCATGTGATAAATGCACAAGAAACTCTCCAACAAGCAAGATGACTCCTACGGAGCTGCCCAAGAATCAGAAGCTGCCTTCATAATAATATCAATTTGGCTTTGAAAAAACCTGTGGCCTCAGCCCCAACAGGAAGGGCAGGTGCTGTGGCGGGATGACTGGGTAAGGGATGCAGGTTCCCAGTTGCCTCGCAAGCATCATCTCCTGACTGTGCAACTGTGCTGCTCCCAGGCCTGGATGCCTGTGCAAACACACATGTGGCACGTGGCTTTGCTGCCCATGGGGGTAGGCACTGGAAAGGTATGGGGTCTGAGAATGCATTCCATGGACGGGGAGACTGTGATATTGAAAAACATGCAAAATAGCATCGCCACACCTGAAACTTACATTTTCTGAAGGAAGTCAACATAGATGCAGGAGAAAGAGAAAAAAAAAAACAGCAGCCTTCAAAAAAGTTGTACGATGTAAGACACCAGAAGATAAAACTTTTTCTTAACCTATGCATACAACAAAGAGCAGCTAGTTTTTATTGTTGCCGTGTATCAAACGAACAACTGGGAGACCTTTCTCCTTCACCATGAAAGGTCCTATTCAAGCATGTGCATTTTCATACACTCTGGCAAAATGAGCATGATGGTCTGGCTTGAAGTAATAAATCCAAAGTGTTTTTGTAGAAGTCGCTGTTGAGGCTTTTTGCGTGGTTTTTTTTTTTTTTTTAAAGCAAGCCCAAATTCCATTTCTACATGTGCAGCTCCTTGTGGAGTTCATCCAGGTTTATATTCGCTGCTAAAATTATTTTGTCAGTATCTTTAACCCTGGCTGGTCCCCCGGGAGCATGTGTGCACTGGGCTTTCGTAATTAGCCGGCTTGCACCTGTGCAGCCCCCATCGCTCGTAATTAGATCTCACCCAGCAGTCCCTTTTCCACCCAATCTGGCCACGGGGGCCAGAACCAAATGCATCCGAGAGCTCTGACTGTGCCCTCCATTCCACCCTGCACTGCCTCAGCATGGTGGGGTCCCCAGTCACCCCATGGATGCCTGAAGGACAGCAGCCACACCTTCATTACTGCCCACTCAGCACCACAGGCCCCACAAGCAGGGAGGGTGGTTCCCATCCATTTACAGGCAAGATCAGTATGCTCACGTGCACTTACATGATTTAAGGGAAGCAGCTCTTTCTTGTTTTCATTGGCCACAGTCCACTATGTCACAAATACCGGAGATGGCACAAAAAGAGAACCCCTTCCTGAAACTACTGGATGCATTCAGAAAACCCCTTCTCCTCCCTCCTATGTATCTGCGTTATAGAGTGCAACGAGCCTCAGTATCATTTTCAAGATTTTTTTCATTCTTAACACCACAAATTCATTTTCCCAAGCTGCTGCAGTAAGCCGACAGCTAGAAAATAAAATTCCTAGACAATAAACAGAACTGCACAACTGTCTCATTAGTTTCTGTGATGCTTGCTGGTTCACAGGTCAGTGGGTCATGGGCACAGCATTCAGTATAAACACAGGGTAGGACCTAGCAGCTAAGACACTTGCATCCCATATCCAAGTCCTGGGTTCGAGTCCTAGCTGCATGCCCAGTTCCAGCTTCTTGGGCAGCAAGCAGCCCAAATCCTTGTGTCTGTCTCTGCCACCCAAATGGGAGACCGGGATTGAGTTCCCAGCTTCCAGCTTGGTTCTAGCCCAGTCCTGGCCATTGTGGGCATTTGGAGAGTGAACCAGAGGTCTACTTGTTGTCACTCTAATAAATAAGTAAAATAAATAAAACTAAATACATAAACATATCAACTACCTCATCAACACTTATGTTCCTTTAAAAATAACCTATAGGGGGCCAATGAAGAAAAAGAAGCAGTTCTGTGCACCCAGGAGTGCCCTTGACCCTTTGCAAGCACTCAGGACATTCCACTAGTATCCTGTTGTCCATCTGGTGGACAGCCACACTAGGCAGTGGCATGTATGTGAGGAGACAGAGGGGAACAAGTGCAGCCGTGGTAGGGACACAGCACACCTGGGGAGAAAGCTCCTCAGCCTAGGGGATCACTTTCAGTCTCACCAAGAGAGACCCCCAGGCATCTCCTCTTCACCCTGACAAAACACAGGGCTGGGAAGGCGCTGGTGTGAAAGGAACGTAAAAGGCACATCGGACAAGGGACAACCAAGCAGTAAATGTGGAGAATAAGAGGAGCTGAGGTCAGCAGCGGACACTGTGAAGTCGCTGCAGAAACCTGAGCAGCTGAACGCCTGCAGGCAGCATCCACCAGCGACGCCACGATTCGATCCGTGCTGTGCACTGACCACGAGCATCACAGAAAACAGCCACACAGGTACAGACGTTCCTCAGAAGAGCAGCTACCACCACAGCTCTCACGGTGCATCCGGGACTCTGCCAAGACCTGCCGTAAGGCGTCCACGTATGGATATCAATAAACATTTATCATTTTAAGTGAGGGTTTCTAGAATGTACGACTCCTTTCCAGAATATATCACTCCTGGGTTCAAAAGAGCAGCTCGAGCACCTACTGAGCCTACTGGTGCAACTCAATCTTCAAAAACCTCTTTTCAACAAACAAAAGCTATGTATTTAAGCATTTGGAAGGCAGAGAGAAAGAGAGACAAAGAGAACACCCCTCCAGTGATTGACTCCCTCAGTGCCTGCAATGGGCTAGGCCAGGCCAAAGCTGAGAGCTAGGAACTTCGTCCAGGTTTCCCACAGGAACGGCAGGGACCCGACTCTAGGAGCCGTCAAAGCTCCTTCTCGGTGCATGTTAGCAGGAAGCCGGAGGCCGGAGGGGAACCAGGACTGAAACCCAGGCATATGGCACAGGGCCATCACAAGCAGCGTCTCCATCACTGGGCCAGCTGCCCACCCTAAAAATCTCCTTTGATTGTAAAATAGATACAGGTCGAACAAACCCTAATCTCAAAGTCCAAAAACCCAAAATGATCCAATAGCTGAAACTTCCAATTGAGATAACGCCCAAAATGTTGCAGATGTTAGAGTATTTCAGGCTTAGGGATTTTGGATTAGAGAGGCTCAACCGGTAAAGCGATGCAAATATTCCAAACTCTGAAAAACTCGGAATCTGCAACATCTCTGGTTCCAGGCATCTCAGATAATCCCATTACAGGTTGAGTATGCCTTAATAATGTATGTAAGGCATAGACTTAGCATGAGGCAGACAGTAATTATGATTATAATAGCTAACATTTACATAATACTACATTTACCCTGATCTCTACACACTCATATAACAAGGCAAAAGACAGTGTCAATATTTTGTCCAATTCCACTGCCAGTCTGTGGAGCATCATGATTTCAACTCAAGCAGATGGTACCAGAGTCCATTTTTTTTTTTCTTAAAGAGTTATTTATTTTATTTGAGAGGTAGAGTTACAGAGAGTGGCAGAGACAGAGCTTTCTATCAGCTGGTTCACCCCCCAAATGGCTGCAATGGCTGGAGGTGCACTGATCTGAAGGCAGGAGCCAGAGCTTCTTCCAGGTCTCGCAGGTAGCACCTGGGCCACCCTCCACGGCTTCCCCAGGCCATCAGCAGGGAGCTGGATCTAATGTGGAGCGGCCTAGACTTGAACCAGTGTCCCCGAGATGCAGGTGCTGCAGGAGGAGGCTTAACCTACCACGCCACAGTCCTGGCCACAGAGTTCTTAACCGTTGTACTAGAAGGCCTCTCAAGTGAACATCCAATACAAGGGACGTGTGAGGTACAGCAAAGAGAAGTAACACAAGGGAGAGGAAAAGCAACCTCAGGTGAAATCAGCTTTCAACTGTCATTGTCGTCAGACTGGATCCTCCCACTGCCTGGTCACCCCCCTGAACTCCTGGAGCTCTGTTGTTCCCCTCTATGAAGTGTGAGGGAGGGATATCTTACCATTTGATATGCACATGAGGGTAGGTCTAAGGGTAAATAATCACTTCAGGGTTACTGAAGCAATACTTGTAATACTGAAACCTAGAGAAATTGCTAGTTTTAATTGCGTGCATTTTTGGTCAAAGCCAAATAAAATAATGAATGTATAAAAGCAGATGAAGGGCCGGTGCCTTGGCTCAACAGGCTAATCCTCCACCTTGCGGCACTGGCACACCAGATTCTAGTCCCGGTTGCCCCTCTTCCAGGCCAGCTCTCTGCTGTGGCCTGGGAGTGCAGTGGAGGACGGCCCAAGTGCTTGGCCCTGCACCCGCATGGGAGACCAGAAGCACCTGGCTCTTGCCATCGGATCAGCGCGGTGGGCTGGCCACGGCGGCCATTGGAAGGTGAACCAACGGCAAAGGAAGACCTTTCTGTCTCTCTCACTGTCCACTCTGCCTGTCAAGAAAAAAAAAAAAGGCAGATGAAGGAAGCAGGCCTCTCTGAGCCAAGGATCTTTATGGGGAACCAGCCCTTTTCCTGAAGCTATGGAAGAGAGGACAAATGTCTCACGGAGTTGTGGTCTACAAAGTGGCTTTATCTCTCTCATTGACGTCTTGACAGAGAAACTTTGTACCTAAACTCTTAGTGGGTTTGAAATTATTTCAGAATAGGATTTCTCAGTGTGAAACCAAGTCTATCAACCCTCTTTGCAGAGAAAAAGAATCTTAATATTTTAGAAGTAAGACTTAGATAATGCAGGCTGGGGGCCGGTGCCGAGGCTCACTTGGTTAATCCTCCGCCTGTGGTGCAGGCATCCCAAATGGGCGCCGAGTTCTAGTCCCAGCTGCTCTTCTTCCAGTCCAGCTCTCTGCTGCGGCCTGGGAGAACAGTGGAGGATGGCCAAAGTGCTTGGGTCCCTGCACCCACATGGGAGACCAGGAGGAAGCCCCTGGCTCCTGGCTTCAGATCAGCACAGTGCTGGCCGTAACAGCCATTTGGGGAGTGAACCAACAGAAGGAAGACCTTTCTGTCTGTCTCTCTCACTGTCTAGAACTCTACCTGTCAAGTAAAGAAAGAAAGAAAATTCAGGCTGAGCATCCCTAATACCAGACGCTCCAAAACTGCAATGTCAAACTTTGGTGCTACATTGATATTCAGCTTTTGGATTTGGGAATTAGGGTCGTTTAACCACCATCTACACAAACATGCCCAGATCTCAACACTTCTGGTTCCAAGCATCTGGACAAGGCCTATTCAACCTGTACAGAACTATACTTCCTTTTACAGTAGACACTAGACACATAGCTATTTTATCTGAGGGGTGAACCAGCTCTTGGGAAATCATTTGCAAGCTTGCTCCTTGGCTCTTGCTCGCTCTCTGCCTTTCAAACAAACAAAATAATTCAATAAATATTTAAATAAACTGAAACTCAGGGGACACGACGCTAGGCATAGCAGTGCCGATACCACCTGGGCCACCCACACCCCATACCGGAGTGCCTAGGGTAGGAGCCTGATCTGCTCCCGGCTTCAGCTTCCTGCTAATGCACACGCTGGAAAGCTGTGTGACGACTCAAGTAGCTGCGTCCCTGCCACAAACAGAGGAGACCTGGACTCAGTGTCCAGCTTCCAGCTTTGGCCTGGCCTAGCCCTGGCTACTGTGGGCTCTTGGGGGAGTGAATCAGTAGATGGGCACTCAATCCCTCTCTGTCTCACGCTCTGCTTCTCAAATAAATAATCTTTGTTAAATCAACTGCAGGAAAGTCCAACTTTATCAAAGTTCTTCATCCAATGGTTAGTACACCGATGAAATTATTTTAAGGAGTAAAACATCATGTACTTCACGACCAATGGAGCTACAAAGCTCTTTCCTCTGTCCTCCGATTTCTAGTTTATATTAACTAGTGCCATAAAAGAGAGCCTTTAAGATAATATTTATCTGCAGAAAGACACATCGATTCAAGGCACTTAGAAGCACACACATGTACTGAGGGGAGCTCCCAAGGGAAAACTAATATTTTATCACGTCACAGACATTATTGCCGCTGCACCTGCCTATCTCCATACTCAACCTGCTCTCAATATTTCATGTCAAGCTCTCCCCTGGCCACAGCCACTCTGGTGGCATACCTGCATATTACCCGTGATAATGACACCAGTAAATATCACGTTTTACCCTTTGTCAGAACTGTCTGAGATTACATAAACATGACATGTTTTAAGAAGGAATGCATCTCTGTTGTTTGCAATGTAACAAAGATAAAGCCGCGACAGACATCATAAGCTATAAATAAAGACATCTACCATTATACTATACTTAGTCATCTCTGGGTTGAACAAATGTTAATTATAGAGAATTTGAAAATGGGACTTGCTCATGTCATTTTTAATTTAGCGTGTTATGGTATAAATGTTTTCCATTGTGTTAATTTACACCTGTTATCACAAGCGTCATTATTAGGTTTATAGTGGAACAGCACTCAGTGACTCTGAAATTTGCTTAAAATGGCAGAAACAATTACTAATTAGCAGGGCATGTTTACTTTAATTATATTTATTTCCTAGTCTAGTTTTATATGTAATCTACTATGGAAGTGCATGATTTAATTAGTGAAACCCACTTATCACAAGCAATTTCTCAAATGAGGCCTGATTTAAAAATATAATAGATTCAGTATTTCATAAATTTTTGCAAGCTATTTCTACACAAAAGCATATCTAAATGCAAATCTCACTCCTGACTTCAGACCACTTTCCTAATTCTGTCCCAAATGTGGCAGTAATGATCAGTAACGTAACAAGAATCCAAGCCTAGGAATTCTTCATGCAAATATTTAGATAAGGTATGCAACACTGAGAAATGTATAATCACAATTTTAAAAATCTGTATTAAAAATTAACACGACTTTTATTTTTGATCGTCACTTGCAAATATCACTGAAAACTCAATTTTAAAAACACAAAAATTTGAGTTTTAAAAAACTGTCAGGATACTTCAAGAAGCACATGGAAAATAGGATAAAAGGTAGGTTTATTTTTGTGCAAAAAATTTGAAAACCATGAATATTTTTTAATTATATGCATTTTCCACACATTTTTTTTGCTTTTTAATAAATGTGAATTTACAAAGTGCAACTTTTGCACTGTTGTAGCTTCCCCCCCAACCTCCCTCCCTTCCACAGCCATCCCATCTCCCACGCCCTCTCCCATCCCACCCTTCATCAAGTTTCATTTTCAATTATCTTTATATACAGAAGATCAACTTAGTATATACTAAGCAAAGATTTCAAGAGACTGCACCCACACAACCGCACAAGATATAGAGTACTGTTCAACTAGTAGTGTTATTGTTGACTCTCATAGTAAAACACCTTAAGGACAGAGATCCTACATGGGGAGCAGGTGCCCAGTGACTCCTGTTGTTGATTTAACAATCGACACTATTTATGACGTCAGCAATCACCTGAGGCTCTTGCCATGAGCTGTCGAGGCTATGGAAGCTCCTTGAGTTCACCAACTCTGAACTTGTTTAGTCAAGGCCATATCACAGTGGAGGTTCCTTCCTCCCTTCGCAGAAAGGTGCCTCCTTCTTTGATGGCCCGTTCTTTCTGCTGGGATCTTGTTCACAAAGATCTTTCATTCAGGTTGTTTTTGCCACAGTGTCTTGGCTTTCCATGCCTGTGAGACTCTCATGGGCCTTTTAGCCAGATCCAAATGTCCCAAGGGCTGATTCTGAGGCCGGAGTGCTGTTTAGGGCATTTGTCATTCTATGAGTTTGCTGTCTGCACACTTTCTAAGACCCACTATATGCATGGATTTCAATATTCTTGCACTAAAATAAACTTATCTCCTAAACCACTTTCCACAAATTTTTTGAAGTATCCTCATAAAAAGGACCTGGCCTTTTCTCTCCCTAGAGTCATTTCTCTGGCATCCAAAGAAACACTGACTCTTTTTGGGTCAAATATTGGGCAGTGATTACCAATGCAATGAATGATTCATGCAAATATCAGTAACAGATGTGAAAACTGGGAAAGACTGTTGGAGAAAGCGATATGCCTCTAGTCCCAAAAGATCACCCCGCAGCTTCCTTAACCAAATGCAAACAGGTACCCTCACAGCAGAGCACCCTGGCGACACTGCTTTGATAGCTTGACCAAAGACCATCACCAACCATGGCACAGACCCGCTCCACGTCCCACCTGCAGTGCCGCCCTGGGATAGCCCCTGTCCCTGTCCCACACTCTTCAGTCTCGTAAGAGAACACAGATGGAGTCACAGAACATTCCACAAGAGCCGTCATGGACTTTGACCTTGAAAAAGTCTATTCAGGATTAAAAGGAGATAAATAAGGAGATAACTAGATCCAATGATTGCAGTTAAAAACAAACAAAAAATAAAGCATAGGGAAAATTACGGAAACAACTGGAGAAATTTGAATACATACTGTACACTAGATGATATTATATAAATGTTGAAATTTCCTGATGTATTGATGGTGATAGTGTAAGAGAATAAACCAATTCTTAACAGATACACTGGGGGACTGGTGTTGTAGGTCAGCAGTAAAAGCTGCCACTTGAGATGCTGGCATCCCATATTTGGGTGCCAGTTCCAGTCCCAGCTGTTCCACTTTTGATCCAGCTCCCTGCTAATGCACCTGAGAAAGTATCAGAAGATGATCCAAGTGCTTGAGCCCCTGCCACCTGTGTGGGAGACCCAGATGAACCACAAGCTCTTGGCTTTTGCATGGCCCGGCCCTGGCTGTTACAGCCATTTGGGGAATGAACCAGCAGATGGAAAAATCTCTTTGGCTCCCCCTCTCTCTGTGTCACTCTGTCTTTCAGATAAAATACATTTACAGAAGAGGGTGGGCAGAGGCGCACTTGCAATGTTTCAAGATGAATATTCGATCTGCAACATTCATTCTGAGGAGATTAATTTGTTCTATTTCTGATTTCTCCCCATGGCAGAGGCTGCTGCTCCCACCTCAAACAAGCAGGCAGCCTTCTTCAAATACAGTCATCCTGCTGGTCTGGCTAAGTATCAAGCCTCTTGCTTTAAATGTGCACCCACTCTCTCCCCAGCCCTGGATCTTGACCTTCAGGGCAGACCTGGCCTAACTAAGCAAGTAAAAAGATGCCTTAAAAAAGACCTGGGAAATACTAGCCTCTCGGGAAAACAGGGGAGGCTGCTAGCAAAGGCAGGAGCTGGTTAGAACAGGGGAGCTGATCCATAGAAAAATCAGCAGCTCCGCGGCTCTCAACTACAGTCTTCAAACATCGTGCACTTGCAATGTTCTGAGGCTGAAAATAGATCTTCTGTCTCCAGAAAAGGAAAGAATTAGGATGAAGCAAAGCTTGTTAGGAGAAACAAGAGAGGCTGGTATTGAACCTGATTTGACGGCAGCATCTCCCTACTCCTCTCCCCAAGCCACACAAAGTTAAAAGGAAGAAAACTAGCAGGGTTCATGTACCTCACTCATCTAGTGTTAATGCACAGGCAACATTTAAACTCAGGGAGCTCTCCAGGGACAGATGACCGTGTGCACATGGAACTCTGAGTCCCAAATGTGCACCAGACACTGTGTGCGTGTTTCAAGACCAAATAAGAAGTCACCGAAGGAGCTGTTTCATCCAAATGTAACCTTCGCCTTAGAAACCAGGAACCAGAGTAATTAGATTACAATCTTGCCAACACAGTGGGAGAGATCTGATCAATTAGAGCCCAGATCAGTTACATTATTTGGTTTACCTAAGTAATGGACCCTTAAATGCAATCAATACTTCCCTGCGCTGTCTGGAAGACCTGAGATGCACTGAACATAAAACACTGCTGCATTTTCCAGGGGCCTCAGGATGTTCAATCACTGCCTGGGGAAGGGGAGTGCACACGACTGGGGGAAGGAGGGAGACAGATTTTCCAGCTAGCTCCAAGGATTCTGCATGTCTTCCCCCTATGTGTGTGCTGTTTTCATGTCTGCTTATACGTGCAGTTCCCCAGTGAATTTGGTTTATCCAAGATCTTTACTGCAGGTGACATGGAGGAACCACGCTGGGAGTTGGGTAGGAACAAATGAAGCTGGAAGAGTTTTTTTTTCCCCAAAATTTCTGCACACTTCTACATTCTAACTCCACCCCCTTACTCACCAATGCAGTATGCCCGCTTTCCCATAGTGCTCCCGTGTCTCATCCATAAGCAGGAAGGAGCGGAAGCCATGATGGCCATGTGGAAGTTAAACTCCCCATGCAAGCTCCATGGAACGCCTGGAAAGCCTCCCCACAGTCAACGCCAACCCGTTTGTATGTCCAGTTAGGGTGCCACCCCTACCCTGTAAAAGGGACTGGCAGATGTGGGCACAGCCATTCCTTTTCCTTTACTGGCTGCTGGCACCTGCTGGTCCATCTCTGGCCTCCCACACCCGCTCCCCATAGGCGACTCTCTGGGTTCCTCTCCAAGTGCAGCTGCCCACACCACACAGTCACGTCAATGTGCATCCACTTCCTCCCTCACTTATGCTCTGCTCTGAATTCTCCTCTCTATGGGGGCAGGAGCTTGGAATGAGAATGGACATACTTATCCCTGTGACCCAGGGATGTGCAGCCATGATCTTTAATACTTTCAGAATTCCAGTACAATTTTATTATCTCAGGGCAAGAAAGAGATTAGGCTTTTTGTTTGTGTTTTAAAGAAACCTATGAAACTGAAGTTGTAGCGTTATGAAAATTGCAGGAGGCACTCCCAATCTTCTCTCTTCTCTCCCTGCCACCCCTTTCCACAGTGTGGATCTGAGGAAGGGGAACACGGCTGTCAGGCCCAGTTGGCTTGAGAACTGTCTAGAGCTGCCCATTCCCTGCCTTCTTAGGACAACCTCTGCTTAGCAGGGATCCAGAAGAGACCATGGGAGCACCCAACCTTCAGTCGCCTACAGAATTTGTCCCTTCCCTCTCTACTCCACGTCCAAGAGCATGCCATTCAACTTGGGAAGGTCATGACATTTAAAGCCAAAAAAATCATATTTGTACATGCAGACAAAGTACTCTTAAAAGTGCCTTTTCCCAGGCTGTTCATCATCACTTCCAATTAAATCTCCTGAAGGGGCAGGGCAGAGACAGCAGCACCTGCTACTCTGTTCCCCTGCAGCCTTCTTGTGCATTGCGTGGGCATGCGCACCTGCTACACGCAGGACTCTTACCAGTGATTTGTTTAACATACTCGTAATAATTAGAAAGTGAAGCAACTAATTCCCGACTTCCCCAAGAGTAGGACTTCTGTTAAGAGCTGGGGGAAATGTGACAAGAGGGGAAGTGAAGAGGGGAAATTTACACTGAGCATTCACTTTGCATAGCTTTGAAGTCTCTGCAGTAATGATGGAGGGAAGTGGGGTAATCTCAAACAACAGGTAATCAAGAAGTCATTTATATTTGCCTTTCATCGTCAATTATCTTCCTCTTGGCAGCCGTTGAAAAATTATGTTTTACTCAAAAGTCAGCCTGTTACCTTTATTTATACAACACCCGAGCTGTGTTGGGTGTCAGCGTGTTAGCCACAGTGGAATTTTGAGTACTGCTATCTGCTGGCACCTGAGAGTTGACTCGGAGGAACAATTTTCAGAAGGATGTGTGAGGCCGGCGCCATGGCTCACTTGGTTAAGCCTCCGCCTGCGGTGCTGGCATCCCATATGGGCACTGGGTTCTAGTCCCAGTGGCTCCTCTTCCAGTCCAGCTCTCTGCTGTGGCCCGGGAGGGCAATGGAGGATGGCCCAAGTGCTTGGGCCCTGCACCCCATGGGAGACCAGGAGGAAGCACCTGGCTCCTGGTTTCAGATTGGCATAGTTCCAGCCATAGCAGCAATTTGGAGGGTGAACCAATAGAAGGAAGACCTTTCCCTCCAAAAACGGCCAAAAAAAAAAAAAAAAAGATGTGTGTTTTCCGTCCCTAGACTCAGATGTCCTTTTTGCAAGTTAGGGGACCTACATTCTGTGTGTGTGTGTGTTGTTTTGTAAGGCAGTTACAGATAGAGGGAGAAAACAGAGTGACCTTCTATCCACTGGTTTACTCCCCACATGGCTGGATCAGACCGAAGTTGGGAGCCCAGAATCCCACCCAGGTCTCCCACATGGGTGCAGGGGCTCAAGCATTTGGGTCACCCTCTGCTGCTTTCCAAGACACACCACCAAGTAGCTGGATGGGAAACGGAGCAGCCAGGACTCAAACCAGTGCCATATGGGTTTCTAATGAGTGTTGCAGGCAGCTTCCCAACCCACTGCGCCACAATGCCCATCCCAGGAGACCTACATTCTGAAGTCACTACAGCCACTAACCAAGCTGGGGCACCTGGGGGAAAGTTACAGCCACTGAAATTCTGTTTTCTCATCCACAGAATTAGAGTGTTACATTAAACGATCATGGCAATGGCTAATTTTGTGTATCGACCTGGACTGCTCTGTTGGTCAAACATGATTCTGGGGGTTTGAGGAAGGTGGTTCTGGATGAAAACAGTAATTCAATCTGAGTACAGCAGATGGCCCTCCATCATGTAGGTGGGCCCCGGCCCCACCCCATCAAGCTGAAAGCCTGAACAAACAGGCTGGCCTTCCAGAGGGACTTCTCCCTGACTGCTCGGAGCTAGGACATCCGTTTTCTTCCTGCCTTTGGAGTTGTACTGAGACACCTGCTTTTCCTAGCCCTCAAGCCTTCAAACCAGCCCTGCACCACTGGGTCTCCTGGTCTCCACGGCCTGCAGACACATCCGGCAGATCTTGGAACTTGTCAGCCTACACACACTCATGAGCCAATTCAGTCAATCCCTGGATTGATAGATTGATCTGTCCTGTTGGTTGCTTCTCTGGAGAATCCCAATACAATCCCCAGGGATGTCTCCAATTCTCTCTGCAGAGGGTCATCTAATCTCAGCCTGAACACTGCCCTGGGACAAGACCTCCCTGCCTCACGGGCAACTCATCCTACTGGAGAGAGAGGGGAAGTTGCCCTCATGTAATGACCACCCCTCAGCCAGAACCCAAAGGTGAGTCAGCCGTGTTCCCACCCACAAAGAACTCATATCTGACAGCTGTGACATGGTATGAGCAATCTATTATTTATAATTATTTATAACTGCATCAATTATGATGATGATGATATTTATAATTATTAGAGAGTAAAGGGGGGAGAAAGAGAGCACTCTCATCTACTGGTTCTCTCCCTAAATGCCCACAATGGCTGGGCCTGGGACAAGCCAAAGCTGGGAGCTGGGAATTCAATCCAGGTCTCCCGTGAGGGTGGCAGACACCCAACTACTTGAGCCATCACCACTGCCTCCCAGGGTCTGCATTAACAGGAAGCTGGAGTCGGGAGCCAGAGTCCAATACTGAATCTGATGTGGGATGTGGGCATCCTGACATCTTTACCACTAAGCCAAATGCCCACCCCCACTGTAAAACTCGCACCCATGCTTTTGATTTTAAATATGCCAGAGTAGGCTGAGGATGCCTTGGTGGCTTTTTTTTGTTTTTTTTTGTTGTTGTTGTTGTTGTTTTTTGACAGGAAGAGTGGACAGTGAGAGAGAAACAGAGAGAAAGGTCTTCCTTTTCCGTTGGTTCACCCTCCAATGGCTGCTGCGGCCAGCGTGGCCAGCACACCGCACTGATCTGAAGCCAGGAGCCAGGTGCTTCTCCTGGTCTCCCATGTGGGTGCAGGGCCCAAGCACTTGGACCATGCTCCACTGCACTCCCGGGCCACAGCAGAGAGCTGGACAGGAAGAGGAGCAACCAGGACAGAATCTGGTGCCCCAACCAGGACTAGAACCTGGTATGCCGGCACCGCAGGTAGAAGATTAGCCTATTGAGCCATGATGCCAGCCCTTGGTGGCTCATTTACCTTCCCAATTGTATCACACTGTTGGTCAATACTGAGTGTGCAGCTAACATTTAACTTACCTTCCCCTGCACTACAATGAGGCCAGATCATCATTCAGAGCTTCTGCAGGGGACCTCTAGTTCCTAAGTTCAGGACTTTGCATATGGTTTTTACTGTAACCAATATCATCTTGTTACCTTGGGGCCAGAAAATGTGCACTTTGTATCCCCTCACCCAGAGGACCAGCCGCTCCTCTCTGCATCCTCTAGACACTGCATTACACCTCAGCAGCCGTCCTGGAAATCCTGAGTCGGCACCTGCCCTGTGCAGCACCTCCCGCTGCAGTCCTGCTCCTCTGTGTAACTGCACACGACAATCCCTGGAGACTCAAAGGGGAGAAAACGCCAGCCCAACCTCAGAGATTCTGATCCAGCTGGAGGGGGCTGGAGCAAGAATGGGGAAGGAAACAAGCCAGGGTGCCGATGGCTTTTTTCTAGGTGATTCTAACATGCAGCAAGCCAAGAGCTGTGGTCTGTCTAAGCCAGGAGTCAGGAAATTTTTCTGTCAAGAGCAAAGGAGCAAACCTTTCAGGCTTTGTGGGCCAAATGGTCTCTGCAGTCTCTGCTCAACTTTGCCGCTGTAGCGTGACAGGCAACATGTCAACAAATGGGCACGTGTCCCAGTAATACTTTATTGACAAAAACAAGTGCTAGGGGCTGGCGCTGTGGCACAGCAGGTAAAGCCACCGCCTGCAGTGCCAGCATCCGATATGGGCTCCTCTTCTGATCCAGCTCTCTGCTATAGCCTGGGAAAGCAGCAGAAGACGGCCCAGTCCTCGGGCCCCTGCACCCATGTGGGAAAACCGGAGGAAGCTCCTGACTCCTGTTCCGGGTCAGCTCAGCTCCGGCCCTTGTGGCCAATTAGGGAGTGAACCAGTGGATGGAAGACCTCTCTCTGCCTCTCCTTCTCTCTGTGTATCTCTGATTTTCAAATAAAAAAAATAAATCTTTAAAAAAAGTGCTAGGCCAGACTTGGCCTGGGGGCCACAGTCCGCTGATGAATCCAGTTTAAAACCATAAACCCATCGAACTGTACAAGCATCACTATGCCGCTCACATGTCTCCACCTTGTCCATGACACATGAGACTCTCCAGTGGCCTAGTGAAATCGATGTTCACTCCATGTCTGGCATTCCCTTGGTCTATCAGGTTAATGATCCCATCCAACAAGAGAAAAAAAAAAAAAAAACTTAGACAATCTTTTCTGCCTTCAAGTACTCACGGCTGCCTTCTCCTATGTTCACAAACATCTGCTCAAAGCTGTTTCTAGAATTCCATCAGAACTGGCTTAGTCTCACCCGTCTGCAGCATCTGTAGTTTCTAAACTATGCTCCCCTGACCTTGAAAACCGGGGCACGTGGGGCACACTGGCCAACAGCACTTAGTCTCCTGCCATTCCGCTCTCCTCGATTCATGAAACAGCACCCACTGTTTCCCAAGCACGTCTGTAAGTTCTCCCCCAGCCCCGGAGGCCGCCCCGTCCTCACCATCTCTTCTGCCGTGAGCTTTCATTTCTCCTCACGCTGTTTATTCTGCCCTTTCCAACGAGAAGATCCCTTTTCCTGATAAAGTTGATAAAAATCAAAATAGGAGTCGGGCAGTCCTGCATTCTCCATGTCGACTGTTTACACTCCACCATCTGCTCTAAATAAGTGATGTCCATTTTTATTTTTTTTGGCTCCAAATACAACCACTTGAAAACTTCCACCTCCAGGTGACCGCGCCCTCTGGGCTTTGTGGGGGACGCACTGGTCTCTCGCTCTTATTTTTCGCCCTGGGATAAATGCCCTGGGGTAAATGAAGATGCCCACAGAGCCATCTTCACTCTAAAAGGGATCCAGCGAGTGAAGCTGAGGAAGTGGGAAAGCATTTCCCAGGCTCAGGGGGCTCTCCGGTCTGTTGTACCCCCAAGAAAAAGAGAGAAACAATTCTTTTGCAAGCTCTGGGCACACTGGATTCATTCCGGGGCCTGGCATTTACCAGCTGTGTGATCTTAGAATAAGCAATCTCTTTCTAACTCTCAGCTCTTCTCTACGGAAGCCCTGTACCTATTAAATGACTAAATGCATGATTAAAGCAGGAAGCACAGTGCATATCACACAGGAAACGCTCAACAGATGCTACCGATTATCATGACCAGCATTATCTTTGATATCATCGACTCCCTCGTTCCTCTCCCCAGCTTCACCGTATTTGTCAACCTCTCCGGGTGCACTCTTGGCCTTCCTCTTCGCTTACGTCACTTCCTTCTCACCCACTTCATACTGCTGGTTTAAACTCAACTCTCCCTCCCCACCATCTTGTAGGTTCTTTCCCATGTCATCGAAGAAAGCTCTGTCTTCACTCTGGCTCTCCTCTGGCCAAGAGGCAACCTGCATTTCTAACTACGTAACTCAGGAGCTGCTCTGATAGGAATGGGAACACAAACTCCACCAATGCCTTACTTAGCAGCTGCATCTCCAGGAATCCAGATAAACTGCTGTCCAATGCAGTTCCCTAGGGAACACAGCTGGAAAACCTAGGAGATTTCAACTCTTGAATAACTCCAGTAAATTGTCCTGGTTAGAAAATAAAACGACCAGGTTACTTTTCTGAGAAGATGCCTGAACCAAGGCATATTCACACAGGAGCATCAGAAAAGGGGGCATGCAGAAAAAAAGATTACTGGAGTTTTGGTATCAACTACAAAAATAGCAACCATTTATTGAGTAACCACAACATGCTGAGAAATGATACACCAGAGGACAGCAGCTTGAACAAGGCTACTGCATGGTGGTTACCACAATGAGGTAGATGTTCAGCAAACCGAAAATAGGTATAATCTTGACATCCTGTGCACCAAGGAGTGGTGGATAAGTATCATAAAGTGGCCCAGGACAAAACACGTTGGCACTATATTTAGAAGATGGGGTTCCTATCACACTCCAGATACATGGAGTCTTCAAAAAAATCATGGAAAAGATGCATATAAAAAAACAACAACTACGCATGAGTTTCAGAAAATTTCCACACCCAAACAGGCTTATCTTGTAATTCCATTTTCCACACACGTTTTGGAAGTACCCTTGCATTTGCTACATGTGTGACGTTACGCAAGACGTTCAGCATTCCTGAGATTTCAGGAGTTAAATTTAGGTTTGAAACTGTCTGACCCGTTTCGACACATGATGCTGGGACAAACTGCACTTCCACACGCAAGTGGATGAAACTGGATCCCGTGTCAGGGAGCCCTATGACCACCCCCACGTTCAGATATTTCTGGAAGGACACAGGACCCGGCATATGGTGGCACTCGTGGCTGAGACTTACTGCAGCCACGTGGTCGGTACAGACAGCTGGACCGTAAGGGGAAGAGACACGGAATCCACGTGCGCCTTCCTTCTGCTCCTGCTCTTCCATCCACAAGGAGTTGCACGGAACACACTCGTCCCTTAGCAATGGCAATGCACTGCAGTGTTTTTGCCCATGGAACCTCAGACACTCAAAGCCAGAATCTGTAGTGGGAGGTAGCTAAGTAGGTACCCTCTATCTATCTCATAACAAAGTTACAGAACCCAGTAAGAACACAAGGGATTCCTTCCTCATGCCTTATACAAAACAGATCACAGACCTAAATGTAAGAACTGAATATAAAACTTAGAAAATGTAGGAGTAAACCTTTGTGGCTGTGACTGCAAAGCCTTCTTAGATGTGATAACCAAAGTACAAGTAACAAAAGGAAAAAAATAAAGCGCTTTTCATTAAAATCAAATACCTTTTGTGCTTCAAAGAATGTTATCACAAGAGTGAAAAGACACGCATAGAATGGCAGAAAATATTTGCAAATCGTTTATCTCATAAGGGACATGTACCTAGAATAAAGAATTCTTACAACTCAATAATAAAAAGGAAAACAGCCGAATTTAAACGGACAAACGATCTGAAAAGCTGTCTCTCCAGAGAGGATAAACAAACAGTCTATTAGCACCTAATAAGGTGCTCAACATCACTGCTCATTGGTGAAACACAGATCAAAACTACTAGGTGCTTCCGCTACACACGGGGCATCCGGATGCCTAGAATCAGAAAGACGAATACTAACAAGTAGCAGCATGGACATGGAGAAACTGGAACCCTCACACACTGCTGCACAGCTCTCTGAGCAGACCGAATCCACTACGGTGCTCACGTTCAAGGGATCAGCTGTATGGAATATGAACTGTATCTCAAAACAGCTCGTTCGTCCTTTACACAAAAGGGAACTGCTGCTTATATCCCCATCTCTTCCACACTCAAGGAAAGCCAGCAGAGGGATGGTGAGGAAAAACAAAAGGGCGAATTTTGATCCAGAGGCCACATCCATGCTCCCATCTGGCTGGAGACTCAGCCAAGCAGCCAGATGCCAGGGGTGGAAGAAGATGAACCAGGACCTGGCAGAGAATGCACAAATGCTTTTGAAAAGCAGACGAGGAGAAACTGTCTGGCACGAAAGGCAGCAATATCCGAAGAGCAAACTTTGATGTTGCCAGCCATAGGACGTGTTTCTTTAAGATCACAGATAACGTTCCCCTAACAAAAACAAAACGGCCATGACTGCACGTATGTGTCTGATCCGTTCATGAACGTTTAACGAGCCCCCACAAGGCCCAGCACACAGACACAGAGGTGCTATTACCCAACAATGCAGGAAACGCGCTGTCCGCACCATCTGCCCAGCCTGAGTCTGAGAACAGACCCCTCATACGGACCTGCTCACCTTGGTGTTAACCACAAACCGGAGAGCTGCAGAGTGGCTTGTGTAGGCTGTAATCAGAATGTCAGAGCAAACAGAATGGAGGTTCTGGCACTCCAAGAGGGATGTGGCACACACCAGATTAGCCCCACCTGAGCCCCCTCGTCAGCCCTCACAACCCACTCCCGTGGGATGATAACCTTAGGGATGGGGATACTGAGGCACAGGTCAGAGAATGAGGAGGAACAAAGTGTGGCTTCAAATCCAGTTTGGATCCAAAGGCCAAGCCCTTGACCACTCTGTTCAGCGCCATCTGCTTAACTGTGCTACCTTTCCCTCCACAGTTCCTCACCTCTCCCACAGGATGGTCCAAAGCTTCGCTGAAATATGGAAAACAGACTGGCATCGTGGCTCGGCGGGTAAACGTCAACATCCCATATCTGATCCATGGGGACTGCGTCCAGGTTAGGTGACGCCCACAGGGTCGGATGGAGCTCAGCTCTGCAGAGTCAGAGGCGGTGAGAGACCTGGGAAGAGCTGAAGGCGCAAGCGGCCCAAGCCAGGGGGCTGCAGGTGAGGCGCCCACATCAAAGTCCCACTAACACCAGTCCAGGCTTCCAGAAGTCCGGCTGCCTGAACACCTGGGGAGGTTTACCAGGCAGAAAACTGGAACCGGAACGGAAGGCAGCAATGCACGCGTCGCTGGGCTCAGAGCAGCAAGAACAATTTCTCTAAGAGGTAATGAGGAAAACAAACAGCGCCCACAAAACCTCTGGGCAACAAGTGCAGCAAAGGGGAGGGTCCTGGGAGGCAAAGGCTCATTTCCACGGAGGCTCTGGGAGACCAGGCCTGGGGCCTGTGGTCGGGCAAAGGACAAAACTAAAACTCGTGAGCGACTCGAGACGGCCTGGAAGGTGATGGGCTGGTCTCGGACCAGCACCCCCCATGACCTGCATAACCAACACAGCAAACACTCTCAGAGAGGCATGCTTGCTTCCGGCCCAGAGGCTGTTTCTACAGACTGAGACCAATCGGATAAGAGCTGGCCATGAAAAACGTACGGCACACGCTTGGAAGCACAGCAGTGTCACGGGTTTGAATCTGAAGAAATAACACGCAATGCACGAAGCATAGCACCACAGAATTCAACCAGAAAAGACGACCAAACGACTGCATGAGATGTTAAAGACGCAGAAGATAGGACCACAAAAATAAGCAACCTGCAAAGAATACTGAAAATGACCAGTAGTTCAGTTTTGCAAGACAAGAAGAGTTGTGGAGATGGCTGCATAGTACGTGAATGTCCTTCACGTGAACTGACCTTAAACTCAAAAGTAGCTAAGATGGTAAAGTTTATGTTAGGTGTATTTAACCATATTTCTTAAAAAAGAAAAAAAAACAGGTAGATTTAAAAAGAATCAAATGTAAATTTTCAAAATAAAAACTAAAAATTACTAAAACAAAAAATTCAAGAGCACATGGCATATTAGTCAAATCTGAAAACAGAATTAATGACATGGAAGGAAAAGCTGAAGACGTTACCCGGTAAGCAGTACAGATGAACAAGAAGATGCAAAATATAAAGGAAAAGTTAACCCAGATGGAGAATCCAAGGGGAGTTCTAAAATACCTACAGTCAGAGTTCCAGAGCCCAGAATGTAAAGGAAGGGCGAGAGGGAACTATTAAGGAGACAGTATCTGAGACTCCACCAGGAGAGTTAAGACATCGATCTCACAGATAGCCTAGTCAGGGTGAAAGAAATTCAACCACTGTATTGTAATAAAACTAAAGAGCAAGGAGAAAGACACGGTGAGCAGCAACCGAGCCTGGCAAACACACAGCTTATGATCAGGTCAGTCAGGCAAGAAATCCCTTCTAACAGTTACCTTCCTTTCCCCAACTCCTGAATTCCCCAGCACACAAAGACTAAGAGCAGCTAGGGTGATGGGGAAAAATAGAAACTAAGCCCACCCATCCCCACCATCAGATGGATGCCGACAACCACGCATCCAACAGGCAAGGAAAATCCTACCCGTGAGCGACTGAAGTTCTTATTAATATACATGATTCAATATCCTAAGGCCACTAAATTGAGATGGTACGTTTTCAGCTCAAAATATACCTGGCCAACGCAGGAAGAAAGAGCCAGCAGTTAGTTTTCCTCAACAAAAAGCTTGTGATGAATCCCTATTACTTCCACAGCACATCACAAAAGTTAAAAATGGAAAGAGGAATTGGAAGATAAAGTTTATTGGAAGGTAAAGTTTATTTCATCGCAAAAAAACAAATACATGCATGTGAGGGGTCTACACAAAGTTTGTGGAAAAATGTGGATTACGAAGAACGTCTGCATGGATTTCCGGTTTTGCATATATTTTACTTGTCTTTTCAGTCCATGTTTTCCATGAATTTTGTGAAACACCCTCATCTAATGCAAGCTGCAAAAGAAAGTGTGCATTTCCCATCATTTATTTTCCCAGGGTCAGAAACCATAGTCAGCTTGATAAACTTGGCCTATGCAAGTACAAAACTATCATGATGCGGTGATCATCTCAATGCCTCCAACCCCTCCAACCCGATTTCTAACGTGCAAAGTATTCGTCTGCCAACTCACCGTGAAAAGCACCCAGGTGGTGCCCCTTTTTGATAAATTCTATAGATGCACTGCGATCAGACACTCTCCTTATACATCAGCTAGCCAGAAAAAAGGGTGAGAGAATGGATAATACCCAAGGGAAACAGAATCCCTTTTTCAGCTGGTTTAAGTCATGCTGATAATGGGCACAGAGTATTGTGCATTTACCATAAAGCTTTTCAATTAGTTCATAGACCAGTTAACCTCCTCACTCCCAGAAAATATAATTCATGTACATTTTATTCCATGCCGCATCCTGCTAGCTATTATCCATCATTTACAAGTGTTATTTGTCTATAAAAATGACACTAAATTTTTGAAAAATGAGACTGCTCTGCTGCTTCTGGCTGTGTTTTAACAAATGGCACCAAGGCAAAAGGTTTTAAGTCACATAAAAAGCAATTAGTCAAAGAAGCAATAAATATTTTTTAAAAGGATATAAATGATGGCTTGTCCAGAAAGCCAAATGTCCAAAGGCTGATACACAATAAAATAAGGGTTAACATAAAAGAGCACATGCCATTATTTATTGTTAATAAAGTTAATCAAATTCAGGGCTTCAGACTCTTGTGTGCATTTAAACAGAAACCAAAGTATGATATGCATATTTATGGAAATTAGCCCAAAAGATCATTATCTCTAAAGGAAAACCCAGCAAAGACAGAGATGCATAAAATGTAGCTGTTACCCTTTTACAACATAAACTGTTTTGCTTAAAACACATTTATCTTCATTAAAACTATTAAGCTAATAATATTTTCCACAACTGACAACCATGACTGAAACATGAATTCTAGGATTAATGCTAAAATAATTTGGGGAGGCAGAAACACACAGTCAGAATTCAAATTCTCTTTTGCTGGTATCTCACCCACGTATTCTGGGGTATTTTTTGTACTTCCAGTCAGAAAAAAAAATCTATTCTCAAAAGATATATTAGGATCTTTTTAAAACAAAATTAGATAAGCATAAGCTCATCAATCAGCAATTTCTAAATGCATTATCTTCAAGTGGTTTGGTCTTTTATGTCATTTATCTGCTTAAAATTAAGTATCAGAGTTTCCAAGAAAAGAAGATATAAAATTAACTTCATTTCATAGTAAGTTTTCCAATCATGCCAGGAGACAGCTGACATTATTATAGCTCACACTTATAAATCAGTGATTATATACTAGTTAAGCAAGAAAAGAAGTGAGGAAGGCAATTATAGAGTGGTGGAATTCCCAAGAAGCGCATTTGGAGTCAATGTTGCTAAACAGCAGTTCACTTGTGGTTAAAATAAAAGCCCTCCCTCCAGATATTTTGGGGATTGTGATTTCTGAAGGGAGCAAAGTCGAAAACCTGTGTAATGTGTCTTACATGTGAAAAAAAAGGCAGTGAGAAATCAGTGAGTTATAATTTTAACTCATTTGTTTGTCTTGAAGTTGAACTAAAATCTTCATTTGCCATGAACCTCTAGCACAGTGTGGTCCTAGGAGAATTCCTTGCAGGAATGACTGATAACCAAGTATCCACCTTTAGCAATAAACAAGCTGGTGACCAAAGACACAGTAAGGGAACTGAGCCGAGTTCCCACACCCACTCCTGCTCCTTGCCACGTGCGTTGGGGCCAAAATGCCCCTTCCAATCTTATTTTCCATTTCTCAGATGTGTTTTATTAACTGCTTTTTTATGGCCCAGTTAAATATTCTAATTGGCACGTTGCGGACACACAGCTACGAGACGTCGATCGCACTTTAATGGGTCTGCACTCGGAAGCTTCTGGCACACCCAGTGAAGTCTCATTTATCTCTGCCCTTGCAGTGACTGCAGGATAGCACGACCAACCGCGCATCAGGACTCAGTAGTTGGTCTCACTGCAAGCCCAGGAGCATTCCCTTTCCCATCTGCTCTGTGGTGCTTTGAAGACATGAGAACCAGTGCTCACCACTTCTGAAAGGCCTTTTGATTTTCAAAGCATTTCCTAGTTACCTATTACTCGTCCCTCACAATACCTCCGCAAGGACGGCCAGAAGAAATAGGAGGGTACTTCCAAAAAGCTCATGGAAAATGGGATTAAAGGTAGTTTATTTTAATGCAAAAAAAAAAAAAACCACCCTGAAATACATGCACATACAGGTCTCCAAAGTGTTCATAGAAGACATGTATTATGAAAAAACTATACCTAGATTTCAATAGTTTTTTGCACCATAATAAACCTTTTTTTTTTTATTGGAGAAGGAGAGACAGGTAGAATTCTCATCCACTGGTTCACTCCCCAAATGCACAAAATGGCTGGGACTGCAGCAAACAGAAGCGAGGAGCAAGGAGTTAGAAAGTCAGTCCAAGTCTCCCTCATGTATGGCAGGAATCCAACTACTGGAGCCATAGCCACTACCTCCCCAGATGTGGTCAGCAGGGAACCAGAACCGGTCACAGAGCTGGGACTCGTACCCAGGCACTGCGGTATGGGTGCGGATGTCCCAACCAGGCCTTTCTTTTCATTCTGTTTCCAAGGACTCTTCCCCTCACACTCTCCAATGCTGGCATTTTTAATGAGAGGGAAGTAGAGAGACAATGTTGACAAAGGTCTGAGAGCCTCTTACAAATGGACCCTGGACAATCTGTCCCTTGATTCACATCTCGAGTGCAGGGTTATACATCCTGAAGGGCACACTACTCACGATCAGGTGGAACTGTGATGGGCTGACCAGTATCGTCATCTAAACCATCCTACCTGAAGTCTGTCCTCTCTCACTTGACAAACTTACACAAGTTCTGCTCATACTGCTACTGGGTTAAAAGGCCAGACAGATAACCCCAGGCCCCCTCCACCCCAGAGGGATATAAAAAGCTCCCTTCTTCCAGCCCAAGCTACAGCCAAGGGAGGAGCTGGATAACATACAAGGGGAAGTATCTCTTATCTGCTTCCTCCCTGCAAACAAATGGAGCAAGCACATAAGCATGAGGGTGCCCCTGTGCACAGACATAGGCCCCACTCAACGTGCATCTGAAGTCAATTAGGAGTCATTTCTGAGTGGTCAGGATTTTCTGGTAAGTATGTCTGATAACACCATCCTGTCTGAACTAATGGCAGCAACAAATTCTTTAAACATTTTTTTAATGTATTTGAGAGGCAGAAGACAGAACTCCCCCTCGCTGGTTTACTCCCCGAATGCCTGCAACCTAAGAGCCAGGAACACAATCCAGGTCTCCCACTTGGGTGGCGGAACCCAATTACTTGAGCCATCACTGCTGCATCCCTGAGCATGGAGTAGCAAGAAGCTGGAATCTGGAGCCAGAGCCAGGAATCCAGCCAGGCACTCCAGGGTGGGATCTGGGCATCCTAATTCCTGTTTTCCCTTCTATGCTAAATGCCTGCTCCCAAGTTCTTTTATTAATTAACAACACACTAGAAGAGTCTAAGCTCCACACTGATAAACTGATAAAAGAATTAGTCAACGTGGAAATTAATAATCAACAATAATAGGGCACTGGCTTCTGTAACACATTTCCCTGGCCATCTCAAGACTGTTTGGGTAGCCAATATCTTTATCATCCCTCTCCACAAGGAAGGGTACTTATTAACCCTATTTCATACGAAGAACTTTGACCTGGAAAATTAAAAGATTTGTCTAAGCTCTAAATTGATGACAAGCTAGAGACATGAATTCAGGGCTCCAAACTCTGCTAACTAAATAACGGCCCAGAAGAGACACACAAAAGTCAACACAAACAGAGTGCCAGCTGTTATTTACACTGGCTACCATAAATGTTTGTTCCAGAAAAAATAGTTCAAACAAGAAGGGAAAGAGTTTAAACACAAAAGGCTGAAGGGTTCAATATAGGAGAAAAAATATGTTTGCTTTTAATACAGTGGAGGAACTGTTCAGAACAGCGTGTTCCGTCAAGGCTGGCCTTGCTGGACCGCCGAGGGCCACAGGATCACCAGCCACCTGGAATTGAGACACCAGCTCGCTTCTGCACAACTCACTCTCGCTTCACGCCCGAGTCCCTGTTCTTGTCAAGTCTTCCGTCTTTGACCTGAAACACGAGGGATCCTTTCTTTCTTTATTTACACAAAATGTCAATGTGTCATAAACACCGAGCAGGCTTGTAAGTACCGAAGACAAAGGGGGATTAGCAAGGGATCCAGGGAGGTGGAGAATGCAGGATACCAGGCAGACACAGCTACAACAAGGGCTAGCTGACCAGCAGCGGATGTTCTGTGGTTGATGCCAAGGTCGGTTGTTGAGGCTGTGACGGGATTTCTTTTGGGGTGGGGGCAAGTGGGGGCTCCAACTTGGCATCCGACAGAGGGAAGAGGATAGGTCCCTGCAACAAAGGCAGGAGGAGGAGGGCTGGACTTACCCTGGGCGCTCTAGACAGCAGGCCAGTAAGGAACAGGCAGGGACGCACATGCCCAGAGGGGAACAGAGCTTGCTGACAATTCCAACTGCCCACCAAGAGCAAGGATTCACTGGGGACACGGGAGGCTCGCCTCCCCGAGCTGGTTCCAGAGCAGACTTGGGGGCCCACCGTCAGGGATGCCGCTGAGGGAGAGGAAGCTCACACAGGGCTAAGCACTAGGAAGCACAGGCAAGATGAGCACTACGATTCTTTCAAATGCTGTGATCTGGGGATGACACCCAAGGCTCCCACGGTGGCCACTTCCAGACCACAAGCTGTGCAGTCACGTGGAACCGAATCCCCATCTCGGCTCTGTCAGTGTAACTGAGTGACATCAGCCAATTGTGTCCTCTTCACCTACGCACTGCTTAGAATCCGCTAGGAAGACTACTTATCTGTAAGGATACTCAGAACCATATTCTAGAACTTCTCAATCTTCCTCCAGTTTTTTTTCTTTTTTTTTTTTTTAAAGCTTCTCACAGATTGCAAAAGCGAGTCCATTTGGGGAACCACTGATAAACTTTGGCTCATTTGTAAAATTGGAAATGGGATAACCTTGGCCTGGGGATTATCAAATCAGACAACATGTAGAACACTTAGCACAATACCCACATACAGTAAACAGACATGGCTCCTGTTCTGTGCAATGCAAAATCAAACTGAAGAACCACCACTGACCACAACTGAGGATGAGTGGACTTGTGGAGACGCGATATTCAGCCATCTCCAGTTTTCTTACCATTTTGTTCTTTAAGCAACACACACACACACAAATCTGACATAATTTGAGCCAGTGCAATCAAATGCCTTTCCCATGTGAATACTGCCTTAAAATTAACTCATCATCCAGATCTGGAAGTTGACTGCAGGAGCAGGCCACCAGGGCAGCGACTGGGATGCTGCTGCAGACCACTGGCCACCCTCTCAGGCGACAGCCTGGGTTGGAGTCACCATTCTGCTCCCAACTCCCACTTCCTGTTGATGGGCACCCTGGGAGACAGCAGCGATGGCTCAGGTAACCAGGCTTCTGAGACCCAAAAAGGAAGGCATGGGTTGAGTTCTGGGCTCCTGGCCTCGGCCTAATCCTAGCTGTTATGGGCATCTGGGAACTGAACCAGAGCAAAGGAGACCTCTGTGTCTCAATCTCTCCCGTTCTGCCTTTCAAATAATTTTTTAAAAATTTTTTCAAAGTTGAAATGCTGTAGTAATAGCCTATGACTTTCTGCTCTTTTGAACAATTAGAAGCTCAGGACGTAAACTCTTCACTCTGCAAAAGCTTAAAATTCGTATTTATTCCCATCTACTCAGGTAAAGACAAAAGACCCCATTTCTCTTCTCAATCTGAAGCAGATGCATTTAAAATCCTGCAAGGCATCCAAGTGGAAGCATCATCCCGCTCTGACATTTGTGTCTCCACCAATGGCTTCGACTCTTTAATTGTGAAGCTGCTTCTAGACGTTAGGGTGAGTGTTAAAATACCCCCAGCCACAAAGCGAGAAAGCAGGTAATTGGAACAATTTATATCAAGTGGAAGAAACGTCTCCTGGATTTCTGTGTTCTGGTTGCAAGTTATTAGACTGTTTCTGTTTGGGTGGTTTTATACAAAAAAACTTTAAAGCGTGGTTGCTTAAGCGCATCTAAAGGTTAAACCCCAAGCAGCTAATCTGTATGTGAGAACAAGTAACTGTCAAACACTTAACCTTTAGCAGATTAAAACCGTCTGACTAACAGATGTGAAACCCTCAGCGCTGTGACTGCTCTAAGTAGAACCCTCGCCGGTTTTAGAAAACACACCGCTTTTTGGGGCAGTCCTGTTTATGCCCCAGGTCAACGTCCCTGCTCGCAACTGAGACAGAAGTACCGCCTTTCACTGACCATGGCCCTCTGAGTCTCCGGAATCGACGGCCAGTGTTCATCCGCCGTTCACACTGCAGACGCACTCTCGGACGGCGACGCCGAGTGCTGATCAGTGCTGTCTTCACGTTGTTCCACCCGTGCTCATTTCAGAAATGCCTTATCTTGGCCGGCGCCGTGGCTCAACAGGCTAATCCTCCGCCTTGCGGCGCCGGCACACCGGGTTCTAGTCCCGGTCGGGGCGCCGGACTCTGTCCCGGTTGCCCCTCTTCCAGGCCAGCCCTCTGCTGTGGCCCGGGAGTGCAGTGGAGGATGGCCCAAGTGCTTGGGCCCTGCACCCCATGGGAGACCAGGATAAGCACCTAGCATCTGGCTCCTGCCATCGGATGAGCACGGTGTGCCGGCCGCAGCGCGCCATCCGCGGCAGCCATTGGAGGGTGAACCAACGGCAAAGGAAGACCTTTCTCTCTGTCTCTTTCTCTCACTGTCCACTCTGCCTGTCACCAAAAAAAAAAAAAAAAAAAATGCCTTATCTCCATTTCCGAGGGATCCTAACTGACTGAGGCTCCTAGGAGTCTCTGTTCCCTTCCCTTCTCTCCACGCATTTGTCACACAATTCCAAGTGTCGGCTCATAGTAGATGCTCAACCAAGATGTGAATGAGTAGCTATCTTCCACACCGACAAGACCTACTCCCTGAAGGCCTCTTCCGAGGAAGTATTTGTGCATCGTAAATTGCCATCTTTCGCGAACCTGTTGGGTAATTTTTACTTTTAATAAATCAGACTTTTCATATATTGCATCCAGTTCTCAGTACTAAGATTATGCAAGTACAGGATAGAGTCCTGCGCCAGTTCCTGCCCAGCAGAACACAGGTTCTCTACTATTTGTTAAAAACCCCTCTACATCTTAGAAGTCGTAGTGTTGAAACACTTGACTTGAAACATAACATACCTTAATGCTGAATTTCTTACCAGCAACAACGGTCTAACAGTATAGGAGCTGCTTCTAAAGAAACAGAGCGTGTGCAACAGCATGTAATTCTCAAACTGTCAGATAAAATAGAGAGCATCTTTAAAAAAAAAAAAAGACAGCTGACATGAGAAAATAATCTGAGGTGTCTTTTAAACAAACATAAACGAGATGGGGGGGGTTCAAGTCTCCAAATTCTATTGTACACAAAACACAAGCTGTGAAATGGACACCCAGCCACCTGTGAATGACACCACTCCATCTTGCCACACTTTCAAATCTGCACGTGGGTTTGAAAGAAACAGCCAGGGCGCACTGAAACACAGGTTCACCTCCTCCAGCCCAGAGACCCACCTCGGAGAGCCAGTGGGATTCTGTGAGGCCCCTGGTCTACAAACCTCCCAGCCCTGGCTCCTGCCTGCAGCTGCACAGATCAGGAGACTGGCTACCAACTATTCAAGGTACAGGGCTGGCGTGGGGATTAGCAGGAATTAGAAAGGGTGCAGCTAAACATGCTTCGAGTGAGTCCTAGGTAAATACCAACTCGTGCAGTCAATGGTCCTCTTGAACCACAAGTGCATCTCATTTTTCCTTTTTCAGGCTCCAGGGAAGACCCAGCTGCTTCTCCTCTGATCCACCTCTCTGCTATGGCCTGGGAAAGCAGTAGAGGATGGTCTGAGTCCTTGGGCCCCTGCACCCACGTGGGAGACCCAGACGAAGCTCCTGGCTACCACTTTCAGATCGGTGAAGCTCTGGCCACCGCTACTGTAGCCATTTGGGGAGTGAACCAGCAGAAGGAAGACCTCTGTCTCCTCTCCCTGTCTGTAACTCCACCTTTCAAATAAATAAATAAAATCTAATTTTAAAAGAGAATCCGTCCTACCACAAATATTTACCCATTGGATTGTATTACAATGAAGGGACTGCAACACTCTCTCAGCTGTCTGCCCCCAGAAAATTCCACATAAAACAAGCTCCCCAAACACCCATCACTGCTGTTTCCTCCTCTTCCCTCCCATCCCACTTAGCTCAACAGAGCCTCTGTTGGGTGCTCTTTCTGTTGCTCTAGCCACTGGTTTGCTTATTTAATTTACAGACTGAGGCTGTAAAGAAATCACTGTCAGACTCGACTGAAAGGTCATTTTTGTCAGTGCAGTGCGATATAAAGCCCAACAGGTTACCCTCGAACGTGGGGGCCAGATCCCTCGACTCCAGCCAGAAGCCCTTGCAATGCTACTGTTTATCTTACTGCTGTGCACTCAATCTTGTCTCCCCCACCACTCCCAAAAGCCCAGCTGCGGAAATCCTAACTGGGGGTTAGCTGCAGGACATGGACTGATCTGGAAATAGGGTCCATGCATTTGGTAAAGATGAGGCTATGTTTGTACTGCAGGAGGGTGGCCCCATATCCAGCATGACCGACATCCTTACAAACAGGACATATTTGGACACAGGCACACACAGGGAGAGGGTTGGGAGAACAACATGGAGCCATCACTGACCTCTCTCAAATAAAGGCATTCTCACATTATCACGTCCAGCAGTTCAAAACGATGCAGCATGGAGACAGAGCACTAAGAAAATGGGTTGTCTGTTGGTGTATCTCTTTAAGAAAGTTACCCCAGCCCAGCATCTCGTTCCTTCTGTGTGGTGCAAAGTGAAAACATCAGTGTCTCTGAATTCTGAGTCAGAGGGGGGATGACAGCAGGCCAAGTGCTTTCAACAGCAGCCCAGGTGAGGACACACACGGGTCCTTCCTGAGACTCATCACCTGGGAAGAGGTAGGGCAGGAAACCGCCCTGACAGCCCAAACTCCAACCTGGAGAACTTAGGAATATTCTGCAAACAATTACTGCTACCGGGAGGTCGACGGAATTTGCAAAGTTGCACCCTGGAAGAGAGGAAGGTAAGGAGCTGGAAGGGTAACGGCATCGAACTTGAATGTTCAGGAGGCCAATCCCCGTGTCTTCAATCCTTCTGGCAAACAGAGCATCTAGCTCTGTGAGCTATAAATACACCCACTCCAGAAAGAGCAGGGGACTTCTCTGTTCCAGAGGGCATCCTTGGCCTTCACCTGAGTGACCTGAGCCAACCGCTCAGGTGTCCTGGTGTGCAGTGGGGTCTGGAGAAGAACGATTTAGGGGGACAGTAAGGAAACAGAAGCAGGCCAGGGACCTACAGACTGAGTTAAAATTCAAAGCTCCAGGGAGGCCTTGACAGATAGCCCCATCTTTCTTAAAACCCTGGGAAAAGCTGCCGCCTGCAGTGCCGGCATATCATATGGGCACCCATTTAAGATCCAGCTGCTCCACTTCTGATCCAACTCTCTGCTATGCCTGGGAAAGCAGAAGATGGCCCAAAGATTTGGGCCCCTGCACCCACATGGGAGACCCGGAAGAAGCTCCTGGCTCCTGGTTCCGGATTATTGGCCCAGCTCCGGCTGTTGCAGCCAACTGGGGAGTAAACCAGCAGATGGAAGACCTCTCTCTTTGCCTCTCCTTCTGTAGAACTCTCACATGCAAATAAATAAATACATCTTAAAACCCTCTTAAGAAACAGCACGGTCAACACCGTCTTTAACAGGTCTTCAAGGCCCAAACGACTCAAATCCAAGGCAATTACTTCTGCCCCTCTGCTGGGGGACTACCCCTTTCTATTAGGACCCGAGAACAAGAGGACAACAGGCAGTGAGAGTGACACGCCACCACCCAGGAGGTGCTTCTCTAGCTCAGTTTAGAGAACAAGCACTTCAGATTCCCCAACTGTCAGACTAGAAGAATCCTATTGCTAGACAGACACAGAGAGTGGGGGGAGAGGGGGTCACGAATGAAAGAAATAACTGGAAATTTCATTATCATTAGGAAAAAATAATCAAATTCTGTACTTTTATAAATGTTTCCTACCCTTGCTTTTCCTTATAGATTCTGGCCAAATTCCCAGCATGCATTTATCTGATGATGTCGCCAATGATGGCAAAACACAGACTACTATTTTCCAGTTGTTGCCACAGCTTGTTTCTCCGTGGCTCCCTCCTCCTCTAAAACTTCTGTGCCTTTGACGGACTGCATGGCAGAACCCAGTACCCAGACACACCTACACCCAATGGCAGCTCACACCCCTCCTGGAGAGATACCTGTCGATGTGTCTGTGCCACTCTAGGTAGCACAGCTCTGTTCGGGGGGCAGGTGAGCATGCCTCTACAGAAGTACTCTAGCATGTGAGGATGGGCCAGAGAAAGATACTATGTCTCCAGTAGCCAGGCCAGTTTCTTCTAAGACAAGTGCCTCTGTGCAGAGTACGGAGGGGATGCTGCTGGAGTGTTAGGTGAGAGAGGTGTGCCCACAGCATCACTCTCTGAGGACAAGGTGTGGTTAGGGTGAACCAACCACATCGCTAACAAAAAACCGAGACATCTTCTCACCTGATACAGCCACGATTACAATGTCACCCTTGAGATGAGAGCATAGCTGCTTCAGGCATCTGCTGCAGAGAACCAGAAGACGAGCAGTGTCACACAGGCACTGTGGGCTGGGACTCCTTTCCCCAGGACTGGGGAACTGCCCAGAATGTCAAGAAAGCCTCGCTGGCAGGTCAATCCATGGAAGGCAATGTGCAGCTGCAGGTGACCTCAGAGAATTCAAACCTTCAAACCTACTATCCCACCACACTTCCTAGGAGACAAGTTTCATGATGCCTTGTGCTCCGGGCCTAGGGAACCAGCCAAGAGGCTGCAGCAGGGAAGTTCAAGGTCTCTCACAAATGATAAAAGTGATTTCACCTGCTAGCAATATTGCTTTCTGGAAGGAGAAGTGTGGTCTCCCAGGCCATGCAATGCTATCGACATCATACACATATGGCACCTGAGAACAGCACCCCCAAAGTAGCCTACACCTTAATCCCCGGAACCTGCCATGGCAAAACGGGGTGTGCAGATGTGATTAGGAAGTTTGAGCTGCAGAGAGTACCCTGGATTGTCCCAGGAGGCCCAATACAGTCAGCAGGGCCCTCAGAAGCAAAGAGGAATAGCAGAAGGCTCAGGGAAGCAAAGGCCAGCCACAGAGGGAGCAGGTGGTTGGCTCTCCAGACAAAGTAGGGACCAAGAGTTACAGAGCGTGGGAAGCCCTAGATGCTGGAAACAGCAAGCAAAGACACTCAAGACCTCGTGTCCTCTGGAAGGAGCATAAGCCAGCCAACACCTTGATTTTAGCCCAGGGAAACCCATGTTGGACTTCTGACCTTCAGAACAGAGAGAATAAATCCACGTTGCTCGAAACCACTACGTGGTTTATAGCAGCAACAGAAAACTAATAGATTCCATTAGTTCCTCTACCCTGATCTAATCCAGTCTAGGGGTTTGGACAGCAGGGAGGAAATATGTAGCTAACACATTCTACCTCTTTACTACATCAACGCCCAATCACCTGTGCCATTAAGATAAACCAACCTGTGACATTTTCTGCATGTGAAGATCACCCAGCACCACAAATTAAGGTTACATAGACTACGGGCCATTTAAACCAAGACCGATTTCACCCAAGAGGAAAACAACAGAGGGGCTCAAGCAATGCTCGCACACCCAGCTGGCTGGGGACTTCTGCAGGCATTCTAAATTTCCCATTTCTCACTTATACTGTTGACAACCCAGTCCTTCAGAAATACTTTCTCATTCCCTAAGCTGCTTAACCTCAGCCAATGTCCCTTAGAAGTAACTATTTCAATGACAAAGACAGACGCAGTTTGCAAAGTCCACCTGGGGAGTAGCAGGCACTGGCCAGCACATTCACACCAAGCCAGACAGACTTCCTGATAGCCAAGACAGAATGTGATGCAGCCAACGCCAGGAATCTCGAGGCCTGCCGAATTCAGGCTCTGCTGAAATGAGGACACACTGTGAGTGAACAGGCAGGCTTGTCAAGCCCCACCCAAAACACTCAGGCAAGTTCTCACCACCTCACAGTCCCAGCTTTTACAAGGCTTGTTTGTTTACATTATTTGGAGCCAGAAATCACATATTTAAAGCTGCAAGTGTCCTGAGAAGCCATTATTTCTCCCCCTCCTCAGGCAGGCGATTCTCTGTACAAGAGCATCCACAGAGAGCTTGGAGCTGATCCAGAAGCACACAACAGTGTCATCTCAGCAGGCCCTCCACCCCTGGCCAGGGCACCAAGTCTTTTTTTTTTTTTTTGTAAATTGCATTAGTAGCATAAATGACAACAGAGAACAGGCTCGTTCAGCTACAAAATGAACGGAATAGACAGACTTGTAAACATCTCTGAATGAAAAAATAATCAAATGCAAAATAATGTATGTCAAATGGAGTAAAGTCCTAACTGCAGGGGAGACCGTCACCCCCCAGTATCTATGGGGGTCTGGGTCCAGAGACACGCCCCCTCCGTGGGTACCAATATCCGTGGATGCTCCATCCCCCATACAAAATGAAGTATTACTTCCATGTCACTTACAAACACTTCCCCATATACTTTGTCATCTCGAGAGGACTTATAATACCCAACACTATGTAAATGATATGTAAATAGTTTTACTGAATCAGTTGGGTACTAATGACAAAAAATTCCGTACACATTTAGTACAGTGCCACTTGTGTTTTAATAGTTTTGATGCACGGTTGGATGAATGTGTGGATGCAGAACTCACAGAAACAAAAGGTCAACTGCATAATTAATCTAAAACCAGAAGCCAGCTAGAATCTAGCAGGAATAGATTTTCAAATCCTCACCCAGGTTGTAAGCCCCTCAAGGCCAGGCACTGTGATAGCCTACCACTCTCCTGCCCGCTCTACCACAGTGCACACCCAGTAGGTACTTAGCACTCAAAAATGGTGAGCCTCTCTAGAAAACCGTTACAAGGTGCATAGTACTTTCTTCTGGCCTTCAACGAAGCACATACCTGCCCAGCTTCCTAAGCACTGGAAGATACAACGGAACTGTCTCCTGATGGCCCAGGCTCCCATACCAGCGCTTGTCCCTCGGTCTGAAGCTTATTTTCCTAGCAACGTGGCTATGATGTCCGCATGGGTCTGCGTGAATGGGGCCGACCCAGGCTCACGGCATGGAAAGATCAGCAGAGCAGCGTCCCTGAGCTCCTTGCCATGAAGACAACACTCTGCCGTATGTCCCATGCTCTTGACGGATCATGGACTTCTCTGTGACTCTGTCACGTTCACTGCCACACATCATCTCAAACAGTGGCACAGAGCAGCTTAGCACTCAGACCCAGCACACCACCCAAGGATCAGAACCACAACGGACGCGTGTTTCTTAAAAGAACTGCACAATCCTTTCAAGTAACAGAGTACCTGCTCTGCTTCAAAAATCAGAACGGCACACAACTGCACCATGTCCAGTGTCATAACTGGGCTGACATGCAGCTGTGTTGTAGTTTCCATCTGCAACAGAAGCAACAATGCCTGCTGTGTTTAATCAGGAGAATTAGAGAGAACATAGGTGAGGTGCTATTAATTATTAGTTCAACTGTTAGTGCTACCTGTATGGCATGTAATGGATGCTTATTCCAATTTTGTTGAGTTCTGTTGTATTCCACTTCTAATTAAAACAATATATAGCTCTGTCTCTCTCACTGTCCACTCTGCCTGTCAAAAAGAAAATATGTATATAGATAGCTCATCTTGAAAATTTTCCTTTCCTGTACTTTAAAAAGATTTAGTCATATTCATTTATTTTAAAGGCTTAGTGACAGAGAACTTCAGTCCACTCATTCACTCCCCAAGTGCCTACAATAGCTGGGGCTATGCCAGGCCAAACCCAGGAGCCTGGAACTGCAGTCAGGTCTTCCTCACAGGTGGCAGGGACTCGCATACCTGAGCCATCTCTCTGTTGCCTCCCAGGCACATTAGCAGGAATTGCCAGGCAGAAGTGGGACTGGGGCCGGCACCACGGCTCACTAGGCTAATGCTCCACCTTGCGGCGCCGGCACACCAGGTTCTAGTCCCGGTTGGGGCGCTGGATTCTGTCCCGGTTGCCCCTCTTCCAGGCCAGCTCCCTGCTGTGGCCCGGGAGTGCAGTGGAGGATGGCCCAAGTGCTTGGGCCCTGCACCCCATGGGAGACCAGGAGAAGCACCTGGCTCCTGGCTTCGGATCACTGTGGTGCGCTGGCCACAGCACCCTGGCCGCGGCTGCCATTGGAGGGTGAACCAACGGCAAAAGGAAGACCTTTCTCTCAGTCTCTCTCACTGTCCACTCTGCCTGTCAAAAAAAAAAAGACATTAAAAAAGAAAAAGTGGGACTGGATCCCAGGCACTCCGATATGGGGTGCAGGTGTTCCCAGTGGAAGCTTGGTGGTTTAACCGGCTGTGCCACAAGACCTGCCACTCCTGTACCTTTTCATCTGAGGCCTTAGCTGCAGCTCGAAAACAGTGCTATGCAGATCAACCTGTCACCCTCATAAGTCTTTTTCTTAAAACCTAGACACACGAGGCAAAAGGAGAGCCTACAGTCTCAGCCACGGGGAGGAGGAAGGGAAGAACGTAAGCAAGATCTGCAAAACACAAAATAAAGTAAACTCCGGAAAACCGCGTGCATAGACCAAGCACTAACCAGTTTGCCTCAGGTGTTCTAGAAGGAACTAACGTGTGTTGCTCGATTCAGATGACCGATTTACAGATCAAACTGAGACCCAGTACATCGTGCAGTCTTCTCGGCGCGTTTCCACTTCAGAGCATGAGGACACTGGTTGCTCATGCTGGAGACAAAGGGAACAAGGCCTTCTGCCTGTCAGCCAGAACAAGGGACCCAGCTTGACCCCGCCACTCACCAGCCATGACGCTTCACTGCCTAACCCCTCAGTCTCACCTTCCCCACCTGCCAACAGGGGCTGGCAGAGCACCTCCCACACAGAGCTAGCAGCATCCCGTTCCCTCGACCCTCCTAGAGAACACGTACGTACCGCCTGCACCGCATTAGCCAGGATGCTGCCAAAAGACCCGGTAACCAACCCCTCATTTCCCCAGAAGAGGATGGCTCTAAGTAGAGTGGACACTCCAGGTGAGAGCCAAGCTGTGGCTGGGAACCACACGTGGGGCTGTGGTGGGTCCAGGAGCAGACCAAGGACTACACAGCAGCTAGCAATCAGGCTCGGGCGGAAGCCGGGATGCCAGTTAACAGCAGGGAAGCATGCGGCGGAGCAGTCCAGATGCTGACTCGGACTTCTGCATCCCACAGCAGAATGCTTGGGTTAGAGTCTCTGCTCCAATTCCAGTTCCAGCTTCCTGCTAACGTGCACATGGGACATGGGAGACTGGACTTGATTTCCAAGCTTTCTGCCTTAGCCTGACACAGCCGTAGCTGTTGCAGGCATTTGGTGGGAAAAAAAATAAATCAATGAACGAAAAAAAAAATGCCCCCCCCTGACTTTTCTAAGTCCAGCAATAGTAGAGATGTGGGACCCACACAGAGGCCCTGAAGAAGTGGGGTCCAAAAGGCTGCAATGCAGCCCGGAGAACGGGCAGAAAGCCAGAGCAGCACCAAAACCTTACACTTCCAAGTTTTCGGCTGGGGGCAGGAGCCGCCCACGGGGTAAGACAAGCCCGGCCTACAGGTACAGTCAGGTCAGTGTCCTCAGGAAGAAGGACAAGAGCTGAAGATAAGATCTCGATACAGAGGCTGGCTGTCTCTCCAGCCATGAAGTCATTTCCAAACTACAGCAGGTGGATTCTTCCCTGGGGGGGGAAGGAGAAGAAGCGTCCCTGGGTAGCCATGCCTAGCAAAGCTGGACAAGCAAGAAAATCCCTACCTCTTCAGGACCCCTTGCTAACCCAGGGACTTCCTCCAACCAAGACCCTTCTGCTGAACCCCACCCTGTGTGTGTTCCGCCTCTCTGAATGTCCTCTCACCCGCATTAGGAACCCTCTGTCCCATGTCCAACCTCCGCATTCACAGATCGAAGAACAGAAGGAACCTGGACCAGGCTCACGAGTCCGCTACAGCTGACACTGATTCGCCCTTAGCTCCTCTAAGCACAGCCTCGTGGGGGTGGGGGTGAGTGGACTAAGGACTACACAGCCGCTAGCAATCAGGCTCGGGCAGAAGCTGGGATGCCAGTTAACAGCAGGGAAGCATGTGGCTTAGCATGGGGTGGAGTGAGTGCCGGCTGCTAGGTTAGCTGGGAACGGCATTCATTAAATTCTCGCATGACCTTATGATGGAGATGGGACAGTGCCCTCACACTCACTTTATAGAGGACACAACTTCAACAATCAAGTCCTCCTGAGTGGCAAGAGCAGCGGAAGCCTGGGTTTGGCCTCACTGATGGGCAGCTCTCAGGAGGCAGCCCCCACCAAGGAATCACGTCTCTGAGGAAAGAATGAGACGGGATTTCACAGGGCTCTCGTGTGTGTCTGTGTGTGTGCGTGCCGTGTATTCCTTTAAAAAAAGAAATTCCCATTGACATTTATTTCCTTGATTTAGTAATTTTTCCAATCTGCTTCTTTAGAGGCTTTCTAAAAAGAGTTTGCCAAGTTACATAAATCATTTTCTTATTTTTAATTTATCATGAGATTCTCTCATCAAAAATAACTCCAATCCTTCTGAAAATGCCCTGAAAGATAATGCCAAGGAAAACTGAGATGTGTTGAAATGGGAACGAATGTAGGGACAGTGCACCATGGAACCATGTATCTAAATTATTCCAACTTCAGCAAGAACCACAGCTGGAAACTCCCAACCCATGATGGCCCCACAGCGACTCCCAGATGCTAGCTACAGACAAGGCCCAAATCCCCAAGGGCTAACTCTGGCTTTATCACACACACTCTGCCGAAGAATGCTACCCCAGTAATGCTCTCCTGTCTGGCCATGCTTAACTGAACATCCCAGCACGTCCTGTCTCCCCCATGACTGCCAGCAAGGAGACACATCCCTTCTGAATGTCCAGCGCCCAGCCAGACTACATCCCAAAGTCCTTGATCCTGGCACAGCAAGAACAAGTGCATTGCCATCAGCCATGGTAAAACTCCCTGCACAATGCAGGAAAGCCATGTTAGAGCTCTCCAAGGGGTAGGGAAAGCTAACTGGCCATGACTCGATCATTTACTAGTCACCCTCAAGATAATACAAACTACAACAAATACTTGAAAAGCCCCTGGGATACCGTGTGATACACATTCTCATCAAATGGCTCTTACAATAATGCATTTAAATTCTTAAGCTCTTATTTCCCATACTCATCCCTTAATTGCACATGGAGAACAAGCACATTCTTCCTGCAGCAGCTGCTCCCTCCCTGGGAATGTCCATGTCAATCAGCTCCCTTGCAATGAAGGCTAACACAAGCCACCTGATTCTCCCCGTGCCACGAGGAAGGGACAGAGGAACAGAGCACCCGAGGGCCGTGAGGTTGCAGTGGCTGACTCTGGAAACTGCAGCCTGTGTGGTGAGGACGCTCGAACTGCGCCCCCGCGAGCCTCTGCTGGCGCAAGCCGTCACGAGGGGACGCACGAGCCACTCACTCCTGCCCGTGGCTTCACCAGACTTCCCTGCAACTGATGACAACTACTACTGCTACTAAAACAATAAGGGATGGGCATCGACGCAGTAGTTAGGCCACTGGTTAGGGAATCTGCATCCCGCAATAGAGTGCCCGAGTTTATATGCTGGCTCTGGCCAGCTTCCTGCAAGTACACACCCTGACAGTGGCAGGTGATGGCTCAAGTAATTGGGTCTCTGTCACCCACATGAGAAACTCCCTCTCTCCCCTGCCCCAACCATTCCTATCCCATTCTCTCCCCCACTTCTCAAAAGATAATTAAAAACTGAACTAAAAAATAGCTAAACACATACTGCACTCTATGTGTAAGGCATGCTGTCAAACATTTGACACATACAAGAGGACTTCAAAATGTTTGTAGAAATGAATTAAAAGTTCTGGTATGAAAAATTTTTAAATCCATGTATAGTTTTTTTCATAATATACATTTCCAGTGTTTGAGGTAGGTATTATTATTCTTTACCACAACTCAACTGGCAAAATAGTTACCCACTGCTAGCAAGTGATGCAGCAGGGGACTAGAACGCTGACTTACGCTCACTACCGTATGTTTCCCGCAGCTAACTCACACACCGGGGACAAATGTTAGCAGTACCAAAAAAATACTGCTTGTGTTGACAGTGAAATCAACACAATGACACATACTATACACAAGTATATATTTATGTACAAATATAAAATGGATTTCTCACAAAAGGAAATTCTGTCTGATGCCTTATTATATACACTGCACAAATTTACTACGAAGGAAGCTGTGTAGATACTGGCCAATGTAATCCGTCTGAATAAGACCTAAACCCTCAAAAACAGGACTCACTTTCTGGAGGGAATAAAAGGAATTCCAGCAAATAATGTGTGCATCTTAAATGTGTTCACTTGCTGTCTACTGTGCACCTGTTTACCTAGATACATGTATGAGTACACTGCATGTCAACTACATTTGCACCAAGAAGTACAGTAACACTGCACACAAAATTGTCAGTGCTGGCTCAGAACAACCTGACGAAGATACTGAAGATAATAACCATGATATTGGTGGTAAACTAGGCAGGAAAGTCAGAAATATCATGAATCTGGCATGGCAGAATTACTTATAAAACAGCTACTTTCTTAAAACTTCATTTAAAAAAAAGTCAGAGGGGCCAGCATCTCGACTCAATAGGCTAATCCTCTGCCTGTGGCGCTGGCACCCCGGGTTCTAGTCCCAGTCGGGGCGCCGGATTCTGTCCTGGTTGCCCCTCTTCCAGGCCAGCTCTCTGCTATGGCCCGGGAGTGCAGTGGAGGATGGCCCAAGGGCTTGGGCCCTGCACCCGCAAGGGAGACCAGGAGAAGCACCTGGCTCCTGGCTACAGATCAGTGCAGCGCGCCAACCGTAGCGGCCATTGTGGAGTGAACCAACGGAAAAAGGAAGATCTTTCTCTCTCTGTCCACTCTGTCAAAAAAAAAAAAAAAAAAAAAGTCAGGGGCCGGCACTGTGGTGTAGTGGGTAAAGCTGCTGCCTGCGGTACCAGCATCCCATATGAGTGCAGGTTCTAGGCCTGGCTGCTCCACTTCTGATCCAGCTCTCTGCTATGGCCTGGGAAAGCAGTGGAAGATGGCCCAAGTCCTTGGGCCCCTGCACCCGCATGGGAGACCCAGAAGAAGCTCCTGGCTCCTGGCTTCAGATTGGTGCAGATCTGGCCATTGTGGACATCCGGGAAATGAACCAGCAGATGGAAGACCCTTCTCCCTCGCCCTCTCCCTCTCCACCTCTCTGTAACTCAGCCTTTCAAATAAATAAATCTTTTTTTAAAATACCATGAATTTGGCACTGCAGAATTACTTCTAAAGCAGCTAACTACTTTTTTTTAATGAAGTTTTAAAAAAGACAAAGTGACCATCAGGATGTCTTGAACAGAAATACGGGTATACTCGACCGGCGCTGTGGCTCAACAGGCTAATCCTCTGCCTTGCGGCGCCGGCACACCGGGTTCTAGTCCCGGTCGGGGCGCCAGATTCTGTCCCGGTTGCCCCTCTTCCAGGCCAGCCCTCTGCTGTGGCCCGGGAGTGCAGTGGAGGATGGCCCAGGTGCTTGGGCCCTGCACCCCATGGGGAGACCAGGAAAAGCACCTGGCTCCTGGCTCCTGCCATCGGAGGAGCGCGGTGCGCCGGCCGCGGTGCGCCGGCCGCAGCGCGCCGGCCGCAGCGGCCATTGGAGGGTGAACCAACGGCAAAAGGAAGACCTTTCTGTCTCTCTCTCTCACTGTCCACTCTGCCTGTCAAAAATTAAAAAAAAATAAATAAAAAAAAAAAATACGGGTATACTCATAGCTCTTTTCCAAAGTCAATGTACTAAATCCCCTGTGGTCCTCTGCCACCCAAGACAGTCATGGGATATAAACATCTTTCTCATCACCTAGGCAGCTCCCAACTCCATGCTCTCATTGCTCCCCATCCCCCAAGAACCCAGTCCACCCCACTCTCACTCACCCTTTACACAACACACACGTCCTCCATGAGGCTTTCTCACCCTTTCACCGAGCTCCTATCCCCTCAGCCTGACTGCTCACCATTCTCAAATCCAGTAAGTGAACACTGAGCATTCTGTACCCCGAAATACATTCCAGGTCCCTGGATCCCCAGCTGCTTCTGGGACACAGCCAAGTTTGAGAAGCCCTAAACTCACCCTAAGAAATCAGCATTTAGTTGCAGGTGTCGGTTTTTTAAGATTTTATTTATTTTATTTGAGAGTTAGAATTACAGACAGTGAGAGGGAGAGAGAGAGGTCTTCCTTCCGTTGGTTCACTCCCTAGATGTCCACAACGGCCAGAGCTTCACCAACCTGAAGCCAGGAGCTTCTTCTGGGTCTCCCACGCAGGTGCAGGGCCCAAGGACTTGGGCCATCATCCACTGTCTTCCCAGGCCATAGCAGAGATATGGACTGGAAGACGGGCAGCCGGGACTCGAACCAGCACCCATACGGGATGCCAGTGCTACAGGCAGAGAATTAACCTACTGTGCCACAGCACTGGCCCCAAGGTATCTGTTTTCTCTGCTGTAGGCAAGATGATCTGGAAGGTCCTTTTCAGGCAGTCTACGAGCCCAGGCTCTATTGGTGTTTCAAGGATGCTAGTTTCTCTCTAACCAGACTTTACACCTCTTTGGAGCAGCAGCCACACACTACTCACCATGGCTTTGTGTGTCCTCTAGCTAACACAGTGCTTCGTACATGGCAGGAGTGAAGGAACCTGGGATTCATGAGTTTCTCTGACTGTACCCGCGGACCAAGCCACTGCCGTGGGTGAGCTACTCGGCAGATCTCGTGCAGATGCTGGGTCAGTCTTAGGCCCAAAGAACCTCCGGCAGAGGCTTCAACTTGTCAAGTTAGATGGACTGAGGTCAGGAAGCTGTAGAAATCAAACGCTCTCAAGTTCTAGGATGCCAACAAAGTACAAGCTCCGACTTTGTTTATTTGGTAAGGAAACCACAGAGAGTCCAGATTGATAAGCTATCTGGTTTGGGAGAACTACAAAGCACATCGTTGTCCTGTTGGAAGAGCTCGCCTCTCGAACAGAGCCTAATGGTGGGAAGCACATGACAAGGGCTCTTTTCACTGGAATGGTAATGGGCTGAGCCAGGTAAGGATACACGCCCGGGCACTGTATTAAATGGGCTTGCATCTATTACCAAGCTCATGCTGTTGCCAGGAGGTTATTTCTGGCTGGTCTTTGGGAGTGTTCAGGGTCTGGCTACTAACCCTTAAGAAGACGTCTTTGTCAGAAAGTTATGATGTATACAAACAAGAAACCAGCATCCCTTACGTTTCATGTGGACTTGACAGTCTGAGTCACTTCCAAGTGCTATCTCATCTAAACGTCTCACAGCTGCTCTCGGAGCCCGGCAAGATGTACATCATTTTACACATGACCAAATGAAGCTTTGGAGAAGAACTTTCCCAGGGGCAGAGTTGAAACTGGACCCTGGCACGGACCTCGGAACAAGGGGTCCCATAAAGAAGGGAGGCGGGATGTGTGTTATCTGCCAAGACAGTGGAGTTCTGGATTTGTTTCTGGCTCATTCTACTCTGTCTTATTTTGACTGGACTGAAGCAAGGTTGTTGAGTTTCCAATAGGCCACATCACATGCAGCTCCAGACATTTACTTGGTCTAGTTGGCCCTGAAGCTATTTAAATGTGTGACCTTGTGCTAAATAATATTTACATACTCCTATAATTATATCTTCCCATCATGTAATATACTATGTGCATATTCACATGTCATATTTTTACTTATCAGAATCCTGTTTACTAATTAGGACACTAAATTATAAAAACATTCAGTGACTTGCAGAAGATCAAGGGCCTATAATCTAAATTTGTCATGTAAGAAATATCTAGGAATTTAAGTATGTGCCAAGTTAAAATTCTTTAGAAAATCATCACATAGAAGCTTCTGGGGGAAGCACTTGGAACAACTTTAAAGAAGCCGCTTAGGATGCCTGTGTCTCATACAGGAGGTTCCCAGGTTCAAGTCAGGGCTCTGCTTCCAATCCTTGCTTCCAGATAATGCACACCCTGGGAGGCAGCAAGTGATGGCTCAAGTAGTTAGGTCCCGACCACCCAGATGGGAGACCCAGATGGGATTTCTGGCTCCCAAGTATTTGGGGAGTGAACCAAGGGATGGGAGGCCTCTTTGTCTCTCTGCCTTTCAAAACAAAAAAAAATTTAAAAAATAATTCTACGTTTCTGAACTTGGGTACTCAGGTAGGCAAATTCCGAGATGTGATTGTCCCTACTTAAGGGCAGTCATTCAGGATATGCACAGAAATGAAGCTGTCGCCTGAGGGTAATTCACAAAGTTCATGGAAAATGGAAACATGTTTATTCTACTGTAAAAAGATTTAATCCACACAGCTTTTTCATAACCTACTTTTCCATAACATTTCTGAGGATCTCTCATATGCACGGATCTCAGAAGTCTTACACCAAAACAAACTCATCTTTTAGTTCCATTTTCCACAAATTTTTTTAAAGTACTCACATATTTCCTTACAGAAGTTCCAGGAAAGTTCCATCCCTTCCTTTTCTAATCCTATTTTTTGGATCTTGCAATATCAAGGAAGAAATTGAGGAAAAGTTTATTTTCAAAAAAGGAAATTATTCAACAAAAATCTAGTAAAATGAATTCATCAACATTCAAGCATAAAAGGATTATTTTCCACCATAGCCAAGAGAGCGAGTCCAGCAAAGCAAGGTTGGGTCAAGGTAGTCAATGTACTAAACCACACTCCTGGAATAAAAGGACAAAATCCACACAATCATTTCAACATGAGCAGTTAAAAAACCCTCTGACCAAACCACACACTTTCTCTTGATAAAAACACTCAACAAACTAGGAATAGAAGGGAACATCCTCCAACGGGTGAGGGAGTCTATGAGAATCTAGAGAGAATATCATTCTCTAAAGTTAGAGACCAAAACCTTTCCTCCTAAGATCAGGAACAAGCCAAGGCTGTCCACTCTCACCACTGCTATTTGATACTCCACTGGGGCTTCTGGCCAGGCCAATTGGGCAAGGAAAACACATAAAAGGTAACCATATGAGAAAGGAAAAAGCAAAGCTATTTCTACTTGCCAATGGCATGACCTTGTAGAGGCTCTTAAAAGAGCCTAAGGAATGGGGCGCGCGCGCGCGCGCACACACACACACACACACACACACACACACACACACCCCTAGTGGGACCAATATATATTCAAGCAAGCTCATAGGATACAAGACCATACACAAAAAATGAAAGCGCAACTATCAGTGACCTATGACCCAAGAACACCTTAAAAGCTTGCTCATGAATTTCGACCTGAGACGCAGCATTCAGATTGTACTTTAGCTTTTTAAACTACCTGTGATATTTGGTTAAGAGAAATTATACACAGCTCTGCAAAATGTGGAGGAAAGATCCTTCTGTTTATAAAGCCAAGAAGGTTAAGTGAAGAGAATTAGCAAAGATTTTGAAGCCAGCCAGAAATGATCTTCTGCTAGGCCCATTAAAGCACAACTAATCTGTTCAAGTTTTAATTCTCTTCTAATGGGTTTTCTTCAAAGTTGTAATCAGTTCAAAATATTGCCTCTTGATGCTCATACAAACTAGGAAGTAATGATAACATTGTCACTTATGTTGTTCATGTTTTTATTTTGTCGCAACCTTCCAGAGATTTTAAACCCCTATTAAGGGCTTCACAATATTGTTGTGGACTATTTCCTGCTTCAATTCCATTAGAATTAACATAGAAATAGTATTTTTTCCAATAATACTGAGCATACTTCTTAGGTAATAGAAACTAAACGTGCATAGCAAGGGAAATTGTTCTACTTTTTGGAAAACTATTATTGCATTCATTTCCTTCCTGAAGACTTGAATACAGACCCTGCCTGCTCTAAAACTTTTTACGATTTATTTTACTTGAAAGTCACAGTTACACAGAGAGAGGAGATGGAAAGACAGAGAGAGACAGAGAGACAGAGAGAGAAAGAGAGAGAGGTCTTCCATCCACTGGTTCACTCCTCAGATGGCCGCAACAGCCAAAGCTGAGCAGATCCAAAGCCAGGAGCCAGGAGCCTCCTCCAGGTCTCCCATGTGGGTGCAGGGGCCCAAGGACCTGGGCCATCCTCCACTGCCTTCCCAGATCACAGCAGAGAGCTGGATCGGAAGTGGAGCAGCCGGGTCTCGAACCAACGCCCACATGAGATGCCGGCATTGCAGGCAGCAGCTTCACCTTCACCCACTACACCACAGCACTGGCCTCTGCTCTAAAACTTTCAAGGTACAAAGTGAGCCAGAGGTGAATCTGGACACTGAAAGCTCCTGTGGAGTTTTCCTTTCACAGCCTCGGTCATGGTAGGATGACCGTATATGGATCATTCATCCATTCCCATCAATACCCAATTAGCATTTCCAATTTATATGTAAGTTCACTTTTTTTTTGCTTAAATTTTTCAAAGATCAAAATCAGACTCAAGATACAGGTGAAGCTTGCATCAAAGAAAGCCATTCTTTGTCTATGCCTTTCGATAATAATTTTTAAAAAACAAATTATATAGTTGATTCCTTTCCAATTTGTACACAGAGTTCACTCTTCATTGAGAATTTGATTCTAATTTGTCAGTGGCACGTGAGGCCAACATACTAAGAATGAGGACAAAATGGGACGTCGAGTATTCTCTACACGGTGAAGTCAAGTGTTCACAGATGAAACCCTGAGTAAACGCACACTTTCGGGAACAATTTCCCTGATGCTTCACATCGACCACGTGGAAACTCCGCCTCTCTGGCTGGAAACATTTCACTAACTTGTTTCGCCAAGGGTCTATTTTGCTGCAAAAAAATTCAAGCAAACTGATCAATTCCTGTAAACAGAAAATGACAGATCAAAAGGCAAAGATCTGTAAGAAAACATACTGTCAGTTCTATTAAGTTCCTTTTTGAATCTTGCGGATTTCCTTTCATTTAAAAATACTAATCAACAGAAAGAAAAACAATATTGATTAACTGCACAGGTGACTATCATTGTGTCCAACTGCGCGCTGCCCTTCCTGTGCGAGGACAGGCACCCCTGCCAGTTTCCATGAGACTTGCATACCCGCTTTGTAAAGGGAGATTTTCCCACTCCACTGGAGTCAGGGTCTCCCTGAGACCACGTGGGCCCATGGCACATCGCTATGAGCTCCTGTTTCCCCTCCATCTGGGATGTCATGCTCCAAAATCGTGGCACCCGGGTCCTGGAAGGGCAAAGACACTTGAGCAGAGCTGCCCCTGTCTTCCACGTGACGGGACCCAGAACCACCTACCCTTGTCAATTGCAAGCTGGGGCGTTCTGGGTGTCCTTCAGAGGAGGCTAACTGTCCACACAAGCGCCAGGGCTGATGCTTCATCTATCTGCAGGCAGGCAGCCTCACGGGTGCCAGAAAAAACCCTCCGGGGATCTCATTTCCCTCTTCAGTATGAAAGAATATAATGACTCATCTCCCGATTTGCCAAAACCAAGCAATTTGATGTTAAGCTATCCTCGGTTCTCTATCAACAATTACTCCAGTGATGAGGAAAGACCCAAATCAACAGAACAGAAAGCGCTCGAATCTGCGATCTACAAAACACTGGGTACCTGCCTTAGCTTCACTAGATCTGGATCGCAACGTGCTGTGCTCCCACTGGAGAATCCGCAGTCATTCCAAGTCCAGAAAAACAGCCAGCAAGCACGTGGGAATGGACCAAAGCAGAGAGAGCAGATAAGGGATAGACACCCATCCAAGATAGCAAAGAGGCCTTGGCTTAGGACTGGCAGAAAAGCATTCCTAGATATTCTGTCATTTGGGCTGTCCAAAGTCACTGGTCCTAAAGTTCACCTCAACCAGTTAATTCAGTGATGTACTATAATATAGTGGCCTCACCAATTTCCAAGCTCTATGTTACAGCTATATTTAATTAAAATACATATATGCACATAGTTTATTTATTAGCACTGAGATGCATTATGAAGTCTCGACCCAGAATTCCTGCTTTCAGTACAAGAAGCTGTTATACCATCTTCTAAACCTATCTGTTATAGTTATTAAATCAGTACAAGCCCAGACCTAGAAAAAGTTACCAAATAAAAAGCAACTCAAACGACAGGGCTGATGCTACAGCCTAGAAGGCTAAGCCTCCGCCTGCAGTGCCAGCATCCCATATATGGGTGACGGTTTGAGTCCCGGTTGCTCCTCTTCCAATCCCACTCTCTGCTGTGGCCAGGAAAAGCAGTGGAAGATGGCCCAAGTGCTAGGGTCCCTGCATCCATGTGGGAGACCCAGAGGAAGCTCCTGGCTTCAGATCAGCTCAGCTCCCACCATTGCAGCCATCTGGGGAGTGAACCAGCAGATGGAAGACCTTAGTCTCTCCCTCTCTCTCTGTCCCTCTCTCTGTAACTCTACTTCTCAAATAAATAAAAATCTTTAGAAGAAGAAACAACTCATAGAAATACTTCTAAATAAATGGATGTGGCCCTTGAATAAAACTGCTAACAAAAACATTTCATAAAGTTACCATTTTTGAGGTCCTACCCTGTGCCAGACTATTTTTATATATTGTCTCAATCTGCATCACAAATCTGTAGCAGTATTACCTTCACTTTATACATAAAAAAAGGCTCAGAGAGGTTAAATTACTGCTTAGGGTAGCACAGCTATGAGTGGATGTTTCGTATAGTGCTTAGGATGCCAGCGTCCCACAGTGCAGTGCTGGGTCCTACTCCAGCTTCCTGCTCCTTGGGTCCCTGTCACCCACATGGGAGACCTGGATTGCATTCCCAGTTCCTGGCTTTGGCCCCAGTTGCTAAGAGAATCTGAAGAGTGAACAAGCAGATGGATGTACACGCTCTGTCTCTACCTACCTGCCTGCCTCTCTTTCTCAAAAGAAAAAAGATAACAGTAAATGGCACGCAGAATTCGAACCCACCGCAGGCTGCCTCTGAAGCCCTTCCCCTTCCCATGATCGAATGGTACCTTCCTGAAATTTTGCCATTCAAGTGGATTTTTTTAAACTATATTCAATTTTAATTTGTCTTATTCTCCAAGATTTTGAAGGAAGACATTTAAAGTTATTTTTGTCATCTGTTTCAGTATATGTCACAATCCCTTACGCCAAGAATCTATTCCTTTCACTTCACTCAACTACCTCAGAACATAAACCCGTCTACTCGTTCCATGTCACCAAAGCAACACTGTTACAGAACCGGAATCACACAGCTAGAAGGGACAGTCAGCAAGCATGGAGAATGCAAAAAGAAACTGCAAGATGAGCTACATGGGAGGGGGAAAAATAATCATCGATGTGCCATTTCAAAGGACTTTTCCAAGGCACGTGCATCAATTTTATTTCTGCACCATCACTGTTATTAATAAAGTTACACTTAGGTGTGTTGGGAGATGTGACCAGCTGTGGTGAGCAGTTGTCACCATTTTCCTCGTCCATAAAACTTGTCAAATTGATGGTTTTACGAGTTGACAAATAATTAAAGGAAAATATATAGACACAGTGTTAGTATTATAAATTTTAAAACTGACAAAACCAGCAGTACCTAAAAATGACAATGCGTTACATACAATTCATGCACAGTGAAGCTTATTCAACTGGAATCCCACTGGACTACGACACATAAAAACTTGGAACATGCATACTTTATTGTTCATTCTGACTTTAAAATGTTCAACACAGGGGCCAGCGTTGTGGCACAGGGGGTTAAGCCGCCGACCTGCAACGCCCATGTCCCGTATGAGTGCAGGTTTGAGTCCTGGCTACTCGACTTCTGAGCCAGCTCCCCGCTAATGTGCCACGGAAAGTGCTTGGGCCCCTGCCACCTACATGAGAGATCCAGAGGGAGTTCCAGGCTCCTGGCTTCAGCCTGGCCCAGCCCAAGCCTTTGGGGCCATGTGGGGAGTCAGCCGGTAGATGAAAAACCTCTCCCGCTTCCCCTCCTCATCTAACTCTTTCAAATTAAATAAAACTTTTAAAAAGTCCAAAATAAATTTCAAGATGATCTTCCATATCTCACTGTTCCTAGGAGACACCATTTCTACATTTAACCTAAATGTGGAGGTTCAATGGCACCCCAGAACTCAGGGCCTTCTGTTCTGACATGCAGAGACATCACAGGATGGAAGTTACCCGGAAGGACTCCAGAGCCACATTGCCTGTATGAAAAAAATCCCAACCCTGCCACGTTAGCCATGGGACCTTGGGCAAGTGACTCTGTGCTTCTGTTTCCTTCTCCGTGAGCCAGGCAAGGATACAAACAGATATGGAGCTTAAATGAGACTATATGGTACCCAGACAGGGCTCAGCATCAAACAGCCTCATGGATGAGACCATGGAGACACCCTGAGCAGCTGGCCTGGCCGCCCTTCCGGGGACACACTGTCAGCGACATCAGAACAACCCGCCGGCGCTCCCGACTGTCAGGATCTCATGTCTGAAAGCAGTTTTTAAACATCCACTTAAAATAGTCCACAATTAGACAAGTTCACTAATTCTTCCCCGTGCTGTAACCTCACCCAATTACTTCCGAATCAAAATTACCTTACAAAAACACCCTAATTAAATTACAGAGAATGACAGAGACTTATGCTAAAGTGGCTTGTGCAGACTTTTCACTGATTAAGTCATTTATTCAAAAATAACTATGAAGCACCTGTTACATTTTACAGTCGAACACTTAATACTATACTCAAGTCTGTGATCTACAGACAATAGCCAAAAAAAAGTCCCCCTCTGCCCAGGACACCTGTAGCTACAGCAGCACCCTCTTGTCCCTGCTCTTAACCTGCCCCCGGCCTACCCACTTCCTCCTGTGGCTCTCGCCATCTTTCCCAACTCCTCTTCATTCTTCCACCCCCACTGTCCACCCCAAAAGCCTCCCCAACGCCCTCTTGCCCAGGACCATACCGTCTCTCCCTGGTCCAGCTTATCAACTTCCATCCCAGGTGGCCTGCAGCACCCCAGCCTTTCTCATTCTCTCCCCACCCCTCATCCAATCCCCACCCTCTTCACCCATATGCTGACAGCTCCTGAGTCTTTATTTCTGCCCCCAGCTTCCTCATGAGTGTCAGCATCACCCGGTACACGTTCTAAGGCCAATTCCACCTGCATGGCGCTCAAGGCACCTGAACAGAACCCGTTCAAGTCCAAACACTTCACCCTTCCCTGCTCAGTCAGCCCCTCATGTAAACGCCACACTGTACCACACAAGCCATGTACCCTACATGCATCTCGGGCCCCTCATGCTCCCTTCCTCCTAGCCCATCAGCAAGTTTTGTCCATGAAGCCCCCTAAGGACCTCCTCTCCAACCCACCTACCTCCCTGCCTCTGGCCTCCCTCACCTGCTCTGGCCTTGCCAGCCATCGCTCCTCATCTGACCTTGTGTTGCCCCAGGTACAGCCCTCCCACACCCACCAGACTCTAGTATGTGCAATGCCTTCCAGAAAGAACAAGGCAAAGACATGACCGCTCTGCTCAAAGTCCCCAGCGGCAGGCCACCAGCTACTGGAGATGGCTCAAGCTCCTTAGAATGCCACGAGGGGCCCTCCAAGAACGTGTCGCCACTCCCCTCCCTACCACCTCTCCTGCTGCTCCCTGTGTGAACACCCCAGGCCTGCAGCTTTCCTGTGCTAGACTCTGATACTGCGCACCACTTTGCCTTTGCTCACATGCAGCAGCCGCTAGGCCCCCATCCTCTCCCAGCCTAGCCAACTCCGAGTCCTCCTTTAATTCCCAAATCAGATGTCACCTCCTCCAGGAGATCCTCTCTCACACTGTGCCCTGGCCAGGGTCCCCTTGCACACACCCCAAAGGCTTTCAGGCCACTAAAAACTCTACGTTTTGTGTCCGAAACATAATCTGTTCCAGGTTAACACATAAACACATCAAGGGCTAGAAATGTGGTCTTACTTTTCTGCCTACCTCAATAAATGATTGTTCATCTCAACCCAGAAATCAAGAAAGCTAGAAAAAGAGCTCTATAGAGCGCCCTGGGAAGCCCTCGGCGCTGGCTATGCGCTGTGATACATTATCGAAAGTAATGCCATTCCAGGGCTCATACACGGCTCCCGTTCCACTAAGGGCTAAGAGTGAAGAACAGAACAGAAATTTCTTTATGCAACTAATTGCTCAGGTCTTCATAATTCAAATACCATACTTTCCGACTATAAATACTAACTCCTATTCTTGGAACTTGTTCACTCAGTTTTGGGGGTCTAATTCAAGGTGGGCGTGAGATGAGGGTACCCAGCTAGTCATAAAGATGCACCAGCTTTCTCAGCAGACTTTGCTCAGGTATTCTGCTCACACTGTGGCACAGCAAGCAAAGACACTGCCTGGCCCCCGGCATTCCATAAGGGCTCCAGTTCAAGTCCCAGCTGCTCCACTTCCAATCCAGATCCCTGATAATAGCCCAAGAAAACAGAAGATGGCCCAAGTGCTTGGGTCTCTGCACCCACATAGGAGACCCAGATGGCGTTCCAGGCTCCTGGCTTCAGCCTAGCCCAGCCCCAGCTGTTGCAGCCACTTGGGGAGTGAACCACAGAATAAAACATCTCTCTCGGGCCGGCGCCGTGGCTCAACAGGCTAATCCTCCGCCTTGCGGTGCCGGCACACCGGGTTCTAGTCCCGGTCGGGGCGCCGGATTCTGTCCCGGTTGCCCCTCTTCCAGGCCAGCCCTCTGCTGTGGCCCGGGAGTGCAGTGGAGGATGGCCCAAGTGCTTGGGCCCTGCACCCCATGGGAGACCAGGGAAAAGCACCTAGCACCTGGCTCCTGCCATTGGATGATCGCGGTGCACCGGCCGCAGCACGCCGACCGCAGCAGCCATTGGAGGGTGAACCAACGGCAAAGGAAGACCTTTCTCTCTCTCTCACTGTCCACTCTGCCTGTCACAAAAACAAACAAACAAACAAAAAAACATCTCTCTCTCTTTCTGTGCCTTTCAAATACATAAATCTTAAAGATGAAACTCTACTTAATAACAAAAATAGTCACCTAAAAGATTTAATTCCAAGACAAAGCTATACTACATACATTACAGGGAAGGAACCAACCATCGACAAAAAGGCACACGATAGGAGGGTCCTGTGGCACCACTGGCTGCCTGTCCCGCAAGCCACAATGCTTCTACCGGTACTGTGGGCACCCTGTCCTGGGCTGCAAACTGTCCCTTGGCTTGCACAAGCCTGATCCATGTCACCATGACCTGAGCCCAGACAACGCAGGCAACACCAAGGGCTTCGGCCTCGATGCGCGCACAGCTAGGGCTGCAATGGCAGACCACAGGGAATCAAGGTCCTGTCAGCTTTTCCTTCCACACACAGAAGCCAGAACAGTCCTGTGTTTCCATTCCTCAGAGTGCCAGCTTGTCCGCTGTGTTCCCAGGCTCTCCAAAGCTACACCTTCCCCTCAGGTGAGGCCTCCTGCCCACTACTGCTACAGAACAGAAGGGACTAGAGCGAGGATGCTTCAGAATGCACAAAGACCCAAATGGGAAGGCCTGCAAGGAAGCACTCCCCATCTGGGTCCGAGGAGCCCTGAGTCTCCACTTCAGAAGGCTACACGGGCCTCGGGCCAGGACTGAGGCCCAGTTGCCAAGCTCCATGGCATCTCCCGGCTCAGCAGTGCACACAGAAATCACACCAGGCAGCTCCCTGGCCTGGGCCATGGCTGGGACGAAACGGTACAAGCAGGAACACGTGGACAACCCATCATCTTCTCAGGTCAGCCAGGAGTCCTGGGCCAGTGGCCTGCGAGACACAACTGCAGGTCAGCATTCAGCCGGCCCCGGTCTGCTGCTTCCATTGCTGCTATGGAATTCCTGAGTGTTCTACTCAGCACCCAATGGGGCAAAGCTCTGGGTCCAAGAGAGGCCATTTGTTTTTGATCCAGAGTCGTCTACATCACCCCTCTCTTTACTTGTACAATGCAGCAATAGCCGACAAGCTAACCAAGTACCACCTTCCCCCAGCTCACACATGTCCCAGGGCCCCAAGATTTAAATTTGTCCTACTGGTCCTGAATATTCAGCTTTCATTTCCAATTCGGAAATACTCAACAACGGCTCACATCCGACGTGACTTTCTGTTCTAACGACCTTCTCTGCCCGTGTCAGACAGCAGAAATACATAGCAACATGCATGCATACCTTCATTAAGACAATAAAGCAACAGATTCCCCACCAGTGTCCCAGCACACAGTCAGTTGCACTACAGATTCTCATGGCATCAGTCCTATATGCCTATTTCTCTACTAGAACCGAACATGGCATCTGTAGCTAAGGTGGACCACCCAACAGGCTCAGGGTACTCCATGGTGATGGCCGTGTGGGGACAGATCTGAGCTCTGCTGTTGGTTCCACTTGGAGTCAGGGTGTGACTTCTGGAGAAGTCACTAACAACTCAGGCCAGTCATTCTGCACACAGCTGTCCCCACTCCCACTCCTCAACCTCCACCCTACCCCAGCACCACTGCCTTCCCAATCAGAGTGGCTAGGTGTGGGGACCCATGGATACACCTGCCATGGGACCCCCCCCCCCCCCATGCTGGGCTTGGCTTATAGCAGTAATGCAGATGTAGCAGCTGATTGAACTTTCCATCTAGCTGAGGATCATGGTAAACAACAAGATGGCGCTGGTGCCCTGCCTGCTGCGTGACTCCACAGCTGAGCGTGATCAAGTGCCGGATTGGAGAGCTCCGTGCATGGACTGTGATTGGTTGACTGTGATTGAATTCTGTATATAAGCGGACCGCGGGAGAAGGAATGGCACACCATATTTCCCCCACTCTTTTTCCCACTCTAAGTAAAAGTCTACCGAAGACCGATTAACTACGAGCAGCGTCATTCCTTTTCCGGCCGAAGGAGCGACAGCCAGGAGGGACTGGGGACATTGGTCTAACCCTAGGCAGCCACAGGAGTAACTGTGACAGCCCCCACAAAGCTGACATGTCAGCAAGACCGTCGCCTGTGATACAGCACAGGACCCACTGGAACGCTGTAAGAAGTGGTCAGCCTGTTGATTACAAATGTGTTTATTCAGGTCTTGGTGCTTATGCCCCACCATAGCCTCACCTGGATACAATTAAGCGCCCCCTGCCCTCGCTCGTCAGAACTGTATCAGAAAGCCTCACAAAAATAAGCACTGCATCCCACTGAGACCTTCCGGCTCTACGAAGTCCAGGGTGATTACACAAACAGGGAGGAGGAAAGACTGGGTTCTGAAGGACCGTCTTTTCAGAGGAATTTTTTTTAATCCACTTAGTCCCTGCAATCCAAAGTTGGACCTGTGGACCGGCACTACTTCTCACCTGGGAGCTGGTTAGAAAGGCCCAACCAGGGTCCCACCCCGGCCCTGTAAGGTAGAACCTGCGGATTTTAACAGGATGCCCAAGGTTACGGGGATGCACGTGCAACCTGGAGATAAGCCCTCTGACAGGCTCTGAAACAGCTGTCTGCACCCTGACCTTCTGCATACAAACATATTCTTAAATTTAAAAACAAACATATTCTTAAATTTAAAAACAAACATATTCTTAAATTTAAAAAAAAAAGGCATTTCCCAGAAATGGCAATGATCACTGGCAGAAGAGACTTTTTTTCTATCAGAACTGCCATGTAATTAATTAGCATTTCAATGAACAGTGACAGAAAATGTGTCCTGCCACTTGCTAAAGCAGGAAAACAGTACAGGTATGACAAGGAAAATCTAACAGACTCATACTACAGACCTCGAGGGGATTTCTGAAAACTAATTTCCTGTCCACAAAAAAGCAAAAATAAAATTATTTTCAGCATGAAGTTAAGCACATAACTCTAAGCCCAGTTGCTGTGTTAGAGTGGTCTCCAAATTACAGTCATTTTGTTTACCTCGGCCAACAATGAGCCTCCTGGGAAGAAATTATGTGAAGAAGTTTAAGTACCCTCGGTGCCTTTCTCCACAGGTGAGCGCAGAAATTGCAGAGGGGGAAACCCACAAGTGAATACGATTAATGACTTCTGCAGCTTGGCTTCTCGCTCCCCTTCTACGCAAAGCACAACAGAATTTCCAAGTCGGAAGGCTCTCTCTCGGAGACAGCCTGCCCAGGAACGTGTCTCCTCACTGAATCCGAGACAGCCCACGCACGGCGCATCACACCCACTGGCCTCACAGCCTTGGGGCCCCCTGGAAGGCAGAGAGGCCCCTTCAGACAACGGAGGGCCTCCACCAGGGCCCCAGCTGTTAGCTTCTCTACATTAAACCCGTTTGCGTTTCGTGGGTGGTGTGGAGTCCTCTTCCCCTGGTGTAGCTGTGCATTTTGCTTCTAGTGAAACTAATTTATGATTAGCCTGACATAATTTAATGAGACCCTCGGTGCCAAATGAAGTCATTTGATGTAATGGTTGCTAATACAATGCATTCTCAGTGCAACATCAAAGATTATGTACTGGTTCACATGTCTACATATGTTAGCCGTGCAACCCTGGGTAAGGGCATATTTGTCCGCTAGACTGTGAGCACAACCGAGACAAACTACCAGCCTCTACTCGAAAGGTCCCCAGGGCCCAACCCCGGGGGATGAGACTTGCAAGGCACAAGGCATGGCCTGCTGAACCTGACCCAAGGTGGCCTTTGCATATGCCGTCCCTTGTTTATGAAAGGGAGACATTTTACAGGAAGCAGAGAGTATAAAAGAACTGCATTTGGCATTCACAGAGCAATTGACACTTTTATTACTTAACATCACAACCTTCCGAGGTAGGCCAGCATAAGTGCTGTCATTTTATAAGTGATTAAACCAAGCCTGAGAATAGGAAATGAGAAAAACCGTGAGCTGCCCAGGGCCAAAGAGAAAGCAAGGTTGCAGCCAGCTGATTTCTGAAACCTCAATTAAGTTCCCAGACAAAGGGGAACAACCAACACTGCAAGTAAGTTTTATGGATTTCACTTTGAAATAAAACAAGAAAACATTATGTTACCATTAAATGATATTAAAATTGTCTTTTATAGCCTTGATTTGGCCATCACGGCTTTATCCTCAAAATAAAGACAATTTCAACAGGCAAATCTATTCCAGGTTCAAAATCCCACTCACACACACAAAAACCTTGCATTTCCTCTTAAGAAATTTTTTCTCTGAAGTTGATTATTGTCTTCACCTGCACCCAGCCAAAGGGCCTCATTCAAGTGGCTAAAGCGTCGCCGATTAGCCCCATTGTGGATTACAGGAACACTCTCCCAGAATAGACTGTTGGCATTTCATAACCCTCCTACGTGTGCACAGTGAGAATCTAGAACACAGGAAGGAATCGTTCCCCCCACACAAGGCTCGTCCTCCCAGAGAGCGGCACCTCCCTGGCACCCCCCCGGCCCCCAGCCGAGCCTGCACCCTCACCTAACCAGTCTCCCCACCTCCCCTTCCCCAAAACACACCCCACACAAGGCCCCGGGCTGGAACTACTCACCAGTGGCTACCACGCTCCCTCTCCACCTCCTCCATGCAGGCCACCAGCCCCTTCAGCACCGCAGCCCACAGTCACTAACCCTGGCTGCCAGGCCTCTCAAAAACACCCCTTCCCTTGCTCAGCACCCTTGCTCTGAGGCTTTCAGCAAGTGAGAGAGCCGCAGCAGCCAATCACACAGAACTTCTGGCCCATGAGAGTGAGCGTGGCCAACCGGGGGCTTTCAAGAAGCACACCTGGGGCTCAACCCACCTGAGCTCTCCCTCTGCTTTGACACAAAAGGGCAAAATAAAGGAGGGGGGGGTAGGCCTGAACATGTTTGCTTTATTGCAGCTGGAGGAAAGGGTCATGGCACCTGAGGGCCAAGAGCAGGAATGTGCGGAGTTTTCTAGTCCTGTGACGGCCACGGGTGGTTGAGTGGAAGGGAACTACAGCACCACTGGGACGTATCCTACCGAGCCCAAGCTCTGCTGGTTCAGCTTCGCTCCCCATGCCCTTAGAGGAGTGCAGTGCATCCCCACCCTGCTCTAGTTACCACCACTGCCTTCCCCCAGCAAGCTCCACACCTCATTCCCGCCAGACTCCTAGCCACTGTCTTCCCTCCACGTGCTTTCTCCCTCTCTCTTCAGTTCCACTTCTCCGGGATCCGTTTCAAATGCCACTCGGCCGTGGGGACCTGACTCCCTGGACAGGAGCTGCCCCCCATCCCCCACAATGGGCAGCGCTGGCTTTGCAGTACAGACACTCAGGTGCAGGGGCTGTCTTCCCAACAGGCTCAGTCTCTCTCCTCTGCATGCCCTGACAGTAGAGGGTTTGAAGCTCTAGGCTTCAACCCAGAGATGAGAAATCCCTGGGACAAAAAGAAACAGATGCCAGTCTCAAAGTGCATCACATACAGCAGGACTAAAGGTTACTTCCTGCCACTTGTTTCAGTCCTGTGTTCACGTGCACACCTGAGGGGGTGGGCTACAATGTTCAGCGTATGTGTCGCTGTGCTTCCTGGTCTAAAGCCACTGTGCTGCAGTAACACCTAATCACCTGCGGATCTTATTGAATAAACTGATGAGTATGAGTCAATCCACTGGTTGCCATTTCAAGGGTTCCAGTTTGAAAGGAGACACACTACAGTGCCCAGTTAAACAACAGGGTATGGATTCTGACTTATTTGTAAAGCTAGGGGGAGGGAAAGTGGCAGGGAGGGTCTGATTGTCAACTACAGCATCTCAGCAGACTTTCTGCCCAACAACTACAACGTGCCCCCAGCTAAGGAGGATTCAACACAAACTCGATTAAGTACATTTTAGAAAACTTTCCTCATTCACTGAAACCACGTTTGAGGACAGCATTCTGCAGCTTTAAAATACATGGTATAGGTAATTCCACTGTGACTCATAGAAAAATCTTGCAGAGACACCACGAGAGCCTGCGTTCAGGCTCTTCCCTTGGCCAAGATGCCTCCGTGTCTTCTCAATGCCCCTCTCCCCACTGTCTGCAAAAATCCCATTCATCTTCCAAGGCTTGGTTCAAAGGCCACCTTCCATGGAAGCTGCCTTTAAAAAAACTTAATTTCTCCTCTCTCCTTCCCCCAGCACCCATCCCAGTCCCAAATACGGTCTCTTTGCTGAATCACCAGTGTTGAGAATTTCCTTCTTCATGTACGTGCCTGTCTCATTCCCCTACTCGACAAATCATCTGCACAGCCCATGTTTCACTCATCTTTGTATCCCCCACAGCAGCCAGCACACTTAAGAGATGATCAATAAACATTGTGAAAAGAATAAAGGAAAGCAACAGGTGGCCAGTTAAAAAGGACCCTCATTACATTAAAGGCCCTGAGGAATGGCTGCTGTGTCCAGCAGCTGAGCCAAAGCCAGCAGAACACAGGGAGAAGAGAAGGCTGAGTAGGAACCCTGCTCCTGGGTACCTGTGTCCCCTTACATGGGCCGAATCTCCAACTCTTCAGGACTCCGTTCCACAGAAAGCTGTGGAACTAAGCACAGAGCGAGTGTGCTCCCCTTACTCTGGGTTCTCCATGGGCAGTGGAATTCATGGTGGATCCAAGGGCCATCCTTCCCAACATCAAGAAAAGGTGGAAAAGAAAAAAAGTGAAACAGCAATAGGGATAACTCAGGCTCCAAAGACCCTCCTCGAGAAATAAGTATGGATGACTCTGAGTGTGGGGGGGTATGCAAAGAGGCAGAGGGGGTGGCTCCTGGATTGTAAACTGACTGTCTACCTTGATCACACTCAACAGTCCCCCAACTCTTCCCTTCGTATTGTCCCTAGGCTCACGGAGGACATTTTCTGTGAAAACCAGAGTGAGTGAGGTCAGGTTCAAAGCCACAGCCACAATGAATAAAACAGCAATGTGTTTTACTGGAAAACAGCATCTGCCAATCAGAAAAAGTTGCGAGGATTTAGGGCAAGATTCTCTCCTGTGTGTAAATTGCACATCCTCCTTACTCCTCGACAGAAAAGTGTCTATGGTCAATTAAAGGAAGACATTTTCCACGGTCTTCACTTAAAATGTGTATCCTACTTCATAAGTTAAAACATCACACACAGGCATAATCATGGTCTTTGTTTTCAAACGTTTGATTTGAGGTCAATATCACTTAGCGCCCTGACTCTCCCTTTACTTGATATTTTATCAGAAACTTCACTTCCTGTCCATCAAGATTTTGCTCTGCAGTTAATATCATTATAAATCCTTATAAATATATAAATATATAAATATCCTTATAAATAAGGAGACAGCTTCAGGACTTAGGAAGTCCACTGGATCGGAAGCCAGGAAACAGGGCTTTAAGGGGAAGTTCTTGGTTCTAATATGCGACACTGGGCAGGTCCTCTGATCTCCCCAGTCTTCAATGACTTGATCTGTAAAATGGGACTAATGACAGTACTTGCTTCATAAACCGCTGTGACAACTGAATGGATTAAAACATACAATAGCCCAAGAACAGTGTCTGGTGACTAGCAGGTGTTCTGAACATGTTCACTTTTTAAAGTCTGCTGTCATCTGTTTTATGGTCCCAGTGAAGTCTTTAATGGTTCAAATCCTACATTCCCTACTTGCTAGAATGAGAACACCAGCATTAACCACATCCAGGATGGCGAGGAAATGCATGTGAGAAAACTATGGGTATGAAGATATCAGACACACAGAAAAGACTCAAATATTAGCTATCTGGGATTATCTCTAAGCTTCAAAGTAACCCACAAACCTGAAAATTTAAGTCAGCCATGCAACTGCATTAAAAGATACCATCCAAGTATGCAACTACAACTGAGAGAATGTCTGACCACGTTACAAACGCATACTGAAAGGGTCTGGTTTACCTTTAACAGCAGACACCTAGAAGCTTCTGTAACATCTAAGTGTTCCATCTGCAAAACACGAGAAAGCGCTCCCTCCATCAACCTAACCTGTCCTTTACTGCAAACGAGAAAGCCTGTCTGCTTTCCTGGGCCAAAAACCGACGTGCGGATTCCAACGTGACTTCAAGCACAGCTCCTTTCACGCTCAACTCCTGTCTTTGTTCAAAACAATAACGTGCTGTGGCTAATATATAAATTTCCAGCCCAATGTAACAAAGATTTCTTCTGTGATGGTGTCCCAGGTAAACTCAGCTGGGCACAGAGGGGACAAAGGGAAACAGAGCAGGCTGTGAGCAGCAACGGCCCACCAACCAAGGCTGACCATCTCAAAACACCACTTACAAAAGACACGGGGGCGCACAATTTGAGTCAGCAACCAGACAAGCGGCAGAGAAAGGATGCCACAGTGCTGAGTTCTTCCCTTCGACTCTCAGCCTGCCCTTTTACAAAGGCACAAGTCATTTTTAAGGTACGGCTTCTATCGGGAAACCTACTGAACGTGCGCCAGAAAACAACATTTGTAAATGCAAACCTGTAAAATAACAGGTATCCGTAAATGAAAGGCTGAAATAACTCCGGGAGCAGCAACACGGTAATTAGCAACTTTTATAGAGTAATAACATGTTTCATATTCTTCCTCCACTGGCGCTTTGAAGTTTGCAGCATAATATGTACAAGTTTTATTGCATTAGGGCCCATCTTGTGTGTTTTACAGGCGCCAGCACTCCGCAAAGCGGTACTTCCTCATCTTCGGATCTTTGACAAAAAACTGCTCCATAATGCACTCGCCTTGTGTCCAGTTTATTTTGTTACACCTGTCTCTAGGCAAATAACTCACTGGCCATCTAAATCACTGAGAACGTACACATACCATACATCATCTATAGGAGCCATAAATCATAAAGCAGCTTAGCTCTAAAACGGTGCCTTGCATATTCATCTGCACACCACTCGCAGTTGTAGACACATGTGAACTCTTTAACGAATTATAAAAAAAAAAAAAAGACCAACAACCAGCTCCGTTCTACAATAAGGGATCAGCAGAGGCAGAACACAGTTGCAGTTAATGTGCTTGTCCAGCAGATGTTCATCGCCGTAAATATTAAACGCAACCCAAGTTCCTCCAGGAATACGCAGGCGGTAACTGTACCCCCACAGCAGGGCTGGCTGGGCACATTTAGGAATAGAGGGGTGGGGGCGGGAAGAAGGGGGGTAATAAGAGGGACGCTGAAGCAGCCAATGGGATATTATGGAAGACACCCGCAACTGGAATTAAAACTGCGTCTCGTGGCGATTGACCTACAACAACTCCTGCGTGTGAGACTTGCCACGCACACAACCCGGGAAAGCCCCGCAGGATGCGGGCTGCGCACGCTGTGAGCGTGGCATAAAGGGACCCAAAGGGGCGCGCGGAGGACCAGGAGGGCAGGAGGGCGAGGAGTGGTGCAACTGAGCAGAGGTGTGAAGAATGGGCCCAGAGGCATCGGGACGCTGCAGGAAAGGTTCGTCCCTGGGCCAAGGCCTCTGGAATGCTGCACGGAGAAGCCATCGCCCGATGCCCCGCGTGCTCACTTTCCCAGCTCCGGTGGGAGTGGGTGGGACAGACAGGCAGGATACAGCCGCAGAGACCCGGCGCGGTGCGGACCGGGCTCCAGCATCCTCGAAGGGCACTTCGCAAGCAGCACCAACTCCAGGGGGTCGCCGGTGTGCGCCCGGGTCAGACACAGCCAGGCGGCGCAGCCAGAGGCAAGGAAGCACCCCCCGCCCGGGGGTGGGGGGGCTGCGGGCCGAGGGGTGGGTCCCCAGCCATTAGTGACACGTTCTAAAAATCGCTGCTTTCTCCCAGGCTGCGCTCTGCCCGCGGCTCCCCGGATCACCGGCCCCGGGACTGGAGCGGGCAGCACCGAAGGGAGGGGACGGGGTGGGGGGGTGCGGACAGAAAGACGGAGGCGGCCGCGCATGCAGCCGGGGGAGGCAGGCAGGAGCCGGCGAGGCGGGCATCCCCGGCCCACCCCACCCCCAACGGCGGCGGCCGCCCGGAGCCCCCGGCCCAGGTGAGGGCGCGCGGGCCGCCGCGGCCGCCCCTCGCCTCTCCCGCCGGCCCCAAGCGGCCGGCCCGGGGACTCACCACAGCGACTCGAGGTCCCATTCCTGAAGCAGGGCTAAGTCGAAGCTGTCCATGGTGGGAGGTGTCAGCGCCGCCGCCGCTCCCGCTGCCGCCGCTCGCCGAGGTCCGGGCCGCCCGCGCGCTGCAACGAAAGGCGCCGCTCAAGGTGCATCCCGGCCGCGCCGGAGCGGCCGCCACCGCCCGCCGCCCGCCCCCGACTCGGAGCCTCCCGGCGTCCCCCACCCCCGACTCCCGGGCAGCAGCGGCCGGCACACTCACCCGCTCGCCGGCTCGCGCGCAGGCACACTCACGAGAGAGCGGCGAGCTCGCCGCGCCGCCGCCGCCCCCTCCCCGGCGCTGCGCCCGCCCCTCCTCCCCGCCCTCGCGGCGGCCCGGCCCGCTGCAGCCGCCGCCGCGGTGCCGTGCGCCCGCCCGCCCGCCCGCCTTTCTCCTCCGGGAGGCGCGTGTGCGCGGGCGAGGCCGAGGCGCGCGCGCGCGCGCCGTGAGCCCCGCGCCGCGCGCGCCCCTGCGCTCCGCGCGGCTCCTCGGGGTCCCGCGGCGCTCGCAGGCCGCGCGGCGGGATCGGCCCTCTGGGCAGCCTGGGGCCCGGCGGCCCGCCTGACCCTCGGCCCCCCGCGGGTGTCCTGGGTCGACCTGCGGGCGCCAGCGCAAGGCAAGGGGGGGATGCGGAGCCGAGCGCCGGCCTGCGCATCCCTGCGCCTCTCGCGGTCGCCCGGCCCCACCCGGCCCAGCCCCCGGCTGCACGCACTTCTTGCGCGGCCCGGGATCCACTTGACCCCGCCGGGTGCTCCGACGCGCGATGCGCGGACTGCAGACCCTGGGTGGGCGCTGGGCGATGCCCAGGCCGCCCGGGGCACGGCGGGAGTTCGCTGTGCAGCCCAAGGCAGCGCCGTGCACGATTCGTTTCAAATGTCTGGAGTCAGTAAGTTAGGTGAAATAAAGGGGAAGCGACGCGGGGCAGAGGGTCGGGGGGAACCTGGTCCAAGAGGACCGGCTTTGGAGCAGCGCTGGCCTGCAGCGGGGTCCCCAGGCTGACCGGCCTCTGTGAGCCCCCTCCCGGCTCTTTATTCCCTACAGAGGAGGGGGCGAGGGCGCTGCCAACTTCCTGCCCCCTCTGCGGTCCGGATAGTGGCTGATTGTCCGCTGAGAGGATGATACTGGATCCCTCCTTGGAGCTCCGGAAAAATCAAGTCCTTGTTTTGTTACCTTCCTGCTTTTAAAGAAATGTTGGAGCCCGTTGTCCCGTGTCACGTACTTTTTGCAGACCCGCCGAGAAAGCAGCACACTTCCAGGGGAGGGCTGGAGCTCTGTGTCTCCTCCGCTGGCCTAGCACCGTGCAGCCCTCCCGGAGCCAGCCCTCAGTGCTCTGGGCGCCTTGCTGGGGATGGCCCCGAATTCCTGGAGAGAGCAGCCTAGCGAGAAGCGATTCCGCCTCGCCACGGGTCCCAAACCCCACGCTCCCCGCCGTGAGGGCAGGAGGCCTTCCCACTCCTCGCCCTTTTGTTCCTTTTCTGGACAAGAACCACTAATGACCCGGGCCGCTAGAAAGTCAGACCTTGGGGAGAAGTCACAGGACCCCTTCCTGGGCTAAAATCTACACGCTGCCCCCCACCCCCCACCTCCCACTGCACGCCCTCCCTCCCTCCCTCCTCGGGATGAGGACTGATGAGGACTAACAAACTTAGTTGTGGACACAGGTAGGAGACCCAAAGGCCGATGAGGATTCGGTCCTGCTTGAGATTGGATGGCAAAATGTTCAGCCCCACCCCCCTCCCCAGCTAGGAAACAGTGTGTTAGCATCCATAACTAATGTGCAAAAATGTAAAAACGCCAAATCAAGGCAGAATCTGCATCGACACAGTCTGAGAAGTAGGGATTTTTACAAGCTGACAACTCCCAGCCTTTAAAAACCTCTGTCAGGAGTTGAAGGTAAATCACAAGGCCACAAAAGAACAAAGAGAATACGAAGACAGGAAAAAGTGCAGGTGTGAGGGCTGGCTTCCCCGGATCCCAGGCCACTGCGTGTTTGGGGAGACGTGGGGGAGAAACAGCCTGCCTCCTCGCTCCTTAGCATCAGCCTGGCTGGAAATGTTTGCTCTGGCACAAGGGAGATGGAGACAGCATTCCCAGGAACAAAGGCTGGGAGCAGAGGGTGGAGGAGAGAGGGGGAGGAAGAACTGCAAGTTCCGAGGTTCTGAACACAGAGTGAGCGCAACGTGTGCACAATGTGTGCTCTTCCTGATCCTGTGCTCCTGGCCCCAGCTGGGAAGCTTCTGCAGGAAAGAGACCTCCCACCCCTCACCAGGGCCTGGCTTGCCCTCCCTTCCCCTTCCCCACCACGGCCATTCACTGCTCGTCCCATGTGGGCTTTGAAGGAAGCGGAAGATATATACGTGGTCCCAGGAAAGGACAGGGGGCAGGCACTCGGGGTGCAGAGCTGGAGGAGGGGTTGCTCGTAAAAGACCTCTCTCAACGCCACGTCCTCGAGGGTAGATTTAGACTTGAAACTCTGCACCTCCTCGAGCCATTGCACGGTGGGTATTAGCAATGTGTGTCCTGTTCTGTTTGGGGCCTCTAAATGAGAGGCCTGTTGCCTTGAGACTTTCATTTCCAGGGTCTGATTTTATGATGCCCAGTGTCCACTTGAAGAACGGGGAGATTTTGAAGAAACCCAAGTAACAGTTGTAGTTACCATTTTTTACTAAGCTGTCATGGAAATAAATCTAAATTAATAGTTTCTACAAGGAAACTATAGAATGGTGAATGAGAGTTTATGGGGGAGATCTTTTCATTATTATTTATCTGGTTTATGAAGATGTCCCCATTGTCCTCCAGTCTCTGAGTACACGAACCAAAACAAGCACTTAATCTAGTTGTCAAAATTCTAAATCCTTAATACAAAGCATAAAAAGGGATTGGACTTTCTGGGATTAGAAGGCCAGAAGTAAAAGGGAAGATTTTTTTTTTTTTTTGTAAAAGAGCAAGAGGCTGCTTAAATTAAAATACAAATTTTAAATGATGTTTCCTAAAAAGCTGTTAGAACTTTCGTGCATCCCATAAACCTTGTGACCTGTGACCTGTGGGTTTGGCTTTGTTTTTTTTCCCCCTGCCTAGATACATGTAAGCAATACGCCCTAGGTCAGGGTTGTTGGTTTGTTGAGGCTAAGCCTTCAGGGAGAAAAAGGGACCAAGAAATGAATCCCACTCAGTCTGGGGTCAGGCATGTGCGTGCACTTAGCAGGGGCCGCATCAGATCCTGCCAGCCTGGAACTGGAACTTTCTCCATAGCCCCAGCAGCACCCCACCGCGTCTCGCTCAGACTTCTCTGTAGACAGGAATGGAGAAGGGAGAAACCTTGAGGGATTTATTAACACATGCCTTATTCTGAAGACACAGCTGCAACTCAGGGTGGCCTTGGTGAGCAGGTGCCATTTGTCCTGGCTCTAGAGTCCTGCTGGTCCTCTAGAAAAATATGTCAGGCCACAAGCCAGCTCTGCAGGACGTCTCACTGCAAGGTGGTGGGCTGACCACTAAGCTTCCCAGCCCTGACCCCCTTGCCTGCAGCACTGTCTATCACAACACCTGTTCCAGCAAAGCCACTGCTGCATCACTTGGCCTGCTTCTCCTTCCAGTGGCTTCTTGGGTGTTTGGGACTGTATCTAGAGATTGCAGGGTAACCCCTCTAGGCTTTCAGCTGGCAAAAAAAAAAAAAAAAATGGGGCTCCCGGACAGCATGGATTTCGAATCTACCAGGAGCTCTGGCGTCTTAGGCCTTTCCCTGTCTCCACAGGTATGTCCCCATGGTTCTAGCCTGGGATCTGAGGTGCGCTTCCTTTCTGTATTTTTTTTCTCCATCATTCACCAGGTCCCAAGCAGATGGTGCAGCAGTGCTAGCTGTCATCACTCCTCCTATGTTTCCATGGAAACATGGGGCAGAGGGACCGCCTTGGGCTCTCTGACAGTATCCTCTGGCGGAGAACTTCCTTTGGCTCTTGGCCTCTCCCTCCTTGCCCTCCCTACCCCCCACCCCCCCCAGGCACACCTGTGCTGTCCTGGAGACTTAAAGAGCTGGGGGCCTCGGGGAGACGGGTTCTTGATGGAGATCATCTAGGGACACACCACACACAAATGGTTGTGAACTGGCTGGAAAAAGGAGGGAGATGGCCTGGGGGCCGGTGCCCGGGCGGGATGATTGAGTCCAATTTGCAATGGCAGCGTATCTGGACAATCTGCCCCCTCAGCTAGCTTCCATAATGGCTAGTGATGGCCCAGATGTCAGAAGAGATGCTGGGAAGATTTCACCTGCTCATCCGGGAACAGATATGTGTGGAGTGTAAGTACATTAGGGAGGCTTTACCTGTCTGTCACTGACATTCTGCCTCCTGGGAATGCGCATTCCTGTAAAAACAACCAGGCTTTCCCTAAGGAATGCACAAAGTTTCCAACATCCTCCTGCCCACATAACTCACTTATACAGCCGCTAAGACATTAATTAGATTCAGAAGTCCCTGGAAACAGCAGAGCTCAGCAGGGTCAGAGGGCAAACAGGCCAGAGAAAAGAGGGGAAAATGACCCCTGGGAGAGGGTAAGGAAGTAGAGGGAAATTTTTCTTGCCCTTCAAGTACGAAACAAGACAAAGATAATTTCAAAATCTGATCAACTTCCATCACGTTGTTTAGAGAATTAAAATATTGCCAAATCAGGAATACTTTAAAGGGGGGAGGGGTTCCTGCTGGGCATAAGAATTCCATGTATACATATCTTTTCTCTTAGTTGGGTCTTATACAGATGGCACAAAAGACTTGTGGGTGAAGCCTGGCACATTTTGCAAAGGAAAAATAAAAAGAATAAAGCAACTGCACTGATGAAATGCAGACCAGAAAGATGGACTTTATCAAGCATCTCCTAGCGCATGTCACATATTCAATGCCATGCCGACCAGTTTCGGGAGCAGTCTGGTAACTAAACCCAAATGCCCTGACTTACAAACTTCACGTCCCCACTGGCTCTCTCTGTGTGCAAGATGGGCCCAGGCTATCTGAGCAAGAACCTGGTGGAGGACAGGAGGTGAGAATTACAACAGGCAGCATCTCCCCTTTGCTTTCTACTGGATGCTGTTCTGCATACCGACTCCACTTAGTCCTTTCAAAAGCAACAAAATATGTTCCCGTTGTTTTTATTTTGCAGGTGAGTATAGTAAGGAACACACCAAAGCATGGCCGATCAGGGGTTGCTGTCACCTCGTTCCTCCCATAACTTTACCCTTAATTATCAACAGCATCGGAGCGTTCCTATGCTCACAGGCACTTCAGTAATGGATCTAACAGGTTCAGCCAAAGGGAAAGAGAGCCTGTGCCCAGCTGTCTCTGCAGTTCTTCTTGTCCCAGAGCTCAGCCATCACCACACCTGGAGCGAGGCACCCAGTCTCTCTGGGCCTCCGGGTCTTCCTCCACAACACCAGATCGGCTCGGTGACTCTTTGTTTCTGTCGGTTTTTGTCTCTGACAGCCCTCCGATGTCAGAGTTCTGTTTTCAGTTGTTCTTCCTGAGCAGTGCCAGACAGGAATCCCTGGAGTCTGTCAGGAGAGCCATAAACCTTCTGTTGTTTGAAGGTGGGACCTCCTTTTTGGCTTAAACAACTCTTGCGGTATTGGTGTGTTCCACACGGGAGTGCTGTGCCATCTGTGACGTGTTAACACACAGCAGGAGAGCAAAAGACGTGTGCAAAAGAAGCTGCCACGCACCTGTGGGGGTCGGACTCCAAAGTGTGTTCAAGCACTCAGAGGACCCTGAAGCTGTAAGTGGAGGCCTTTTGGCTGACAAACCAAAAACAGACATTCCAAAGTTGTATCTTAATGGGTTAAAAATGGAAGGGCAGCAGGGGCAGGCTCAGAGGTTAACCAACTGCTCGTGATGCCTGCATCCCACATTGGCAGTGCCTTGGTGTCAATCCTGGCTCCAGCACAGTTCCAGTTTCCTGCTATTGTGCACCCAGGGAAGCAGCAGGTGAGAGCTAGCTCAAGCAGCTAGCTGCCTGCCACCCACGTGGGAGACTAAGATTGAGTTTCTGGCTCCCTGCTCAACCTGGCTCAGCCTGTGCTTTTGTGAGTAAGTTAGGGGGTAAACCAGCAGATGAGAGCTCCCTCTCTCTGTGTGTCTCCCAAAGTATAAACAGGTAAGTTTGCTTAAAACCAAAGTTGAAGGGCAGGTTACAAGCCTCACAGGCCTGGAGGAGGAGGCCTGGCCCACAGCCCAGTGTTCACACTGGAGATCCTCAAGTCCAGAACGGGAAGACACAGAGGGCAGTGTCAGCTCCTTGGGGTCAGAGAGAAAAGATGGCACACACTTCTGGTCACCCACCCAGCACCCATCCGCCTCTCCCTTAGCGACAAGACCTGAGTCTGGTTTTGAGAAGTCATGAACCTGGCTGAAACAGCTGTATTTTCTCAGGGTAACAACTGGCCATGCAACATACAAAGACTCCTCCAAAGGGTTGTGGAAAATGCATACAGTGAAAACACTATGCATGGACTTGTGTGTGTGTGTTCCCATGGAAATAAACTTCTCTCTTAACTCCATTTTTTTTCACCCGTGAGCCTTTTGAAGCTTCCTGATAGTTCTGGCCAATGAGACCTTTGTTTATGTCAGATTTTCTCAGCAGATCCAGCTCTCCTGAAATAGGTGCCACCCCTTCCTCCGGGTCACTTCCTCCCTCTTCCTGCCCAGAAGGCCAGTTGAGGCCCGCAGGGCAGCAGCCACTTGACTACAGGCCCACCGTAGCGGATCCAGACTACAAGGTGGATCTGAGGTTGAAAGGAAGCCAGATCCTTGATGATTTCTTCACACCGTTGTGTTCCCTTTAGATCACTTACCTAGACCTGGGCTTTTTGCAGCCAAGTCAGCTCCTACGTTTTGATTAGCACAGCTAACTGACTCCAGAAGTCACAGCACCTTGCCAGGTACAGTCAGGTCTACCAGGTGTCCCACTGTGTCCCAGCAGAGGCAGCCCCAACACACAGCCCACTGACATTTACAAAAATCTATGTTTGCGTCCTTAAATATCATCTTCCCTTCTGGGGTCACTCCAATTGCAAGAAAGTCAGTTAATAAGAAACTCATGCTCAGTTGTACGAAGACAGATTAATCTGGCTCCAGCCTTTTTGAATATTGCACATTATTAATTGTTTCTCTATTTGCATGTTATTTATTAACATGCCTAAGTTGCTGTTCCATCCTCACAGGAATACTGAAGGATCTCACTTATGGAAAACAGTGCAGGAATAATGGCAGTCAGCCTTTCTGGTGTCCTTGCCACATACACAAAAATATGCATGTTTCAGACTCTGTCATTGTTTCTACCAATAAACTAATTACCGCTGTATGAAACGGATTTACTTCAGAAGGAGGTTAGAAAAAACAACTCATTAAGTGCAGTAGTTTGAAATACAAACTGCATTACGGGGTGAGAAGCCTATAATAAAATCACAGAAGCCTGGAAATCAGGAGGAACCAGAAAAACTGTCTCCAGCTAACTTCCAGATCCACCATGGCACAGGCAGCTTCCACGTGAACACTTCTAATGGGGTGGGGGGCAGCTGACTCTCTCAAAAGGCTTTCCTATTCCATTTTTAAACAGCTCAGCTCGGGTTGGAACAGCATTCTTCCATACATGTATGGATCCCAAATGGATTTCCCTATGGCATCCTAGCACATCACTAGCCTGCAGTAAGAACTCAATTAGAGCTTAGTATCACTGAATTCCTTCTACTCGTTTTCCATACACTGACACTTATGAGTTCAAGAGATTCCCTTGGCTCGTGGCAGAGAGGAGACTTTGTTCAGTTGTACAGAATAAGGAGGAGGGGTCTGTCTCTTCCAAGGAGCACCTGGGGGGGGCATTTGGCCTAGTGGCTAAGATGCCTGCTGGGATGCCCCCATCCCCTACTGGAGTGCCTGAATTCAAATCTCAGCTCCAGTCTTGAGTCTAGGTTCCAGCTAATATGCACCTTGGGAGGCAGAGGGCAATGGCTCAAGTAGTTGCGTCCCTGCCACCCACGTGGAGACCAGGATTGACTTCCCAGCGCCTAGCCTTGGTCTGGACCAGTGGAAGCTATTGAAAATATCTGGAGACCGGACCAGCAGATAGAACATCTTTCTCTCTCTTTCTTTTTCTCTGCCTCTCAAATAAATTAATGAGAATTTAAAAAAAAAAAAAAAGAGCATGTGGGCGTGGAAATGAGAGAAGCCCTAACTTCTCAGTATGGCTGATTTCCTGGTTGAAAGGAGCTCCAAAGAGAAGTTGGAGCTGGCCGGAAGAAGGGAATGCCTGCCACAAAGTGGGGAGGCAGGAAACTCCTGGGATATAGAAAGTGGGAGCACAGGATCCCAGGAAGAGGGTGGAAGTGAGGTGAAGGCCCAAGGGCCAGCCTCCCCTCCCCACCGTAAGGAGGAAGAGTGGCTCTTTCCAGGGTTGGTTCCCAGCGCTCCTCCAAAGCGCCAACTCTCCGGTGATACTCATTGTCATTCTATATACTTGGCACAGACAGTAACAATTTTATGAATTTAGCATTGCTTTCTGTCACTCTCTAGACAACAATATGAAGTTTATTACAACATAAAGGGAAATTCATCCCCTTGGACCTCAGGGAGTGTCAGCCCAGACGCCTATGCAGCTGTCCCTTGAAGAATGCTACCTCAGTGCACCTGGGGATACTTCCCCACGCGTGGGCCTGGGGGGCAGGCCTCAGAGGAGGGTCTCAATGATCACATACATCATTTCAGATAGTGATTTACAGAGTAAAAATTACTGTGCACCTGCAATGCACAAGCAGTGGGTTAAGAAAGGAGATGAGAAGGAGAAATTTAAAAAATCCACAAGACCACAGCCAACAGGGTAATCTCTCTCACCTATCTTTCTTGAGTATCACTAATGTCTGTGGAGCCAGTTATGTCCTCAGAGCTCTGTGAGGCCCTAAGGTTACTACCATAAGTGAAGCAGACATGGTCTCATGGGAGGGGTTGGTGCTATGATGAGAGAAGTGCAGTTGCTCAGGGAGATCTTTCTAGAAAGAATGACAGACCTGTAATCCAAGTCAAGAGCTAATTTATTGGCCAGCACCCCTGCGGTATCGGCACTCCAGGTTCTAGTCCCGGTTGGGGCACCAGATTCTGTCCTGGTTGCTCCTCTTCCAGTCCAGCTCTCTGCTGTGGCCCGGGAGTGCAGTGGAGGATGGCCCAAGTGCTTGGGCCCTGCACCCCATGGGAGACCAGGAGGGGCACCTGGCTCCTGGCTTCAGATGGTGCAGCGCTGGCTGTGGTGGCCATTTTGCGGCTGAACCAACGGAAAAAGAAACTTTTCTCTCTTTCTAATTCTGCCTGTCAAAAAAATAAATAAATAAATAAAAAAGAAGAAGCAGCAGCAGAAAGGGCAGGGGGGAGGGCGGGGTGGTGGGAGCAGGAGCAAAAGTCAGGACCAGAGATCAGGGCCAGGTGGTGAAGAACCTGGTTTTGGGGGCTGGAAAAACAATTTAAGTGAGCAGGAAGCAAACACCAGAGGTTAGCAAAGGGCGATACTGACCCAGCTGAGAACCCAGGGGGACAACTGAGAGCCAAAAAGAGGAAATGGCTTCTGAGAAACCAGAGAAAGCCTTTCACACAGTTTTCCTTTGAGTTGGTACAAAATCAAGCACGTCTGTAGGCAGACAGCTGGCCGTATCACGCACGGGCAGGGCCCGACACAAGATGACAGCGTGGAGTGCCTCGGTCAGCCCTTATGAAGAGGAAGCGGAGCTTCCAAAACAGGGCCCTTCTCCATGGGGGCTCCTGGTGGCTGCACGGGCTGCACACCGGAGAAGCCAGGCACACCTCTCTGCAGCCCCGCAGGCATTCCTCCAGCAGTGAGGGTGGGTGCTGGCTCCTTGAAGCCTGGTGTTACCAGGACTGGTTGAGCTGTGCGTTTAGAACTCTGAGCCACACTAAAGCAGTCTGCATCACCCAAGCCTCCCATGTGTGGGTTCATTCCAACAGGAATAAGGTTCCAGATCATACGGATAATACACTCACGAAGGCATTCCAAGTGGAGCAGAGCAGTCCAAGTACTCTTCAAAAAGTTGGAAGAAAATGGGATTAAATGATAAGTTTAGAAGTGAGTGTTTGGATCATCGGGTATCCGGGTTCAACACCTGCACTGGCTCCTGATTCCTGCTTGGTGCTAACATGGACCCTGGGATGTGAGGCTCAAGTTGTTGGGTTTCTGACACCCACAAGGGAGACCTGGACTGAGCTCCTAGCTCCAAGTTACAGGCTGGGGAGTGAGCCAGCAAATGGGAACTCTCTCTCTGTCTCTCTCTCTCTCTGCCCCTCAAATAAAATAAATTTCTTAAACATAAAAGAGAAAAGCAGTACTTAGGCACTGCAAAAGAGAGTGATTTTTTTAAAATATTTATTTTGAAAATCAGAGTTACAGAGAGAGAGGGAGATGCAGAGAGAGAGAGAGAGAAAAACACATCTTCTATCAGCTGGTTCACTCCCCAAATGCCCACAAGGCCTAGGGCCACAACAAATCCAGGAGTGAGCAGCTTCATCCTGGTCTCCCACGGGGGTGGCAGGGGCCCAAGCACTTGGGCCATCTTCTACTGCTTTTCCCAGGCACATTAGCAGGGAGCTGGATCAGAAGTGGAGCAGCCAGGACAGGAACCAGCGCCCATATAGGATGCTGTGTTATGGGCTATGCCACAGCGCTGGCCCTCAAAAAGTGGTTTTAATGTCAAGAGATTAATTTTTCTCTCCTCATTTGATGAGATTCTGCAGGAAGCCTTGTTTGCTAAGCCAAGTGATGGTAGAGCTGTAAGTGAGGGAAACTGAGGAAAAGCAGAAAAGTTTCCACAAAGTTAAAAAGAAAGAAAGAACAAGAGCACAGAAAGAAACAAAGAGCTTGGCCAACAGACGAAGGAGAGAGATAGTAATTTATGGGAGTGGGCTTTGGGTGGAGGGAGACAGAAATACTCACATGGGATTTCAGAAAGTTTTGTAATAGAATATACTCCCACTTTGCATTTTCCTAATAGACTTTAAATTACAAAAACTGCATTGCTCTCCAAAATTTAGGCTGTGGCATGTGTGCAATTGCGCTTGCATGCATGCAAGTGTTGCAGGGGGTGGTTTACAAGCAACGTTGCCTGGAGAGAACATTCCAATGGCCTGCCACATCCAGGGTACTGATTTAACTTCTGCGAAGGGAATGTGAGGAGCACCTGATTTAGACGACACAAGCCTGGACCAAGGATGAAGCTGGGAGCTGGGACCTCAAGCCGGCTTCCCCACGTGCGAGGCAGAAGCTCATTCCCTTAAGCTATTTCAGCTGTCTCCCAAGGTCTGTGGCTCCATGGGTAAAGTCACTGCCTGCACACCAGTATCTCATAGGGGTGCTGATTCGAATCCCTGCTGCTCCACTTCTAATCCTGCGCCCTGGTAATGCGCCTGGGAAAGCAATGGAAGATGACCCATGTCCTTGGGTGCTGTACCCACGTGGGAGACCCAGGAGATGCTCCTGGCTCCTGGCTTTGGCCTGCCCCAGCCCTGGCTGTTGCAGCCATTTGAGGAATGAACAAGTGGATGGGAAGATCTCTCTCTCTCTGTGTAACTCTGCTTTCAAATAAAATAAATCTTTAGAAAAGTACTTTAATGTTTGTATTAACTGCAATATTAAGCGACTTACTTAAACTCTCCTATTCTCATTTCCTTCACTGGTAAAAAGGTCTTTTGTTGATTAACAAATGAAACTAACATTACCAAGATAAAACAGGGTTGGCCTCCAGTATAAGTATCAGTCCAATGGTACCTACTCTGCTTTGATATGACCCATGTTAATGTTGAATAATAGCTGTAATAAATATCTTGGGTTGAAAGTGGTTCTAATTACGGGGTTTTCCCCCGGCCATTGTATTTCAGGAAGAATTGATCAGGTGAAGATTTGGGTCCTGGGAATTGTCTGCCTTGTGATTTCTCCATTCCTGACACGTTTATGCGGTAGAACTCAGGGGCCCAGTGGAATCCTTCCTTGCACTCTGGGCTTGATTATAAACTCCAACTAAGCAAACGTCTGGCTTTGCCCACATGTCACCTGTAAGCTTATACTTCCACCTGGAGATGCGTAAGACTCCTGGTTATGTATCTGTTTCTGCAACCCACCCAGTCGTCTTAGGCATCTACCAGCCAGCCCCCTGCTCACCCACAGGTAAGACCCAAGGTGTGCTTGTGAACACATCCATCGCATGATTCCCCCAGGAGACCTGCTCTAAGCCACGCAGCCCGGTTTCACAGGCCTGCAGATTCCCCCTTCTCAGGAGACTGGCGCCTGCCAATTCCCACCACTGGGCATTTGAAAGCAGGTTCTATAAACATCAGCAACTGGGAGTCCTCATTGACCTCATGCTGCTTAATTCCTAACCTGGTCTTGACCCCAGAGTCAAGGCCCTGTGAAAAGCCAATAAAAGCAGCAAACAATGTTACGTTATTCTTGGCACACTTTGCAAAACAATGAAAGAGTTTAACAATAGTTAATTACAGCTTAATAGTCCTTAACAAGCATTGAGTGTTAACACAGTGGCAGGCCCTATGCACACATTCCTTCATTTGATTCACGAAACAACCAAATGAGGTAGGCACTGTCATTACCCGGTTTACAGGGGGAGAAACCGGTTTACAGGGGGCAAACTAATAACCCAAGGCCACAAGCCAGCAACAATGTCCACGCCTGCCATTCCTGGCGGCTTCGGGCTCCTCCTTCAGAACAGCAAGCTGGGAAACTCAGACCCTCCACTGGGTGTTGCAAAGTTGTAAAGGCACATGCAACAGCTGTGAGCAGGTCTGCAGTAACTAACAGAACCCCTGCCCCCCTGGGGTAGATTATGCTCCTCAAGCCCACCCTGGTGATGATGGGGTCTCAAGCACTTCAGTAAAACAAACAGCAGACATGGAAGCCAACCGATCAGAACAGGGGGAGAAGACAAGGGCAAGAGGATGTCACCTTGTCACAGAAGTGATGGCGTTCCCCAAAGGGGCCAGTGCTGTAGTGCAGTGGGTTAAGCCACCTACTGCAAAGCGGGCATCCCATATCAGAGTTCTGGTTTGAGTTCTGGCCGCTCCGATTCTGATCCAGCTCCCTGCCAATGCATTTGGGAAAGCAGTGGAAGATGGCCCAAGTGCTTGGGTCCCTGCACCCACGTGGGAGACCCAGAAGAAGCTCCTGGCTGCTGGCTTTGACGTGGCCCTGGCCCTTGTGCGCATTTGGGGAGTTAGCCAACTGATGGAAGATTCTCTCTCTTTCAAATAAATAGAAATACATATCTTAAAAAATTAATCTGCAAGGGGCCGGTGCTGTGGCACAGCAGGTAAACGTCCTGACCTGCAGTGGCAGCATCCCATATGGGCGTGGGTTCTAGTCCCAGCTGCTCCACTTCTGATCCAGCTCTCTGCTACGGCCTGGGAAAGCAGTAGAAGATGGCCCAAGTGCTTGGGCCCCTGCACCCACATGGGAGACCTGGAAGAAGCTCCTGGCTCCTGGCTTCAGATCAGCTCAGCTCCAGCCATTGCAGCCATCTGGGGAATGAACCAGCAGATGGAAGACCTCTCTCTCTGTCTCTCTGTGTAACTCTTTCAAATAAATCTTTAAAAAAAATTAATCTGCAAGAAGCATAGCACAATCTTAAGAAGAAGCTTCTGGGAGAGACTCACGATAGACGGATGGAAGGCAACACCCCCACAAATGTAGGTCTGTACAAGTTAGTCCTGGGAAGGGTTCTAACAGCCCAACCAAGGCCTTGCACAGAAATCCTTGCACCTGCAGCTTCTTCAAGGACGCAAAGTGAAATTAGAATAAGAATAAACTTTGGCACATAACAGCTGGGACTAGTCTGAGTTGTCTGATTTACCTTTTTTTTTTTTAAAGATTTTTTTTTATTTATTTGAAAGGCAGAGTTACACAAAAAGAGAGAGAGAGCGAGAGAGGCAGAGAGCGAGAGATCCTCCATGCACTGGTTCACTCCCCAAATAGCGGAAATGGCCAGGGCTGGGCCAGGCTGCAGCCAGGACACAAACGCACACCCATATGGGATGTCCTGTGGCTTCACCTGCTACACCACAGCGCCAGCCCCCTACTTTACCTTCTTTCGTTCTTTATTTATTTTGAAAGGCAGAGTTAGATGGTGAGAGATAAAGAAACAGAGAGAAAGGTCTTCCTTCCGTTGGTTTACTCCCCAAATGACCGCTATGGCCGGTGCGCTGCACCAATCCAAAGCCGGGAGTCGGGTGCTTCCTCCTGGTCTCCCATGCGAATGCAGGGCCTAAGCACTTGGGCCATCCTCCACTGCCTTCCTGGGCCACAGCAGATAGCTAGACTGGAAGAGGGGCAACCAGGACAGAATCTGGCACCCCGACCGGGACTAGAACCTGAGATGCCAGCACCACAGGCAGAGGACTAGCCAAGTGAGCCACGGCTCCAGCCTGCTTTACCTTCTTAGGCAAGGTTTTCTTTTCTTTTTCTTTCTTTTTTTTTTGCCCTGAAGGGGGAGGCCCACATTCACCTAGATACTTCCGTGACTCTCCATTATCTGAGGGTCAGAAATCAATTCTCCCCTTAAAGCCTTGGGAAATTAAACGAGGTCAACGAGTCCTGAGACTGAAGGTCCTTCCCTTCACCGCATCCCACCATTCTCAGAGTGGCTAGGAAAAGATTCAGGATTGTCAAAGCCAAGATTGAATTGGGAAGGCAAGATATTCTAGAACACTGGCGATGAAGAAGGCGCGGCCATGTCTACAGCGGTGGTGAAGAAAGTAGGTGAAGTGGGCTTGCTGTATGCACTGGCAGTCATCAATCCTGGGTTACGCCCGGCACAGTCAGTTCTCAACAACTTTGTGTTGAGCGAATGGATTGATCAGAAAACGCCTGAGCTGGGTAAGGCTTTGAGTTGGATCTTGAAGGCTTTGTATGGAGTGGAGAGGGATTGGTTTCACTCAGAGCAGAAGGCACCTGCAGAGGCACCTGGGAAGGAGGGTGGCTTTGAGGTTCCTGTTCAGATAGATGGGCAGGTGCCGGCAGATGAATGGCAAACCCAAGAGTCTTTGCCACAAATTGAGGCAATCACTGGTTAAGAGACCGGAGCATCATCATAACAGTCTCTGTCTCAAGTTGTCTCTTTTCTACATTTACACACAGCTTCAACCCTCCAGCCACTTTTAAAAACATGCTAATCCATTTGAGAACCAGAGAAAAAAAAGGGGGGTTGCTCTCATCCTCTAGTTAACACCCCACATACGCACAATGACCCAAGGAGCTGAAGCCTGAAGCCTCAGCCCAGGTCTCCCCCGTGGGAGGCAAGCACTCAATCACTTGAGCAGTCACTGCCTCCCAGTCTGCACTAGAAGGATCTGCAGTGAGGAGCTGCACCCAGGGATCAAACCCAGTCATGCTATGGGATGGGGGAGTCCACACTGGTGCCCTAAGTGCTAGGCCGAATGCCCACCCGGGCCACCTTGTTTTTATTGGCACATTCTTTGGCTGTCCTAGAGCCCAGGTCTTTGGTCATTGTCAATTTGTCTTTTACCATAACAGGGTATTATTTGCCAAAGTGTGAGATGAACATGGAAGAACCCTCGGAACGCAGAAACCTCAATTCACATCCATTCGTTATTTCCTTCATGTAATAGGTGGGCTGCTGTTTCCTTTCTTCACTGACCACTAAACCCTAATGTGTTACAGTTCTGCAGGTGTGGGGATGAAGCCATCAAAACACAGCCTCATTCAAGGATGGGCAGGGGAAACTGAGAGATGATCATAGCAGGGAGGCCAAGATTGAAGGGAAGTAAGTGTGGGAACTTGTCCCACTGTCAACCCAAAGGCTGCCCAACCCAAAGTAGTGAAACTGAACACTGCATGCCGCCATGTCGTGGCCCAGGCGTGAGTAATTGAGAACAAGGCTGTCTCTGGAGAGGAGGGGACAGCAAAATGGCTCTTTAATAAATTCAATGTTTCTCAGAATGTGAGTTTTCTAAATTGGATGTTTCCCAATTTTTTGCAGTTCCCAAAATTTAAGTCTCCTGGAGATTCACAATGCAGATTGGTAACGAAAGGCTTTGAGAAGACCCGAAGCAAAGAAAACTTTTTAGCTTCATCTAGCCCAACGTGGACCAAGCGTGTTTGACCTCAGGATGTATTTTTCATGGAACATCTGTTAATCCCCCTAGGAAAGTGCAGGGAATGTCGAATGAATGAAGCATGTTTAATTTCATAGGTGATCAATACACGCTTATTTTCTGAAATTTTGGAGGGAGTAATTTGTTACTACAATCATCTGTTGTCAACAGCTGCTCAAAAAGTGGATGTGAAATAAGAGAAGCAGGCATGACTTCCAGAATCAGAAAAACTCGGAATTAGGAAGAACGCGGCTTCCTTAACGTCGACTGAAAATAATCCACACACGTCTGCTATCTCATGGCTTGAACAATCAGGGATACATTATTACCTGTTTTACAGCACACAGTTCCTCTGAAACTAAATTATGCTTAGATGCCTTCTGATTGAGAGTGAAACCTAATTGTCTCATTTTCTTTAATACCAGAGAGTGGATTAATTGCTTAAAAGGAAAAACACAATGGCTGTTGCCCAGGTGGAAAGGTATGGAGTTCCTGGCGCACTACCAACCACCCAGGTGGAAGCTGGAACTATCCATGGCTTGTGCCGCGCTAATGATTCGTATAACGCCGTTTTTCATTCTACACTGACATTCACTTGGTTTTGTGGAATGAGAATAAATGTATTCATCAGGCAGCTTCCGTTCGAATTTTGGCTCCATCTCTTGCCAGCTATCTAACTATAGGCAAGTTGCTTGCACTTCGGTTTCCTGTTTGTCAAGCGGCATTAACAGTGCTACAACCACTAGAATAAACCTTGCGCTTAGAAATCTCCAGGATGCTTGTGGCTCAGCATCGTCCCAACCTAAAGCACAGTTTCTTAGCACACGTGGCCTGCCCCATCCCGCTCACTGCTCTAAAGGAGAGCTGTCAGAGCACATAGATCTATAACAGCAAGCATACGAAACACGGTCACTTAATCTTCTCACTTAAACAGAAGCACAAAACCAAGAATCACCAAACATATGAAGAGCAGCTTGAAAGAGAAAGACCAGATGAGACAAGAATGACCCGGAATCATTAAATCCATCATGCTGAAACCCATTGTATCCTACGGTCCTATATATGGAACACTTGTAAAGACTTAGATCCAGCAATAAATATACCATGTATGGCAATTTGGCAATGAAAGTTATGTCGTTGCAATATTTGCTGGAAGGAGGCCAGTGTTGTGGCACAGAAGGTTAAGCCGCTGCCTGCAGTGCCAGTATCCCCTGGGAGCCTGAGTTCAAGTCCCGGCTGCTATGCTCCTAATCCGGCTCCCTGCGAAGGCACCTGGTAGCATAAACAACCCAAGTGCTAGGGCCCCTGCTCCCATTGTGGGAGACCTGAATGGAGTTCTTGGCTCCTGGCTTCAGCCTGGCTCAGACCTGGCTGTTGCAACTATTTGGGGAGTGAACCAGTGGATGGAAGATCTCTTTCTCTCTGCCTTCCCCCTCTCTTTGTAACTCTGCTATTCAAATACATAAATAAATACATATTTAAAAAAGAGATAAATATTTGCAGGTTTGAAAACTTAGGACTTAACCCTGTTAAAAGCAGTCTAATCCACATATGCCAGGGGGATTTTGGAAAAAACACTGTTCTCTTACAGTTAGAATAAAATGCTGAGAGAAGGAAACAAAGAACAAAACAGAGTGCTCACAGATTTAAAGAAAAAAAAACAATGGATTGCAAAAATTCAAAGAAAGGAAACTTTCAAGACTAGGAAATAAACCTGAGGACTCACTTCTGCTCTCAAAATGTAGGGAGAGAGCAACAAAGGAATTGAAAACTATGCGATTCTAGAAGATTGGTCTAGGAGGGCTGGAGAAGAAAAGAGATTACCAAATACTTGAAGAAAAATGTCTAAAGCTGAAGGACAAAATTCTTCAGAATGGAAAGGGCTTCCCGAGTGCCCAGTGAGAAAGCAGGCCTCCATGGATGCCTCTTTGATGCGTCAGAGTGTCAGGGACAGGAAGAAACTTCTACAGGCTTCTCTACCCAGACAGATACCAAGCAACGGTGAGGGCAGAACAAGGAGAGATCTGAGAAAGTCTGTTTTCCAAGTATCCTTTTCTTTAAGAAATTTGAAGAGATACTCCAGAAAACAAGAGTGGAATAAGAAGGCGGTTCTAGGGTCTGGCAAACTCTGATCCCAATCCAGGCTCCTGATAGCAATGGAAACATTACAGCATGAATTGTGTAGCAGGATCAGATGGAGCAGAAGGAGGGGGTGGGGCTGGGGAATCAGGGATCAGGGTCTGCAGGGAAAAGGAGAAAAGACAGACGTGGAGAAAATTAATCACAAGAGCGAGTCCTGCAAGGAAAACAAGAGCATGAGTTGGAAATTCTGAGAACTGGGATTTAACTCCCAACATATAGCAGGGCCATAATATGTGCGTGAAACAAACTGAAATACAGCACCAGAAGAGTATAAACACAAAGAGAGGAATTCTATTGACCTCTGATTCTGGGAACCCAGATTGGCCCAGGAGTCATGTGTTCTACGTATTAAAAGGAAGTTACTGCTGATGTACAACTTGATCTGACTGTGGACAAATCATGGAGGCTTGGTTGCAACTTTAAGACAAAATAGGTAAATTTCTATCTGAAATTACAGGATGTGGAAGGTGGGGATGGAAGATGGAGAGGAGGGGGCACTTTATCTTTTAGAATGGAGAGTCAAGAGAGAGATTCCCAAATGCTGAACCAGTGCGAAATGCAGATTTAATAATATGCTTTACATTACAAATACCAACAAAAGAAAAAACCAAAACTCACACAAGTGTCAGACACTGGGACTGCCCAGTGTTCTGGGAAGAGAGCACTGGCATGTCTTAGCCAAATCTTCAGCTTTTATATTGAAGAGTTTATAAATACATCCTATTATTGACAAGTGAAAGAAAGTGGAGGTAGAGCGTATGTCTGCATGGAGGGAGTACCAGAAGAACAGAGAATGGGAGTAGCTCCGAGCAGCGACCGTGTCTTTCTCATTTGCTGGATGTATCCCTAATGTCTGAGTGGTTCCGTGTCCAGCCCACCTGCTTAGTAAGTAGAGAAGGAAAGTAAGCCATGCTGGAGACTGGTCCTGGAGGTGTTGGGGGAAGGACCAAAGGCTGCTGCTCTCCAACATTGAGGGGTGACCAGATGAAGGTAGCATTTAATGAAAGAAAATTATAATTATGAAAAACAGGTGGAGAAGGGAGCGTATCATTAAAGGGCTAGGGTTCACAGGGCAAAGGGAAATTGTGAGAAGACGTGAGGAGGAATCAGCCAGGTGCACAAACAAGATGTGAAGACTAGGGCTTGGAATGAGATCCAGAAAGATGGCCAAAGGGTTCCCCTGAGCCTGGCAAGGTGGGCAGGGGCTGTGTCTACAGGAGATCCGTAGTCCACGTTAGGGATACTGATGAATTGTTCAAGAAATACTTGGTGTATGCACTCGGGACCAGAGTTGGTAAGTCGGAAATGGACTGGGCTTTCGGATTTGAATTTTAGTTATCTAAAATCTCTGAGCTACCAAAGAAGAAGAAGAAAATGCTATCCGTTAGACAATGAAGTAGAATGTGCTCAAGTTACCGTGCAAGTTGTGTGCTTACTGCACACACAGAGTAGGGTGTGATGGGAATACTGGGGGAAGTGACTAGATTTTCTCCTCACCGGGTGCTTGTCGGGAAGTTATGGTCCTGTTTTTAGCAGAGAGGCAGAGAAACATTATCAGGACAATTTGGGCATTGATCAGTGGCAAAGCATGTTCTATTCAAGAAACTCGAGGAGTGTTTACTGGGCTCTCAGGAGCATGGGGCTGGGCCAGCTGCCAGCAGTAATTGTAAAGATATGGGCTCTACTCTTGAAGAGGTTCCCATTCTTAGAAGACAGAAATAGATGGCGCTGAACACAGATCCAGGATCTCACAGAGCACAAGTGCTGTACAGGGATTAGGCTCAGGGCTCTGGGAACTGAATTAACTCTTCCAATCCACCAGGGTCCTTGTTAGTGCATCGAAGCAGTAATTTACTCAATGACAAGAGTTCACGTCGCTTTCTAAGGCACTTAACTCACTCCCAGGATGTTGGTTGCCCACCAGGGGAATCCGGCTCGCTAATCTTTAAGACTTGTCATAATTATTCTTCTTTCAATAATACTATTTCCCCCCTGAGAAACTCAAAGTTTTTACATAAGAAATGTAGAAATATAAGTGTATGATGTTTTTTATTTTACATTTTTATTTATGTAAAGGGAACCAATTCCATGTATTTCATATATACAGTTTTAAGAGCATAATGATTCTTCACACCCTCCCCGCCCTGCCTCCCTCCCACCCTCCTTTCTTATTTTCCTTTTAATTTTTACAATGACATTTTTAAATAAAATATAGTCAGTGGCCCCAGGGAACTCAGGCAGCAAAAGCTTCTCAAATCAATTATATTTTTCTCATTTCTGTTTCCAATGATTGAATATTTTATTCCTATATTTATTTAAGTTCTCTGAAAATGAACAGGTGGGGGGGTGTTGACACACTGGGAAAGGAGAATATTATTAATTAAAGTTGTTTAAAGTCGAAGATGAAGGCAGCACGGATGCATATAAATTTGATTCAGCGAGCTCTCAGCCTGCTCCGTGAGGGACCGGGAATGCTGTGGGCCACCCTGGGTGCTGGTTCTACTGTTCGCATCATCCTATCTGCAATCATAGCCCATCCGGTCAGAGGGAAAGTGAATGCCATTCCCCCTTATCTTAGTGCCCATGGCTCAGTTGCTTAGAAAATCCAGGACTGCTGACCTGCATTTTCCCCATTTGAATCCATATCTTCAGTCTCGCTTCCTCTTCCCTCTCTCTTCAGACAGGTCCTTCGTCATCGCTTCCATGGTCTCACCTGCCCCTGATGTCACTGCTGTGACGTGAGAGAGGCAGTTGTGCTGTTCATAGAGATGGAGGCCATTTGCCCCCCGAGCTTGCAGGGCTGCAGGGTGCTGGAGCCAGCACCACACTGGGGATCCTGTGCCTCCCAGTAGGTCCTTCGTGCTGTCTCCCTGGCCCCAGGCCCTTGTTGTGTCTGAGCCTGAGTTCACCCCCTGCTCCAGGGGCTCTGAGTATCTGAATAAACACAGCCTGGGATGAGCAGCCCAAGGAGCCCCCAGCTGTGGGCAGGAGCCTGTGGACTTGTGCAGCAGGTGGATCTGAACCCCTGTCCTGACAGCTCCCTTTCTCAGCTGGAAGCCCCTGCATAGGAGGTCTGGCCAGTGCCACGCCCACTCCCCCATCTGTCTCTCCCCTTGCCCACTCTCCAGGGACCCCCCTCCAGAGGCATCTGATGTTTCTGTGGTTGGTTACGGGAGACCAGAGTGACCCTCTTAAGGAAGGTTAATTTCTGAGTGCAATGGCGTTTCCCAAGGCCACCTCTTGGAACCCTCGGCGCTGGAGATTAATAAATGTTGGTTATTGTTATTTGACCCAGAGGAGGCTTTCGATTCAGAGAATTATGACCTGCTTGCCTAAGCCAATCTCGTCGTCCGCAATTCAATCACTGGGACTCCAGAAGTCACGATGGAACCCAAGGGTGGAAAATTCCAGAGAGACCGATCTCTGTCTGAAATGAACTCTTAGACACACGAATGGCCCTGGGAAGGGCAGTGGGCTTTGTGCTGCCAGAGGAGTTACATAGATTCGTACCCAAATGAGCCAGCAAAGCAGGCGGCGGGCAGAGCAGATGACCTGTCCGGTCTCAGAGCTGAAAGGTTTCGTTTGGCCATACTGCTGGGGCACATGGGGGAGGGACTGGGGTCAGAGACCAAGGCAAAGGGTCAGATGCCCCTGGTCCATCTGTCACCCTCGTCAGCCGGGTCCAGCTAGGAATGCTGCATGTCGCAGCGCCCAGGACAGGAGCAGAGTGCAAGGCAGGGCTGCAGCTGAGAGGCCTGGGCGTCTCTCGGTTTCCCTGAAGTCATCCGCCTCGACACACAGACACTCGTGCAGCAGCAGCCACTTAACCAAAGGCTCTATTTTGATGAGATTCTGAAACGAGTCTCTCTAATGATTTTTTCCCCCTCCAGAATCACAGGAAATGGTGACAGGGGTATCATCATATCATTTGAATGTGTACCCACGTGCCAATTACTCTGGATTGATGCTTCCTGTAAACAATCAGCTGAACATAAACTCTAAATCATATATTTGACACTTGATTCAAGGCAAAAAAAAGATTGGCTATTTGGGCACAAACATCAGCCTAGTAGATTTCTTGGCAAATGTACTACAACTATATATATATATGTAACAGTCCTCATTGTGAACAAGTAATGGTCAGGCCATTCCAATGGGCAATTTACTCTCCAGGAAACTAACAGGGCCTGTGCCACATGCGTGCTCTTTTCTAGGTTACTCAGAGCCATTTAGAAAATTACTATTGAGATTCACAATACGCTCCGCCAGTCGGAGGAATTAACCCTACTCCTAATACGTCTAATTTACTTGTTCTTCAAGTAATTGGCATGCTAAAGTTGATGCAGGTCCAGTATCTAAATAATCAAAAACAGCTTCTTTTTATTGAGGGCTTGGTATGTTCCGGGTACTCTAAATGCATTGCGTACAAGCTCATTAAATCCGTGCCACAACCTAAATGAGAGATGTAGTTTATCCCTATTTTAACTGAAGAGTAAATTGAGACTCAGAGAGAGAAGTAATTTGCCCATGGCCACCTAGTTTCGTGCACCTGGCGCACAGAACATGCTCAAGGAGTGATGAGTAGTATTATTTTACACCAGGAGGCACAGTTGGGATTTGAGCCCAGGCAGAAACCTGGAATTGTGTGTGGTTCTCTCTCACACAATTTGTACTGTCCACAAAAAGGAGACATGCCCGGGCTCAGTGTCACTGGTGGGACACTTGTAGTTGCTCCCTATCAGTTGAGGGCAGGTGGCATAGGAAACAGAATGATTGGGGCCAGCATTGTGGCGCAGCATATCAGGCACTGCCTGCAACACCAGCATCCCATTTGGGTGCCAATTTGAATACTATCTGCCCCACTTCTGATCCAGCTCCCTGCCAATGTGCCTGGGAAAGCAGCGGATGTGGGAGACCCATGATGAGTTCCAGGCTTCTCGCTTCAGCCTAGCCCAACCCTGGCCGTTGAAGCCAATTGGGGAATGAACCAGTGTATGGAAGATATCTCTCTCTCCCTGCCCTGCTCCTCTGTAACTCTTTCAAATAAAAATTAACAAATCTTTAAGATCTCTGTGTGTGTATGTGTCTCCCCCTTCCTATAACTTTGCTTTTCAAACAAGTAAATAAATCTTTAAAAAGAAAACAATGATTAAAGTGGTCATCTCCAGAATTGGGAAGAGTGTGTGGAATTTAATATTAATATTTAGTATCGATAAACATTATAATAATATTTATTATAATAAGTATATGAAATAATATTAATTAATATTGATGTTACTATTAATGGAATTTCTGGATAGGTTCTCAGCTAGCAGGTGCCGTCCTTTATAAAGCTGCTGTGACCCCAAGTGCTCTGTGGGCAGGGCTCCATGTCAGCTCCGCCCCTCGGCACCATTGATTTCTCCCAGGCCAGCTGGTTGCCTTCTCTGGGCCTGCCCCACACACAGAAGTAAGAGACACCGGCTGGCGCTGTGGCTCAACAGGCTAATCCTCCGCCTTGCGGCGCCAGCACACCGGATTCTAGTCCCGGTCGGGGTGCCAGATTCTGTCCCGGTTGCCCCTCTTCCAGGCCAGCCCTCTGCTGTGGCCCAGGAGTGCAGTGGAGGATGGCCCAAGTGCTTGGGCCCTGCACCCCATGGGAGACCAGGAAAAAGCACCTAGCACCTGGCTCCTGCCATCGGATGAGCGCGGTGCGCCAGCCGCAGCACGCCGACCGCAGCAGCCATTGGAGGGTGAACCAACGGCAACGGAAGACCTTTCTCTCTGTCTCTCTCTCTCTCACTGTCCACTCTGCCTGTCAAAAAAAAAAAAAAAGAAGTAAGAGACACCTGATCCCCAGGGCGCAGCCCATGGGCACATGGCGTGGTGAGATGCTGCTGTGGCTTGAATGTGGTTTGTCCCACTAAAACGCATGTTAAGCCCTGCGTTCCCTGTGGTCATGTTGGGAGGTGGTGCCTTTGAGAGGTGTTGGGGCCTTGAAGGGGGGGTTAAGGCTTCTCTCAGAGGAGTGAGTTCTTGTTCTCTAGGGCTGGTTATCAGAAAGTAGGCCTGGCACCCCCACCCCCACCCCTGGTGTCTCCACACCTGTCTCCTTCCCCTTCCCCTTCCCCACATGGCGATGCAGCAGGGCCTCAGCAGGCACCCACACCATGCCATCCAGACTTAATCATAAGCCAAATAAGCTGCTTTTCCTTATGCACGACCTAGCTGCAAAACACACTAAGCCACAGCACACAAACCAGACTAAGGCAGATGCTGAGGCTCAGTGGGAATTAGAACAAAAGGGATCTCTTCCTCTCGGTCAAATGAGCGTGTGCATGGACAGGTCACTCCTCGCACACATCTCACTTGACAGCAGCACCTCGCAGGTGCACTGCCCCAGAAACACATGCCCCTGTCCCAGGTGCCCAAGGGGCAGTTTGAAATGCTGATCTCTGGCTGGTGCCACGACTCACTAGGCTAATCCTCCGCCTGTGGTGCTAGCACTCCGGGTTCTAGTCCTGGTTGAGGAGCTGGATTCTGTCCTGGTTGCTCCTCTTCCAGTCCAGCTCTCTGCTGTGGCCCGGGAGTACAGGTGGAGGATGGCCCAAGTGCCTGGGCCCTGCACCCGCATAGGAGACCAGGAGAAGCGCCTGGCTCCTGCCTTTGGATCGGCACAGCGCACCAGCCGTAGTGGCCATTGGAGGATGAACCAATGGAAGGAAGACCTTTCTCTCTGTGTCTCTCTCTTTCACTATCTAACTCTGTCTGTCAAAAAAAAAAAAAAGAAAAAAGAAAAAAAGAAATGCTGATCTGTTCCATATGCTGATTTCATTTCCCTTGGGTAAGTTCCCAGGAGTGGGATTGTTAGGTCAAACGGTAGACCTGTTTTCAGCTTTCTATCTTTTATCTGTATCATCATGTTTATTGCAGCTCAATTCACAATAGCTAAGATATGGAATCAACCCAGATGTCCATCAACTGATAAAGAAATTATGGTGTATGTACACTATGGACAAAAAAGAATGAAATCCTGTCTTTTGCAACAAAATGGATGCAACTGAAAACCATTATGCTTAGTGAAATAAGCCAGTTCCCAAAAGACAAATACCGTATGTTTTCTCTGATCTGTGCTAACTAATAGACTACCAAAAATGTAATGTGTTAGAGTGAAATGGACATTTTGAGATTTGATGATTGCTTACAGCCCTTATCTCTACTGTTGAGGACCAGTGCTTTTTCTTCTTACTTTTTGTTGAGCTCTTAGTGTAAGGTTAATCTTATGAGTATAAAGTAAACTGACAATAGATCATTGTAAAAATTACAAAAGGAAGTAAGAGAGGAAGCAGGAGGAACAGTGGGAACCAGGGAGGGAGAGAGGGTAGGGTGGCAAATATCACCATGTTCCTAAATCTGTATACATGAAATACATGAAATTTGTATACCTTAAATAAAACAGTTATTTGGGAAAAAAATTCAGCATCCCTATTTAAAAAAAGAAAAACAAATACTGATCTCCAGGAAGCGTTGGAATATAGAGTTTCCTGGAGTTCTTCTCGGAGGTTTGTGGGGAGAGGCGGCCACTGGACTGCCATCTCAACTTCCCATGCACCTGCTGCCTTGGGGACACCCAATGGAGGGATGGGTGGCTCGGAAAAAACCTCAGTGACGATCACAGTCGTGACATTTGCTCATCAAGAAGGTGAAGTACTCACTCTTCATCCCCAAAGCAAAGATTGCCAAGCATCTCCTAAAGTACGAAAATATAATTGCAGGCCAGACCACAATAAAGGCTTGTACATTAATGGCCAGAACACGCACGGTGGTATATTCAGGCCTGCATTTCTGGAGTCCTTGCTTTTTTTTTTTTTTTTTAAATTTATTTGACAGGTAGAGTTATAGACAATGAGAGAGAGAGACAGAGAGAAAGGTCTTCCTTCCGTTGGTTCACCCCCCAAATGGCCGCAACGACTGGTGTGCTGTGCCAATCTGAAGCCAGGAGCCAGGTGCTTCCTCCTGGTTTCCCATGCAGGTGCAGGTGCCCAAGCACTTGGGCCATCCTCCACTGCCTTCCCAGGCCACAGCAGAGAGCTGGACTGGAAGAGGAGCAACTGGGACTAGAACCAGTGTCCATATGGGATGCTGGTGCAGTAGGCGGAGGATTAACCAAGTGAGCCACGATGCTGGCCCAGAGCCCTTGCTTTTAAATACACTATTTAAGCAAACAAAAAAGATGTCCTCTAAAGTCCAGTTCCACTGTAATATCAGGGGATCTGAATTGTGTGAAACTCAGACCCTGAGACTCAGAATGTGCCCTTCAAAAAGCTTGTGGAAAAATGGAATTAATACATACATTTATTTGGGTCAAACATTTTGGAACCTATGCATAGTTTTTTCATAATGCACACTGCCCGTGAACTTTTTAAGACCCCGCCCATGCATGGATTTCAAAGTTCTTTTGGCACCAAAATAAACTTGCCTTGTAATTCCCTTCTCATTGACTTTCTCAAGTGCTCTTGGACTTGATTACTTTTTTAGCCAAACTGAGGCTGAGTCGGGTTGGAGTGTTCTCCATGCTTTCTCAGCCCTTCAGTTACTTGAATGAGTATGATTTTCAGGTTAGTATCACTGATAGGATGTAAGTGCAGTTTTCCTAGGAGAGGCTACCTTTTAGAATAGATTTCTCGAGAATTAAAGAGCTCTTCTCTGTTATATTTATGAGTCAAAGGGTGAAAGGAAGCAGACTGCTATCCCTGAAGTGGTGTAACACACATACCCCAGGGAGCAAAAGAACGAATGAGAGAATGGAGAAACATTTTAACATTCCATCTATGTCCCGTGCGTGGCCCTGGAAGATAACAGTAATACTCAAAGCTGCTGTTGACTGGGCCTCTACTGTATGCCCAATGCTGATCTGAGAAAAGTACATTTATTTGTTCATTAAATGTGTACTGCATGCCTTTCTAAAAGAGATTTATTTATTTATTTGAAGTCCGACCTAGAGAGAGAGAGAGAGAGAGAGAGAGAGAGAGAGAGAGAGAGAGAGAGGAGAGATTGATCTTTCATATATTGGCTCACTCCACAAATGGCCACAACAGCCAGCTAGGAGCCTGGAACTCCATCCGGGTCTCTCATGGGTGCAGGGGCCCAAGCACTCAGGCCATCCTCTGCTGCTTTCCCAAGCACATTAGCAGGGAGCTGGATCAGAAGCAGAGCAACCAGGACTCGAACCAGTGCTCATCTGGGATGCTGGCATTGCCAATGGCAACCTAAGCTGCTGTGCCATGACATTGGCCCCTGAATCCTCTTTTGTGCCAACCACCACCCAGCCAGTGAACAGAGCAAGAGGGAAACAGAGCCTCTGGGAGCTTATCACGCCGTCCACTGGCTCTGAGGCATGACCACCGGCTACACACCCAACCCTAGGACAGAGTTTTCTTAGTGCCACATCTTGGAGAACTGGTTCCTGATCTCTGCCTACAGGTCACACGTAGGGTTCTTCTGTTCCAATGGAGGGGTGGGCATTTGGCCAGGTGGTTAAGCTATCAATCAGGATACCCACATCCCTCACTGGACTAGTTTATTTCCCAGCTCTGGCTCCTGATTCCAGCTTCCTGTTAACACAGACTCTGGGAAGCCATGGGGATAGATCAAGTAATTGAGTCCTGTCACCCATGTAGGAGACCTGGATTGAGTTCCCCACTCCTGGCTTTGAGACAGCTCTGGTGATTTGCAGAGTGAACCAGTGGATGGATGGATGAACTCTCTCTCTCTCTCTCTCTCTCTCTCTCTCCCCCCTCCCTCTCTCTCCCCTCCATCTCTGCCTTGCACAAACAAATGAACAAATAAAATTTTAACAATTGTTCTATGTTGCAATTAGGCAGGAGAAATAAATTCTAGAGATTCATTCTACAGCTGATGGCGTTACTGTACAAATATACATGAAAATTGCTAAGAGAATAGATTTTAAGTGTTGTCTCAAAAAGTTGCTAAGCATATGTTAATTAACTCGAATGAGCCATTCCACAAAGTATGCACATATCAAAACATCGTGTTGCACACTATCAATCTGTACAATTTTTCTTTGTCAATTGAAGAAATAAGCACTTTTTTAAAAGAACTAAAACAGGAACTAGCCCAACTCTGGAAACAAAACAAGGTCAATATTACTAAGAAGACAGAAAACGTGGTTTCAGTGTTTTTCTGCTTAAACAAAGAGAGACATCAGTGAGATATGATGGCTTAAGGAAGAAAGAGAGAAGCAAAGGAGTAGGGAAAGTTAGAGAAGTTAATACAAAGAGAGGGAAAGGACACACTCTCTCGCCTCTCTCCATCTTCAGCTTTAGTTTAAAATCAAGTGACGTGTCAAAGCAGAAAATACTCAATCCTCACTGTTCAAGGTGGCAGCCACTAACGACATCTGGCTATTGCTAGTCCAATGAAGACTTAGTACTAAAACAGAATATAAAATACTGCACTCAGCAATTTACAGTGATTACACTTTGAAATAAGAACACAGCAGTACTTCAAAACATCTGTGGCAAGTGAAATTGGAAGCTAAGTCTGGGGGTGAGCGTTTGGTGTAATGGCTGCCCTCATCCTGTATCCCAGTGCCTGGCTTGAGTCTGCCTTTGCATCCTGTCCAGCTTGCTGCTGCGGCATGCCTAACGCTGGGAGGCAGCAGTGATTGTTCAAGTACGTGGATCCCTGACACCCATGGGTGAGAGCTGGGTTGACTGCCGGCCCCTGGTTTGGACTTGCCCAGCCGTGGCTGTTGAGAGCATTTGGGAAATGAACCAGTGAATAGAAGCGCTCTCTCTCTCTCTCTGCCTTTCAAATAAAAATATAATTTTTAAAAATATATGTTTGTTTTGGTACAAGAAACTTCAGAAATGCATGCATAGTTTTTTTTCCATAAAAAAATTCATGGATATTACATTTTACAAAAAAATTGTATAGACTTTGAAACTCTTGCACTAAAATAAACTCATCTTTTAATTGCATTTTCATGACCTTTTTGAAGTACCCTCAAACTTACCATTTTTGTGGTGCGAATACTTAAATCCACTTCCTTAGCTTTTTCAAGAACACCAGATATCACTAACTACAGTCACTGCGTTGTACAATAGGTTTCTTGAACCTTTTCCTCTTATCTAACAGAGACGTTGTGTCCTTTGATCAGCAATCATATGTTTTGATTTAAGTTTTATGAGAATTCCTCTGGGCTGTGCTGAGAAGAGCCTGGGGGGCGGGGGAGTGTGAGAGGAAGGGGACCCGCTTGGAGAGCAGGAGAGACCACAAGTCTCAGACAACGGAGGTGAGAAATTACTCAGGATATATTTCAAAGGACACGCAGACAGGATCCGCTGAGGGATTAGAGGGGGGTTGTGAAGGAAACGAGGGAGGCATGGCTCCAGGGTGCTGAGCTGATCTGGAAGCAGGAGGGGATTTGGGGAGCTTTGAGACAACTGCAGTAGACTGGGGCTGGAGCTGGAAAATTGAGCACTTCCGATTGGATGCATTAAGACGGTGAAGCTGAGCACACATTCGCTAAGCGAGGCAAGCACAAGGTGTCACGGGCAGCTGGGGCTGTCATCAGGAAAAGAAGTCAGGGCTGGGAGAGGTGAGTTAGAGTATCCTCCGTGTTCCAGTGGCCATATTGGACCAGATCACCTGGTGGGTGAATGTGGCCAAAGAAAGAAGTCAGGCAGCGGGGGGCTCTGCCACCTGCAGATGCGGGTGAATTGGGAAAAGACCCAAAGAGGAGACTGAGAAGGAGCTGCCCATGAGCTGGGAAGAGCAGCTTGACCATGAGGTTCTGGGAGGCACGGGAGGGAGGCATTTCAAGGGGGAAGAGGAGTCGAGTCAGACGAGGACTGCCCATTCTTGATCTTACCGTCCTCATTCTTGATCTTACGGGCTCCAGAAGGGGCTTTTCTCATATGCTAAATTTGCACACATGTGGGTGTGTGTTTCCACACTTTCTCTTCTCTCTCATCGATCTGTTTATCCCACTGGGGCTCTGTGACCACTCAAGCTTTGATACTTGGCAAGGCAAGCCCCACCTCTCCCCTGTTCTTCCCTTTTCAAAAGTACCTTGGTTATTCTTCTCTAAAATGCATTTGGAATTTTAGATTGGAATTTTATGAAGTCCCTTTCCTCCCCAAATGCATTGGGATTTTTAAAAAAAGCCTACATATAAATTCGTTTGGTGAGATTTAATATCGAGTCTTTTACATGGTATGTATTTTTGTTTATATGTTTTATGTAGGTTTTGCTGATTTTTTCATATGCCTATTGTATTTCCTCTTAAATTCTTTCCTAGATATTTAAATTTTTGTGACTTTTGTGAATGGATCTTTTTCCCCATTGTACTTTCTTCCTGAATTATTTTTCCATAAGCAATCTATTTATACACAAAGAATTTTCTTGTTACTTCTAATGATATTACAGGTGATGCAAACAGATCATAATACCTTGTTATTTTCATGGGCCTGGGGTCTCACAGCTATGGGATCGTACAACTGATGTACAAAATTATCCCGATTTCTTCAGGTAAAACTCATTCCTGGTTTGGAGGGTGGGTTTAACAGGCCAGTCTTTCACGGTGTTTCCCAAAGAACTCCATGATTCCCAGGTGCTCCAAGAATAATTGCAAAATGTCCCAGATCTGCCCAATTCCAACTATTTTTCCCTTTGTTAACCCATGAGTCAGACCATATGTCCTTTGATCTTTGCTTTAGAAAATATTGTCATGGTATTTAGAAACAGGGACAGCCCATGGAAAGTTAGAACATCTGGTAGCTCCTAACTTTCCTCTGAGCATTCTTCCTGGTTATGTGTGCCTGGTGCACACAGGCACATGTGTGCGTACACACACACACACACACACAGAGTGGTGTCCTGGAGGAGCGGGGATTTCATTAAAATAATACCATATGTGCTGCTGCTTTGCAACCTGGACTCGGGATCATCCTAAAGCAGCTCATGCGGGCAGCGTTGCAGTTGAGCAGCCTGGATTTGAACCCTCTTTCTAACTGTGTGCACCAGGACAGGTCCCCTAACTTCTTAGAACCTCCTTTCTCTAATACGTAAAAGGCATCCGTGCTGTCTACTCTGTAGGAATATGGGGGAACTCAGCAAATGTCCATAAAATGCTCAGTGTAGAGTAGGAGCTGGGGAAATAGCCCCCCAACTATAATGTTGAGGGGATCTCCATATAACTAATTGCTCAGGTCCATGCAAAAATGCCTTCAGTCCACTCTAGTTTTAGAAGGAAAGCAGCGGAATAAGGACAAAGGGAGTGCTGGAACAGCCACCTCCTAGTCCTCCCAGTTTGTGCGCAAACTCCTCTGTATAATAAACCACCCGCCTGCCCTGCCATGGCTGGGTGAAAGGCATTGTGGGCTTTAGCTGTCCCCATCACCCTTCCCATGATCACCCCCATTTTCCATTTGGGGAAGCCTCACTGGGCAGAGCTTTGAAAGGTAGGGCATGAAGTCCAACAGACAGGTCTGGCTGTTTTCCCAGGGACAGCATTGTGGCCTAAATGCATCTCATCACTCTCTCTCTGCTTTCTGGGATTTTAAGTAAGTGGCAGCTCAAAGTGGGGATAACTGAGGTCGCACCTGTGGCAGGGGTGGCCAGGTTCCCAGGCCTGTGTTTCTCAGGGGTGTTCTCCCTGGTTCTCATCGCCTGGCTTTCAGATCCCAGTTTCCTGCTCTACGTTAGGTCTTGTCAGCACCCAGTGTTGTTCCAATAGCTTGGTTTTTTCTGCAGCACAGCCTGGTTCTGTTTCTCTCCTTCCTAAGAGGCTCACTGTCTGATATGATCCCCAGAGGAAAATAAGGAAAGAGGGCTCAGTCCTCTTAAAAAGAATTCTCTCTTGAGGTGGTCAACACCCCAAGCTTGGGAGAAAGATGGAATCCTGGGGCTGGCACTGTGGTGTAGCCGGTAAAGCTGCCACCTGCAGTGCCGGCTCCCATATGGGCACTGGTTCTAGTCCCAGCTGTTCCACTTGCCATCCAGCTCCCTGCTATGGCCTGGGAAAGCAGTAGAAAATGGTCCAAGTCCTTGGGTCCCTGCACCCATGTGGGAGACTCTGAAGAAGCTCCTGGCTTCTGGCTTCGGATCAGCCCAGCTCTGGTTGTTGCGGCCAACTAGAGAGTGAACCAGCAGATGGAAGACCTCGCGCTCTCGCTCGCTCATGCTCTCTCTCTCTCTGCCTCTGCATCTCTGTAACTCTTTCAATTAAACAAACATTTTTAAAAAGAAAGAAAGATGAAATCCTAAAGTACGTCTCTCAATGGGACAGGATGACCGAGCTGAAGTTATACATCTTCACACAGAGCAAGGGCTCAGAATCAAGATGCCTCTCTGTTGGAAAGTTTATTGTGAGTGTGTGTATGTGGTGTATGTGGTGTGTGTGGTGTGTGAATGTGTGTGTGAGTGTGTGTATGTGTGTGTGTTGGGGGGAGGGGCATAAGAAGGGTGATGAGTATCAGTGTAGACAACCACGGCCCAAACAGAAACTCTAGGTGGTTTAGGAGAACTTAAAACATTTCCATTTTCAGGATGGGTTCAGATCAAGGCTCTGTTTGTTCTTTCCGTCGTTATTACCCATTGTGTCAGCCTTGCTCCTTAGCCCTGAGACGGCTGCCACAAAGCATTTTACTAGTTATCTGATTGTCATCCCACTTAACATGTTCCCTGGGCTGCTGGCTGATGGTAGTTTAAGCAGGATCTAATTGGTAACATATTGTCGACTGAATTAAGTGCCATATGATAGAGATTTAAACCATGGTAATTTTTCCATAAAGAAAAATCTGTCAACAGACTATAGCAGAGGAACAATAATAAATCAAATTGTCATGTTTATTAGTGATTGCAGAAGCCTAGTTGTCTTGTAGTCATTATAACCCCCCATTTTTAGCACAGATAAAAGCTATAAACAGGAATATTTGTGCAAGATGTTTTTAATAGGCTTATATTTGTATACAAACACCTGCTTGTATTTTAATCATGAAGGGAAAATGGTGCTATTTGACTTTAAAAGGAATATGTATCTCAGCTGTTTTCTGAATAAAGGATGATGTGTTTAGGTTTTTGCAAAGCTACATATGTTTTCAAACACTGAAAATCAAACTCACTAATACCAAAAGGAGGGCCAATGAAATAATAAAAGAAGGGCCAACAAAAGTGAAATCACATCATTTGATGATCTGACTTGCAGAAATTGGAAGAACAGATAGGATGACTGCAGTAAACGATGTGTGTTATACCCACGGTGGTTTGAGTTGAATCTTCAAAGTGTGGAAATAAATGAAGCTTCCGTACTTGGGTATGATTTGGCAAATTATGGAACATCAGTACCAGACAGTGTCAAGAGAGAATCTAAAAGAGCAAGTTAAATCATACTCAGGTCAGGAAGAACCAACACCATTTGTACTTTTCTTTCCCTTTAATTTGCCTTTCCTGAACATAGCATTCAGCACTTTCCCCCTTACGTGAATCAGAACAGTGTTTTATGCACATATCCTCATTGGACCATCATTAAACCCCATGAGCTACGTGGGACAGGTTATGATACCCACTTTACAAATAAAAAACCAAAGTGTGGAAGATAAAAGTGATTCATTGGAGGGGTCCTGCAGCCACCAACCTCGCGAAACAGGACCTACAGAATAAAGGATGTAGAAGCCAGAGACCAGCGTCTGGTTCCCCACCAGACCTTTCACTCTCACTGTGACGCTGAGCATGCAGCTTACCCTCCATAAGACTCACTTTCTCATCAGTCACATTTCATTGCCACTTAATCTGTATTCTAGACAGGACGCCTGGGGGCTCAGGACACAGGACCCAGGGACAGATTCCCCTGCTGCACTCCCAGGCTCTGTGCTCTGAGGCCATCCATATGCCTCTTTCCTCAAATAGGCTCACGACGGCTCGGGTGCACTGACTGAGAGAGTGCGTGTAAAACGCTGAGCACAGTTCTCGACAGACGAGAAGCACTGAACACATGCTAGGCACTGTCATTTGGATGTCATGGTCATGTGTATCTGCTTTCTAAGTTGCTGTGCACGTGGGCGTCCAAGATGTGCATGCACAGCTTCCTAGAGAGGGACCCTTTCTCTGCCTCCTGCTCACTAACCCTGCAGTGCAAGGACTGTGGTGCCATTGTTTTAGCCTTGTCTGCAGCTAAACCTATTTACACACCCCCAACACCCATCTCACCCAACTTGCCACCGTTTCCCTTCAAGTTAACTGCATAAAAGGTGAGGTGGTCATCATTGTCATTGTCAATGTCATCATCATAGCTGCTAATACTTACTAAGCCCATTTAAAGTACCAGGCACTCTTCTAAGCACTTTGCATGGAGCAGCAGGTTTAACCCTTACTTAAGAGGTAGGGATTATTACTGCATCCATTGGGAGGTCCAGGGACTCGCCTAAAGCCATCCTAGTTGAGTAGGGATTTGAACCCTGAAGTCTAGGAGGTGCATAAGCGTTCCTATTTTCTAATTGCAATTTAAATAAAAGTATGCACGACACAACTAAATACAAAGCATAGAGCAAGGGAACAGCAGTGGGCAGCGACAAACCCAAAAGCCCAAGACTGTGGAGTGTCAGAATCACTTCTACTGCAGCGACTCCATGTCAGCAAACTCTAAGTAAGAAGAAAGCGCTCCTACAGTCAGAACGCATCTCCATTCTCATCCAAGGAGCAAGCGCTTTAGATGAAAGTAGAGACAATAACTTTTTATTTTGTTTTTTAGTTTGAGCAACACACTCAATGAGTTTACTGCCACTTTATTATTGGGAACATTTGGGGCTTTTAGCTCTTCTTATGCAATAGCAGGTCCCAGGTTACCAGAACCATCTCAGACTAAAGGGATTTCTCCCCTCTTTGAATGAAAAGGATTATGAAATGCATATCCAAACATGATTTCACTTCTATATTGGGGAAGACTTGAATAGCAAGGAAATCACATATCAGAAAGAAGAATTCCTTGTCATATTACTAGTTCTCTCTGATTTCAAAGACTAGGTCCTCCATGCTATTTGGTGTTAGAGGATATGCATATTGATGAGTATATAATGCACTGGGTATAAATACATGATGTGTGTGCGCATACAAGGGGACTTCAAACAAGTTCACAGAAAAGTTGAATTAAAAGATAATTTAATTCTGTACAAACATATTGCAACCCATGCATAGCTTCTTTCATAATACACATTTTCCTTGAACTTTTCTAAGAATTCCTCATATGCATGGGGTTCAAGATCTTTTTTTTTTTTTTTGGACAAAAATAGCCATCGTGTAATTCCGCTTTCTACAAAGGTTTTGAAGTATTCTCATATACACATATACTCCTGTGTACAGACACACATACAAATGCATGGATCAGAGACAGCCCCTGACAGTGAAGAAAGCTCTTGCATTCTGTATTATTTCTGCAGGAGTCACGGCGGCCTAAGGCAGGACCAACCATGGTGTCTCCCCTCCCTGTGTTCAGGCCTCTGTGAGTTCACTCACTCTACAGGGCCATTCACCAGGCTCCAGCCTGTGCTGCACTGAGGCATCACCCATGGCCTACAGGAAGCCCAGACACACTCTTCTCAAGGCCTAGGTGCCCGGCCAACATCCTAGATGTACTGGGCATGTTCAGTGCCTTCTGCGCTTGCCACACACACACATGCATCCTGTGGCCTGCTTTGCTCACTTGCTACCTCCGCCTTTTCAGGCCTTCCAGCAGCGTGCCCAGGGCTGGATTATCTCAGTGGGGAAATGAAGAATGCTCCCCGAGGAGCAGGTGCCCAGCCATTCCGCATCCTACCCTGCAGAGTACAGAGTCACTTCCCTTCCACCCAAGGCAGCCTGAGGGCTCTACTGTGCCCCAGCTTGATCTTACCTCTCCACTTGCACGCGACTCGTCTTTCTCTGCCAAGGAAGTCACCCAGCTCCCTTCTTCTGAGGCTGAGAGTGGGGCTCCGGGCTCACTGGCAGGCTTTCTGAATGACACTTTCTGTACAAACAGGAAGAGTGCGTGTGGTCACCACCCAAGTGTGCAGGTGTTCATAGAGGATGTGAAAGTGTGGAGGCGAGTAGCAAAACCAGACACCCAACCGGCCTCTTCACACCCGCTGTAGTTCATGGTCTACCAGAAGGCTGGGAACGGGAGCCTGGGGTGACCACTGACAAAAACCAGAACAAAGTCGGCAGGCTTTAGTGGACAAGGCAGAAGGCCTCCGTGCCCTGCTGCTCTGTAACCTTATATAGACTTCATTTTTTAAACTTCTATTTAGTAGATATAAATTTCCAAATATAGACTTCTTAAAAGCATCCCAGCAACATGTCAGAGTCCCTTAAATATGTTCTGATCATCAGGTATGCTGATTTCAATAGGCCACTCATCTTGTCCGAAGCCCAAGAGACATGGGCCAACAGCTCAGCCTGTCTCGACACTTTAATAAGTCGTCTAGAGCTTTCTAGGACAAGGGTACATTGGTAAAGGAGGAAAGGCACTAGTCAAGTGATCAGATGCCCCCCAGGGCTGCTCTAGTTGAATGGTCTCTGTCATTGGTTCACCCACACCCATCCGCTTCCTTTCTGCTCATTCACCTCTGCAGGTAATTTTGCTCATGAGAGCAGGGAGCTGAGACAATGGACACCTTTTCAGTTCCTGTCTTATTTAGCTTCTACAGCAGTTGACATCAGTGACTGGTTCTTCTGGAAATTTCCCTTACCCCATTGAATCCACATTCCTCTGCTTCTTGTCACGTGAGCTCTCATTGCTTCCATTGCTCAACCAGTGTCTTAGATTTGTCCTTCCCCGGGCTCCACTCTCAGACTACTGGTTCCTATTCTCCACGGGTGGCCTCTGCCACTTTGTGCGTGCTACCTGCCAAGCGCATGTTCACGTATTCACAAGTTTGCTGGGCTGCTGGGCTGTCATCCTGGCAATGAAGCCCTGGTCTGTCCAGAAGCCACCCCATCTCTACTTGTGCACCATGAATCCCTCCCTCCCTTGTTTCTTACTTTGTTCTTGGTGTCCACTCTCCTCCTAAGCTGACCCTCTGCCTCCTGCTAATTGGCTTCTTCAGGTTGGACTCTCTGTTGTGCTCTTTCTAGCAGAGTTGTCTGTATAATCACACAGATTCACTTCTGGACATGTCTGGAAACTTCCCACCCCGATCTGATCCCAACTACTGAGATATTATCCCCGTATTTGACCACATCAGGTCCCTAGTAAAGGGAAAACTTTTCTTTCTCCATATCCAAATTGGAATTGGGCAGTCTTGTGGCATTTTTCCCTTCCTCAAATACTCTTTGACCTTCACTCCCTGAGCCCTGTCAATTCTGTCTCTTAAACCACTCAAGTCTTTTTCCCGTGTCCCAACCCCACCATTGAGCCCAGGGATTCCCACTGCTGACCTAATCTCCGAAGGTGAATGTGTAATGTGTGAACTCAGGTGTATGTTTCTTGGAAGAATCAAACACCTGCTGAGAATATGTGGCAAAGATTTTTTTCACTGAATAAAGTACAAAATAAAAACTGTGGAGACATGTCAATGGCTAACGCATCTCTCCCATGTCAGAGCATGAGGGGACTTCAAAAAGTTTCTGGAAAAAAATGAAATGCAAAGAGAAGTTTATTTGGGTGCCACTTTTGAAATTCATGCATGTTTTTTGCATAATGTGTGTTTTCTATGGATTCCTTGAAGGCCCATCATATTTTCCAAGCTGCCTTCATTTTCTTTATTAAAGATGCAAAAATGATGCCAACACACTTCCTTCACCCCACTCCCAGTCCTAAAACTGCAGGGAGATCCCAAACCAAATGCAATGGCTTCTGCTGTCTCCCCAGAGACATCTCCTGCCACCCTCACCCTCACCGCCCGCCAGTACCACACCACTGGGGTTCTTGCACATCCAGGCTGCTTTGGGTCACTGTTTGCCGGTGCTGCCTCTTCTCTCTGGACACCCTTGCTTCTGTTGCCTTCCTGACAAATCCCTTTGGATGCTAACAGTCCTTCCTCATGTCCTCTCTGCAGAAGAACTCGTCACTGATCTGAGCCAGACCTGAAACCATTTGCCGCTGTTCTGGAAGGTACTGGAATGAGCTTGGAAGAAGAGCAGGGGTTCTGTCATTGAGGAGACTTGGCTGTGAGTCCTGTCTCTACCACTTACCAGCAGGAGTACCTTGGGGACGTTAGTTCCACCATCCCCATTTCTACAGTTTCCCCGCACTGTGGTTTGGATGTGGCTTGTCCCCCAAAAGTTCATGTACTGGAAGCTTGGGTCCCAGGGTTCCTGGGAGGCTGGACCTTTAAGAGTAGGAGGCGAGTAGGTGATGGACTCAGAAGCCACGAATGCTCTCCTTGCAGGAGGGGGTTAGGTCTCGAGGGACTGTTTTGGTTACTTTAGGAGCCTGTCACCAAGCCAGCCTCACTTTCCCTGGCTGCCTCGCTTGCTTCCTCTCTCAACATCTTTTCTCTCTCTACCACCATGTACTGCCATCCACCACAAGGCCTGCATCAGAAGCCAATGCTGGTTCCAAGCTCTTGGACCTCCAAACCTGTGAGCTACATCAGCCTCTTTATCAGGTACCCAGCGTCAGGCATGTTGTTACAGCCACAGCAACGGGGCTCAGGCACCACCTCATAGAATGACTGCGGGAATCAAGAGGTATACTCTATGTGCAGCACGTGGGGATGACCATTATGGCCGCTCTGGTTGTTTATCTTGCTGTTCTGTAAACCTATTGGCAGATTCGCAAGTTTCCTACCAAGGAGAGCTACTACCCATAAGGCGGAATGTTTTCTTTTCTTTTTGTTTTTTTAATTTATTTGACAGAGTTATACAGAGAGAGAGAGAGACAGAGAGAGACAGAGAGAGACAGAGAGACAGAGAGAAAGGTCTTCCTTCTATTGGTTCATCCCCCAAGTGGCCGCCACGGCCGGCGCTGCGCCGATCTGAAGCCAGGAGCCAGTTGCTTCCTCCTGGTGTCCCATGTGGGTGCAAGGTCCCAAGTACCTGGGCCATCCTCCACTGCCTTCCCGGGCCACAGCAGAGAGCTGGACTGGGAGAGGAACAACTGGTACTAGAACCTGGCGCCCATATGGGATGCCAGCGCCGCAGGCAGAGGATTAGCCAAATGAGCCATGGTGTCGGCCCCTCTTTCTTTTTTTCTTTTTTTAAATGCAGTCAATAATTCAGTGTTCAGTTGCAGCAGAAATTTGTAGAGTGCATTTTCTGTCAGCTGTTCCTGCCCAGGCCTCTGCAAACCTCCCCAGCCATGCCTCCCCCCAGCTTTGCCTCACTCACCGCTTCCCCTACACCCCCCTCAGCAGAAGCCCAGCACCGGCAGGTGCAGAGCATGCTGGGTGCATCTTGCCACTGCGCTTCTGTGCAAGGTCTCTGCTGTCCCCACGCTGTCCGGGAGGACTCCAGGGAGCCGGCTCAAGCTCTTCAGGGTGCACATCCCCACCTGCACCATCAGTGGCTCTGTCCTGGGCAAACGCGGGGCAAGGTGAAGGCAGACATGGAATGGGAGCAGCAACAGGTCCCTGGAGGCAGGGCTGGTCACAGGATTCACTCATTCAAATTTATCTCCAGCCCCTGGCAGAGTATCTGCCCCATATTTAATAAATGTACTTCCTCTGCCACAACACGCACCACACTTAATTACAGTCAATCACATACTCGCACCTCCTCTGCCTGGGACTGGAGGCTACCGTACGTCTCCATCTACTGTTTAGTCCTGTGACAACAGAAATACAGGAGACTTCATAAAGTTCGTGGAAAATGGAATTCAAAGAAATGTTTATTTTGGTGTAAATTTGTTTTTGCCATCCATGAAGGGTCTCCTACATGGCCCATGATAGATGCTTAGAATGTTCAGTTTCTAATTACAAAACTATGCATGGATTTCAACAATTTTTCTGAGCCCAAATAAATGTATCTTTTAATTTCCCATCTCCATGAACTTTTTGAAGAATTCTCATAGATGAGGTTTGTTGAAACTCCCTATGCATCAAGAAATACTTTGCGGGCCGGCACCGAGGCTCAGTAGGCTAATCCTCTGCCTGCGGTGCTGGCACACCGGATTCTAGTCCCGGTCGGGGCGCTGGATTCTGTCCTGGTTGCCCCTCTTCCAGGCCAGTTCTCTGCTGTGGCCAGAGATTGCAGTGGAGGATGGCCCAAGTGCTTGGGCCCTGCACCCGCATGGGAGACCAGGAGAAGCACCTGGCTCCTGGCTTCGGATCAGTTCGTTGTGCCAGCCACAGCGGCCATTGGAGGGTGAACCAACAGTAAAGGAAGACCTTTCTCTCTGTCTCTGTCTCTCTCACTGTCCACTCTGCCTGTCAAAAAAAATATACTTTGTGGCATTATTTCATCCTCATGAAAACCTTGTGAGACAGATCCTATTCCCATCTTCATTGTGCTGACAACAAACGTGAGGCACTGAAGTTCAAGAAATTTTCCACGGTCAGATAATTAATAATAGATCTAGAGTTCAAATACAGGCATTGCTGTCTCTGAATGTATAGACTCTCTCACACACATTTTATTTACTTACACTGCATGTGCCAGTATATGTAAAGACAGGTATACACATTGTGTTTATACTTCTATGTAAATCTATACGCACAATGTTTATTCCTGGCATGACTGTCTCACATGAAATTTTCATTAGATTTCTCAGCCTTCCTATAAACAACCCAAAACAGACACACGTATATAAAGTAATTTTACCCCACATTTTACTAGCATATAAATCAAACCAAGGCAGAGACTAGGAAGAGACTGAGCCCAACAACTCGTCTCTGTTAGAATCAAAGACCGCAATTGTTTTAATTCATAAGAAAGAAAATCAACAAAAATGAAAGAGCAGGTCGCCCTTGTTCTGTCTGTAAGGAACACGGTGGGAGTGGGTAACGGGCTCTGCAGGGCTCTGCAGGGACAGCAGCCCCCGCATGTACAAGGAAATGTGCATGACTGGCATAGGACGCAAGGACTGCAGCAGTGACATCAAAAGGAACAAATAGGGCAGCTAGGCTGGGAACATAATTACAGAGACACTCAATCTGCCTGTAGCATTTACCAGAGTCAGTTGCATAGGAGAAAATTTGCATACAAATAAGATCTCGAAAGCCCAGGAACAAGATGGCGATAAGACCTCACACGTGTTCTGAGAGCACATTGTCACGCTGGGCCAAACACCCAGAAAACGTGACACTGACACCCCACAGGTTTAGCTGCATTACCAAAATTAGTCTCCAATGGCATACTGAACTTTAAACAGGTTTTCAATTCAGAACATTAACTCTTATTTTGTGCGTGTGTCTGTCTTGGTATTTTCGTCGCTTGTATTTGCAGTATTACTTTAGGAACTAATGTTTTTAAATAAATACGAAACTGCCATTGTTCTCATTCTGCTGCGACAGGCTGCGTGAGATCCCCAGACAAGACTTTTTAAGAACAATTTCTTCAGATGCTTCGTGGTTCCCGATGACTAAAATTTTGTTTCTACAAATAGGCAAGAAAAATGTAAACTTTTCTAAATCACCGAGCAACACTTCACAAGAGATAGAATCATGCTTGAGGACTCCAACGGCCTTCCTTTGCTGCTACTGAGACATGCATTATTGAAATAAAAACATGGGAAATGGGTTTTATATCAAACTCAGCTTTCTATCAGTGCTTTCCAGGAGGGAGGAAGCTCTCCCTTGCAGTCTGCCTACACTGCAGAGAGGCACATCAGCCACACAAAGACAGATGTTTCCAAAATATGTCATCATGCAGATTTAGGGCTGAGACCCAGACGTGTCCCTGTTAGGTCCCCACTGATGCCCAGCCTCACCCTTGCTGCGTGACGTGCTCCTTGGGGACCTCCCCCCCAAGGGAACTTGCCTGCTGCATGATGGGCAGCCGTACCTTGCTCTTTGGGTGGCTGTTGAGTTCAAAGCCCAGGCTGCATGCACCCCTTCCTGACCCATGCTTGCTACCTTATGGTACAGTTGAGAGCTCCTTGTATTCTCTCTCTCTGGTGTCAGGGACTGCAGGCCACATGGTCAAGTTCCTGTTTCTGAGGAGTCCAGAAAAAGCTGTGCAAGGCTGGAGTTCCCTAAGCTCTGCAGGTGACCTAAAGGTTCATGCGATCCTATGGCATGAGCCACCCTGTTGGCTGGGCAGCTCTACTCAAATGTCTAAAGCCATGAATTGGCTATGAGTTTCAAACTCAATATTGTGTTAGTGGACCCTTTCACTTGGCATTTATTAATTACTTCCTGTTTTCAAATTTTGGCTTTATGCATTTTGATGCTATGTTGGGGGGTTACGTACATATTTGTGTCAACTTTAATTGTGTCACTGATCACACCTTTAACCAATTTTTTAAAATTATTATTATTATTATTATTTTGCAGGCAGAATGGACAGTGAGAGAGAGAGACAGAGAGAAAGGTCTTCCTTTGCCGTTGGTTCACCCTCCAATGGCCGCCGCGGCCGGCGCGCTGCGGCCGGCGCACCGCGCTCATCTGATGGCAGGAGCCAGGTGCCAGGTGCTTTTCCTGGTCTCCCATGGGGTGCAGGGCCCAAGCACTTGGGCCATCCTCCACTGCACTCCCGGGCCACAGCAGAGAGCTGGCCTGGAAGAGGGGCAACCGGGACAGAATCCAGCGCCCCAACCGGGACTAGAACCCGGTATGCCAGCGCCGCAAGGCAGAGGATTAGCCTGTTGAGCTACGGCGCCGGCCCAATTAATTTTTTTTTTTAACAGGCAGAGTGGACAGTGAGAGAGAGAGACAGAGAGAAAGGTCTTCCTTTACCCTTGGTTGACCCTCCAATGGCCGCTGCGGCCGGTTCATCACGCTGATCCGAAACCAGGAGCCAGGTGCTTCTCCTGGTCTCCCATGCGGGTGCAGGGCCCAAGCACTTGGGCCATCCTCCACTGCACTCCCGGGCCACAGCAGAGAGCTGGCCTGGAAGAGGGGCAACCGGGACAGAATCTGGCGCCCCGACCGGGACTAGAACTCCGTGTGCCGGCGCCGCAGGCAGAGGATTAGCCTATTGAGCCATGGCGCCGGCCACCTTTAACCATTTTTCATTGTAATTATAACGCATTTTAAATCAAATTTGACCTTATGGAATAGAAATGCTCCTTTAGCATTTTCCTAAGAGTCTTGATTCTTTTCATTTTAATATTTGTCATCTTAATTTATATGCTAGGAGCCCAGAGAGTGAGTTAGAGTTTATGTTTTACATAGTATTTGTATTTCAGGAAAGGAATTTCTCCCATTTGCTTTATTGTCCCAGTTAATTTACTTAACTTTTCTCTTGCTATTTTTTCAGGCTTCTCCCTGATGTGGTTGACACATTTCTTATTTTTATATTTTTATATGAATTATGCATTTCTTTCTTTGAAATGTAGCGATCTGTGTTTTGGTTCTCTTTAGTCTTTTTAATCTTTTTGAAACTGGTAAAAATGTAAGCACTATTTACTGGTTGGAATTTGGTAAAATGGATACTCTAGTTAACAGTGTACACATTGAGAACTACTAACAGCACAATAATGGGAGTAATTCTGGTAAAAGTTAACAGTAACTGAATGTTGCCCTGTCCTAACCTGGGCAAAGTGTCAGAGGCATGCCTCAGTGATTGGGGGTTTCCAAGGCCAAAGGGGCATTCAGGGGATGAGCTGGAACCTGACTCTAGAAGCCAACCCCAGGCTGGCGCCACAGCTCAACAGGCTAATCCTCCACCTTGCAGCGCCGGCACACCGGATTCTAGTCCCAATCAGGGAGCCGGATTCTGTCCTGGTTGCCCCTCTTCCAGGCCAGCTCTCTGCTGTGGCCTGGGAGTGCAGTGGAGGATGGCCCAAGGGCTTGGGCCCTGCACCCCATGGGAAACCAGCAGAAGCACCTGGCTCCTGCCATCGGATCAGCGCGGTGCGCCGGCCGCAGCGTGCCGGCCGCGGCGGCCATTGGAAGGTGAACCAAGGGTAAAGGAAGACCTTTCTCTCTGTCTCTCTCTCTCACTGTCCACTCTGCCTGTCAAAAAAAAAAAAAAAAAATCCAACCCTAATCCTGTAATCTGGTAAGAGATAAATGCTCTCCTCTCCCATGCCAGCTCTGCTGCTCCCACAGGGAGGGAGAAAGGTCCCAGTAGTCAAGGATAATTGGTCTTGGAGGAAGGCAACTGAGAGTGGCATCAACATTTGACATTTGACAGGAGAATTGTTTAATTACAACTTTCTCTTTAAAAATAGAGTGGTGGTCGGAGTTTGGGACAGCAGTAAAAAGCTGCTCGGGTTGCCTTGCTTTAATCTACTCTTGGTTCCAACTTCCTGCTACTGTGGATCCTGGGAGGCAGCAGATGAGGGTTCAAGTACTTGACTCCCTCCCACCCACCTGGGAGACCTGGACTGAGTTCCCAGCTCTTGCCTTCTGCCTGACCCAGTCCTGCCTGTTGTGGGTATTTGGGAAGCTAACCAGTGGATGGGAGATCTCTCTATCTCTCTCTCTCTCTAGCTCTCTCGCTCTCTCTCTCCCCTTCTCTCTCTTTCAAATGAATACAAATAAAATTTTAAAAATTGAGTAAAAATCATGAAAGTGAACTTACCTTACATTTATTAAAATGTAGGTTATAAGTGTAATTCTGTGCTAAAGCTTAAGATAGAAAACAGAACAAACAGTACCATTTGTGTGACTTTGGGGTACAATATTTCTGAACAAAGACTAGGATAACTCATAAAGGACGTCCTTTATACAAGGCTTCATGTCACAAGCGTAAAGTGTCTCTTTTATGTAAAACAAAAAAAGAAACAATGGATTCGTGTGTTTCCCTGGTGCATCTCTTAATCCTTCAACATTAAAATCGCTCTTGCTTTTCCAGGGTCAGTGTTGCTTTCCTCTTTGATTTTTACCTGTAGCATGTGATTTGGATTTAAATGTTTTATTTTTATTTTCATTACTTGAAAGGCAGAGAGAGAGAGAGAGAGAGAGAGAGAGAGAGAAGTCTTTCACCCATGGGTTCACTCCCCAAATGCCTGCAATAGTCAAGACCTGGCCAGGCTGAAGCCAGGAGAGGCGTCCCCAGCCAAGTCTTCCAGGTGGGTAGAAGTGGCCCAAGCACTCCAGCTGCCATCTGCCACCTTCCAGGATGCACTAGCAAGAAGCTGGATCAGAAGAGAGAAGCCAGGACTTGAATCGCCATTCTCTGACACAGGAGGCGGGCACCCCAAACAATGGCTTAACGCGCTGCACTCTGGCACTGCCCCCTACACGAGATGTGAACCAGTCTCCATCATCAGTTTATTGTGCTTCATGGACTCCCCCCTTCTCTTGCAGGATGTGTATGGTACTCTGCAGTGGGCTTGCACCGCCTAGCCGTGGGACTGCACCTCCTTGCACGGCTCAGATAGGGAGGAAGGCTTGTGGTGCGCCAGCGCCAGTTCTCTGCAGGAAACAGATGGCATGCTCACGCAGACTGCATAATTGAGGAGGGTTTATTAAGAAGCCTTGAAACATGTTGGACAGGGTTAGGGAAAACCAGCAAAGGATGCTGAAGTCTATCTGGGTTAGCAACAGCAGGAAGCCATCACCAGCCACTGCCCATCCCCCATCCCCACCTGTGACCCACAAAGCTACAGCCAGTGGGGGGATGGCTGCCTCTAGGAGCTGTGTCTTGGGTACAGACACAACTCATTCACAGCAGCCCATCTGAGAGGGAGCTAGGAGAGCAATTACCCTGATTTGCCTCTCATTCAGTCTTCTGATCTCCGGCCAGAGACTCCCCTTGGCCAAATCCAAATGGAATCCAGAGAGCAAGGGAGCCTCCTTGATTCATCTCCAAAGCTCAGCCTCCCAGGACACAAAGCAGGGAGGGAAGGGAGACATCGGATCTAGAGGGGCAAAGCAAATATTTCTATTACTAAATTTTTAATAAAAATATAGATATTTATTTGAGGGGCAGAGAGAGACAGCAAGAGCTCCTCTCTACTAGTTTATGCCCCCAAAATGCTCACAATGGCAGGGCTGGGCCAGGGCTGATGCTGGGAAGGGAGAACCCGACCCAGGTCTCCCACGTGGATGGCAGGAACCAGCCTATGTAAAGTCCTCATCGCAGAACTCCAAGGTTCTGCATTAGCAGGAGGCTGGAGTCAAGAGCCAGAGGCAGACACCAAATCCAGCCACTCTGATATGGGACGTGGGTGGCAACCACCATGCCAACTGCCAACCATGAATGGGAAAAAATGTTATAGGTGCTCCATTCATCACGGACTTTCTAGCTGTACAACCTGCCTTTTCTCCATGTCCTCTTCACAGCCCTTTGAATAACGAGCAGTCGGATCTCCTACAATTGTTCTTCTAAAGGAATACAAAGGAAAGTTTCCCTTCTACTTTGGAGAGAGCATAAACAGTAAACCGACTTCTGTGTTTGGGGGCACATTTGTGTGTGTGTGTGCGTGTGTATTTTAATATACATGGGATCATAAAGAGATTAAGTTGGGAGTCACTCATACATTTAGTGGGCTAAGAAAAAAATTAACTTCTGATGCCTTTTTAAAGTCTATTAGAAGGTCTTACAGGAGTGTCATCTAGAACAGATTACAATCTATCTGGTTCTATGCTTTCAGGATAATTTCCCCATCTTCGAACATTTTGATGATAATTAAGAGAGGTCAGATGTGGGCCAAAGCAGCAGACACATCATCCTGATACAAAGCTTCATCCAGGCTGCACTTGGAAAGAAAAGCACCCTTGGGCGCAGCTGGTGGGCCATTCACTTGTTTTCAAGAATAGCTCATCAGTACCTGCCCAACTAGGAAAGAGACCACTGACGAGCGGAAAGGATTCTTTTAAGTTTGACACCTCTTCAAGTAACAGTCTTGGAGATCTCTGCCAGCCTGCCCAGGTCCCACGGCTCAAGGCCTTCCCGTAGCCTCTGCTTTTCCTCTGCAGAGTCTCGCTGTTGCCTCTGTTTGCTGTCTTGGGGCCAGGCCCCAGCACATCCTCACCACTGCAAGCCATAAATCTCAGCTTGAGTTCCCCACAACCAGAGTTCTCTGCAAAGAACTTCTCTGGGAACCGAAGGAAATACCAGCAGGGAAGTTTGGAGAGAGAGGGAGAGGGAATAGGGAGGGAGGGGGAGAGAAAGAGGGAGAGAGGGTATTACCAAGTCACCATGACCATCTGGGTTCCCTAGATGACCTGGGAAGCCGGTGTAGGACACACAACTCAGTGGGTTAGGGCCTGAAGTATTTACCTCCCAACTCGTATTAGTTAGAGCCTGTTTGCTGCTGGTGGTCATTCTTTGGCATTTCCAGTCTGCCGCAGAGGAAGGCAAGGTGGGATCTGGAGGACAGAGAAAGTGCTTAGGTAAAGAGGCTCAGGTGGGAGACAGGTTGGCAATCCCAATGTGGCTACTGAGGTCAGGGGCTGGGGCGCAGCACCAATAGCATCGGCCACACCACGGCTGCCACAACACAGCATTGCTTGCACACTCTCTCCCATCACCACCAACTCAGGGGACTTTCTTTTTTTGTCTTGGAGTAAGGAGATCTCTACTCTCTCCACTCTGCTGCTCTCAAAAATATTGTTAAGGGGCTGGCATTGTGGCCCCATGGGTTAACTGCCACCTGTGACGCCAGCATCCCCTGTGAGTGTCAGTTTGTATCTCAGTGGCTCCACTTCTTCTTTTTTTTTAAGATTTATTTATTTATTCGAGAGGTAAAGTTACAGACAGGGAGTGGGAGAGATGGAGAGAAAGGTCTTCCATCTGTTGGTTCACTCCCTAAAAGGCAGCAACAGCTGGAACTGGGCTGATCTGAAGCCAGGAGCCAGGAGCTTCTTCTGGGTCTCCTGTGTGGATGCAGGGGCCCAAGATTTGGGGCCATCTTCTACTGCTTTCCCAGGATGTAGCAGAAAGTGGGATTGCAGAGGAGCAGCCGGGACTTGAACTGTTGCCAATGTGGAATGCTGGTGCCAGAGGCAAAGGCTTAGCCCACTACGCCACAGTGCCAGACCAAGGCTCCACTTCTTATACAGCTCCTTGCTAATACTCCTGGGAGGAAAGCAACAGAAGATGGCCCAAGTGTTTGGACCCCTGCTACCCATGTGGGAGACCCAGATGGAGTTCTAGGCTCCTGGCTTCAGCCTGGCCATGTGGACAGAAAACCAGCAGATGGAAGCTCTCATTCTCGCTCTCTCTCTCCCTCCCTCTCTCTCTGTAACTCTGCAATTCCAGTACATAAATAAATCTTTTAAAAACATCTGTGAGGCCTTGAATCCCCCAAGTGTTATTAACACACTCGGCTTCTGAAACACCAAAGCCAGAGACTTAGGACTCTGAGTCTCTATTCTATCAAGTTCTCACAGGGATGATAGACACTGACAAACCGTTTGTATAAAAGGATAAAAGCAACAGGTGGGAATATTGAGAGGTGTAATTTCTCAAAGCTTCATGCTTTCCTAGAATCTGCTGCTGCTATTACACCATTAGTTATTTCATTACGAGTACAACTCAATGATATCAGGCACTCATGAGCACTAGCGTTAATGTGGATAAAAACAGTTTAAAAATATGCATTGCTTGACATCTGATTGCTGGTAATTCAAACCTCTTCTTATTAAAATCGTACAGGGCGTTTCTCAAGCTGTGATGGAATGACTCAGAGTAGACGAATACTTCAGCTGAGAACAAGTAAAAAACCTGGAGCAAGGACAAAATAAAGTCTGTGCAGGCATTGCAGAGATGTTGCGGGCAGGTGTCAGAACTTCAGGCACCAAGTCCTGGAGGATAGGGAAGCTGACTCAGGAGAACTCAACCATCCCACTCCACTCTTCCTCCTAGGACATCTGCTGATGAGAGAGAGAAAGGGTGACCCAGGCAGAAGGAGGAGGCTGTGAAATCTAGAAAGTTAGGAGAGTTTTTGGTAATCTCACAGGGTGGAAAGGAAAGACAGGAGGTCAGGCTTCCATGGCAACCAAAACTTGAAGGGAGAGGGATGGGTACCTAAAGGGCAGAGGGGCTTAGAAAAGTGATCCCGATACGCCACACTGCTTCTTGCATTGAGGCACTTGCTGATCCCCAACAAGTGCAATGCAAAAGGCTCAGAAACTTCCAGAAAAAATGTGTAAATTACAACAGAGCTTTTAGAGCTGTGTTTAGCTGGGGAGACAGAAGTTAGATTGTGGTACCCTCTGTGTTCTGGGAAACACACAAGCTCTTAGTTGAGAGTGTGGGTAATATACAAGATGCAGATATGAACCAAGATAGGAGCAGCCTTGTAAAGCTGCCACTTAATTTTGAACAAAGGATTAAGGCAAGCTGAGCACATGTGAGCTCTCTGGCAGAGGAGATGGCAAATCCTCTCTGGAGGAAGATAAGTTATTTTCATACATAATTAAAATATCAGGTGTGTATGAAACGGGACCAAGAAAAAAAACAGGCAATACAAATAGAAGCAAATATTATCACGAGGGGCCGGTGTCGTGGATCACTTGGTTAATCCTCTGCCTGCGGCACCGGCATCCCATATGGGCGCTGGGTTCTAGTCCCAGTTGCTCCTCTTCCAGTCCAGCTCTCTGCCATGGCCCGGGAGTGCAGTGGAGGATGGCCCAAGTGCTTGGGCCCCTGCAACTGCATGGGAGTCCAGGAGGAAGCACCTGGCTCCTGGCTTCGGATCGGTGCAGTGTGCCGGCCATGGTGGCCATTTGAGGAGTGAACCAACGGAAGGAAGACCTTTCTCTCTGTCTCTCTCTCTCACTGTATAACTCTGCCTGTCAAATAAATAAATAAAATATATGATCACAATTTGTCAGCTGCCAGGTGAGACATTCACATATCCAACACATACATGGGTACTTCAAAAAGTCTGTGGAAAAATGGAATTAAAAGATACGCTTTTTTGATACGAAATCTTTTAAAATGCATGCATAGGTTTTTCACAATTTGAATTTTACATAAACTTTTTGAATATCTTTTGTATGCATGGCTTTCAAAAATTTTGAAAGAAATTTGTCTTTTTGTCGCATTTTCATAAGCTTTTGAAGTATTCTTGTACATCCACATCAAAACTTGTACACAAATATCTACCGTAGCTATATTTGTCAGTTTGGCAAATTGGAAACAACTTAAATACATATCAAGAGGTAACTGGTTAAACAAATTGTGGTATATTCTTACAATGGAATACTGATCAGCTTAAAAAAAAAGAATTATCAGTTCAGAGCACAATGCAGATGAATCTTGAAATAGTTATGCCAAGTGAAAGAAGACAGTCAAAACACAGAACAGACTGAAAGTCTCCACGTGTAGTAAATTTCAAGAAAACGCAAGTGATCGAAAGTGACATGAAGCTAAGTGGTGAAGAGTGTGGAGAGGGGGAGGAAGGGAGTGCAAAGGAGTGTGAGGAATATTTTGGAAATAATAGATGTTTCCATTATCCTGATTGTGGTCACTGGTGACAGTCTCATGGGTATATACATATGTTAAAACTTATCAAATTATTTAAGTATGTGCAGTTTCGTATCTACCAATTCAACTCAATAGACCTATAAAATCTAAAAATGTGGTTTTTTTCCCACAAAGAAATGTTCAGGCAGAACAGTAGTCACTGGTAAAAAATAGTACACATGAAAGAAGAAATCATGCAAAGCTCACACAAACCCCCCTGGAGAACAGATAAGAAGGAAATACTATCCATCTTGTTCTATGAGGCTAGCACATCCTTGAGAGCAAACCCAGACAAATAAGACAATATAAAAATTAAAAACATTGTCAGCTAATCTCCCTTATGATGAAAATCCCAAGGAAAAATTAGCAAATTGAATCCTGTAATTTATAAAAAGTGTAATATATCACAAAGAAGTTGAGTTAAATTAACATTGTATTTCAGTCAACGTCATTCACTATCAAAATAGAAGTAAAACTAAAATATTCTTTTAACAGATTTCTAATATATAAACAGCATTTGAACAAATCCAATATGTGTTTATTAAAGAACACAACAGTTGGCAAACTCAAAATAAAAGGAAAGTCTTTAATACAATAGAGTATTTATAAAAATTCTATAATAAACATCATGTGTAATGGTGACATGGGGGAAGCTTTTACCCCATGGTCAGGCATGAAAGATGGATGCCCACTATCACTGCTTCTATTCCATATCCTACTATACAGTGTGGCCAGTACCAGAGAATTAGGAAAAAAAGAAGAATCGGAAAGGAAATAATAAAACTGCTACTTTCCACAGCAACATGACTGTATACACAGAAAAGACTCTACAAACTGTTATTAGAATTAATAATGAATTTAGCAGGGCTATTGAATATGGAGTCAACATATAATAATCAATTGTATTTCTTTTTTTTTTTGTCATTTAATATTTTTTATAATGTTTTTATTTAAAGAATATAAAATTCCAAAATACAGCTTATAGATTACAATGGCTTCCCCACCACTTAACTTCCCCCCCACCCGCAACCCTCCCCTTTCCCACTCCCTCTCCCCTTGCTTCACATCAAGATTCATTTTCAATTCTCTTTATATACAGAAGATCAGTTTAGTATATATTAAGTAAAGATTTCAACAGTTTGCCCTCACATAGCAACACAAAGTGAAAAATACTGTTGGAGTACTAGTTATAGTATTAATTCACAATGTATAACACATTAAGGACAGAGATCCTACATGATATATTTTTTAAAAAAATTGATTAATTTTCTATGCAATTTCCAATTTAACACCAAGATTTTTTTTTCATTTTTAATTATCTATATACAGACGATTGATTCAGTATATACTAAGTAAAGATTTCATCAGTTTGCACCCACACAGAAACACAAAGTGTAAAATACTGTTTCAGTGCTAGTTATAGCATTACTTCACATTGGACAACACATTAAGGACAGATCCCACATGAGACGTAAGTACACAGTGACTCCTGAAGTTGATTTAACAATTTGACACTCTTGTTTATGGCATCAGTAATCTCCCTAGGCTCTAGTCATGAGTTGCCAAGGCTGTGGAAGCCTTTAGGGTTCGCTGACTTCAATCTTATTCCGACAGGGTCATAGTCAAAGTGGAGGTTCTCTCTTCCCTTCAGAGAAAGGTACCTCCTTCTTTGATGGCCCCATTCGTTCCACTGGGATCTCACTCACAGAGATCTTTCATTTAGGTCTTCTTTTTTTTCCAGAGTGTCTTGGCTTTCCATGCCTAGAATATTCTCATGGGCTCTTGAGCCAGATCTGAATGCTTTAAGGGCTGATTCTGAGGCCAGAGTGCTATTTAGGACATCTGTCATTCTATGAGTCTGCTGTGTATCTCGCTTCCCATGTTGGATCATTCTCTCCCTTTTTGATTCTATCAGTTAGTATTAGCAGACACTAGTCTTGTTTGTGTGATCCCTTTGACTCTTAGACCTATCAGTGTGATCAATTGTGAACTGAAATTGATCACTTGGACTAGTGAGATGGCCTTGGTACATGCTACCTTGATGGGATTGTATTGGATTTCCCTGGCCTGTTTCTAACTCCATCATTTGGGGCAGCCTTGCGGCGCCAGCACACCGGGTTCTAGTCCCGGTCGGGGCGCCGGATTCTGTCCCGGTTGCCCCTCTTCCAGGCCAGCCCTCTGCTGTGGCCAGGGAGTGCAGTGGAGGATGGCCCAAGTGCTTGGGCCCTGCACCCCATGGGAGACCAGGAAAAAGCACCTGGCACCTGGCTCCTGCCATCGAATCAATTGTATTTCTATATACCAGGAACAGTCACAGAATAAAATTTTAACAAGCTACCATTTAAAATAGAATCACCACCAAACATTATATAACCAAGAATAAATCTGCTTAAAGCTGTATGTTTCTCTGTGTCAAAGATCACATGATAGGTATATAGAGAAATTAAAGACCTAAGTAAATAAGTGATACGCCATGTTCATTTTAATACTATAAAATCTCATTTCTCTTCAGATTTATCTGTTGATTTACATGGGAGTGCAAAGAACCAAGACAAGTGAAGACCATTCTGAAGAATACAAAGAAAGCTGAACTTCTTATTCAACCATGGGCGAGCTCCTATGCAACACAACAGAACCCAGAAACAGAACTGCACACATACTCTCGCTGTTTTATGACAAAGGTGAGACCTCGGTGCTCACTGAAATGATTTATTTTTTTAAGCAAAAGCAGCGCTGAACCAACTGGCTACCCATAATGGACAAAAACCTTGACATCTACCTCACACCATACAAAGAAACCAATTCCAGATGAATTGTAGATACAAATATGAAGGGTAAAAATAAAACTTCCAGAAGAAAACACTGGAGAATAATTTAATGGCACAAAGGTAGGCAGAGATTTCTTAACGAGGATACACACATGTATCAGCTATAAAGGAAAATTGGTAAATTATACAATGTTGAAATGAAGAATGTCTTGCTCCCCAAAAGATGCTACTTTTACTCGAACCGGCACCCTTATGGGATGCTGGCACTGTAGACAGTGGCTTAACCTACTATGCTACAGTGCTGGCCTCTTGATAAAAATTCAATAAAGAATTCATATCAATCAACAAGGGAAATATAAACCTTGGACAAAACATGGAAGCACCTATATCGCAGAAGGAATACACAAATGCTGAATATTAATAGGAAAAAGGGCTTAGCATCATCCCAAGCCATAAGGGGACACTACCACATATACAGCAGCATGATTCGAGTTTAAAACACAGACAGTAGCAAGTGTTGACAAGTGTATTTTATTCAGCTTTGCATCACTATAACAAATACCAGAGAGAAGGGAAAGGGTTTATTTTGGCTCTTGGCTTTGGAGGTTCATAGCCCAAGACTGGGTGGCCCCGTGACCTGACATCTGATGAGGCCAGTGTCTGGTGGACTACATGTAGAGAGGGGACCACATGGACAGCCAGGGGCAGAGACAACATACTTGTCACCTACACCTTTGTGGTCCCTCCTTACAGAGTCACCATGTTTTGATCACTGGGGCTCCACCCTAACAATCCACTCCAATCTAACCACTCTCTCATCTCTAGACACCATAATTGGGTTAAGCCCCGTCCTTCACCCATCCACACAACACTCCAGGGCTCATGCCTTTAACAGATGGGCCTGGGAGGGATGCCCAGACTGGTTACCCAAACCACAGGATATGGAGCAACTGGAACTCCCAATCCCTGCTAAGGAGTGTAACTTTGGGCAACCATTCTGCTGTATTTGTGAACACTGTCTGCATACCTTCTGGCATTCTGCCCTCGTGTATCCCCAACATAAATATATTGAGCAGAACACCTGTGCAAGTTTCATAGAAGCACTCCTCATGAATGCCACAGCAGGAAACAACCCAAATGCCCCAGCAGTAGAATAAATGGCTATATTGTGCTGCAGTCATATAAAGAGTATTCTACAGAGAGAATCAGCAAACTATTTCCATCAAGGGTCAGATAGTAAATACACCTTAAAAATTTTTAATTATTTGAGAGGGAATGAGGATAAGGGAGAGAGAGATCCAACCACCAGTTTGCTCTTTCAATGTCTACAACCGCTGGTGCTGGCGGGGCTGAAACCTGAACCAGGAACTCAATCCAGGTCTCCCACATGGGCGCCAGGAACCCAGTCACTTCAGCCACCACTGCTGCTTGCCAGAGTGCACACTAGCAGGAAGCTGGAGTCAGGAGTGGAGCCAGGTATTGACCCCAGCCCCCAGATAATAAACACTGTAGGTTTTGCAGGCCACTTATTATCTCTGCTGCAGTTTCTTATTTGGTATGTTTTACAATCTTTTGCAAAAGTAAAAGCCAGACTTAACCCATGAGTCATACAGAAACAGGCCTAGGTCGGATGTGGTCTGTTTGTCCCTGCTCTAGACCCACGACAATGAATGCGTGGTTGCTGCATTCAGTACCATGACTGAGTCTCACAGAGGCGTATCTGAGAAAACCCATTCACAAAAGAACCCATCCTTACAATTCTAGGTAAAGGTGACGGCCACGGGAATCCTGACAGTAGTCACCTTGGGGGACAATGGTGGTGACGAAAGAGCCACAGAGAGGGCACAGGAGAGGCAGCAACACCGTCCCTGGATCTGGGATGGGGGTGGTAGTTACACATGTGCACGAATGCAGTGAAAACCTGCTGGACTGCGCACTTGTGCTTTGTATGGTGTGTGTATATGTAATATATATACACCTTTGTAATTTTACTTAAGAATCCCATGAAATCACTGGAGTCCAGTCCCCCCCACCCCCTGCCTACAAACACACATAATTTAATTTGCTTTCTCCTAACTGCCATTTTACACCAGGTCCTTTGGAGCTGCCCGAATTAGTAAAAATCTTAGCCCACCTAAGTTTCTAAGCTCCGTCTATAGCATTCGCCAGTGGCCTGGTAGGTTACGTGTGTGTCTCACAGTCGCTGTGCTGTTATTAAATAAAAGCACCCCAAATATTGACCTTCCTGTTAACGAGTGGAGGAGGGCAGGAGACCGAGAGGCAGCAAGAGGCACCACGCTCCGGCATGTGGTCCCGACGCTCAGGTTTCAGCGGAGGAGAATTAAGAACACGGTTTAGTCAGAAACACAAAGGCTCGCTGAACATATTTTTCTCATTTGGGCTTTATCCTAAACATTTGTAAAGATTTAGCAGCTCACTCCAGCAAGCCCTTTTTAATGCACATTCCAGTAATAGCCATTTCAGAAATGCTTTCTGAAGGCCGCTGTTGTGTTCCAGCAAAGACAAGTGACTTCATTCTCAGGGGCTTGGGGCAGCCTGGAGATCGGGACCCACGGGACAGGAGAGAAGGTGATCTCTCCAAGTGTGGCGTCCTCGTGCCCGGCTCCGGCTCCCCCCAGGAGGGGGCCAGGGCAGGGGGGCAGGGGTGGGAGAAAGAAACGTAGAAAACAGGTAAAAGTTGTCTTCCTCTGTAGGAAGTGCGGCTGGGCCTCAGCTCTGGGTGGAAAAACTGATGCATCCTGACTTTCCACTCCGTGCAGTTGAACTGGAGATGCAACAGGATTAGGCTGCTTAGAACAAAAACAACGGGTTGACATACAGAGAGAAATCTACTGGGAGGTACTAAGAGGGGAGCCCCTGGGAGGGGCAGGGGAGATGATGAGAAGCATGTGGGTAGGCAGGAGGTGGGATATGGGGAGAGAGAAACAGAGAGTGAAACAGAAGTGAAAGGCCAGAAGGAAGGTGCCAGGGCGCCAGCACCCCGTGACCCCCAGGGCCTCCTTGTCTGCCGATGAGAAAGATGGGGGCCGTGTGACATCTCAAACTCACCTCCTAAGCAGAGCGGGCTAGCGCTCCCTTGCCAGTGATCTGAGCCCCGCTATATGCCATTGTGCTATGCCCATGAATGGAACTCAGGAGGCAGGAAGGGCAGAAGTAAGAATAATACGTGGTGAATCAGAAGAAGCCAAGACATGGATGCTGTCCGAGTTGCCCGAGGCTACCCAGACAGGAGTGGTGTCATTTGAGATTTTAGGACTTCAACTTACTGCCCCTCCCCAACAAAAATGCCTAGCATACAGATGACCAGAACTGGTACTTAGGAGGCCTTTTCCAAAGCATGCTCCATCCTGCCTACCACCCTAACTCTACGGGAGACTCATTCCAGTGGGATTTGTTGCAAAGAACTCCTACACAAGCTCCCTGAGGTTTAAACCAATGGTTCTCCAACTTCAGTGTGCATGAGTCAAATGCGTGGCAACAATGAGAAATCCGATTGAGAGACTTGAGTGGGATTGGGGCTGGGGGTAAGGGTGTGGACGTGGTAGCACCGTTCAATACTTTGAAGGGAGCACCCACTCCAGGGTTTACAGGTGGGTGGGGGACTGACTGAGAGATGGGTGACCATGGCAACGAGCTGCCATGGCAATGTATTACATTTTTTTAGGGCTCTTATAACAAACTACACAAACCAGGTAGCTTAAAGCAACAGAAACTAACTCTCTCAGAGTTCTGGAGCCTAAAAAGTCCAAAAACAAGACAGGGGAAGGCTCCTCCCAACGCTCCCTTGCCTCTTCCAGCCTCTGGTGGTTGTCAGAAATGCTTGATGTTCCTCACTTGTAGAACCATCACTCCAGCCTGTTTCCCTCTTCTGCTGGCCTCCCCTCCTTGCATGTGTGTGTGTGTGTGTGTGTGTGTGTTGGTGTGTGTGTCCAAACTCCTCTCTTGTTACAACGACACTGGTCACATGGAATTGAAGGCTCACCTTAATTCAGTATGCCCTCCACTTGATTATAGCCGCAAAGGCCCTATTTCTTTTTTTTTTTATAACGCTTTTATTTAAAGAATATAAATTTCCAAAATACAGCTTATAGATTACAATGGCTTCCCCCCTCATTTCCCCCCCACGCGCAACCCTCCCCTTTCCCACTCCCTTTCCCCTTGCTTCACATCAAGATTCATTTTCAATTCTCTTTATACACAGAAGATCAGTTTACTATATATTAAGTAAAAATTTCAACAGTTTGCCCTCACATAGCAACACAAAGTGAAAAATACTGTTGGAGTACTAGTTATAGTACTAATTCACAATGTATAGCACATTAAGGACAGAGATCCTACATGATATATTTTTTTTAAAAATTGATTAATTTTCTAGGCAATTTCCAATTTAACACCAAGATTTTTTTCATTTTTAATTATCTATATACAGAAGATAGATTCAGTATATACTAAGTAAAGATTTCATCAGTTTGCACCCACACAGAAACACAAAGTGTAAAATACTGTTTCAGTGCTAGTTATAGCATTACTTCATATTGGACAACACATTAAGGACAGATCCCACATGAGACGTAAGTACACAGTGACTCCTGAAGTTGATTTAACAATTTGACACTCTTGTTTATGGCATCAGTAATCTCCCTAGGCTCTAGTCATGAGTTGCCAAGGCTATGGAACCCTTTAGGGTTCGCTGACTTCAATCTTATTCCGACAGGGTCATAGTCAAAGTGGAGGTTCTCTCCTCCCTTCAGAGAAAGGTACCTCCTTCTTTGATGGCCCCATTCGTTCCACTGGGATCTCACTCACAGAGATCTTTCATTTAGGTCTTCTTTTTTTCCAGAGTGTCTTGGCTTTCCATGCCTAGAATATTCTCATGGGCTCTTGAGCCAGATCTGAATGCCTTAAGGGCTGATTCTGAGGCCAGAGTGCTATTTAGGACATCTGCCATTCTATGAGTCTGCTGTGTATCTCGCTTCCCATGTTGGATCATTCTCTCCCTTTTTGATTCTATCAGTTAGTATTAGCAGACATTAGTCTTGTTTGTGTGATCCCTTTGACTCTTAGACCTATCAGTGTGATCAATTGTGAACTGAAATTGATCACTTGGACTAGTGAGATGGCCTTGGTACATGAAAGGCCCTATTTCCAAATAAGGTTCCATTCACACGTTCCAAGAGGACATGAATTGTTAGGGGGCACTGTACAAATTCAAGGTGGACGGCCGGTGCCGTGGCTCAACAGGCTAATCCTCCGCCTTGCAGCGCCGGCACACCGGGTTCTAGTCCCGGTTGGGGCGCCGAATTCTGTCCCGGTTGCCCCTCTTCCAGGCCAGCCCTCTGCTGTGGCCCGGGAGTGCAGTGGAGGATGGCCCAAGTGCTTGGGCCCTGCATCTGCATGGGAGACCAGGAAAAAGCACCTAGCACCTGGCTCCTGCCATCGGATCAGCGCAGTGCGCCGGCCGCAGCGCGCCAGCCGCAGCGCGCCGTCCGCGGCAGCCATTGGAGGGTGAACCAATGGCAACGGAAGACCTTTCTCTCTGTCTCTCTCTCACTGTCCACTCTGCCTGTCAAAAAATTAAAAAAAAAAAACAATAAAAAAATAAAAATAAAAAACCAAATTCAAGGCAGACAATGATAGTAATTATACATGTGGGCTTCTCATAGATCTAAGCCATGTCTGTAAAGGAAGAAAACCCAGAACACTCAGAAAAATCATGAAGTTTCTATGGCAGCACTGAGGGAATCCCTTAACTTGTACAGTGTAGGACCATTGAGGACTAAAGCTTGAGTCTTTAGTCCCAAAAAAGCAATTAAGTGTTGCTGCATCCATAAAGTGCTTGGCCCTACCAGGTCTCTATAACAGGTGTCTCAGGCCACTGCACTAGGGCACTACTGGGAATGAGATGGGCTTTAAGAAATGGGATGGGGACATTTGGGCAGACATAGAGCAGCTGAGAGTTTTGAGCCATTAAATCCCCCTTAATTTCTTGACATTAGAAAGCAGACCATGGCCCCTCCCCATGGGGTGAGGGATAGTATCACAAGACCTACTGCTACCATCCCTCCTGACTTCCAGGCCTCAAACAGAGTTCCATTGCACTACAGTCTCAATGATAGTATGTTAGGCCTGTAGCAGAAGGCAATAAATGATACACCCAAAAGAGTCGGAGAACTTTGCTGGGTTTCACTTGCAAGCAACCAGGAAGCATGTAAGAAGTAAATGCTTTGAGTATAAAACTAAGAAAGAAGGTATATAAAACATGATTGGATCAAATTAATTGTGATGTATAGATCCAGGATTTGGGATTTAAGATAATGGCTTGTGCACCTAAGGGTGGCATTCAGTATTGGTTAAGAGTAATTTAAGTCTGGACTCAAAATGGTAGCCTATAGTCAATGAGGATGAACTCTAGTGGCAATGCTTTGAACACCTTGGTGTGTGTAGGAATCCTCAAGCCCATAGGAGGTGGTGCACAGCTCTGAGGTGGCCAGCCTCTGCAGGCAGGAAGTATTTGTAGGACTGTCTACTTAGTGGATTTTCTCATCTCAATTGCAACTGGAAGTTTCAGAAGGAAGATGGCTGTACTAGAGTGCAGAGACAGACAGGTACAATGAATACCATAAACAACAGAGACACAGCTGTTTTAAGAATGTTTTGACCTACATACGAAAAGAGCTACTAGATGGGCAGCCTTTGATGGTGTAGCTTTACAAGAATACGTAGGAAGCGTCTAGGTCTGATGAAAAGAAACCTAACTTGAGTCCCCACAGTAGGAATCGAAAGGTTCCTGTGAAGATCCCAGGCACAAGCCAGCTCATAGCTCAAGAACTTCTCCTTTGAGGGGAAGACTTGGTTCCTTTGAAGCAGGACTCGGCAATGCACATGCAGAGGTGTGGTATCCTGTGTGCATTCTTTCATTCCTTCCCCAGAAGGATGCGAGGTCCTTTTTCAGGACTGTGCCCTGAAGTCCCCAGACTTCCCAGGAGTTGTTAAATGCTGGCTCTGAGCTGGTGCTTAATTCCCAGAGAATCAGAGCCACTGCACTCCACATGTCGCAGTGGGGACCCCGTTGGGGAAGCTCATTGGCATACATCTTTCTCGTCTATATCCCAATAGATCTACCAAGACTATGAACTCACCCTGTGACTAAGTTTCCCATCACTCTGGTTTGAGAGTCTGTTGCTTCTAAAACTCATGTTGAAATTTAATTGCCATCATAACAGTATTAAGAGGTGATTGGGACATGAGGTCTCCGCCCTTAGCCCCCTTTTGCCTCTTTGCTCTTCTGCCTTTTGCCATATGATGATTAAAAGAGGGCACTCATCACTGCCTTAATATTGGACTTCCCAGCTTCCAGAACTGCCAGCCAATAAACTTCTGTTAATTAAATTGTCTAGTCTGTAGTATTCTGTTACAGGAACACAAAGTAGACTAAGATATCCACTACCCTAATTAGGGTGTAAATAGATGTACATAGTAACTGGCCAAATCTCAGCACTAGGTCCTAGGCCTAAGGGATCAAGACTTTGAAGGTACCAGTGCTGTGTTATAAGGGATAAAGCCATCACCTGCAGCACTGGTATCCCATATGGGCATTGGTTTGAGTCCCAACTGCTCCACTTCCAATCCAGCTCTCTGCTATGGCCTGAGAAAACAGTGGAAGATGGCCCAAGTCCTTGGGCCCCTGCACCCACATGGGAGACCTGGAAGAAGCTCCTGGCTCCTGACTTCGGATCAGTGCAGCTCCAACCATTGCGGCCATCTGGGGAGTGAACCAGTGGATGGAAGACCTCTCTCTCTCTCTCTGCCTTTCAAATAAATAAATAAAACTTTTTTTTTTTTTAAAAAAAAAGACTACGAAGATAAGAAAAGTCAAATTCAAGTCCCTGAAATTGCCTCCAACACCTATCATTAAGAAAGAAAACAAAAGGATTGCCAGGTCCCCAGTAATTTACAGAGATTAGTGCCACTATAAAAGACCAGATACAGGCCTGGACGGAGATGCCATTCACATCTCTACTTAGATCACCTGCTGAAATAGCCAGATGACTCCTGGGGAGTCACCAAGCTGATCACAAACTTAGCCACAGGGTAACCACGATTGCAATGGTGGTTCAATAAATAAATCTACTTTAAAGAGATACTCACTTACTCATTAGGCAAAACACCAAAACTTATGTTCTGCTGGAATAAAGATTTGAATCGCCTCACCTGTTTGGCCAAGATGTTGGCAGAGGGAAAGGAACCCATGGCATGCATGGTGGAGAAAAGAGGCTATGGCTTCACCTTAGACTGTGACCAGCTCTGGGAGTGGGGACTGTAGCTGCTGTGTTTGAGAATGAGTTACTGTTACCTCTAGGTTACAAGACAGAGTAAAATCAAACTGTCTCTTGATACAGCCGCTGATGGGACTCTGTGTCCCTTGGATGAATATACCAATTATTTATCAAATGAAAGACAGTGAGGGGCCAGTGCTGTGGTGTAGCTGGTAAAGCTGCCGCCTGCAATGCCGGCATCCCATATGGCTGCTGGTTCGAGTCCCAGCTGCTCCACTTCTGATCCAGCTCTGTGCTATGGCCTGGGAAAGCAGTGGAAGATGGCCTGCACCCACGTGGGAGACCCAGAAGAAGCTCCTGGCTCCTGGCTTCGGATTGGCACAGTTCTGGCCATTGCAGCCAGTTGGGGAGTGAACCATTGGATAGAAGACCTTTCTCTTTCTCTGCCTCTCCTTCTCTCTCTGTATAACCCTGACTTTCAAATAAATAAATAAAATCTTAAAAAAAGAAAGACAGTGAAAGGTGTAGAGTCTGCTGGGTATGCCCCTACTGTCTTCTCGCACAGCCTCTCGCCTTCTCTCCGCTCAGTGCCCAAGGAAGCCAGCCTGCGGGGGCTGCTCTCACAGGCCTGGCTGCTCCCTTTCTTGTGGTTGATTGGGCCAGTGGGAGGCACCTGCAGGGGAAGTATTTACTTCCTCTACCAACTGCCTGCCTACGGCTGCCTGGGGTGGGCTGCCTCCCTCCCAGGAGCCCGCAGCTCCCCACACACCACTGTTCTCTCCACTCCCAGCTGGGCCTGGGGAACGACAAGACTGCCTCCAGCACTGGCTGCTCTCTCTCTCTTGTTGACTTCCTTCTTTTACGAAATCATTCAAGGACATGCCATGTGCTCTGTGTGTCCTGCCAGGACCCTGCTGCATACATAAAGGAACAGTTTTCACCACCCCCCACCCGCCCCCATTCATAAGGTGCAGTCCCATTTGTGGCACCTGGGCGTGAGATAGGGCGACGGGGGCTGCAGCTACAAATGCCCTTGTAGCCTACCTGTTTACCTGTCTCCTTTCCTTCCAAGCAGAGGATCTGAGGGACCACGAACACCGGTGGCCTGCAGCACCTTCACTTGCATCTTGCCTGGGGCTTCCTTTGGTCATCTCCTGCCCCGAGCCCCAGTTCCCTGGACTGCTGTACTCTGCCTACCTCCCGCCCTCCCCAAATCTCTTCCTGATGCAGTGAAGGGATCTCTGGGAGCCAGAACTCGCCTGCTTTGTCCTAGACTGTGTCCTGGTCACTGAGAACCCATCATTTCTAAAATCAGAGCCATTGTTGCCAGTTTACCACAAGGCCTGGCCACCAACTGCCCTTTGGGAGCCAGGGCAGTTCCTGTTCCTTCCAATCAATATTCTTGACCTCTGAGTTAAGCCCTTATTTAGTTTTGATTCAAACTCCCTTCAAACAGGCACACATATAGCTCAAGGCTAGACAGTTGCATAGCACCTAAAGCAGTATTTATGTACCTAGCAGTTCCCCTAATAAAGGCCATGACGTGTCAGGAAGCACCATTGAAACCCTATTGCCCTGGAGATGAAGGATCCATTGTTGACTATCTGTTGACCACCCGAAGAGCCAACATGGGTGCAAGAGTTTTGCTACTTGGGGCAGTCTTTCACACAGTTAATATCTGTAATGTAACAGTGAACACAACCACACAGATTTATCTTTCAGAAGTGTCATTTTTTTCCCTCTCCTAGAGGATGGTTAGGAAAAAGCTCACGTCTGAATCTACAGAGAAATGGTGGAAACACTGTATTGCACTCTGAGCGTGAGCTGGAGGCCACAGCTCCCTAGGATTGTGGTACCCAAGTCTGCATGCATGGGTGCATGGGTGTGTGCGATGTGTGTGTGTGTGTGTGTGTTGGGGGCAGCAACAGTTCCATGGCAGAGAAAGAAACAGCAGAGGCTAAAGATTTCTTAACTATTTGTTAAGAAGAAAAATTTGGCAGAGGGACTGTTAGGAAGCAAATGGATGCCTTTCTCTGAGCAGAGTGAAGCAGATGTGGCCAGGGAACGTGGAAAGTTTCCAGGCCAATGTTGAGTCAAAAACACAAAAAAAGTTGTGTTCTTGGGTCTTAAAGAAGAGACATTGAGATTGCAACACTTAAGTGATGGCACGAAGTTTAATTTGCACTGAAGAATTCTATTTGCTTTAACCCTTGCTATACCTGGCAGTAATGCAGGGTTTTATAATGAGACATAATAACAATAACAACAATGGCAACTAAGATGCACTAAGCATTTACTGCATGCCAGACGTGGTTCTCTTTTCTAAGAGACATTTTATTTATCCAGAAGGCAGAGTGACAGAGAGAGACAGGAGAGGAAGGGAGAGGGAGAGAGAAAATCTTCCACCCATTGGTTCACTCCCCAAATGGCCACAATAGCCAAGGATGGGGGGATGGGTCAGGCCAAAACCAGGAGCCAGGGACTCCATCCAGGTCACGTGGGGGGCAAGGATCCAAGCGTTTGGGCTATTTCCTCTGCTTTCCCAGATGCATTAGCAGAGAGCTGGATCAGAAGCAGAGGAGCTGGTACTCGAACTGGCATTCCAACATGGGATGCCCGTCTCGCTGGCAGCAACCTAACCTGTTCCACCACAGTGCCAGCCCCCCAGGTCTGGCTCCAAATCCTCAACATGCATTAGCTCACTTAGTACTGCTAACAGCCCTCTAAGATACATGCTTCTAGTTCCCCCACTTCACAGATAAAGAAGCTGGGGATCACTGGGTCTGGGTGGTACGTTGCCAAAGTTTACACAGCAGTCGGGGTGGAGCCTGGGATTCAAACCACATAGGTTCATTCCAGAGTCTTCGGGGTCTACCTGCAAAACTGATTCACATGCAATTTTGTTACCACTTCCATTTTTGTAGATAAAACCGAGGGAGAGAATCATCTGTTTGATTGTTGTTATCCAACGCTGAAAAAAAACTTAACGCTTTATCCTACACAAACTTCCAAACTGCCTACCCTGGCATTAGCTAAACACAGGGTGGCCAACTGTCCCAGTTTGCCGAGGACTGATGGTTTCTGAGGACTTGGGATTTTAACACCGACTTTGGGAATACCCCAGGCAAACCACGATGGTGGTCATCCTAAAGAGACCACTGCTCCACGGGAACCGACGTACCCCCATGGCCTCTCAAGTTTACTTTGTTTTGGCAACAAAAGTTATCACCAAGGCAGTTTCTACATGTTGTCTCTGGCATCGGCTAGCACTGTAGTTTAAGTATAATGGCCTCATTCCCTCATTTGTTTTTCATTAAGCAGTGGCTTTCTTCCCAGGCATCCTGGGGTGATTTTGCTCTGTGGTTTCGGGGAAGGAGTGGGCAAGGGGACCCCCAGGCTCTTTAACCCACCGCAGGTCAGGGACTGCAGGCAGAGCTGGGTAGAAGGGGAGTTCCTGTGTGGAAGGCAGGGGCTGGGTGTGGGGGAAGGGCTGGGAAGCTTCTAGGATGCTGGGACTCTTTCTACCAGAAGGTGCGACCTCTGTGACCTTGGAGGAGGAACTCAATGGACAGCGTGGTTCTTGCTGGGCACTGGCGGAGGCCCTCATCCGGTGTGGATGTGTCATAAAGGCACAGATGCCAGCATGCACCACCCTGGATCCATCAGACGTGTGCTGGGTGAGCCCTTCTGTTCAGCGAGGCCTGGTGTACCAGCAGCACCTCTGATGTCACCCTGGTAAGTGGGCCATGGTCTGTGCCTCTCTCACTTCTTCACTGCATGGCCTCAGAGGCTCCTGTGCATGGTGCCTTTGGCTTTCTTAGTCTCGTGGCTTCCTGCCATCTGCTGATCTTTGCTTTCACTCAAGTGGCTTGGGAGACACGCACACGTTAAAGCCTGTGTCCCCTGTGTGATCATCCTGCTGTTTGCCCCATGCACCATCTCCTTTGATGCAGCCCTTAGATCGTCCCTGGGCGGCAGCAAAGCCCCCACTCACAGGCTGCTTCCATTTCTTCAGCCCAGGCGACAAAGAGCAGTGACAAGCACTGGAGGGCGCTTGTCACTGAAGCCTGCAGTCGTGCCCGCTAATGACCCGCAGGATCTGGGCTGAGGCCTTGCAGGCTGCAGACATAAGCTTGAATGGCTGCTCATTGCAAGTGGCATCGATAAAGTCACTGGGTCAGAAAGCGAGCGTGCAGGAGTCCAGCCTGGACCCGGGATGCGTGGGAACCCAGCACCTGCTTCAAAGTGCATGACAAACAGTCGAGGAATGAATAACCTGGGATTCAGAATCACTAGTGTTAAGATTCTATTTGCATAAAGAGGGCTCCTGGACCAGAACCAGAAATTCTGGTTGCTGTAGCAGACTAAATCATCGTGAGCGGTGAGCACTAAAATGGAACTCTGCATAATGTCCTGACATTTCCATATCTCCTCTGCATGAGAAATCAGTTCTGAAAACCCAAACAGCTTCTCAGGGAAAAAAAAAACAAGAAAAAGTATTATAAATAGGAAACTAAGTTTTATTTTCTCCCCAACTCTCCAGATGGAGTGGTACCACTTCAAAAGAGGTACAATTAAATCATTCAAAATCCCCACCTGAATCTACCATAAAACCCTAACAGTCCCATTCTTCCTGGGGGTGAACCACAGTCTGCTTGAAGGATGCTGCGTGTAGTTGGTTTGCCATTCTAAGCATAATCATATTTCTGAAGGCTGGTGTTTACTGTTCTGATCTATTTGTTTCCCTCCCGACCATCAGCTGGTTCCCCATTACAAAGATGAGCCTGGAAGGAAATTAGGCCCTTTCTAAGAACTAATAAAAGACCATCTCTTCTGCAAGTGGTGTTTATGTTATGTTTGTCATCATTTGGCTGGAAGACACGCTAGGAGACGGGAGGGAGATTATTACACGAGAATACATATTGTAGGGAGAAATAAAGATGTGCCCATCAATTCTGTGTTCTATCCCAGAAATTACAGATCCAAGATGCTCAGTGATGTTCATTTATTTGCTTTGGGGGAAAGAGAAAGGGAGAGAGAGGAAGAGAGGAAGGGAAGGAGAGAGAGAAGGAGGAAGGGAGGGAGGGAGACAGTTGGAAGGCAGCTTTGCTGTAAGAAGCCAGCGCTATTGTGTGAGGTCCTGGCATGGCACCGAAGACGATCACTGAAGAATTCGCAATTAACTCATGATTAAAACACAACTAAAAGACCCTGGCATGGCCTGGTCTGGCCTGGCTGGCGGACACCCCAATCTAAAAAAGGGGAGGGAGCGCTTTTTCTCTGTCCAGTTTTGCCTAAGGGACCAGGGGTGCCGTGGGACTGTTGGGAGGATGCTGCCGGGTGACACACCCCATGAGGCCTCACGGACAGCGCTTTGAGCTGTGACTTCTCAGCTCCCTCCTGATACAAAAGCAATACACATTCATGCGAAGCCAAACCGCACATTTAAGTTCTGTGTTCTCATCTTTTCCCTGGCTGGTGACACATAGCACGACGCTCTCCTGGGGTGCCGGGCAGCCACAGGTCCCAATCAACCAGATGGGTGGTCAGGAGGGGAACACCCGACACACTGCATCTTGCCCGAAGTTTTCTAATACAAGTATTCATTACATGACAAGGGAGGTGTCAGCACCTGATTGTAAAATAGGCTTTGTGTCAGATGATGTTGCTCAACTTCCGGCCGGTGTGTATTCTGAGTGAGGCAGGCCCAGCTAAGCAAGGATGATCAGGGGTTGGTCGGATTAGACTCTTCTTCAACCTGACAATGAGTTCATCATTTTGTGGGCTTATTCACCCCCTGCTTACTCTTGCCCATGCCAGTGCTCCCTGTCTGAAGAGCTCATTCTTGCCTCCTTCCTGGGAGAAGCCCTGTACGCCCTGCCTTTGGGATTTCATCCGCCCCATGTAGTCCCTGCTTCACCTCCCTGTCTGGGTCCGGGTGTGATGGTTTGTGTGATTGAAGACAGCTCCCAGGTCAGTGCTAACGGTCAACACCCCAGGGTCCCACATTGGCTTCTTTATGGGGATGTGTATTTCACTTCTGTGTTTCTGGATCCATCCAGAGCCGTGTGCAGATTTTCTGGTGGTACTCTGGGACTGTGCAAGGTCTCTGGATGCACTTGCGTGTGGAGCACGCTGGTTCATGGGGACTGGGGCATCGAGGTGAATTGTAACATCAAATATTCATCTCAAACCATCAGAACCAACCAAGGCCAGATCCCCAAATTCAGGGGCTACTTCCAGGGCTGGCACATCTCCTGTTTCCTCGGGGCTCCGGGCTCGTGCAAGGAGGACCTGTGTCAGTGACCTCCCGCTGACCTTTGCTGTATCTGATGAATTCAATTTTGTTGTTGTCTTTGCTTGTTTTAATCAGGTTAGGTTAATTACCAACAAAAACAAAATTGGAGTGATTTTAAGTGATGACCATGTAATTCTTTTTTTTTTTTTTTTTGAAAAAAGATTTATTTATTATTTGAAAGTCAGAGTTACACAGAGAGAGGAACCATTTGATGGTTCACTCTCCAGATGGCCACAACAGCCAGAGCTGTGCTGATCCGAAGCCAGGAGCCAGGAGCTTCTTCTAGGTCTCCCATGTGGGTGCAGGGGCCCAAGGACCTGGGCCATCTTCCACTGCCTTCCCAGGCCATAGCAGAGAGCTGGATTGGAAGTGGAGCAGCTGGGTCTTGAACTGGAGCCCATATGGAATGCCGGCATTTCAGGCCAGGGCATTAACCTGCTGCACCAGAGTGCTGGCCCCGACAGTATAATTCTTCCTCGTGTCACAGCCACCTTTTCATCAAAAGGAAGCACTTTATGGCTTCTCTTCGGCATATCCAAATCACCAGCATCCAAGGTCTTGTGCTCTGTGGCCTTTATTAAGTAGAATAATGGTTTGTTGAACACATGCACTACAATATCTTGACAGTGACTGATAAACCAGATTGCTACTAAATAACTAACAGTAGGTTAGCATACACAGTGTGGAAATACTGGACCAAAGGGTGCTCAGGCCCCACAGCATGAGATGTCATTAAGGGCCAGCCCGCCATAGCTCAATAGGCTAATCCTCCACCTGCGGTGCTGGCACACCAGGTTCTAGTCCCGGTCAGGGTGCCAGATTCTGTCCCAGTTGCTCCTCTTCCTGTCCAGCTCTCTGCTGTGGCCCGGTAGTGCAGTGGAGGATGGCCCAAGTGCTTGGGCCCTGCACCCACATGGGAGACCAGGAGAAGCACCTGGCTCCTGGTTTCAGATCAGCGCAGCACTGGCAGCAGCATGCCGGCCACAGCAGCCATTGAGGGGTGAACCAACGGAAAAGGAAGACCTTTCTCTCTGTCTCTCTCTCACTCTCACTGTCCACTCTGCCTGTCCAAAAAAAAAAAAAAAAAAAGAAGAAGTGGAGATGTCATTAAGCAACTCCAAACAGTGCATCACGTAAAACTTACGATTTGTTTATTTCTGGAACTTTCCTTGGTTTACCTCTCAGTTGTTCGAAAACATGTTTTTGCAGAATTGTTTATTTGGAGACAGATACAGATAAAGAGAGCGACAGACAGAAATTGCTCCCTTGCACTGGCTTGCTTCTCAAATGTTCATATTAACCAGGGCTGGGCTAGGTCGGAGCCAGGAGCCAGAAACTCAATCCAGGTTCTCCCCATGGATCGTAGGGACCCAACTACTTGAGCCATCACCTGTTGCCTCCCAGGGTGTGCATGAGCAGGAAGCTGGAACTGGGAGCATTCTAACGGGGCACATGGGCATCTTAACCACTCGGCTGCAATTGTTTTTTATATATGTGGAAACTGCTGCTTGTGTGCAGTTATTATCCCATGTAAATGCGTCTGCTGAGCCAGCTCCTCCTTGTGAATCACAGACAAATGCTCACTCACTAAGTAGAGGATCTCCACTTCACAATTGGCCTTGGGAATAAAAATCCAGAGTCCTCAGTAGTTTGGGGGTTTGGTTTTGTTTTCTCAATTAGCAAGTGCAATCAGTGGCATTCATGCATGGACAACAGTGCGTGTAGCACTCGCCGTTTGCAGTACCACAGGGAAGATGGGGAGGTACTTTTGTGACCAAACTAGATTTCCCTGTAGCTCTGGCTTCGATGGAAAACCGACATCTCTTAAAGTGAGATTTGGATGGGCTGCGTCCTTCTGTTTAAGTCATATCGAAGAAGCGACATTTGTAAAGATTCGGTTTCTCCGCTCCGCCCCAGGAAGAGCACTAAGGGATCGATTTCTGCCCTTCAGGGAATGAGCGCACTGATAGACTGAGAGAGACTCAGATGTTATCACTCAAATGGTGCAGGTTTGGGGAGCAAAAGTTGGAGCCGATTTCCGACTGTGATTTATGACATTTGGAAAATCTCAAAGCCTGTGTTTACTCTACGTGGACTAAAACATCTGGCTGAGAAACGGGACCGAGGCAAGAATTGTGCGTTTTGATACCTCCCCGGTAAACACCCACAGGTCTGGTACTGTGCAGTTTCCCAGCCAAGGCTGGACCAGCAGACACATCCGATGTTCTGCACGAACATCCCTGCCTCAGTCGCTCACTGAGGGTCAGCGGGGAGGGGATGGTGTCTGGTGCTCTAAGAAGCACCGAACAGCAAATGAAGGCATGGTGCCCCCTTGTGACTTCCGGCAGCTCACTGGGGACACAGGCGTAGGAGCTGGTTCAGCTCCCAGGGAGGAGGAGTTGGGCAGTCCTGCGCTGTTCACCAGCAGCACAGGGAGTATTCACTGGCTGGGTGGAGGCGCTGGGTGGTGGGTACACTCTCTAGCTAGTGAGCCAGCGCCTCCAGGGTCCAAGACACTCAGAACTCGCTTATTCACTAAAGACAGCACGCGGCAAGAATGGGGGAGACCTCGGTGCAACTGACACGGGAGCTTCACTGCCACACTGATGTAGGAATGCACAGGTGGGGGCCGGCTCCGTGGCTCACTTGGTTAATTCTCCACCTGCAGCCCCGGCATCCCATATGGGCGCCAGGTTCTAGTCCTGGTTGTTCCTCTTCCAGTCCAGCTCTCTTCTGTGGCCCGGGAGTGCAGTTGGAGGATGGTTCAAGTGCTTGGGCCCCTGCACCCGCATGGGAGACCAGGAGGAAGCACCTGGCTCCTGGCTTCGCATCAGCGCAGCGCCAGCTGTGGCGGCCATTTGGGGGGTGAACCAATGGAAGGAAGAGCTTTCTCTCTGTCTCTCTCTCTCTCTCTCGCTGTCTAACCCTGCCTGCCAAAAAAAAAAAAAAAAAAAGAATATACAGGTGGGGCTCCTGAAACACAGTCACTTTGAGAGTGGGATCAAGGGGAGGAGGGTCGCCCCCAAAACACACACATACATGCTTTGCAGGTCCTGGCATGCCTCTGCAGTGCTTACAAGTGTCCTCGGAGGGCTTCACCTCTGCACTCCAGAGCACTCCCCTTTCCCCATCACTGTTTCCAGGCTCCCCTGCCCTGGCCCTCCCCTGTGGCTTTAGTCTGACTGTGGCCTTGACCTCCCTTGTCAGTGTCACCACTCTGATGGTGAATGCTTGATCCACCTCTCTCATCCCACACGATCCCAAGGGCTCTCTGTCCACCTGTGTGAAGACCTTAAAAGAATTAAATCCTCAAGTCATGAGCCTAGTGTGTCAGTGACAGGGGAGCTACAACTATTCTCTTCTACACCTTTCACTTCAACATAGTCCCCAGCACCACACCTGCCACTCTTGTGCCTTCATTCAAACGCCCTAAAAGCCAAACTCACAACTGTCCCCTACTATCCATCCTGATGAAGCACACACAACTGCCGTCCCCAGGCCCTCTGTGGGCATTCTGTCCCCATCTGGCCTGCTCCCAGAACAACGGAGAGCCAGTGTCCCTCTCCCATTCCTGAATGTTCGAGGGTCCTGGTCTGGGGACGGCCAGGACACCCCAGGGCCCTACAAAACCCTGTCCCCACGTGGGAAGCCTGAATACAGAGTTTTGGGCAACTATGCGATCCTCCCAACTTTTCCTGCAGGCTCAGCTTCGGTCCAAGACAAATATGGAGTTTGGAGCTCAAACCCATTAAGGGGATTTATGCGTGACTAAAAATAGAGAAAAATTCATTACATTCATTTCTTGTAAGAAGCTGGTTTTACTTTGCCAAATGTGTCTCAGAAAGCGCATCTCTTTTTTCTTTCCTGTCAATAATTATATTTGCTGCCATTCTCATTATCCATTAGACAATCACAACCTAAGGGAATTCTCAGTAAAATGCCATCTTGGCCCAGGAGTGCCCAGGTACACCTTGCTCTCACAGATCGAGATGGTCTTCAGAGTGACTTCTCGGTAAAGCAACTCAGAAATGCCTGACATTTCTGGAAAGTTTTTTTCCTGTGCCTCTGACTTCAGAGAGGGGAGGAGAGAGTGGGGTGGGGTGGGGTGGGGGGGCAGTGAGGGCAGGGGCGTAGCTGGTGCCTGGGCCTGGCTGTGGCTCCAGGAAGCTGGAGGCCCTGCCTGCCCCAGGGAGGTCACAGCTAAGCAAGGCCCCAGGCTCTGGGCTCCTCTTCCCCTCCGCCTCCCCTCCTCGCCTGCTTTGCACCGTTATCAGCCCCAGACAGAAACCACGAGAGATGGGAATAGACGCCGCACGGAGACCATCACAGAAGCAGCAGGAAAGTGGTCTTTGCTTCATGCACGATTTACAGCGGCCGCGAGCAACACAGTAGCGTCTGTATTGCAAGGTCCTCTGGGTACAGCTCTAAGGACCGCATTTGCTGTTCTAGAAGTTTCTGTGTGGGGCTTGAAGCTTCCTTTTTTAGACTCACACATTGCTTATATCGGGCAGGAGTCAGCTGGGGCAGCTGGTGTCCCATCTACCCCCACATCTCCCCACTACCCTCAGATGTGCTGTGCAGGGGAACCCCACCCACCTGAGGCTCCCAGGTCCTCTGCCCCCAGGTGGGGTCAGATGTGGTGCCCCAGAGCATCCCCACACCCCGGAATCCCTTGGCAGAGTCACAGGATCCTCTACGAGGACCTGCCCGGAAGCAGTGGTGGAGTCTAGGACGGCACAGGGCGGCCTCCTGTTGTACACCTCACACCTTCACCACTTCCCCTCATGGGGTCCCTTTTGGCGATAACGAAAATGTTTTGGAAACAGAGGTGATGGTTGCACAATTTGACAATGTGCTGAATGCCACGGAGTTGCATGCATTGCAATGGTCATTCTTAAGTCACGTGAGTCTCACCTCAAAAACACAAAAATTAAGACACCTCAAGGTCGTCCCAGAGCCAGGCCCTCAACTCCTTCAGACAGGTGTCCCTGCCTGGGACCCCCACATTTGCCCTCACAAACAGCTCAAGAGCATAAATTTTTTTTTTGACAGGCAGAGTTAGACAGTGAGAGAGAGAGAGACAGAGAGAAAGGTCTTCCTTCTGTTGGTTCACTCCCCAATTGGCCGCTACGGCCAGCGCGATGCTTCCTCCTGGTCTCCCATGTGGGTGCAGGGCCCAAGCACTTGGGCCATCCTCCACTGCCCTCCTGGGCCACAGCAGAGAGCTGGACTGGAAGAGGAGCAACCAGGACAGAATCTGGCGCCCCAACTGGGACTAGAACCTGGAGTGCCGGCGCCACAGGTAGAGGATCAGCCTAGTGAGCCGCAGCGCCGGCCGTCAAGAGCATAAACTTTACATGGCCTGGCCATGGATGTAACTGACCTTTAAGAAGGTGCAGTCAGAGGCAAACAGTGAGATTTCTGTCCACCCTGCTGGCTTAAACAAGGGGTATGAGGAGTAGATGGGGGCACAGAAGGAGGTCTAGCTGTGCCTAGAGAGAGAGGCAGAGCTCCCATCCACCAGTTCTCTCTCTAAATGCCCAACAAAGCCCCCAGCTGGGGCCAGAGCCAGGAACCAGGTATTGAAATGGGGTCTCTGATGTGGGTGCAGGAACCCAATTGCTAGGGCCACCCAACTGCTGCCTCCCAGGGTCATCACGGCCAGGAAGCTGGAATCAGGAGTGGAGCTGGGATAGAACTATGGGCATCTTAACCTCCAGGCCAAACGCCTGTGCTTTGGGCATTGCATGCCCTGCATGACTGGGCATCTGCGGGTGCACATACAGCTCTCTCAGCCATACAGCTTGGTAACCTGCAGTCCAGCGGTCAGTGTTGGAGTTCTGTGTCCAGACCACCTGGAGAGGAGCCTGCTCCTCTCCACTTACCCCAGTCTCTGTGCACTTCATTCCCATCTCCTGTGATGGGATCGTAACACTGCTCACCTCCTGTGGCCATGGGAAGTGCTAGGTCACGAGAGAAGGCCAGCATGAAGCCAGAGATGGTTAACGTTAGGGGCTCAGAGAACAGGACCAGCAGCAGAATTACTACAGTGCTTGGAGTGTTGACTTGTATTTTCTACAATATTTCAAAGTGTGTCCCCTTTTAACCTCAGCATTTCCAGGGAACCTTCCCAACATGAATCAAACATTGGGGTTTTCTTGGGACAACAAGGATGTCTGGATTGGGCAAGTTGAGGTGCCCAGACCTAAGCGTAAGTTCCGGTTGAATTGGACCTTGCTCATTTGCTTCTATTTGCATGAATTACAGTTTACAAAACAGCTCCAGGATAATTTTCTCACTTGTTTTCACAACTGTCCCAGGAAGCAGATTTCATCCCCATCTTTAGAGATGAAAAGCTGGGTCTCAAAGAGGTTGGGTGAGTTGGCTAACACCACACGGCAAAGAGTTAGAACTGGAAGTCAAAACCAGGTGACTCCATAGGCCAGAGCTGTGGCCACCAAGCCAGGATCCTCCTCTGTCAAGTGCTGCCACGAGCCCAGCACTGCTGCCACTAATCAAAGAAAGGTCCATGTGTTTCGCCTGAAAGGGGAGCTCACAGTCTCCAAGGGGATGGCCGAAATCCTGCCGTGCGGCAGTCCAGCCCCGTGAGACAGGTGGCCCAGGAGCCATGACCTGGTTCCTGGGCAGAGTCGGGAGACCAGGCCCTGCCGCTGGGTGACCTGGGCAAGTGGCCAGGTTCTCTAAGCCTCAGCTCAGTTCTCTTATCTGTCAAGTGGAGGTCATCAGACTCTTGCTTCATAAGCTTAATCTAAGCATTAAATGAGAAGAATCCATGTGAAACATTTAGCACAGTGTTTGAAAGGGTTATCACCCACTCATGCGAGCTCTGTTCCCCATTGACTGTGTTTAGTAACAAGTCGGACATGAGTCGGCCTATGAGTTGTGTGCAGTGATTGTATCCTAAGGGGTGAGCTGCTTCCAGTGTAATGAATTTGGTCGTACCTTATTCTTATACACGCATGCTCCTAGGCACATATCAGACGTCTACAGAGCACTAGAAACACCACCATAATGGACGGCAGACGTCAAGTTTATACTTTCAAGAGTTGTGGGTTTTTTTGTTTTTTTTTTCCAAATCTCAGGCACAGAAAAAATTTTGGACTGGTGGCTCAGTGGGCGGGTTAAGCCACTGCCTGCAGTGCCGGTATCCCCCATGAGTGCCGATTCGAGTCCCAGCTGTCTGGCTTCAAATTCAGCTCCCTGCCAATGCACCTGGGAAAGCAGTGGAAGATGGCCCACGTGTGTGGGTCCCTGCCATCCACACGGGAGACACTGATGGAGTTCCAGGCTTCTGGCTTTGGCCTGGCCCAGTCCTGGCTGCCACAGTTATTTGGGGAGTGAACTAGCAAATGGAAGATCTTCCTCTCTCTTCCTATCTCTGTAACTCTGCCTGTCAAATAAATAAATAGATCTTTTTAAAAATAGAAATTTAGGAAAAATTTTAATCATAAAACCATTTTAAGTCTACTATTTCATTTAAATATCGTGTGTACCTATACCCATACATGTACATATGTGCATGGCTATATGTATGGCACATATATGTTTTTGATATGTATAGAATGCATGCATGTTTATGAATGCTTACGTATGCATATAAAATACTACAGCTGACCCTGATACATATGTAAATATACATGAGTACATACATGTAATACACACATATATGTGACATTTGAATAAAACAGTAGATAGAAAAATGCATGATTTAAGAACTATCTGTATAGAAGGTAAAATAAAACATTTATTTTTAAGGAAAAATATTGAGGAATGTTTAAGAAACAATAATGTCTCCCTCACATCTTTTTTTTTCTTTATCCATACGTTTTCTGGGGGGAAAAAGGAAATAAAACGATTTTCCAAAGAGAGTCCTCAAACAAACACTGAAAGTAACCGCCTTTATATGCGATGGAAGTTGGGTCAGCCACCATATTTAATAAAATTGATTAATGACCAAGCGCGAACAACATAGGAAAGTGAGTAATCAGGTGGAATTTACGTTATCCTGGACCTGGAATAAAAGTCTATGAGATGGAAAAAAAGAAAAAAGGCCTTTGGGAGCTTGGCCAAGTTCTTAATCAGGAGGCTGAGCTGAGCTCTCAGGAAGCAGCGTCCACTCTCCCAGACAGAGCCTATTAAAAATTAACAAAATAGTTTGCGATCACTATTTTCAGCGTCATGAATTGGCAAGTGGCAAATACCTCGCCAAACAGACGACTGCCTTTGATGCCTAATAGCCAATTTAAAGGAAATGGACCACAACAGGCTTTCCATCTCAGAAGCGGCCGTCAGCGCTGAGACGGGGGGCGTGGGCCACATCTAAATGTCGGGATCAGCAGTGCCCCAGGGAGCAGGCGTAAGAAGCCTGCGTCTAATTTCCCATCAGGGCTGAGCACTTGCTAGGGAGCTGGGGGCTGGTCTGCCTCCCAGTGGTCTCAGGACAGGGGCCCCAAGCAGCGACACGGTGCGATAGTTTAGATGTGATTTAAGTGCTTAGCTATTTGAGGGGCTTTTTTTAGACCACTGTGTTAACCATGATTTTATTTTCTGTACTTCCTGGTATTTGACATCTTGGGACGGTGGTGACCCTGGAGAGACTGCCCTGTCCAGGGATGCCAATTCGAGGAGATAGCAAATGTCTGGCCTGCCACGTGCCTCTCGTCTGTACCCCCATCAGCTTCCTTCACCATACTCTCACACTCTGGGCCAGGCTGCACCTGCCCCAGTCTCCCCAGGTCCAAGTACCAGACAGGTAGAGACAGCCCCTACACCCCGGATCCTGCTGCAATGACCAAAACCTGCCAACCCCATGCCTGCCTGCCTTGCCTCACCCATTCCTTCCACAGTAAGGTCCCTTGTCTGTGTTTTCCATTCACTGTTTACCTCCTGATGGCCCCCACATGGTCTGGCCTTCCCCTGTAACAGTCACTTCAGTGGCTGACAGCTCCTGCGCTTTTGGCCTCGCCTTATCTGAATGACAATAAAAGCATCATATAGAAACAGCCATATGAAAATGTCCTGGCTAATGGAGAAGCCCCATCAAAATGTCATGTACCTGGGTAGGTGTTCAGTCGCCACCAGGGACACCCACATCCCATATCAGAGGGCCTGAGTTTGAGTCTTAGCTCTGATCTCAATCCAATTTCCTACAAATAGGCACCCTGGGAGGCAGCAGATGATAGCTCAAGCACTAGGGGTCCTTGCCACCCACCTGGGAGACCTGGATTGAGTTCTAGGCTCCTGGCTTTGGCCTGGCCTAGCCCCGGCTGTTGTGGTCATTTGGGGAGTGAACTAGTGGAGGGGAGATCTCTTTCTCCCTCTCTCTTTCTCTCTCTCTGCCTTTCAAATAAATGAAAACAAAAAAAAATTTTTTTAAAATGCTGCATACTCGGGAAAGACAAGGCTCAGAAGGTGACTTTGGGCTCCATGGTACAGGGCCTCCGTGCGTAAGTGACTTCACAGTCCGTGGAGAGCTTCTGCAGGCTCCTGGGCAAATGGGAAACGACTTCAGGTGTACTTGAACGAAGTGGATCAGATGCTAGACTGTAGGATGCAGCGAGGAGGCAGGGAGACCAGTGGGGAGGCAACAGGGCCAGGGCCAGGCCATGGTGGAGAGAATTAAAGGGACACTGTAGACCAGAAAGGAGAAGATGTGCCAACTAATGGAACGTGGTGAGCTGTGGAGGCTGAGCCATCATGGCCCAGAGCTCCCTGAAAGACAGAGGGAACCAGGGCAGCAAAAAGCCCATTGGTGCAATGAGAGGGAGTAGGGGTAAGGGGCCTCTCCATTTCCTCTTTTCAAGCCTGAGTGATAGGTACCAACAGGTGCATCCTCGTTCAGCAAGCACGGGCTTGGCTCCCAAGGCCTTGTCCTGGGTGCCAAGGTAAGAAACAGACAAAATTGCCCATCTGCACCCAGCTTAAGCTCCAGTAGGGAAAATGCTGACGGATGCATTGCTTTTTTCTTCAGAGAGCATTAGGATTAGGACTTAAAAGCAAAACACTATCATACACACACCCTTCTCCAGTGACTTGCGTTCTGTTTCAGCCATCCAAACATGTCAGCACCTGCCACATCAACCTCACTCACCCTGACATGAGGTGGTCATCAGAGCTGTTAATGGACAGGCCAGAGTTGGTCATACCCAACTTAGAAATCCTTATTTGTTTGTTTATTTATTTTTCCCTCCAGGTTACCAAGTACCCATGAAAAGAGCCGAGGGGGGGTCCACGTGAATTCTGGAGCAGCGTGAGTGCGTGCGTGAGAACAGGGACTTCTCAGCAGTGACCTGCTCCTGCACTGAGGCCAAGAAGCACCCCCTTCCTATATCTGTAGCACACGGTGGGCTTTATCTTCCTCCTGCCTACAGAAAAACTGCTTCACTTCTTGTTGCTTCTCTGATCCAAAGCCTGGGAGCCACAGGTCAACAGCAAACCCTCTGCTTAGGAATCAGGAGAAATGCTCAATGGGCAAACCAAACACACCCACGACAGGAGGAGGGCATTGCCTACCGTCCGCCTGGGATCTACCCTGTGAGCTTGGGGGCTGGCTCTTCTGCCCTAGTTGTGAATATTTTTCTCATTGGCCCAAGTCATAAATGGTTCCTCTATATTGTCTCATTAAGGATGAATTTGAAGAGATTAGACATGGAAAAAAAAGAACCGAGCGGAAGGTAAAGGTTTTCATGACTTAATAATGTCAATTTTATCATCCCTTAGCATAACTTCTCTCTGCCAATTTTATCATCACTTACAATAACTTCCATTAGGGTAATAAGACATTAAGTATATGTTGATTGCAAATAATCTGGTTATACTCACTAATTATATGGAGGCTGATTTTTCCCCCTCTTTAAAATGTAATTCTAAAACATCTCTACTTCCTAAAAAACAAGACATACCCAAGTCAAGCGACACATACGCTGCAGAGACAGAAAATGCAATTTCTGTGTATTTGGCAAGTTCCTGATTACAAGATGAAAATCAATGGAGAATTTTCCTTCAGAAATAAAGAATGCAAATGGCTCACTCTAGCTGATTTGCTCCCACCTTCTCTCTCGGGGTCAAATTAATATGTTTGCTACTGATAAGGCCTGCCGCGTAGCCAAAGATGTTGTGCTCAAACACTGTCTCAGAGAGAGAGAGAGAGAGCATCTCCCTGGACCACACAGTCTTTATAGACACCAAGAGCAAATCGCCAGTCTCTTGGTTTCGAGTCTTCCACAGCTGTTTGGTGCTGGTTTAAGTGAGAGATGCAAAGCTTCCTGCTGTCACTTGATTTTGCAAAGCCACCCATTCTCACCCCAGCGTTCAAGTGACTGCCATCACTCAGCGGGAACAGCGACACCACCACCACAGGTAGCAAGGTGCCACCTGACCCCTGGCTTAAATGCACTGGATTCAAATGATTTGTTTCCAATCGGATAAAACATCCCGTGGCTGTTTTCAAGTTTGTAAGACTATAAGTGCTCTGCGTTATCCAAGCCAGAGCTGGATTTTCAGAGATGGCCTCTCTGGTATTTCTGGAACTGGAAATGGTTTCCTTTCAGCCACAGGCATTTTCTAATCTATTTTTCAGTAGTATGTTCAGATCTTTTTGGCTTAGAAGGAATAAAAAAGCCCTCAGAGTTCAATTTTAAAAAATTATAATGATAGTCTGGGCTGTGTTGTGTTTTCAACTACAGTAGGCTACCCACAGCTTTGCTTCTTGTGGTTTCTGTCCCCCAGTGTCAACTGTGGTTCAAAACATCCAATGGAAAATTCCAGAAATAAACAAATTCATAAGTTTTAAGCTGTGCACTCTTCGGAGTAGTGTGAAGAAATGTGGCATGACCCTACTGCATCCCACTCCGTCCTGGCCTGGATGGGCCACCTCTTGGTCTAGCATAGCCATACACTGTTCACTATGTGCCCATTAGGCCCTTAGTGGCTGCCCTGGGTATCGGACCCACAGTTGCAGTAGCACCAGTGCTGGTAGTGAAGTAGCCCTTGTTTTATAAATAGGGAAAAACTGGAGCCGGCACTGTGGTGTAGTGGATAAAGCCGCCACCTTCAGTGTCAGCGTCCCATGTGGGCACTGGTTCAAGTCCCGGCTGTTCTACTTCCAATCCAGCTCTCTACTACGGCCTGGGAAAGCAGAAGATGGCCCAAGTCCTTGGGCACCTACACCCATGTGGGAGACCTGGAAGAAGCTCCTGGCTCCTGGCTGCAGATCAGCCCAGCACCAGTTGCTGTGGCCAATTGGAGAGTGAACCAGCAGATGGAAGACCTCTCTCTCTCTCTCTCTCTCTCTCCTTCTCTCTTTTTCTTTTTCTCTCTCTGCCTCTCATTTACTCTCTGTGTAACTCTGATTTTCAAATAAATAAATAAATCTTAAAAATAAATAAATAAATAAATAAATACTAGGGAAAAACTTGATATGTATATGGGGTCAGTAGTGTCCAGTCTTAGGCATCCACCCAGGGGTAGGAACATGTCCCCTTCAGCAAAGTTGGGACTCCTGCATTTAAAAACACTTTCATATTATTTTCTCTCTCTTTACAAAATCCTGAGCATTAGGAGAACATTTGTTACCCTTTTTACTTTTTTTTTAGATTTTATTTTATTTATTTGAAAGGCAGAGTCAGAGAGAGAATTTTCCACCTGCTGGTTTACTCTCCAAAGAGCAGCAACACTAGGGCTGAGCCAGGCCAAAGCCAGAAGCTTCATCCGGGTCTCCCAGTAGGTGCAGGAGCCCAACTTGGGCCATCTTCCATTGTTTTCCCAGGTGCATTAGCAGGGAGCTGGATCAGAAGTGGAGCAGCCAGGATTCAAACCCACTAAGCCACAAGATTGGCCCCGACCCTTTATACATTTAAGCAAGTATTTGTCCATATTACAGGTAAAGAATTGAGGCTTAGGAAGGCCACATGACTTGTTCAAGGCAACAGATCAAGTGAATGTCAGGATGAAGATGAGAAGGACCCAGTGCACAGCTTGTCAACCACAGGACATGAAATGTCTAGGACAGGAAATGCAAACTTCTCTGTTCACTGTTAAGTAAATCATAGCATACCTTGGCTATCATTTCCCCCGACATGAGGATGTGACTTTTGGTGCTAGCCTGGGCCAGGTTAGGCCCATGTAGAGAGCCTGCCTGTCTCCTTGCCTGGTGTTGTTCAACTTTGCATGAGTATTGTCTGTTGAGCCAGAGAGGTGTCCAAGACAGTCAACACAGCCTGCCCTATGGGTGGCAAGTGGGTACACTTGAAGTGGCTGCTGGGGCACTAGCTGTGCTACCCCCCACTTCTGAGGGCCTTGAGAGCCCTCTGCTCACTGCCTGTCCCTGCAAGCACCTCTCAATCAGCTCCATTACTCTGGGTTCCTTCCTAAACGTACTGAAAGGTGGGCCTAAGTTCTGTCTTCCTGTAGGTTCCCAAAGACCAAGGAGAGGGACACAACTGCTCGCGACACCTGCATCCCACATCTGAGCACCAGTTCAAGTCCTGACTACTTCACTTATGACCTAGATTCCTGCTAATGTGCCTGGGAAGGCAGTGCATGGTGGCCAAGTACCTGACTCCTGGCTTCAGCTTGCGATGCCAAAGCAACAGAGGATGGCCCACATCCTCTGGCCCCTACACCCATGAAGGAGACTTGGATGAAGCTCCTGGCTCCGGCTTCAGCCTGCCCCAGCCCTGTTTCTAATTCACCCTAGGTTATAAGCCTGTCTTTCTGATTGCCAACGGTGACCCCCAGGATGTATTAATTCCCACTGATGATGCTGCTACACCTGATCATTTTTATCTGGGGAAGAAAAGCGAAGGAAGTTTAGATTAGGAAGGTCCAGAAACCCCTCAACACAAAAGTGTGTTTTTATTCCAGTCTCTCCCATCTGGACAGACGCTTCACAACAGGAACTGCCCACCAAAAATTCCCAGACAATTCCAGAGCCCAGGGAAGCAAGTTTTGTGTCCCCAGCCTGCATTCTCAGCTACTCTCTGCATTCACATTCTGCTCTTGACACTGTAAGGTGCATGTTTAAACCACAAAAAAAAAAAAAAATGATCACTTGGCTTCCCTAAGTGTGAAATCACCAAGGCTTCCCCCACCACAGGATTTCTCATTGAGAGTTGAAAGGTCATGACAATGACCCCATTGTCACTGCATCCAATTAACTGAACAACCTTTGCAAGGTGCCATGGTGGAGGACGATCCCAACACACAGCCCAGCCCTTCAGTCTCAGTGCTGACAGTCCTTAGATGAATGACAACACACTTCTAATTATCCCAAATTCTTCTACAATTAAGCCCAAATGCTCAATTTTCCACGTGTTTCCTCTTAATTAAAAATGAAATGAAAGAGGAAAAGAAACCATCAAAATTATATAAATAAAAGCAGATGGGATGCAGTATTGGATGTTCTCTTGGATACTAACATTCCCTGTAACAGAATTCATTGGCTAATTTGGTTGATAAAAGCAATGTTAAAATTAAAGAAGAATGAACACACACGGGTAAATATTTGCAGCTTCCTTCATGTGCTACCATGATAAAGGTAATTTGGCTTAAAAGCAGTCATCATCTCTCTTCATAACTGATAAAGCATTACTAATTGTGTGTGTTAATATCACACAATATGGGATTGAATAAAGATTTTATCTTAATAACATCTCCATTAAATTAAAGACAATGTTGTAAGACAGGAAAGATAAGTCTGTTTATTCCGAACTAAAACATCAAATGAACAACTGTGGGGAGATGACTTGGAAACTAACACGTTCCATGCTATTCTAACTGGTGACATTACATTTGTAGTCAGTGTTGTAAGCAATGCTTCATTTGTGGGATGATCTTGCTAATATTTCATTGAGAAAAGTGATATTTGAATTACGATGCAAACAATACTGCTCCTTCCCTTTCTGTATCTGACGGGATTTTTTTTTTTATAAACGTGATGCAGGGTAGGAAATAATCTGACTCTATTGCCATAAAATAACTGCCCTTTGTTACTGTCCTTGGGCCTCTGTTAGCCAGACACCAGATCACAGGCAGCCAGGGATAGCCCAGGAGGGACCTTGTCCTCTGCTCGTGAGAGTGAATAATAATGGCTTAACTGTGGCAAAGACGGTGCCAGGGCTGTCCGCCAGACCCCAGCCATCTGTGGGTGTGGCTGTCCTTTGCAGAGCTGCCCTCCTGCTGCTATGTTCTCTTTGCTGTGCCCTTGCCAGGCGGGTAGGGCAGGATTCACTCTGGAGCACCAGCCAGTAGGAGGCCCCAGGCTGGAGAATGCAAAGCCCAGCTCTGATGGAGAAGGGGAGATCGCGATCCGAGGCCCAGCTCCCTTGCCCACGTGGGCCTGGGCAGTTTCGCTCTGATTAACACATCATTGCCGTGGCACCATCTGCCCTGGAGGACCAGAAGACATTTGGAATCTGAGTTGTGCATCGCCATGTGGACAGGCTCCCACGTCATTGCCCTGTCTTTGGGAGAAAACATGCCCAGGGCACCACACACACACATGCAAGGGCCTCAGAAGACAGGGCTCTCTGCTGTGGACTTTGGCATTCGCATCAGGTGCACGTGTCTGATAAGAGGCAGCAGTAAGTGTGAACAGCCAGCGTTGATAGCGAGTACTGGCTGAGAATGAAAGCAGTTCGGGAATGACGATAAACCTCCCCCAAAATATGCTGCTCCAAAAGTCAGCCTGCAGGAGCGGATGCCAGCCCTATTTTTATACCAACCCGACTGAATTCTTAATGCCCGACATAAAAGAAAATCGCGGCTTAACATACAGCGAGAGATGTAATAAATAATGAACTGTACTAACAATTTAGCATCCAAAGGAGACAGATGGACAACTTCTCTCCTGAGATGGCTGCTTCCAGAATTAGACAAAGGGCTCCCGGACATGTTCAGGGTGCAGAGTTCAAGCCTCCCTATCAGTGAGGTAGGCATGGGTTTCGGTATAAAAGCAAGAATTTCATGTCTCCCTTCTAGGAAGCAGAGAGATGACAGCATGCATCTGTCTCACCCAGGACACGACAAGCCGGAGCTCAGGCTCTTCCAGCGTGTCCAATTCCATCTAGCCAGGGAAGGGCTGCAGGCGCTGTCTCCTGCAGAAGTGCTACGATGCCATCATCTGTCCAGGGAAAGAAAGGAAAACCCTTCCACGTGCTAAAAAGCTATCAGAAAACAGGAGCATGGAGAAGAAAGGAATTGTTTCCCTGAGCAAAGCAGGACCTGCCATTGGCACACAATGGGCTAAAAGGTGAGCACCTGCACCTCAGAGCCACCTGCCTCCCAGCTCCAGGTCCTGGGCCCAGAGCTGCAACTGGGGCGGCCTGGTGCCAATCCAAGAGCAGCGTGCGAGTGGTCGTGCCGCCCTGCCCAGCTCAGCTCCGTACCATGTAGCATGGCACAGCCACCTCGTTCTCTTTCTAGGAAAGAGGCCCATTCACAGATGAACACAGAGAGGCACAGAGAATCTTGGAAAGCCTCATATCCCATAAAATCCTAGCCCCTTTGGCTGCCTGGAGTCCCCTCTTGGACTAACTACCTCCTTTGCTTAGGTTATCGGATTGTGATTTGTTTTGAGAGAAAGCTCTGTGCCCCTGTACTTTTCTCCACGGTCAGGAGACTCCCTATCAGGGCTCCAGCCCCCCCTGCCTGGCTACCAACCACAAGGGGATTCTGCTTTAGACTTTGGCTTCCTACCTGTTTCAAGTGACCTCTGCTGGTGTCATCATCACCATGTTAACGTGGCTTTCACGTGAGAATGGCTTAGAGATTCCTTCAAGAGCAAAATTGGCGTAACATACTGAGGAGGGTTCGGGGGCCATGCTGAGCACACCTGCTGGTTGGCTTTCCCCAGGGGACCTGAGCTAATAGGTGGCTGAAATGTCACTACAGTTACAGGCTGCCACATCAAGTAGCCCAATTCCTCCAAACCCCAGCCGATTCTCACAGGAAGCACCCGTTTTGTTTTGTTTTGTTTTGACAGGCAGAGTGGATAGTGAGAGAGAGAGAGAGAGAGAGAGAGAGAGAAAGGTCTTCCTTTACCATTGGTTCACCTTCCAATGGCTGCTGCGGCCGGCGCACTGTGGCCGGCGCACCACGCTGATCTGAAGCCAGGAGCCAGGTGCGTCTCTTGGTCTCCCATGCGGGTGCAGGGCCCAAGCACTTGGGCCATTCTCCATTGCCTTCCCGGGCCACAGCAGAGAGCTGGACAGGAAGAGGAGCAACCGGGATAGAATCTGGCACCTGACCAGGACTAGAACCCGGGGTGCCGACGCCGCAAGTGGAGGATTAGCCTAGTGAGCTGCGGCACTGGCCAGGAAGCATCCGTTATAATACAACAAATGCATGTCGCCTTCTCTGGGGAACATTGCCAACAATGGTAGGATCCCCTTCCACCCAAATGCCCCAGATGAAGTTTTCAGCCCCAACCCTTGAACACACGTGAATGGCAGCACAGACAGTGAAGGGCAAACTCAAGTTCAAAATGTCAAAAAAAAAAAAAAATAGGAGTTGCAGAATCAGATGAACTGACCTGTAAATGGCAAGAACGGTTAGGAAATGATGAAATCAATGGCATTTTTTTTCTTCCAAAACCAAGAGGAACAACAACACACGCAAGATGTTAGCAATCTGAATTGTAGGTGTGTCAGTGATTCAAGTCAGGCTGGGGAAGAGCGTGGATGGGGAGAGACCCCACTGTGGGAGCTCTGATTCCCCTCGGTCTTCTCACCTCCCACGTGATGGAATACGCACAAGTCAGAGAACAATAACTGGTCACATGGCTGACAGAGAGCTTTTCTTTTCAAAAATACCTTGTTGCTTAAGATTTTAAACTCAGAAAATTTAGAGGGATCAATCAATCCTATTTGTCCTTTTTCTGGAGTCACAAAATGATCCCATTATTCTATATAGGCTTTAGAAGAAGCTTTCAAAAAGTTCATGGAAATGCCTATTATGACAAAACTATTTTTCCATAAACTTTTGGAAGGGCACTCCCATCTCTCTCTAGAAAACACATTATAGTTTATTTCTTGCTGAGGTTTCTCAGGGTAGGTTGTAGGTATGATGCCCCCTGGATAAGATTCGTTCAGAAGACATTTACACTCATTTCCTGTTACTGTATAACATACTGCCACAAAGCCAGCAGCTCAAAGCAATGCCTATTTACTATCCCATAGTTCCTGAGGGTCGGGAGTCTGGCCATAGCTCTGCTGAATTCTCTGCATAGGGTTGCATGAGGCTTTCCTCAAGGCGTGGTCTCCTCTGAGGCTGGTCTGGCGAACAATCTGCCTTTCTGGGCTGCGTGCAGTCCCTGATGGCTGTGGGACTGAGGGCTTTGGTTTCCTGTGGGCTATCTGCTGAAGGCTCCCTTCACTTCCTGGGGTCACCCTCAGTCCCTCCCAGCACCAGCAGCTTGCACCATGGCGGCTTGCCTCTTCAAAGCCAGCAAGAGAATGAGAGACTTCAGACACATGGGGCCGAAATCTTGTAAAAGACACTCCTGCTATGATGTACATGGGACCACAGCCTTGGGTCATTTTTGCCATATTGCATTGGGTAGTAGAAAGTCCTAGGTGCTGCCTACCCTCAAGGAAAGAGCCTTATACAAAGCAAGAACAGCAGGAGGTGGGGATGGCTGGGAACTCCTTAGGAGTCACCCACATAAAATGACCAAGCCCAGGCGGTGATACGGATGCAGTGTTCAGTACTTCAGTTCTTGATGTCAGCTTGTCCCAGCTTGGTTTGTATTAACTCTAAATTGTTTGGGAAGGCAGGTGGTGCCTATCAGGTTTCTCATCTGTTAAATCTCCCCATTTTCCCATTGTAATTTTGAAGTCACAGCCTGTTCTTCAAAAGGATGATTCTCTGCCTGAATCAACTATTACCATGATGGTTGCAAAATGGTCATTTTTGAACCCCTCATTCTTTTTTTTTTAGCTTCAGCATTGCAAGCTGGTATTCTGCTGTGACACAGCTTTCCTTCCTCCCAGGTGTCTGTGGGGCTTTCATTGTTTGCTGGGCGGTCAGGCTGAGCTGCAAGCTGGATGCAACGTGAGCCTGGCCAGTGTTCAAAGGGCTCCCATGGGAAGAAACCAGTGCAGGATTCAAGGTCTCTGGGAAGAGTCACCCTGCACATGGGGCTCCCATGGTGCAGTGTCACTTACAGCAAGAGACAGAGGGTGTGCCCACAAGGCCCAGCTTCTCACCTTGCACTGACCCCATGGCCAGCCGACCTACTCATGGGACTTGGGCAGAGTGACTGCGTCATGCACCTCACTTCGTGCTGCAGGGCAGTGACCTGCACCCTAAATGCTCTCCCAGGGGGTCTGAAATACAGGAGGCTGGGAGTGCACCTGTGAGCCCCTGACACACGCACTTGTGCAGAGCAGAGGAGTATGCATGAGTCTGAAACGGCACGGGCCATCCCCTTAGAGAAGATAAGCCCAAACCCGGCATGAGGCTCTTTATCTCCCAATAAAGAAATGTTCCAGGCCCAGGGTCTATTCTGCAGTGAATAAGATGGACAGACCACAAACCACTGCCTTTTCCAATAGTCTGTGTGGACTTACACGGGCAAGGACCCATGGACTGTTATTATTTTAATGGGTTAAGATACATGCTATCACTATCATCATTTATTTTGATGCTCAGACTATCCCAGATTTGGTCAATGGAAACCTTTTCAAGCTGGCTCCTGCCTCCTGAATCCTTTTTAACATGGTCCCCTCTTTGTTTGAAAGCTTCCTTAAAATTGGTGGCATTATACGGTCATCCAGGTCCATCTTGACCTTCCTGCCCGGTCCTGGGATCAGACATTTCTCCAAAGAGCCTTGGTTCCTTGCACTGCAGAATGGCATTTCAAGTCAGAGATCAGTGTGGACGAGAGGGTTTCAAACAAAGATGTGGGTAACTGGGGCAAGTGTTTGGCCTAGTAGGTAAGATTCTGACTACGATACCCACACCCCACATCCGAGGGCCTGGGTTCAATTTCCAGTTCTGGCTCCTGACTCCAGCCTCCTACCAATGCAAAACCTTGGGAAGCAGCAGGGTTTTGCCACCCCCATGGGAGACTTGGTTTCAGTTTTTATCCCTGTTTTGGCCTGGCCTCGATCTGGCCATCGTGGGCACTTGGCGGGTGAACCTGCAGTTGGCAGCACTCCATCTATCTCTATCTACCTGTCTCTCTCTCTCTCTCAAATAAGCTAATTAATTAACTAAAAAAAGAAAACATAGACATGAGTAATAGACAGGAGAGGCCACTGCAGTGGTGATGGTGGGCACCTTGGGTATGAGCGGGGCTGTAGGTACCTGCGAGGTTAAGAGTTAAAGTGTGGACAATATTTTTCTTAAATGCCCTGATCTGTTTAGAGTTACACTAAATCTCTCATACTTCTGCTGTGAGTATCTGGTTGACCGATTAGTCCATTCACTCACTATACTGCTCAATAATGGAGCCAAAGTTAGTTTATTGATACATTTTCATGGACTATTGCAATAGTACAATAAAGTGTATGAGCTGCTTGGAGGTCACCCAGCCCACTCCTTCGCTTCACTAATGAGAGTTCTTGGACCTCAGTGAGGTCCAAGAGGGAACCTTGAGGGAAATGCCATCTCCAGGTCACACACTTGGCAAACGGCAGAGCCAGGTCTGGATGCGGGTGCCAGCCCTGCTGGCTTGCGCCTGCACCTCTCATCAGTTCAACTTGGTACAAGGTGCCAAAAAGAATCCATTCGTTTTCACAGAAAAAAAAATCTTCCAAGACCTCCCTGTGATGCGCCCAGTGTGGCACAGTGATAGCAAGCAGTATTACTCCTCACTCATTCAAAAATAAATGACATTTTCTTTTTTTTTTTTTTTTTTTTTATTATTATTGCAGGCAGAGTGGACAGTGAGAGAGAGACAGACAGAGAGAAAGGTCTTCCTTTGCCGTTGGTTCACCCTCCAATGGCCGCCGCGGTCGGCGCGCTGCGGCCGGCGCACCGCGCTCGTCCGATGGCAGGAGCCAGGAGCCAGGTGCTTTTCCTGGTCTCCCCATGGGGTGCAGGGCCCAAGCACCTGGGCCATCCTCCACTGCACTCCCGGGCCACAGCAGAGGGCTGGCCTGGAAGAGGGGCAACCGGGACAGAAACCGGTGCCCCGACCGGGACTAGAACCCGGTGTGCCGGCGCCGCAAGGCGGAGGATTAGCCTGTTGAGCCACGGCGCCGGCCCATAAATGACATTTTCTAAAAAGCCAGTTTGAGTGTTGCTGTGCATTGCTGAGGCCTTAACCTATGCCCAATCTCTTGCACACGCCCTCTCTAGTTACCATAACCAACTTGTACAGAAAAATCTGGGACCAAAGAGGTAAGCAGGCTGGTCTGAAGGCTGACCACAGTGTGGAAGCGAGGGAGCTGGCAGCTACACCCTGATCCAGGGACTCCGAGCAGGGACCGCCTCCAGGCCAGGATGCAAAGGGCATGAACAAGCTGAAAGGCTGAGTTGAGGGGCCGGGCACTCATTCATCTACTGCCCATACCTGGATTGGCCCAGATCTCCCCGCAATCCCTCCCCCTGCTCCCTCTCCATGCACCAGCCCCCGGGGAAGGCTCTTCAGGCAGAGCCTGGGTTCCCCACTGCCCACAGGTTTCCTGACTTCCTAAAAGGACTCAGTTCCAGTCCTTGAGGTTTTAAATCCCAGAACATTTTCCAGCAGGGCCAGCCCATAAATGTGCTTAGCTTGGCTGGAGGCAGACACGAGCCACCCTGAGTTTTCCCCTTGCGTTTGGAATTTGCCCAGGAGCACCTTCTAAGGGTGTGCAGGTGCACAGATGTGACCCTTGAGCTATGGGTGGCTCCTCCTGGTGTCTTCCCTGGGAGACATTTATGGGGCTGTACCTAGGGACGGAAACAGGAAGTACTTCTCCTAAGGACTTGGGATGTTTGGTTTCTACTGAGGGACCAACATTCAAATAAGAACGTTTTAGTGACCCCAAATAGAACTGACACTGGGCTTTTCCAGCAGCAATTAAGTGGTTACAGAATTTGGGGCTGGTGCTGTGGTGTAGTGGGCTAAGCCTCCACCTGCAGTGGAGTACCATATAGGTACTGGTTCATGTCCTGGCTGCTCCTCTTCCAATCCAGCCCTCTGCTATGGCCTGGGAAAGAGTAAAAGATGGCCCAAGTGCTTGGACCCCTACACCCACATGGGAGACCCGGAGGAAGCTCCTGGCTCCTGGCTTTGGGTTGGCTCAGCTCTGGCTATTGCAGCCACTTGGGGAGTGAACCAGTGGATGAAAAACCTTTCTCTCTGTCTCTCCCTCTCTCTGTCTGTAACTCCACCTCTCAAATAAATAAATAAATAAAATATTAAACAAAAAAGAAGCTACAGAATTAGACATGGTTTCAATACCTTTTCTACCCTTTAGCAGCCATAGGACCTTGGGCATGGTATATAACTTGATATGGGGCTAAATATTTGCCACACCCTCCAGGGACTGGTCTGTCCTGGAGCTAATTGTATCAGTGAACTTGACACTACTGTAACAAAATTCCTGAGGCAGGCTGCTTATGCAGAAAAGAGGGTAACTTAGAGCTGGGTGTCATAGGTTCGGGAGCGTGGTGTCGGCCACAGCTCAGCTCTGGTGGGACCCTCTCGGCTGCATCCCTTCACAGCAGATGGCAAATGATCACATCTGGGTACAGGAAGCCAGAGGGCTGGATGGGGCCAGGCTCAGGGTTCATAACACCCTCTCAGGAGAACCACCAAAGATTGCAAGAAATAACCTTGCTCCCTTCCAAGGCCACACCTGCTGCTGGCCAGCGGACATCCCGTAGGCCAGTTCTCACATGTCCTGCACCAGCGCTCAACATCACCACTGAGGACCAAGCTCTCTGGGTGATAAACCACATCCAAATCATAGCATTGAAGACTTTGGGGTTTGGAATTGTGTATCCTTAATCTGAAAGGATTAATCTGACATAGGCTGAATAGAATGAGTATCATGTACTGTTACATAAAAATAGCTTAATATGATGAGTATACAATGAGTAATACCCTATTAGTATTCTATAAGGTTTCGTTTGCTGTTTTGTGTCATTGGTTTGAGAAGTCTCTCCAAATGATATATCCTCCAAAGACTCAGATTCATGTTTTCCCATTTCTGTGGGCAATTTACCTGTTGAAAGTTCCCGAGTGCAGGGCAAGATGGTGGAATAGGAAGGCAGCACACCGATAGTCCGGGGAGAGACAGTTTAATAAAAGTGGAGATACTGCGGGGTCAAGGAAGAGTAGGGGAAGAAACAGCAGAGGAAACTCTTCCAGAACTAGTGATTCACAGTGGACCTTCGAGGAGAGCGTGGGAGCCTGCAGTTCGGGACACCAGCAGCAGACTCAACGCACCAGCGCTGGAACGCCAGGTGAGCCGATCCTCAATAGCCCGAAACACCAGCAGGGAAGCGGAAAGAGGAGACTAGAGTGAACAAGGCTTGAAACCCTGTGGGGAAAAGTTCACCAGGCTAACTAGAAGAGAGAGAGAAAGAAAAAAGTGACCCATACGGACACGAGTTTCTCTCTCCGCCCACCTCTCAAAGGTGAGCAAGACAAAGAGCAGGCGCCATTTTGGAATACGTCATAAGCGGGGCGACCTCAGGTCTGCACCGGCCCTGAGCCTAGCAGAAAAACCTGACTCTGGGCGTGGGGGTGAAATAACAGGAGATTAGAACCTAATAATGTGTGGTGCTAATGAACTGAGACTGTGAAAAAAAGAGACGGTTGGGGAGAGAACTCACGGAATTCACCACGTGAATACTCTCCAGAGACGCTACAGTTCGGTAGCCTTGGTAGCCCAGTGGTGAGACTGCAGGAGAATTTGAACCCACACTGAAGGCCGCAGAGATTCCCTCTGTGGTCCTTGGGAAAGAGCTTCCGATCTCTGGCTCCTGTGGGTATATCATTTGCCTGAGAACCACCCCCAATTCCATTCAGCTGTGTGGAATTACTTCCCTTTTGAACCAAAAAAAAAAAAAAAGTAACAGAGAGAGATTTACCACGCCTAACCTGGGAGTGTCTCCTTTGACACACCCTCAACCCTGAGGAACCAAACAGAGCTCTCAGGCCACACCCATCTCAAGCCTCTAAGGCTCCATCAAAAGCAGACAGTCCACTTAATCTAGAGTCATAGTATAACAAGAAAAAAACACCACAGTGAAGAAACCAATATGCCAAACAACAAACGCAAAAACCGAGGTAATAAGAACAAGGAAGACACTATGGCATCCCCAAATGAAAAAGACACCCCAATTCAAGATTACAAAGATGATGAGATAGAACAGATGCAAGAAGCAGATCTCAAAAAATTGATAAGAACACTAAGAAGTACTCAAAAACAAATTCTTGAACTACAGAAATCCTTAATGGACAAGGTAGAAAATCTCTCTCGTGAAAATGAAATATTAAGGAGAAATCAAGCTGAAATGAAACAACTAGTAGAACATGAAACTGTGATAGTGACGAGAAATCATAATGAAGTGAAGAATTCAATAGATCAAATGAAAAACACATTAGAGAGCCTTACAAACAGAATGGGTGAGGCAGAAGAGAGAATATCGGACTTAGAAGACAGAGCACAGGAAACTATACAGTCAAACCAAAGAAAAGAAGAGGAAATTAGAAATCTAAAAAATATTGTTGGGAATCTACAGGATACTATTAAAAAACCCAACATTCGAGTTCTAGGAGTTCCTGAAGGCATGGAGAGGGAGAAAGGATTAGAAGGCCTTTTTAGTGAGATAATAGCAGAAAATTTCCCAGTTTTGGAGAAGGACAGAGACATCCTAGTACAGGAAGCACATAGAACCCCTAGTAAACATGACCAAAAGAGGTCCTCACTACGACACGTTGTAATTAAACTCACCACAGTGAAACAGAAAGAAAAGATCCTAAAATGCGCAAGAGAGAAACGTCAAATTACACTCAGAGGATCTCCAATTAGACTCACAGCAGACTTCTCATCAGAAACCCTACAAGCTAGAAGGGAATGGCGAGACATAGCCCAGGTACTTAGAGAGAAAAACTGCCAGCCCAGAATATTATATCCTGCCAAGCTCTCATTTGTGAATGAAGGTGAAATAAGGACCTTTCATAACAAACAAAAATTGAAAGAATTTGTTGCCACTCGTCCAGCCCTGCAAAAGATACTTAAAGATGTGTTACACACAGAAACACAGAAACATGGCCATCAACATGAAAGAAGGTAAACGAAGGGAACCTCACAGCAAAAGATCACAGGGAATTCAAAGCATACATTTGGATAAAGAAATTATGGGACATGTACTCTATAGAATACTATACAGCAGTCAAAAACAATGAAATCCGGTCATTTGCAATAGGATGGAGGAATCTGGAAAACATCATTCTGAGTGAATTAAGCCAGTCCCAAAGGGACAAATATCATATGTTCTCCCTGATCAGTGACAACTAATTGAGCACCAAAGGTGAAACCTATTGAAGTGAAATGGACACTATGAGAAACAGTTACTTGATCAGCTCTTGTGCTGACTGTTGTTGTACAATGTAATACTTTATCCATTTTAGTAATTTTTTTATTCTAGTACTATTGGTTGAACTCTGTAATTAACAAACAATTATTCTTAGGTGTTTAAATTTTAACTGAAAAGTGATCCCTGTTAAATATAAGAGTGGGAATAAGAGAGGGAGGAGATGTACAATTTGGGACATGCTCAATCTGACTTGCCCCAAATGGTGGTGTTAGAAACGTGCCAGGGGATTCCAATACAATCCCATCAAGGTGGCATGTACCAAGGCCATCTCACTAGTCCAAGTGATCAATTTCAGTTCACAATTGATCACACTGATAGGTCTAAGAGTCAAAGGGATCACACAAACAAGACTAGTGTCTGCTAATACTAACTGATAGAATCAAAAAGGGAGAGAATGATCCAACATGGGAAGCGAGATACACAGCAGACTCATAGAATGGCAGATGTCCTAAATAGCACTCTGGCCTCAGAATCAGCCCTTAAGGCGTTCAGATCTGGCTCAAGAGCCCATGAGAATATTCTAGGCTTGGAAAGCCAAGACACTCTGGAAAAAAAAAGAAGACCTAAATGAAAGATCTCTGTGAGTGAGATCCCAGTGGAACGAATGGGGCCATCAAAGAAGGAGGTACCTTTCTCTGAAGGGAGGAGAGAACCTCCACTTTGACTATGACCCTGTCGGAATAAGATTGAAGTCAGCGAACCCTAAAGGCTTCCATAGCCTTGGCAACTCATGACTAGAGCCTAGGGAGATTACTGATGCCATAAACAAGAGTGTCAAATTGTTAAATCAACTTCAGGAGTCACTGTGTACTTTCGTCTCATGTGGGATCTGTCCTTAATGTGTTGTCCAATGTGAAGTAATGCTATAACTAGCACTGAAACAGTATTTTACACTTTGTGTTTCTGTGTGGGTGCAAACTGATGAAATCTTTACTTAGTATATACTGAATCTATCTTCTGTATATACATAATTAAAAATGAAAAAAAATCTTGGTGTTAAATTGGAAATTGCCTAGAAAATTAATCAATTTTTTAAAAAAATATATCATGTAGGATCTCTGTCCTTAATGTGCTATACATTGTGAATTAATACTATAACTAGTACTCCAACAGTATTTTTCACTTTGTGTTGCTATGTGAGGGCAAACTGTTGAAATCTTTACTTAATATATAGTAAACTGATCTTCTGTGTATAAAGAGAATTGAAAATGAATCTTGATGTGAAGCAAGGGGAGAGGGAGTGGGAAAGGGGAGGGTTGCGGGTCGGGGGGAAGTTATGGGTGGAAGCCATTGTAATCTATAAGCAGTATTTTGGAAATTTATATTCTTTAAATAAAAGCGTTATAAAAAAAAAAAAGAAAGTTCCCATTGCAAGGGCTGGCACTGGTAAAGCCATGACCTGCAACCCAGCACCCCATATGAGTGCCCATTCGTGTCCTGGCTGCTCCACTTCCAGTCCAGCTCCCTAACAGCCTGGAAACTAGTGGAAGACAGCGCAGGTGCGTAGGCCCCTGCTACCCACATGGGAGACCTGGAAGAAGCTCCTGGCTCCTGGCTTCGCTCTGGCCCAGCCCTGGCCATTGCAGCCTTCTGGGAAGTGAACCAGCAGATGGGAGATCTCTCTTTGTCTCTCCCTTTCTATATAACTCTTTCTAATAAATAAATATTTTTTCTAACAAGTCTCCACTGTTGTTTCTCCCTCAGGAAAAAGGGTCATGGTGGAATTGCTAGCTCTGCTGACCAGGGAGCCCAAGGTGGAGGCCAGAATTCTCTGGGAGATGGCCTTGTCATACTGATACAGGCAGGTGGTGTTAGCAAGAGGAGCTGAGGTTTGACAGCTGTAGCCCAGCCCCTGCATGAAAGCCCAGCCCACGTGACAGCCCTACCTGCACTACCTAAAACACCTTTCCGTTCCATGCATCACCTGAACCTCTGGGTGCACCATCAAGCAAGGCCCCTCCCCAACCCTACCGATTCTGCGTAGAGGAAACCCCAGGTTCCACAATGCTGCAAATTTAGAACCAGTAGCCGGCGCCGTAGCTCAACAGGCTAATCCTCCGCCTTGTGGCGCCGGCACACCAGGTTCTAGTCCCGGTCGGGGCGCCGGATTCTGTCCCGGTTGCCCCTCTTCCAGGCCAGCTCTCTGCTGTGACCCGGGAGTGCAGTGGAGGATGGCCCAGGTGCTTGGGCCCTGCACCCCATGGGAGACCAGGAGAAGCACCTAGCACCTGGCTCCTGCCATTGGATGAGCGCAGTGCGCCGGCCACAGCACACCGTCCGCGGCGGCCATTGGAGGGTGAACCAACGGCAAAGGAAGACCTTTCTCTCTGTCTCTCTCTTTCACTGTCCACTCTGCCTGACAAAAAAAAAAAATTTAGAACCAGTATCAGGTGGAAATATCCAGTACAGCTGTAAGATGTGACCTCACAATGATATCAGGTCATTATAATGTCATTATAATGAAATTATCATGGGGGAACTTCCACTCCCATCATGCACCAGACATGGTGACACTTTGGTATTTCCAAAGAAATGGGTAGTACTCGAGCTTTGTCTAAAACCCACCCCCTGAATATTCAATTAAGCGCCATGCCAGTCACTACCCACTATGTCTCCTGACAGTATAAAGGACAGCTCAAACCTCGTTGAGGGTTTTTTTTAGTATGTCTTATATTTTTCTTTTGGTTCTCTCTTTCTCACACAGTTTTTTTTTTTTTTAAGATTTTTTTCTTTTATTTGAAAGGTACAGTTACAGAGACAGAGGGATCTTCTATCCACTGGTTCACTCCCCAGATGGCTGGGTCAGGCTGAAGCCAGGAGCTTCTTCCGTGTCTCACACATGGGTGGCAGGGGCAGAGCCCAAGCATTTGGTCCATTCTTTGTGTCTATCCCAAGCGCATTATCAGGGAGCTGTTGGATCAGACGTGGAGCAGCCGGGACTTGAACCTGTGCCCACATTGGACACCTGTGTTGCAGGTGGAACGGCTTTACCCACTACACCACAGTGACGGCCCTGCCTCACTTAGTTCTCGAGTGTGTGCCATCTCTTTGCCTTTCAATAAATCCTGCTTGATGCACACCTTGAATTCTGTCATGTGTTCGGGGAAGAACCTAGGATAAGTCCAGCTGGGCCCCACCACTCACAACACAAGAGGTGCGCCGGCCAGGAGCTTGGAGCAGGGGCTGGAAGCCCATTCAGACACTGACTGGTGAGTTTTGCCTGACACTCACTTCCCTTCTGCTTGAGGACCTTGGTTCCTTCTGCCTTCCTCTTCTATTCTAGCCCACTACAGACTGACCCCCAACCCCGTTACCTAACCACATCTGCCCCCTCCCGTGGCTGTTGGCGGTGGGAAGGTCGAGAGCCAACACTGTGCACACAGGACACTTTGGGTCCTCTGCGAAGGTCTTAAAGAGGACTGGCTCCCAAGCCATGCAATAGCTGGACGGTCTTTCTACCCAGCACGATCTGGCTAGGGACCTGCTGCCTTGTCTAACTTCTCTTTTGCCTACACCCACACATACACCTCTTGCAGTTTTGCTTTTTGGGGATGAATGCCCCATTATATATATTTTGTCATAGCCAATGAAATGCTTGGTCCCCAAGCTTACGTATGGCAAACAGATCGCCATCCTTCGAGCCGGGAGCACCCTCACTGTCTCTTCCTGGATTTACCACTACACAACTCTGACCCCTCCCGTTTACTTTGGGGTTCTGCCTTCTTCACTATTGTTACAGTGTCACCACCCTCTATGGGAAGCCCAGAACAAGGAGTCTTGAGTCTTGAGGGAGTCCTGGGATACGACCGACGGGATTACAAAGGATTACTAAGGAATATTCCATTCAGAAGTTCCTCCACGTTCTTCGACACAAGGAACCTCTACCCTCCCTTCAAATGATAACTTCTAGGATTATTTTAACAGCCATATACATGTGTTATTGGCTGGACCTGAAGCACCAAGCAGATGACTGCCTTGTTGAAACATTACAACTAAGGTGGAAAATTTCCTGTGACCAACTCTCGCTAAAGGTCTAGGGTCCAAGGATGCCTACGTACCATGGAGCCCGAGGTTCGAGACAAACACTTGGGCATGGCATGGGGTTCTTAGGGAGTTCTGCCTTCCTTTTCTCTCCCTAGGTCACAAAGAGGCTGTTTCACCTGTGGGTAACTCTCCATCTGTTTCCATGGACTCACCCCTAGGTTGCCTAGACATGGAGAAACTCTTGGATTACAAGTTATGAGCAAGAAACAGCTCATTTCCTTTTGCAACACTTTGTTGCCACAACAAAAAGTGTGACCATGGAGAGACCTAGCCACCAAACGAGACTCTCTGCTTTAGTGCCTATCTTCCAACTTGACCTTTTCTCTGAGAGGCTGCAGAAATGATCAGAAATTCCTACATCCAGACCTTCCTGGAACTCTTTCCAAGCCCCATCCTCAGAAGGAGCTGCAGGCTGTCTCATGCCCTTGTCCTCCAAGAGACAGCACAGAGAAGGGATTTGGCGGTCCTCTACCACCCAGGGCTCTGCCACCCTGAGCTCAGCATGGCCCACTTCCAGAACCTCTCTCCCTCAGGCCTCAATTCTCCTCTGCCTCCTACTGGCCAACAGCCTCCGCACTACAATTCACCCTTTACCACAGCATCCCTCAACCAGAGTCACTCACAATGGGGTTTGCTACCAGCCAGATGCAAGTCAGCATTGGCCCGAGAGAGATGACAAATGGAGATGCAGGGACCATTAGAGTACACGCCCCCTTTTCTATAACTGACTTAGGACAATGTGAGCAAAAGCTAGTGAGGTTTTCAGAAGATCCTCCCAAATTTACTGAAACCTTTCAAGTCCTAACTCTGGCCATTAACCCAACCTATGGTGACCTATACATTGTCTTGTGCACTTCTTGCACCCCAGAGAAGAAACATCATATTTGGGACAAGGCCCAGGCTTACGCTGACTTCCTGGCAGTTAAACTGTCCAACCAGCACCCTGTGAGAGCTAATAACCCCCAACTGGAATTATCAAAGAACCACCTGACTCTACCCATCTGGGGACAGAGGTCTTGATACAGATGGTCTCTCATATCTTCAGAGGGAAAGGACCACAAATGGCATTAAGGGAGGTCACCCCAACTTGTACTGTCTGTCTACAAAATAACCCAGGTGGCCACAGCCAATCCCTCCCCCACAAACTCCTGTTCAAAGGAACTTCCTCTGATGACTGGCAGATAGACTTCACTCACATGGCCCTAGCAAATAGGCCCAGATATGTACTAGTCTTCACAATATCTCCATGGGGTGGACAGAGGACTTTCCAACCTGGTCAGAAAAAGTACAAGCAGTATCCAAATTCCTGCTAACAGAAATAATCCCACATTCAGAGGCTCCCAAGCTCTCTCCAAAGTGATAATCGGCCCCTCCTTTGTCTCTAAAGTAACTTAGCAGATCACCAGTGCTTTCCAAATCTTTACCATCTCCCTGCCTCTTGGAGACTCCAATCTTGAGGTGAGATAAACAGGGCCAACCATAATCTTATAACGACTCTCACCAAGCTTTGCCAAGAGACCACAGAATCATGGCTCAATCTATTGCCTACTACCCTCCTTAGCATGAAGACGGCACCCAAGGTCACCTCACAGCTTAACGATGGGCAGATGTTATTTATGTGAGATTCTTTCTCACCTCGGACATCCTCTTTGATTCAGGTACCCAAGATCAGATAAAGCATAGTATCAATATAGGCTCTGAAAGAACACGGCATCGAGATCCTCCTGGCATCAGAGTCCAAGAATCACGACCAATCGATCTCCCAGGACATGCAGTCTTGTTAAAAACATGAAGACAGGGATCCCACTCCAGTCAGTTACAGTCTAAAGAGAAGGGCCCCTAGCAGGTGCTCCCTAGCTCTCCTACTGCTCTTAAGATACAGGGAATCTCTAGCTGGGGACATCTGTCAAGAATTGAATTTGACCCCTTGAGTCTTCCCACGTATACCCAGAGGCTAATCCTGACTACTCTACAAGCCAACTGAGGATGTCAAGTTTTTCTTCCAAAAGCAAAAACATAAGGAAAGTTTCTGCTTTACCATAAACTTTTCCTTGGGGGGGGGGGGGGGAGACATTAAGGCTACTGCACCTTGGGCTGAAATGCTTTCCCTACTCCTCCTGTCTCAGGAATCTGCTATTGGCAGGAAAATCCCCTCGTAAGCTTTTCCATCATAATAGAAGGGAATCTTACTACATCTCATGAAACTGCTTTGAGGAACCTGTCTGTTGCCCTGGGGAACTCAACCGGGAGCCTTGGCCAGACTCTACAGCAAGATCAAAGCTCTAGGGATTTCATAGCTAAAGTGGTCATGGACATCAACTATCCCTAGAATACTTACTGGCAGAACAAGGAGGAATGTGGGTAGTGATTAATGAAACCTGCTACATTAACAACAGTGTGCTCATGGAGAGAGATAGCAAAAAGACGTACACACAAGCCAAGTGACTTTATGATTTGGTAGGAGAATCCTGTCGGCTTCCACCATCTGGGAAGCAGTAAGAAACTCTCTCCCTTCTCTGACATGGTTCCTACCCTTGTTCCTTCTCTGTCCAATTGTACTCTTCCTCTGTCAAATTTGTCTCTTCAGAATCCAACAGTTCCATGTGAAAATGATGGACCTACAGGCATTCCAGCCATTGCTAAAGACTGGCGACAGGCCTTGGCTCCTCAAACAGCATCTGTGGATCAGTTAGTATGAGACTGGTGTTCCCTGGTTAGGCAGGGTTGGTGCCCTTACTCAGCATGAAGAAGCTAAAGAAGGCAGACCTCCCCCCTTCAACCTCCCATTAAGATTAAGGGATGAAAATCTCTGAGTGGGGAATGCCATAGGCAGGCAGGTAGTGTTGGCAAGAGGAGCTGAAACTTGACAGCCCCGGGAGACACTTGAACTGGTGAGACCTGTTCCGTTGAGGGATGGCTGTGGTGGTACAACCCACTGCAGGACAGCTCCAGCCAGCCTGAGCAGAAGATCTGGCTGGCTGGTGCAGCAGCTGCAGCTGCCAGCTCACAACAGCCTGATCTGCATCACCCAAAACCCCTTCCCTCTCCCACCATGGCCTCCTGTCTCCATGCAGAAACCACAAGTTATGCACTGTTGAGAATTAGAACCAAGAAATATCCAACAGGGCCACAGGATGTTTCCAGGATCACCGTTAGGTCATTACAATGCCTTCATTATAAAATTACCATGAGGAGAACTCCCACTTCCCATCACACACCCTGACGCCATGATGCTTCTACAATTTCCCAAAAAAGCACATGGAAATTCGTGGTACTCAAGCCCTGGGTCCAAACTCCACCTTCTCATGCATATTCAATTAAGCACCATCCTTAGTACACCACTCCCTATGACTCCCAGTAGTACAAAAAAGCCTGACTCTTGTTGAAGGGAGTATTCTGTCTCTCGCTCGCTCACTTGCTCTCCTGCCTACACTTAGTTCTTGATCATGCACTACCCCTTTGCTTTTCAAAAAATTCTGCTTTTCTATACATCTTCACCTGTCTACCTTGAATCCTTTCACACATGGAGGGATAGTGTGTTAGAAGCCCCTCTCAGAGCAAAGAAAAGAGGAAGTCAAGCTATAAAAGGGAACTGGCTAAGGGGTAGATGTGGTAAGGGACTTTCTTGGAAGGGAACAAACAAGATAGCATGGCTTCATCAGCATCTATGTGCCCATGTCTAGCAATCCTACAGCTCGGAAGTATCCCATCAAAATGTACGGAAGACATCCGTAAAGGGGAAGTAAACTTGCTGAAGGGTATATAAGGCATCACCCTGTTATGGTCCGGGCTCAGCCTTTGGATGCCAGTCTGCTGAGCCAGTTCCGGCATGAATAAAAGCCGCTTCCTGCTGAAAGTCTTGGTGTCTAGTCTCTCTGTTCGAGCATCCTGCTACAATAGAACCTGGAATAAGCTGCTACAATAGAACCTGGAACAGCACTGGTTGTCCATATCAATTCCACATTCCCATTCCCGGCTTTGGCTCAAGTCCCTCCCCTCCCCCACCTGTCTGATCGCATGAAACCCTGTAGATGGAAGTGCCTGGACACAGCTACACGCTGTTCAAATGGGAGGCAGTCCTGCTTTCAGGTCTTGCTCCTGTGGCACAGTGGATCCTCACCTGGCTAATGTTGGCATAAAATGAGTCATTTTGAAAAACACCAAGGCCTCCAGTCTACTGACATACCTAGGGCGGCTAGGTACAGGACTCAGGTCTCAGGTTTAGGTTGCTCAGAGGAGGCTACTGTGCAGCCAGGGTTAGGAACCACGGCTCCAGAAAGCCATCCTGGGCTCCGAAATCTTACACATCTGCAGCATTCATCACCCAATATTTTTCTTTTTCTTTTTTTTTTTTTTAATTTTTGACAGGCAGAGTGGACAGTGAGAGAGAGAGACAGACAGAGAGAAAGGTCTTCCTTTACCGTTGGTTCACCCTCCAATGGCCGCCGCAGACGGCGCGCTAAGGCCGGTGCACCACGCTCATCCGATGGCAGGAGCCAGGTGCTTCTGCTGGTTTCCCATGGGGTGCAGGGCCCAAGCACTTGGGCCATCCTCCACTGCACTCCTGGGCCACAGCAGAGAGCTGGACTGGAAGAGGGGCAACCGGGACTAGAACCCGGTGTGCCGGCGCCGCAGACAGAGGATTAGCCTGTTGAGCCACGGCGCCGGTACCGCCCAATATTTTTCTTAGCCAGGCGTTTGGCCCTTGGCATGTGCTGCCTGGTACTGTCATTTGCTGATTGTCTTTCCCTTCCAGACTGGATGGTGAGTACCTGTATAAGCAAGAAGGAACACAGGAACACCAGCAGAGAATCTGAAACAGTTTACTCCTTGAACTCCTTTTTCAGAGGATGTTCCAGGATTTCTCTTGCAACATCATACTCAGTGGGAGTCAGACCCCCTGTCAACCAGGCAAAGCTGCAAGAAACCAATCTGAGACTGGCCTTGAACGAACAATGTATACAGATGTGTGTTACCTGGGCAGGAAGGGCCCTCCTTCTCCCCCTTTCCACATCCTGGACACTTCCTAACCCTTGCTATAAAAGCCCTTGGTAAACTGCTACTCAGAGACCCAGTTTCTTTGGCGTGTTATACTTCCTCTACTGTATTCTTATCAAAGTTAATAAAGCACTCCTTTAAGGAATTCCCACATGGTGACACTCCAAAGAAGGACCGCTTGTGTCTGCTGATACCTTCACAGCATCTCCTCTTCCTTCCCCACCCTGGCTCTGAAGGTTTAGACTGCTGAAAACCAGGAGATAGAAGAGGATGCAGCTGACTGTCGACTGTACTCTCACACAGCTCATCTGGCTGGGCCACCTGTTCAACCCTGTATGTGCTAGAAGCTTCGGGCTCACCCAAGCCCCATTGCACAGGTGGGCGAGGTGAGGCTCAGAGAGATGAGATGGCTTGCCCTGTGTAAGAGGGCTACGTGGTGCTGGGGCTGGAAAGCACCCACTGATCTTTGCGCTGTGAAGCCGTGGATGTGACCTGGCCCTAACCCTGCTCTTGCTGAAAGGAAGAAATGGCTGGAGAGGAAGGGTGTTGGGACACAAGGCTGGGCTTGCTCGTGTGGTGGTTAAGAAATCTATAAAGTTGAGACTTGAATTGTTTACTGTGGAGGAAGCCTTCCCAAAATAAAAATAGAAGAAGAAGGAAAAAAAAAAACTTATCTTGGGAAAGGAATGTGGTCATTAACTGTTTCAGCTTCTGTTTGCTAGCACAGAGCAATAGTGTTAACCCTTGCCAGACAGCTCAGTATGTATGTGAGTGTATTAAGAAAAACGAGTTGATCAGTAACTATGTACCCAGGCTCCATACTATATCAATTCCTACAGCTGCGCTGTAACATTACAATATCTGGTCCAATGTGTGTGTGTAACCGTATGTGGGGGACCCAGAAACTGAAAAGATACATAAGGAAAGGCCCTTCTTTGTTCAGGGCTCGGTCTTTTTGGATATGAATGCAACTGAGCCTTACACCCATGGCATCATCAATATCATCAAGACTGCTTCCTGTTAGAGACCCTGGTGTCTCATCTGTTCATGAGTCTTGCTACGTTTTTCTGGGGACTCATGCAGGATTGTGTTTTTTTCTTTTTCACCTCCCTTTTGGGATGATGATGTTTATTTTTCACCTCCCTTGTGGACCAGGACATGGGGTCCCTGGAGAGTCAGAGGAGGAGTGAAGTTGTAGGAGGTGGTCTTTCCCTGACATACTGGGACTCTGACCCTGGGAGCACAAAGGAACCCAGTGAGCACCACCCATCGGAACTGGTAGCAACCTGGGTTCGTTTGGTTTGGCAGACCTGCCCTGAGTGGCAGAGGGGGAGCTTGAGCACCTCCCAGAGCTGCCTGAGGAGACTTGTAAGATGATAGCGCTGTGGCGTGGCAGGTGGGGCCTCCACCTGCAGTGCCGCCATCCGAAATGGGCGCCGGTTCGAGCCCAGGCTGCTCCACTTCTGCTCCGGCTCTCTGCTATGGCCTGGGAAGGCAGTAGGAAGATGGCCCAGGTCCTGGAGCCTCTGTACCGGTGTGGGAGACTAGGAGGAGACTCCTGGCTTCAGATCAGCGCAGCTCTGGCCATTGCTTCCAGTTGGGGAGTGAACCAGTGGATGGAAGACCTTGCTCTCTCTGTCTCTCCTTCTCTCTCTGTGTAACTCTTTCAAATAAATACATAAATCTTAAGAGAGAGAGAGAGAGAGAGAGAGTAGAGATGAAACAGCAACTCTAAAGCACTCAGCAGCAGGTTATAGCTGTATTTGATTAAAAAAAAACTCATGCATGAAAATGCCAGGGTAATGGCTCTTGTGCTAATTTGGTTCCTCTGTAACTGGATATTGGGTTTAAAGGGATTTCTCCCTTTTAAATCTAAAAAGTTACTGTCTTTAAAAAAAAATTGCAGGGCTGGTGCCATGGCTCACTTGGTTAATTCTCTGCCTGCTGCACTGGCATCCCATATGGGCGCCGGGTTCTAGTCCCGGTTACTCCTCTTCCAGTCCAGCTCTCTGCTGTGGCCTGGGAAGGCAGTGGAGGATGGCCCAAGTGCTTGGGCCTGCATCTGCATGGGAGACCAGGAGGAAGCACCTGGCTCCTGACTTCGGATTGGCACAGTGCTGGCTGTAGCGGCAATCAGGGGAGTGAACCAACTGAAGGAAGACCTTTCTCACTGCCTAACTCTATCTGTCAAATAAATAAAAAATAATTTTTTAGTATATGTGCTGCCGAAGCGAGCACAAAATAAATTAATTTTAAAAAATTGCTTTGTAACTTGCTAAACTTGTTTTGCAATGCGGTTTAGCAGATCCATTGGAAATAAGAATGGGTAATCAGCTCTTATCATAGTCCCCCAGGGTGACTTTTGCAATCTCTGGTTTATGTCACTGATTTCCAGCTATAGTTGTTTTATAAAAAGGGGTAAAATTTCCTATAATTGTAATTTTGAACTTAATTCAGATAATGGTATGATATAATATCTCAATGTCTTACGTTACCTAGGTGTAATTACTAAGAATAAATTGGATAAATGTAAAAGAGATAAATGTTTCCGAATGTAAACTTAAATACTCTTAGCATCTTAAATTCTAAAAAAAAAAAAAAAAAACCTATTTGGGTTTGTTAACAAATATGCTTTCATAAATTGTCCATAAATGAAGAATAATTCACGACTGCTTAAAAGTAACTAAGGTTAAAACTTGCTATGTTCCTCTATTTTAAAATGTTGTCTGAATTTGAAGATTTTTAAAGGATTATTTCAAAATAAATTGACAAAAATCAGCAGGTGGAAAAAGCTCTCAAGCATAAAAAATGTGTTCTTGGTGAGAAAGGTTATGAAAGAAAAGATTTTTTTTTTAAGTAGAAAAAGGATATTGCTTGTAAAAAAAATTTTTTTGTCCTTCAGGAAAATGGCTACTAGAAAGAAAAGGAGAGGGCAAAACACCTAAAGGTTTAGGTAAGTTGCAAAAGGTGTGAGACAGTCACAAAAGATTTGAAAGGGGTACACCTTATACAATTTATGGGTGAGAAACGCTTACTTTTAAAACATTGGTTACAGTGTGCTCTCTGTCAATTTTCTAACCAGCTCCAGTAAGCTCTGCATCTGATTCTGCTAAATAGTTCCAAGTTATGGGATGACTCCATGTGCTGACTCTTACAGTCAAGGTTTTTATTTCCTATTTTGGTGCCAGACCAAAATCTAGATCTGATATCTATGTATCTACTGAGGTAATCTTTTGTGTTCTATGTCTCCTGTCAAAGTACTGATTGTTTAAAACAGCTACGTTTTAAAAGAGTTATGGTCTGATTCAGTATGTTCTTATTTTAAAGTATTCGAGTGATCACTCTATAACAATGATGAAATCTGGTCTATATTATATCTTGAGGTTAAGGGATCTTGTTTCAGCCAGATATTTTAAGTCTTCTTGACATCCTAGGCAGGTATTAAAAAACTCAAAGTTCCAAATTATCTGGACTTTGATATTTCCATCTGGGCCTCTAGAAATGTCAAAGAATATATCTCTGACCAGATAAAGACAGCGACTAATTAGGCTATCTCTGTCACCAGAGCAAAGAGCCGTGGAAGCCATGGGGATCTTGTCTTCATGCAAGAAAGAATCCAGGCGTGAGACAGAGAGGAAAGTAATAAGGTTTTTTAAATTTTCTTTTAAATTAAAAAAAAAATTTTTTTTGACAGGCAGAGTGGACAGTGAGAGAGAGACAGAAAGAAAGGTCTTCCTTTTGCCATTGGTTCACTCTCCAATGGCCGGCGCAGCCGGCGTACTGCACTGATCTGATGGCAGGAGCCAGGTGCTTTTTCATGGTCTCCCATGGGGTACAGGGCCCAAGCACTTGGGCCATCCTCCACTGCACTCCCGGGCCACAGCAGAGAGCTGGCCTGGAAGAGGGGCAATGGGGACAGAATCCGGTGCCCCGACCAGAACTAGAACCCAGTATGCTGGTGCTGCAAGGCGGAGGATTAGCCTATTGAGCCACGGCACCGGCCAGTAATAAGGTTTTATTGGGGATCGGGCAGCCGTCAGAATAGAAGGGACAGAGAGAGAGAGAGCACCCAGTCACTCAGACTGGAGGAGAGCGAGGTTACATGGTTGAATGGAGAGAACACACCTGGGCAGGCCAGGTGGGCGGCTCAGCAGAGAGCAGAGGGCTGAGCCTTGTAGTCTTTGTTTGGACTCCTGGTTTTTAAGGGAGTCTCTTTACCCCCTCCTGCTTCTCCTCCGGCTCATAGGATGGGGAGCCCTGGTGAAAGGGTTGGTTGGGTGAAAATTGCTAAATTCATGCCTAGATTTGCTGGCCCTGGGCAGAGCAGCGGGGCTTCCCTTAGGGTTTCTGAGAAGGTTTTGTTGCCCCATGTTGTCAGGTCAGGTAACCCTCCTGGTCCTGAGGAGAGAGAATTCTCTGGGAGCTTTCATTGGCGGAAGGAATGGGACCACCTGGGAGGTCATCAGGGTCTGGGCAGGACTTTGAAGTGCAAAATGCTGGGCTTCTGGGGCTTCCAAAGTGGATGCTGGTTTTTTTTAGGCTCTTCTCACACACACATAAGCTAATTTTTAGCTTCCTACCCAACATCTGGATTATATTAAAGGTACTGCCAAGATATAAAATGATGCTAAACTTTAAGTTATACTAATATAAAATATACTGATACAAATGTCTAAAGTTGCAAAAGTCTAATAATCTTGTTATGCCATGATAGTTATCTAAATAAAACAAAAAAAAGACCCAGAGGCCTAAAAGGGACAAGTGGTTATAAAATCCTGCATGTGTTTTCTAAACTACTGTGTGGAGTAAGCAAGTGTCTCTTCTTGTGAATCAATGAATTTTATAATTTCAATCATGACTATTTAAAGTCTTTTGTCTTCCACGGTTTTGTATTCTCTAAAAACCAATCAGATTTATTAAAAAAAAAAAAAGACTAACAAATGTTCTTTTTTTATTTTATTTGAAAGTCAGAGTTACACAGAGAGAGAGGAGAGGCAGAGATAGGTCTTCCATCCACTGGTTCACTCCCCAATTGGCTGCAACGGCAGGAGTTGCAGCAATCCAAGGCCAGGAGCCAGGAGCTTCCTCCAGGTCTCCTACACAGGTGCAGGAGCCCAGGGACTTGGGCCATCTTCTACTGCTTTCCCAGGCTACAGCAGAGAGCTTGATCGGAAGTGGAACAGCTGGGACTTGAACTGGTGCCCATATGGGATGATGGCACTGCAGGAGGCAATTCTACCCACTATGCCACAGCGCTGGCACCTAACAAATGTTCCTAAATGCAGGTTTTATAACAATTTAAAAATCAAGGACTAGGGCATAGGGTGTAAAGCTGCTGTCTGCAGTGCCAGCATTCCATATGGGCACCAGTTCAAGTCCCAGCTGTTCCACTTCCTGTCCAGCTCTCTGCTATGGCCTGGGAAAGCAGTAGAAGATGGCCCAAGTCCTTGGGCCCCTGCACTCACAAGGGAGACCTGGAAGAAGCTCCTGGCTCCAGATTGGCCACTGCTGTCATCTGGGGAGCGAACCAGTAGATGGAAGACCTCTCTCTCTGCCTCTGCCTCTATAACTCTGCCTTTCAGATAAATAAATAAACCTTTAAAACAAACAAAGAAATAAGCAAACAACAACAACAACAAAAAAACAACTTTCCCAGCAAACTGCTAGGGCTGCACACCACTCCAATATGTGGGCAATCTCCTGCTAACAGACACGGGAGGACTGCCCCGAGCAGACATGACGTCCCCTCACTCTCCTGTGGGGGGCTGGCTACAAGGTCTCTAGGACAAAGGCTCGAATCTGCCAAGAAAAGGTAAGATACCTTGGCTTTCATTTGCCCCAAGGACAGCATCAGCTCAGTCCTGAGAGAAAGCAGTTTGCTCAATCTGATCCCCATGACCGGGCACCAGGTTGGAGAATTCCTTGGAGCCGTTGGCTTCTGCGGGATCTGGATACCTGATCTCTAATTTGGCAAAACCACTTTATGATGCAACACAGTTGGGGAGAGAGCGAAAGCCTCTGTTATGAAAACAGGCACAGCCGGTGCCGTGGCTCAATAGGCTAATCCTCCGCCTTGCGGCGCCGGCACACCGGGTTCTCGTCCTGGTCGGGATGCCGAATTCTGTCCCAGTTGCCCCTCTTCCAGGCCAGCTCTCTGCGGTGGCCCGGGAGTGCAGTGGAGGATGGCCCAAGTGCTTGGGCCCTGCACCCACATGGGAGACCAGGAGAAGCACCTGGCTCCTGGAATCGGACCAGCGCGGTGTGCCGGCCGCAGCGCGCAGGCTGTAGTGGCCATTGAAGGTGAACCAACGGGAAAAGGAAGACCTTTCTCTCTGTCTCTCTCTTTTTCTCACTGTCCACTCTGCATGTCAAAAAACAAAACAAAACAAAAAAGAAAACAAGCACAAACAGAACCTTCAGGGAGACTCAAAGGATGCTCACCAATGCCCCAGCTCTGGGGCTCCAGGACATCACTAAGCCATTCTTTCTACCTGTGCGTGACGACACCGGCACTGCAGTCGGGGTACTGACCTGTGGTGGTCTTGGCATCGCTTGGTGGCACATCTGTCTAAACAACTTGACTGTCTCCAGGATGGCCACCATGCCTCGGCGCCCTCACCGCCATAGCCTTTCTAGTATCAGAGGCGGATAGACTTACTATGGGCCAGCAGTCAACAATCCGGGTGCCTCCCTCAGTCCTAACTCTGATGGAACAGGAAGGACAGATCTAGCTGACCAATGCCCACATGGCCAAGTGTCAGACTACTGTGTACAAATCCACACACTCGCCCAGAGCTGGTACAAACCTTAAACCCAGCAACTCCATTGCCTGTCGGGCCAGGCGTGCCAGAGCATGACAGCACAGAGCTCATGGGTGCAGTGTTTTCTAGGCATCTAGACCTAGCAGAGCAGCCCCTCAGGGACCCTGAGGTGGTATACTTGACTGACGGCAGCAGGTTTGTTAGAGAAGCAAAGTGCCCGGCAGAATGGCCCGTGGTGACTTTCCACGTGGCTACTGAAGCTAAGCCCCTACCTGTCAGGACTGAGCCCTCCCGCTGGTTGGCAGGCGCCAGCGTCAACATCTACACAGACTCTAAGTTCACCTTTGCCACTTTCCAGGTGCACAGAGCTTCATATAAAGGCAGGAGACTCGTCAGTTCAGGGGGAGAGAAGTTCTTGAACTTTCGCATGCTGTGTGGGCACCTGAAAGAGTGGCTGCTACGCACTGCTGGGGCCGTCAAAGGAGAACAGCTTTTGCAGCTCAGGAAAACCAAAAGGCCAGTTGAGAAGCTAAGCTCGTGGCCATACGAAAAAATAAAAGAATAAAAAACAATAAAGCCAGTGGCCCTGACCTCTGCCCCTGTTTCCCAGCCCTCTTAGTGCAATGGGACCCAAACTACTCCGACTGTGAGCTAAGCTGGTTCAAAATCAACCATGAAATTTTATTCTCAGGAGAAGGAGAAAATCTGAGGACGGCCGGCTTGCTGTCCCCAGGTCGCTAGCCCCAGCTTTTGTCAAACAGTTCCGTCAAGGAGCTCAAGCTGGCCCAAGGGCTCTGGAATCTATGTGGGCCACACTTTTACGTCCCTGGGCTTTCTCGCATAGCTCGGACAGTATGCGGACCATGGCAAACGTAAGCCTGAAACAACTCCTGCCAAGGACCTACAATGCCACCGCCCCTACACACACACAGGTGCAGGGCAAGAGGACACTCTGTTTGAAAATTTAATTGTGGGGGCCAGTGGTGTGGTGTAGCAGGTAAAGCCACCACCTGCCATGCCGGCATCCCATATGGGCATTGATTCGAGTCCCGCGAGCTCCACTTCCAATCCAGGTCTCTGCTATGGCCTGGGAAGGCAGTAGAAGATGGCTTAAAAAAAAAAAAAAAAAAAAGATGGCCTAAGGCTTTGGGCCCCTGCACCCATGTGAGAGACCCAGAGGAAGCTCCTGGCTCCTGGCTTCAGATCAGCATAGCTCTGGCTGTTGCTGACATCTGGGGAATGAACCAGCAGATGGAAGATATTCTCTCTCTCTCTCTCTCTCTTTCTCTCTGCCTCTCTGTAACTCTGCCTTTCAAATAAATAAATAAATACACTCACATTTTAAAAATTTTATTTATTTTATTTGAAAGTCAGAGTTACACAGAAAGAGGAGAGGCAGAGAGAGCTGGATTGGAAGTGGAGCAGCCGGATCTCAAACCGGCACCCATATGGGATGCTGGCACTTCAGGCCAGGGCATTAACGCACTGCGCCACAGCGCTGGCCCCATAAATAAATCTTTAAAAAAAAAATACTTCAATTGTGGACTTCACTGAACTTCCCCATGTTTGAGGTTGCAAATACTTAGTGGTCTTTGTGTGTACTTTCTCGGGTTGGATAGAGGCTTTCCCAACCCATGCTGAAAAGGCCCAAGAGGTCGTCCAGTTTTTGCTAAAAGAAATTATCCTGGGGCAGGTGCTGTGGCACAGAGGGTTAAAGCCCTGACCTGAAGCACCAGCATCTCATGTGGGCACCAGTTCTAGTCCTAGCTGCTCCTCTTCCAAACCAGCTCTCTGCTATTGCCCGGGAAAGCAGTAGAAGATGGCCCACGTCCTTGGGCCCCTGCACCCATGTGGGAGACCCAGAGGAAGCTCCTGGCTCCTGACTTCAGATTGGCTCAGCTCAAGCAATTCTAGCCATCTGGGGAGTGAACCAACCAGCAATTGGAAGCCCCCCATCCCTCCAGTGTGTGTGTATGTGTCTATCTGTCTCTACCTCTCTCTGTAACTCTGTCTTTTAAATAAATAAAATAAATCTTAAAATAAAATTATCCCACGTGTTGGAATTCCAGTTACCATGGGGTCTGACAATGGCCTGCATTTGTAACAGAGGTAGTACAGATGGTGGCCAAGAAGTTAGGAATGACCCAGAAGTTATGCACGGCCTATCGGCCATGGAGCTCTGGAAAAGTGAAACACATGAACTGGTCACTAAGAACAATTAAATAAACTGTGCCAAGACACTCACTTACACTGGGACCCACTGTTACTAACAGCACTGGTAAAGATTCGAAGTAGCCATACTAAACACGCACAGCAGAAGACTGACGAGTTGGCTGCCCCATTTTTTTCTTTGCCTCTTCGTACTGGTTTTTTTCTCGTAATGCTTTGAAATCCCTTATTTCTCTCTGTTACAGTTTTACCCTTAGTTTTAGCAATAGGAACTGGTGACAACCACTACGGCTGACTGGGATCGTAGTAAAAAGTGTCTCTCAGCCGTCTTCTTCTGCCTCTGTGGGCCAGATGCTTCGTGGTCATTGGTTACTTCCAATCTGGCTCCCTTTAGTGGGCCTGAGTCCCTCGTCCTGTGACTCATGTATTCACTTGACCTGATCAGGCCAGGGTAGCAGCACACCCCACTGTACCCCGCCCATCACTCCTACCAGGGACGGATCTCAGAAAGCTGCAGACACAATGAAACCACCTCTGCTCTCTGCCAACCAAGGAGTCTGAGGGTCCGCCACCTGGGCAGAGATGGGTCCCGGGGATATCCACTCCCATTCATGTGTTAAATCACATCATCAGGGTCCGGGCTGTTGCTGAGATTAGAAACCAATGAAAGTGCAAGAACTCTCAATATATCAGCCAAACCATACACTCCCATGTGCAATGCTATCTTCCAAAATCGCCTAATCCTGAATTACTTACTTACTCCTACAGGTGGAGTTTGCAGAAGATTTAATCTAAGCAACTGTTATGTACAAATAGATGATGGGGACAAGGTTAAAAAATTACTCATCAAATGACAGAGGTCACCCACATTCTGGTCCAGACCTGGAAAGGGTGGAACCTGGAGACATGTTTGGTTTTCCACTTTTGGTGGATTCAAATCTCTCAGAGGTGCTATGATTGAAATTGTGGGGGCCTGTCTGATTTGACCTTGCTTGGTGCCCCTGTTTATGAGAACTGTCCCCAGCCTCAGAGAGGCCCGGGTTGAAAGAAAAAAACAGTTACACAGTCATGATGCTGTGGGAATGGAAGTCCTTGAACCAAAATGATGCTCTGTGACCCCTGGGAAGGTCTGAGCATCAAAAGGCGTGTGTGTGTGTGTGTGTGTGTATGTGTGTGTGTGTGTTAGAAGCTTTCCCTAAATAAAAATACAAGAAGAAAATAAAACTTATCCTGGGAATGGAATGTGATAATTATCTGCTGATTTTAACTGTTTCAGCTTCTTCTTGCCAGCACAGAGCGGTGGTTTTAACCCTTGCCAGCAGTGGGACAACTGTTGGGTGCATTAGGAAAACTAGCTGATCATTACCAATAACTATGTAGGCATGCAGTATTGTATCAATTCCTATAGCTGCCAGGTAACATTAGAATATCCAATCAAATGTACATGTAACCATTTAAGGAAGACAAAGAAATTAAAAAGACATATAAGGAAAGGCCCCTCTTTGTTTGAGGCTCAGATTTTTTTGGATATGAATCCACCTGGCATATTAATAGTAATAATAATAATAATGATGATGATGATGATGATGACTGCTTCCTGTTAAAGGCCTTGCTGTCTTGTCTCTGTTCATGAACCTACTACACTACTACACAGGCTCCTGATGTGATTCATACTCATTTTATGCATCCAGGGTTAAAACCAAATTACTAACGCAGCTATAAAATGTGGGTGCTTTCCAAAGTTCCAGCTGAAATAAATTAATAATAAGGGGCCAGCGCTGTGGCGCAGTGGGTTAACGCCCATATGGGCACCGGTGCTAGTCCCAGCTGCTCCTCTTCCCATCCACCTCTCTGCTATGGCCTGGGAAAGCAGTAGAGGATGGCCCAAGTCCTTGGGTCCCTCCACCCACATGGGAGACCCAGAAGAAGCTCCCTGCTCCTGGCTTTGGATCGGCGCAGCTCTGGCCATTGCGGCCAATTGGGGAGTGAACAATCGGATAGAAGATTCTCTCTCTCTCTCTCTCTCTCTCTCTCTCTCTCTCTCTCTTTCTGTAACTCTGCCTTTCAAATAAATTTTTTTTTAAAAAAAAATAAAGAAAGTTGCAAATAACCTCTGGTCCTTATATTTTTTCAGTATGACCTAAGTAGAGGTCTCTTCAAAAATATAATCTATTTGGAGTAACAGACCAGCAAAACCATTGAAACCTGAGGGCCACTTCACTTTGACAGGGCAAGGACAGCACACTGGACCAAGAAGGGGCAGGCGCTGGCTGCCAATACTCTCCTAAGTGACAGCTGCATCTATGGAAGAGAAATCTCCACACTGTCCTCTTCAGAAAAGCAACAGCCAAACCTTGCACTGACCTCAGATAACTCAGAACTTACTGTGCGTTCCTGTTGTTAGAGTTAAGACCATGGCTTACCTCTGAAGGCAGGTGTGTTTTCCCTTGGAGGCTGGGAGAATGAGCTGGGAGCTTGCTCAATGTGCAGTCAGCGGACTAAGGCCCTGTAAGCAGGAGCACCGGATTTAGGCAACAGAGAATCTGAAACAGGGTATCTGCTTTAGGACTGCCTGGTCTAGAGCAGCCCTCTGGCCTGTTCTAGACAGAGAATCCCAGCAGGGGTGCCAACCCCAAATGCTGGGACCATTCAAACAACTGGCGGCTTATTTTCCTAAACAGTTGGAAACAGTGTTCCCTGAGGATGGCCACCTTGTCTGTGGACAATTGCAGCCACCTATTTACTGATTGGAGAAGTAGAAAAATGAACCCCAATAGCAGGTGGCAAATATTCTGGAAACAAAAGGGCACCGATGGTTGAGGCCAGATGCTGCAGCATCCAGCCTTCTTGCTGGCTACTGTGAGCGTGATTCCCAAGTCCTACCCGCCTAGGAACTTGTCACGCTGCTGCCGGAGGCTCAGGCCCCTCTCCCACATGATTGCTGTGAGTTACGGACCTGGTGAACTCAAGCAGCAAAGATCTCAGAAGAGAGCCCCCGCCTAAGGCAGAAGCAATACGGCTTGTAGATGGCACAGTTTTATGGTAAGGGTTCAATGGAGGGTGGGGTATGCACGTGTGTCTTTACCTGGCACTGTTGATGCTAGGAGTCTCTCGCACCAGGCATGTCTGCACAAAAGGAGGAAGTAACAGCCCCGGAGAGGATGCTGGAACAGGGACCTGGAAAGGCTTCACCAGTCTGTAGAGATGCCAGGGGCTGCCACACTCTCAGGATGGAAAGAAAGCGGGCTCCGACAAGCAATCCGCAGAGAGATTAATACGGTGAAGAAACACCCAGGCTGCTTCAGGCTGCAGAAAACCCTGCAACAATAACTGCAGAGGACATCACAAAGGCGATTCTGTAGGAACACCAGGGAGTAACAGAAGCCAGTGCTGCTGCCACTGTTGGACCTCCCAATTGCTGAGATGCCCACTTGCTCGGGAGGACGCCCAAAGATCCAGACTCCAGACGAGTTGATGCAAAAGCACGAGGATTTTATGAACGTTTGTGCTAACGGGCCTTGAGCGGCAGTTACACACCAGTTATATAGGCAACAAATTAGCATATTGCTAATGCGCATGCGTAAAATGCAGGCGGAGAATGCAGAGGTGTTATAGGATTGGTCAGTTCGGAGGGACAATTAGCATATGGGAGAATGCTGGCGAAGAATGCTGGCGGAGAGTGCTGATGGAGAATGCTGAGGTGGCACGGGATTGGCCAGTTGCAGTGACATCATAAGTGCGCGCCTAGAGACTCTCTGAAGGGGAGGGGTAGCTCTGCTCTGGGTGGGGGTTGCTTTTCCTTCCCAGAGAATGTTCTGCCCGCTAATCTCTGGGGAACATCTAACTTTTTAAGAAACCCCTCGTATTTGTCCAGGCCTAATTTCTTGTCCCCCCCCCGCCCCGTAAGGGTCCTTCACCACGTGGCCAGGCCTGACAGAGGGGCCTCTGGCTCCCTCTGCAACCTTCTCTGCCCCTTTCTAAGCTTAAGCCTAAGTATTTCCAGGCAGAGCCACAGGAAGCCAAGAAGAGGGATTTTAAAGGACCACTGTCTCAGGGAGTGGATACCCCAGAGCCAACTAATGAGCAGCTGGAAAGTATGCCCACTGTTCCATCCACTATGTGAAATTGACTACTTAAGGTAGTCAGAACCCCAGAGATGAAAGAATTGGTAGATTAAACAATAAAACAATGCCTTAAAAGTAAGTTGCACGGCGGTGCCGCGGCTCAATAGGCTAATCCTCTGCCTTGCGGCGCCGGCATACCAGGTTCTAGTCCTGGTCGGGGCACTGGATTCTGTCCCGGTTGCCCCTCTTCCAGGCCAGCTCTCTGCTGTGGCCCGGGAGTGCAGTGGAGGATGGCCCAAGTGCTTGGGCCCTGCACCCCATGGGAGACCAGGAGAAGCACCTGGCTCCTGGCTTCGGATCAGCGCGGTGCGCCGGCCGCAGCGCGCCGGCCGCGGCGGCCATTGGAGGGTGAACCAACGGCAAAAGGAAGACCTTTCTCTCTGTCTCTCTCTCTCACTGTCCACTCTGCCTGTAAAAAAAAAAAAAAAATTAGGCCTTAGCCCCTTGGAGTTCTGTATGGGAGAGCCTTCCCCAGTATCGCTGGCCCCTGGGCCTGGGCAGATATGGAACCTGAGAGGGCAGTGAAACACATAATACAACAGGGGCAGGTAGTGGCTGTCCCAACCATATGCAAATGTGAAGCTACCCTCACACAGGGAGCGGAAGCTTCATTCATATGCACCAGGAGACTACATCTACACAGGCTTGGAAATTGAGCTCCTCCCAGCATCTGCTAAGTCCCATCTGGATGGGACTTGGTTCTGCTAACAACTCATCCTTTGCTTAAACTACAAGATGCGACACCTTGTATTCACCAGACCTGAGTGAAGAAAGCTCCTGGGTCAATCCAGAACCCTCCCAACCAATACTCATGTGAGCCAGAGTCAGATCTCAAACCTCTTCAAAAAAAAAAAAAAAAAAAGCAACATGGGGGGCTGTGGCATAGTGGGTAAACCTGCCGCCTGCAGTGCCAGCATCCCATATGAACACTGGTTCGATCCTCGGTTGCTTCACTTCCGATCTAGCTCTCTGCTATGGCCTGGGAAAGCAGTGGAAGATGGCCCAAGTCCTTGGGCCCCTGCGCCTGTGTGAGAGACCCAGAGGGGGCTCCTGACTCCTGGCTTTGGATTGGCACAGCTCTGGCTGTTGCAGCCAACTGGGGAGTGAACCAGTGGATGGAGGACCTCTTTATCTCTCTGCCTCTCCTTCTCTCTCTGTGTAACTCTTTCAACTAAATAAATAAATCTTAAAAAAAAAAAAAGCAACACTGGTAAGGATACATCTCAATGCCTTGCCATGCCTGTTGCGGCTGCTCCCAGTCACCGAAGACTTCCCTCAATCTTGCAGAGTGAGTTTCCCTCTTCTAACCTGGGGGATGCTGCACCCCTGCTCAGCAAGAAGTAGTTATAGAAGGACTTTCTCCCCCCCCCTTACCCCTCAGGAGTGAGGAGGGAGATGTCTGATGGGGTGGGGGGTGGGGAGTGAGGTGTGGGGGGTCTTGTAACCAAGAGTGTAGGATTTAGGCAAGAAGGGAGCACAGGACGTGGGCAGAGAATCTGAGCGCTTGACTTGCTTGAGCCTGTTCTCAGGGGATGCTCCAGGAAAGCTTATCTTGCAACCCTGTACTCAGGGAGGGGCGGACCCACCAGCCAGGGAAGCTGCCAGCCTGCGATGTATGCAGGGGTGTGTTGCTTGAGCACGGAGGGCTTCCTGCTCCCCCTTTTCTACATCCTGGACACGCCCCTAGCCCTTGCTATAAAAGCCCTGGCAGACTGCTTCTCAGGGGAGCTTATGTTCCCACTGGCTCCTTCGCTTGTCACCATAAATCATTCCTCTAAGCCACTCCCACTCGAGGCTGATTATTGGGTGATACCCTAAGTGATGGTCCCTTCGTGTCCACTAATGGCTGCACTTAGGAACCTGCCCCATCACACGCAGCTCAGACCATAGTCCACGAAACAGACCGGGCAGCAGCACAGCCTTACGTCCCCAACTCCTTTCTCACTCCCAGTCTCCATCACTGGGGACCCTATGGGCTCAGCTCTGGGCTCCCAGAAACCACAAAGGGAAGGGGAGGAGAAAGGGAGAGAGGAGAAAGGCAGGGGAGGGCAGACGAGCAGGGGGGGCGGGATTGGGCGGGGTGAGAAGCTTGGCTGAGTTGTAATCCTGCAGAAGCACCCAGCTGACTCTATAGGACATAAGGATGGGCCCTCAGAGATGTCCCAGCCAGGTGAGTGGTGAGCCTGGGCCGTTGACCCCTGCACTGCACAGTAGCCCCTGAAGAGGGCTGATGGCTAAGGAGTGTCCTCCATCACCACCCAGGAAGTAAGTGCCTCATTCCTCAAGGGGACCCGGATGGCCCCAGACAGTATCCACCAGGATCCTGGGGATGACCCAGCCCTTATCCTCTTCCAGAACTGTGCACATCTGACCTCAGCGAGAACTTCTACATGCCAAGCAAACACAGGGCAGGGGAAGTCTAGAGCCCTTCTGCATCACCTTTTTCTGCCTCTGAAGTCACACAGATGGACTCTAGTGGCTCTGCTTTTCATGGCCACATACATACTTGAAGGTGGTGACCTTCATGCAAGGCCAAGGCCAAGACATGCCACATGAAGCCCTGCAGGTCCCTCAGCCATCACTGCAAAGACTGAAGTTTTCTTCAGAAATGTCTGTGTGCCAGACCCTCTTCTTAGAAAGCTTCCAATTAATCCTTGCCACTAAGCCACCAAATAGAAGCTACAAAGTCATGATTCCCATTTTACCACCAAGGAGGTTTAGACACACTCGGAGAGACGAAATAAGTTGGTGAACAACCCCACGCAGTCAGCAATGCAGGCTGAATGCAAACTCGGGCTCCGGCTGACGGAGCACAAGAATCCACTCATTCTCCAGCAGCACTGCCAGCTCGGGGAGCACTTGTGTTCCTGCTCCTGGACTTGAGTGCACCCCTTGGCAGTCAGAGGAGAAGCTCAGAGGGTGGCCAAGGCCTCCCGGGTTAGGGGAACAGTTAGTGTTTGCACAGGAAGGCCTGACGCTCTCTCCTTCATCCAAGCATCCTTCCTTGGGGGCCCTGGGGTTCACCCCTAGTACCTTCTAGGGCTTCTGCTTATCAAAGAGAGTGCCTGGGCCCAACCTGCTCCTCCTTCTTGTCTCTTCCCACGTTACTCACTGAAGCTTCACCTGTGTTTCAAACAGGTGCACTTGCTCGGCTACCCATACTCAGTGCAGTGTGTACCAGAAAGACATATGATTCTGATTCTTCTAGCTTCAAAATCAACCAAGCCCTTAGGCAGGCAATGACCTACATCGTGTTTCATGTGGAAATATAAGGATATTTATCTTTTTAGGTAAAGATTTATTTTATTTATTTGAAAGACAGAGTTATAGAGAGAGGTAGAGACAGAGAAAGAGGTCTTGCATCTGCTGGTTCACTCCTCAGATGGCCGTAACGGCCAGAGCTGAGCTGATCCAAAGTCAGTAGCCAGGAGCTTCTTCTGGGTCTCCCACGTGGGTGCAGGGGTCCAAGCACTTGGGCCATCTTCCACTGCTTTCCCAGGCCATAGCAGAGAGCTGGATCAGAAGTGGAGCAGCTGGGTCTTGAACCAGCACCCATATGGGATGCTGGCACTTCGGGCCAGGGTTTTAACCGACTGTGTCACAGCACCAGCCCCAGGATATTTATCTTAAAAAGAAATCTCTGACCCATTTTTCAGGCCACCGACACAAGTACTCTTGGGAGTTAACTTGAACAACTCAAGTGCTAACTAGTATCATTAATCCCAGGATTTACAATAATTCAAACAAATCCCCCTTCCAGCGAGGGGGTGTCTCGCTATCTCTCTCTCTATCTCTCCCCTGCCTGTGTATCTCTGAATTTCAGATAAATAAATGAATATTTAAGAACAGGAAGTGCTAGTCACTCTTCAGCCCTTCAATTTTTAGCTGATAGAAGAAACTTCTTTAAAAGTATTTTTAGGGAATTGTATGATATCAAAGGGCACTCACGCTTTAAAATCTAGCTGAGAAAAAAGTAGATAAATTCCTCCCTCAAGAGTGGCATTGAACGAACACACAATTTGGAATTTAGAGACCTGGGCTTAAGTCCTGACTTCGTGATGTAAGAGCAGGGTGGCCTTGGGTGATCTTTATCATTACGTTGTACTTTCTTATGCTGTGAGCAGAAATCCCATTCACGCTGACTTCACTGCATTAACTATAAGCCCACACCCATGCTTTATCAATTACAAAACTTGTTCCAAGCACAGGGGATCGTGTTTTGTTTTTGATTCACCACTAGAGAGGTCAACGTTGGCAATGAGAATCGGAACAAGTTTTCGTTTTCATGACTCTTTTGCTTCCCAACTTGTCTTTCAATTCTCAGAGATACCCACCGCTTTTGCATCTGTTATCTCCTTGGGTAGCACGATGCAGATTATAACTTCATCCACAGCAAAGTGTAAATGTCTGTGGAGGGGACATTTACTTACAGGAACCATAACTTACCCCTGAGCTGCCACAGGTCCTCCCGTGAGGGACTGGGAGACTAATGTGGCACCAGGGCTGCATGCTGGAGTCTCTGAACTCAGCCACTAGGCGGCTGTCTACTTGTGGATCTTTGGAAACAGCCATCCTGGTAGGAAGGATGTCATCGGACACCAAGGTTTTTCTCAGAACCTGGAAGTGGTTTTCCTCCGGGTTACTGTCAACCACCTTTGAACCCTTCCCACCGCACACCTCCTGGGGATAATCACAGCACCACCCTAACACAGCCATTCACAGCTGTGCCCTTGACCGAGGCCCCTTGCCCCGTCCACAGTCGAACTCAGGGAAAACAGCACAGGGGGACTCTTCTTTCTGAAGCTATTCTAAGTGGAATCGTTTTCTTGATTTAACTTTTAGATTGCTTGTTGCAAGTGTATAAAAACAACTGACATTTTATACAGTGATCTTTTTCTTGCAACTTTACTGAATTCCTGTAGAAGCTCTACCAGTTCATTGATGGACCCGTTGGGATTTTTCTGTAAACAAGATCATGCCATTGCAAACAGAGATGTTTGACTTGTTCGTTCCAGCCCAGGTCCTTTCCTTTCTTTCTATTGCCCGACTTCCCTAAGGATATGTTGTATGGAAGCGAAGAGAGAACACTGCCTTGCCGTGTTCTTGACCTCAAGGGGAAACAGTGAGTCTCTCAAGGATGTTCTTTATGAAGTTGAGGAAGTTCCTCCATATTTCTAACTTGCTGAGTGTTTTTATCATCAAAGGCATTCCCTGCCTCAACTGACACAATAATGTGTCCCTATAGTGTTACTATGATGTATGACATTGATTAAGTGTCAGAAGTAAATCATGTGGGATATGCTCCATGTGATGGCTAATCGTATGTGTCAATTGGACTGGACCATGATGGGGTGCCCAGATCTTTGATCTCAACATTTTTTCTGAGTGTGCCTGTGAGGATGTTTCTGGATGAGATTAGCATTTGATTTAGTTGAGTGAATAAAGCAGACCCCCTCTCCATAGTGTGGGTAGACCTTATCCAACCCAAGGAAGACCTGAGTAGAATAAGAGGCTCAGTAAGGAGGAGCCTGATTTCTGCTTCCTGGCTGTCTTTGAGTTGGGACATCTGCCTTCTCTAGCTCTGGGGCTCAGACCTGAACTGGAACTATCCCATTGACCTTCCCAGATTCGGACGTCTCACCTTCCACAGTAGCACGAGCCAATTCTTTATAATAAGTGTATATATTCACGAGAGTCCTTCAAAGAGTGGAATTAAAAGGTATTTTGAAATCAATGCATTATTTTTTCATAGTCAGCATTTTCATGAATTTAAGACCCTTCATAGACATGAATTTCAACATTTTTTACACTAGAACAAGTAATTGGGTCCCTGCCACCCATGTAGGAGACCTGGATTGAGCTCCCAGCTACTAGCTTCAGCAGGGCCCAGCTCTGGCTGTTGTGGGAATTTAGGGAGTGAACTAGCACATGGGAGCTCTCTGCTTCTCCAATAAATAGACTTCCAGAAACACTTAACAATGGTGAACAAATTCTCAGTGTAGAACATCTCAGAGACCCCCCAGAGTTGTCACTTGTAGCTGAGTCCCTGCCTTCGTCTGAGCAATTAGTCTCCTGTTCATGCATATCCTGGAAGAAAGGTGATGGTTCAAGCACTTGGGTTCCTGACACCCACATGAGACCTCTGGATTGACTTCCTGGCTGTCAAGTATCGTGCATGTAGATTATAGAAATTCAGCCATTGCAGAAACTTGGGGCATGCATCAGTGAATGGAAGGTTTCTTTCTGTTGGTCTCTGCCTTTCAAATAAATGTTCATTCTTGTTGAAAAATAATTTGCATGGTTTTCTTTGAACTTTTATTTCAAGATTTATTTATTTATTTGAAAGGCAGAGCTACAGATGCAGAAAGAGAGAGAGAGAGAGAGAGAGAGAGAGAGGTCTTTCATCTGCTGGTTCACTCCCCAAATGGCCACAACTGCTGGAGCTGGGCCGATCTGAAGCCAGGAGCCAGGAGCTTCTTTCTAGTCTCCCACATGGGTGCAGGGGTTCAAGGATTTGGGCCATCTTCTACTGTTTTCTCAGGCCATAGCAGAGAGCTGGATCAGAAGTGGAGCAGCTGGGACTCAAACCAGTGCCCATATGGGATGCTGGTGCTTTAGGCAGCAGCTTTACCCGCTATGCCATAGTGTTGTCCCTCTTAAACCTTTTGCAGATCCCTTGTGTTACAGAAAAGATTATTTTGAAGTTTAAAATCAGTAGCCATGGATACCAAAGCACATGATGCATGAATGCCAGGGTTGGACCAATCACGCCTCCCCTGGTGAACTTGCACTCTCTGCCCTGAGCCCATTCTCCTGCCCATCCTCATCCCCTCCTTTCTAGATGCTGCTTCCACACACAATCTGGAACGTTTCCCGACAAAGTTTGACTCCCTGAATCGTTTGATCCACATATGGGCTTGTGAAGGAGTGGAAATGTGGTGAACTGAAATCCCCACCGTTTGCTGTCCAACACAAAACACGGCAGGTGTCAATGGAGATGCCTACAGCTCCTCTCGGAAGCTGGGGGAGTCTGGGTGACATTGCATGTGTCTCAGAGATGGCCAGCCCCCAGGAAAAGCACACGAGAAGGCTCTTGTTGTCTGACTTCTTGGACTGCTCAGACAGTCACTCACCAGAGGACCATCAGCAATGACCGCTGCCCCTCCCCCACTGCACCAGGGCCTTTCAGAGTCAGTGCCTGGCTCCAGCCTCTTAGGCTTTCTTCTTCACTCTGGCCTGGCTGCCAGGAAGTTGTGGTCTCCTCGACATGTTCCTTTCTTGCTATCTCCGAGAGGCACAGTCATGGTTTTGGCTAATTACCACCTGGGAATGCACTGGGGTGCAAAGCTAGCCAATATGGGGAAGTGGCAAGGACCAAGGAAGCCAGCCAGCTTCTTACATTCTTGGACTATAGATACTGACTTCCTGCCTGCCTGCAACCTTACTGGGTTTTGTCCCTTGTTCTCGAATTTTATTCCTGAGGGGAGGGCTTGTCAGATTACCCCAATTAATTGGACTTTCCTTTTTTTTTTTTTTTTTGACAGGCAGAATTAGACAGTGAGAGAGACAAGAGAGAAAGGTCTTCCTTCCATTGGTTCACCCCCCCAAAGTGGCTGCTATGGCCGGCGCACTGCGCTGATCTGAAGCCAGGAGCCAGGTGCTTCTCCTGGTTTCCCATGCAGGTGCAGGGACCAAGCACTTGGGCCATCCTCCACTGCCCTCCCAGGCCACAGCAGAGAGCTGGCCTGGAAGAGGAGCAATCGGGACAGAACCAGCGCCCCAACCGGGACTAGACCCTGGAGTGCCGGCGTCACAGGTAGAGGATTAGCCTAGTGAGCCGCAGCACCGGCCAATTGGACTATCTTCTAATGGAGAGAACTTAGTGAGTTTTATTTTGAGTCACGCATGGGGGCTCCCCAGGCTGAATCGTCCCAGCATCTCTGGGGATCATGCCCCCTTACTCTTCAATCATCTTCCAGCCCTTTGTAACATGACCTCTCACCCAGCACAACCATCAGTAAGTTTTCCTTTGGGACTGGCATTGTGGCATAGTAGGTAAACCCACTGCCTGCAACGTCAGCACCCCATATGGGTGCCAGTTCATGTCCCAACTGCTCCACTTCCTATCCAGCTTCTACTAATAACCCAGGGAAAGCAGCAGAAGACGTCCCAAGTGTTTGGGCCCCTGCACCCATGTGGGAGACTTAGACGAGCTGGCTTCAGCCTGGCTCGTCCGTGGCCATTGTGGCCATCTGGGGAGTGAACCAGCCAATGGAAGGCCTCTCTGTGTCTCTTACTTCCTCTTTGTAACTCTGACTTTAAATAAATAAGTCTTAAGAAAAAAATGTTTCCCTTCATGTTTAAGTCTACACTATTCTGCAGGTTTGAACATTTAAGAAAAAGGATTTTTCCCTTTATAGAAAGTGTCATAGAGTAAATGTTCTCGACAGGGGCAGGAAAGTCCTGACTTTAGGAGTGGCTCCTGGAGAGAGCTGGCAAGGTGCTGGCGGGGCATAAAGACTTCCCATTAATTCCTGAACCAGCGCCCGAGAAACGCGCTGATTTGCATATTTCCTCCTTTTAGGAAGGGGTCGAATGAATTCCTTAGTCACACCTTTCAAGTGTGAATCCTGGCTTGAGTAGGTCTAATGATGCTTAGGCTTCATACTCGCAAAGCACCAGGGCCCTCAACAGCTAATCCGCAGAAATTAAAGAAATATGTAGCACTACAAATATGAGCATTTTTTCGTTCTTAACAAAATATATAGTTGCCAGGTCCACAAGTCTCTAAAGCTTTGCCTGCCATCGGGCAGGGCCAGCAGTGTGGGTGGTGACAAACTCATCTGAGAAATGTGTGTGTGCCCCAAGAGAAACATGGATCATGTTTTATGAGCAGACCCACTCAGGGGTAGAGATCCACGCTGGCTTTGGGGTGGTCTTGCGGCCACCTGGACAAGTCAGGTTTCTCGCCAGTTCTGGAACTGGCTCCTTTCCAGGCATCATTAGACAACGTTGAAACAGAGAGTGCTGGGGGAGGCGGGGGAAGCTGTAGGGGGGCCTGGATATGGTGGAACCTTGTGCACACACTACAGCCCTTCAGAGGGGACTCAAAACCCGTCCACGCAGCAACTTCCCTCTTAGGGTGGCTCCCTGGGAACTGTAGGGGAGCAGCCAGCATAAGGCCCATGCAGGCCGCAGGTGGGATGGATTTGAGACTGAGGTGTGGCCAGCCAGCATAGCTGAAGTGTGTGTGCCACTTACGTGTGACCTTATAAGTTTGAGCTGATGTTAAACAGCATCTCTGCCTGTGTGACGCGAGTCACGGCGGCTCTCTGAGAGCTCGGGTGCCCACTCGCCTGGATTCACCTTTCAGCCTAGGTTTTTCTGAGGCTTCCACTAGAACTGTGGGTGCTTCCCCATAACTGTGTGTGTGTGTGTGTGTGTGTGTGTAGTAAGGGGCAAGAAGAGATCAGAAAGTTAGAGACTGGCCAGGAAGAGGAAACCAGGGACAATCAGGACGCACAGCTTAAACTTTGAGGACACAGCAGATCACTTATCAGACTGGCCAAGCTAAAAATGGGTTGATGAAATTCGGCATTGGCAGGGGTTCTGGAAATAAGCAGGACAGGGCACCTCTTGGGCTTGCAACTTAGCAATATCAACTGAGATGGCCACAGTGCATATCTTCTTTTTTTTTGACAGGCAGAGTGGGCAGTGAGAGAGAGACAGAGAGAAAGGTCTTCCTTTGCCATTGGTTCACCCTCCAATGGCCGCCACAGCTGGTGCACCGCGCTGATCCGAAGGCAGGAGCCAGGTGCTTCTCCTGGTCTTCCATGCAGGTGCAGAGCCCAAGCACTTGGGCCATCCTCCACTGCACTCCTGGGCCATAGCAGAGAGCTGGCCTGGAAGAGGAGCAACCGGGACAGAATCCAGCGCCCCGACCGGGACTAGAACCCGGTGTGCCAGCGCCGCACGCAGAGGATTAGCCTATTGAGCCTCAGCGCCGGCCACAGTTCATATCTTCTAATCCACCATTTCTCCTAAGATTTAAACCTCTAAAACCCTATACGGGTGGGTGTTTCGCATAGCAGTTCACACACCACTTGGGACACCCAGCCATATCCGAGCACCTAGGTTTTGGTCCCAGCACCACCCTCTCAGCTACCTGCTAAAAGACACTCTAGGGGGCAGCTGTGGTTGGGTCCTCGCTTCGGCCTGGCCCAGCCCTAGCCAACACTTATAAACACGTGGACATGTGAAGGGAGGCTTCCTAGGAGCTCCAGGGGCCAGTGCTCATGGAGAAGAAACAGGGAGCGCCAGGGCAGGTCCCTGGGACAAGAGTGAGTTAGCTCCTCACAGCATGACTTGAAAGGGGGTGTGTGCTGTGTTTGAATAAATGATTCCCTGGCTTCCTAAAGTCTCTGTTTATTCCTCTGCCATAGGGGCTTGGGGGAAGCATCCTTTTCAAGGTCCCCTCAGGTGAGATGGGTCTCAGACACAGGTGAGTGAGACCACTCCAGATGACTTCTAGCGATGGGGAGCACTGTTAGCCCAATGCTGACTTGTGCAGCATGACGTGGGAGGGGCCGCTCCCTTTCCAGTTATTTCCCTCATTTGCCCAGAGTTTTGTTTGCCTGTCTCTACTTGACTGAAGAGACAGAAATGAGAGAGAGAGAGAGAGAGTGAGAGAGAGAGAGATGACACAGGTATTTGGATGAACAGTGGTGGCATGGGGTGAGTTAGAAGAGGGAGCGGTTAAAGATGAGATCCTGGGGATGGACATTTGGCCTCATGGTAAAGATGCCTGCACCCCCCCCTCCCCGCCATGGGTTCCATATCCGACTCTGGCTCCTGACCATGGCGTCCTGCCCTGGGAGGCAGCAGTGAGGGCTAAAGTAGTTGGGTTCCCAGCACAGACACAGGAGCCCTGGATTATGTCTCTGCCTTCCAGCTTTGGCTCAGCCTTTGTGGGCATTTGCAAAGCGAACCAGCAGACGGGAGTGCTTTGTCTCTCAAATACGTATTTCTTTAAAAAGCTGAGGTACGGGGGTAACAAGAGACACTAACACAGGTATGAAAAACAAGCCCAGGTGATGACTACCGCATGGCCACAGAGCTGGGTGCCGCAGGCGCAGGCTGCCTGGGAGGCCCGGCTCTACAATGGGGCCATTGATCCGGCGCAGGTGTACACAGGGCCAACCCATTTCCCCTTCCTGCCCACGGCTCCTTGCGGCTCAGAAAGCCGTGCAGTCCATGCTGAGCCACACAGGCCGTGGCAGAGGACCAGGAGCCGGGGCTGCTGGGGGCTCGGGGCCCCGCTCTTGCTGAGAGAGCAGCTTTTGTGGGACAGGCAAGGTCAGAGCACTCGGGTCCTCTGGGGGCTGTTCTGGGGGCTCAGGTCTTTGCTGACAGCTGCATCCAGGGTGAATGATGAGGTCATCAACAATAGCGGAGTCCGCACAAGGTACGGCAGGACTTCAAAACGTTTATGGAAAAATGGAATTAAAAGAGAAGTTTCTTTTGGTGCAAAAACTTTTGGGAATGCAAGTGTAATTTCTTCATCATATATATTTTCCATGGACTTTTTGAAGACCTCTTTGTGGATACCCTGTGCCAGCTGTAACCACATGACAACCCCACCAGCAGGCACCATGATGATAAGCACACTGCAAACTGTGACATAAATGAGTTATCTAGAGTCTGCCAGCTGGGAAGTAAAACAGTCAGGATTCGAACTCAGGTCTGCCAGGGTCCTCTCCTTCTGACACTGCTGCCTTTGACTTTTGCCTTTAGATCTTTCCAGATGTAGCTCCATTGCTTCCTCCATTCATGTGGGTAGGCAGCACAACACTCTTTTTTTTAAGATTTGTTATTTGAGAGAGAGATACTGAGAAAAAGGGAGGTCTTTCATCCACTGGTTCACTCTTCAAATGGCCACAGCGGCCAGGGCTGGGACAGACTGAAGCCAGGAGCTTCTTCTGGGTTTCCCGTATGGGCAGCAGAGGCCCAAGCACTTGGGCCATCTTCTGATGCTTTCCCAAGCACATTAGCAGGGAGCTGGATCAGAAGTGGAGTGGCTGGGACTTGAACTGGCACCCATGTAGGATGCTGGTGTCGCAAGTGGTGGCTCTGCCTGCCATGCCACAGCGCTGGCCCTGCACAACACTCTCTCAGCTGAGAGCAACCCAGTGGAAAGCTAGACCTGCCCAAAGCAGTATTTCACCATCCTCTCTATTTGTGGCACTCCTTTGACTGCATCGAAAGGCTCATCTAGGCCTTCCAGCCACACACGGGCTGAGATGTCCGTATCCCACCCTAGAGTGCCTGGCTTTGGCTCCTAACTCGTTTCCTGGGTGGCAGCAGGGGAGGGCTTAAGTAACTGGGTTCCTGCCACCCACATATCATTGTATCTTAAAAGAGGACTGCATTGACTTCCTGGTTCCCAGCTTTTTGGAAGCCAAGCCCTGGCTGTTACAGGCACTTGGGGAGCAAATCAGTGGGTAGGAGCGCTCAACAGCTCATCTTGGTTGGTATTCAGAAATCCACTACAAGCCTCAACAATAATCGCAAAGCAGTCACTCTCTCAATGCTACACTGTTTTCCAGGGCCTCAGAGAGCAACTGGGCTTCTCCAGGTCTCAGCCCCACGTCACTGTGCGAGCGGGACCATCACACACACAGAAGGGCCAAGTGTCAGCTGCATCCCACCTGCTGACCCTCCACTCCCATTCACCACTAGTGACACTGGCTCTGGGCTCCCATCACACCACCTGCTCCAGCCCATCCAATGCCTCTTCTGATGGCTCGGAGGGTAAGGCTTGTAGGTGCTGTTTTCTAAAAAAAAAAAAACACATGCTGAACAGAGTTTGCAGGGCAGGCTGAGGACAGCTCATGGCTGCCTCTTCCCCGTGTGACTTCCCCTCCACAGGGGAGATCCCTGGTCACACGCCAAATGCAAAGGGACAAGTGCCTAAAGGGATTCAGTCGCCCACAGGGGAATGCTGGGGAGAGACTTGGGAGGGGGTGGGGAGCAGGAGGGGTGGCTGGATGGAGGGGCCTTCCTCCCACCCTCACAGCTGTTACAGGTTGTGATATGTCCCCCCAAATCCGCGTGTTGCAGGCCCAGCCCCCAGGACCTCACAGTGTGACTGCGTTTGGAAACAGGGTCACTGCAGCTATAGTCAGTTAAGACGAGAGGCCCCTGGAGCAGGCTGGGCCCCTGTCCAATAGAGCCGGTGTCCTTATGAAAAGGAGGAATTTGGACAAGACATACATATAGGAGAACACTGTGTCACCATCCAGACAACTGTCCACGAGCCAAGGAGGAAAGTCTGGAACACATCCTTCCTTCCCAGCCCGCGGAAGCAGCCAAACCTACCGACACCCCCGTCTCGGCCCGCAGCCCCCCCACGAGTGGGAGGGAGGCAGCTGCCCGGTTCATGCTGCTTTGTTCTGGGAGCCCTGGGAAACCAGCGCGAAAGCTCATTTGCAAAGTCCTGCAGAGGAGCCAGAGTGCTCTCCACAGGTGTGAGGTCATGCCCCAGAAGGCAGCGGGGGCAGAGCTGGGTGCTTTTGCCCCAAAACAGGGCCATGGGGCACCTGGGACCTCTCCCTGGCTTCTCAGGACACTTTCTAAGAACCACCTATGGAGAGGACCCTTTGTGTCCTGGAGGAGGGGTGTGTGTGTGTGTGTGTGTACCAACAGACTGCAAATAAGCACAGAACACCAAGCAGTTCCCACTCTACGCACGTCTGGAACTCCGAACAGCAGGTCCCAAGGATTAGACAATAATTTGGTGCCTACTCGTAACTCTGCAAAATTACCAGTTGGGGGAAAAAAATCTATGTATTTGAAAAAAAAAAAAAGGTTTAACATTTTCACTTAGCCATTTTAATATTTTGATATTATACTTAAAAAATGCATCTGCAGAGCACAATCTTCAAAACAAATGGAATCAAACCAAGGCTTCTTTGTTCACTGAGCGCATTCTCAACGAGGGCCGTGAGGACATTCCCAGCTTTGTGGCAATTCTGTAAAACTCGGTTTACTCTGATGACTCGATAAAACTCCGCACCCTTATCTCCAGACATTCTGATTTTTCTGTAATCTGACACACGCTTTGCTGGGTCAAGGCAGAAGCATGGATTCCTTTTTGTTTCTCTCCCCACGGCACCCAAATCCCAACTGGCAGTGAGGAGGTGAACGCAAAGGTGAGGCTGTGCACTTAATTTGCTTTGTGTAGCACTGACATGGCACACAGGGGCATTGCTCCTGTCATTCAGTCATTCAGTCATGCATTCATTCATGCAACTGACTTGGTCTTCCCACCACTCTGGATGGCGAGAATCCTACAGGCCAGAATAAGTCGGCGCCAGCCGCAGAGTACAGCAGGCTACTTCCCTGGCCAGGGGACGTGGTCGCTGTATGTGCGCATGCGCCACCTCATGTCGGGTGCCTCGGGGCAAGCTCGACAAGCCAGTTTCTTCCGTGTTCTCTGAGGCCCCGGAAGGTGCAGGTTGGTGGTGACCTTACACTTGGGCCAGAGAGGAAGGCTGTAATAGAGAGACTGTCGTTTCTGGTTTACCGCTGTTGACTCAAATCACAACATTTGCTCCGACATCCTGACTGTCCCAATCAGACTTAGGCAAAGGAGAATCTGCGATGGAATGAATTCGGCTGTGGGAAGGCAAAGCTCTCCGGGAGTCCCCGCGGGCAGGAGGCTGGGTGACAGGCTGAGCAGAGAGGAGGGTTGCCAGATGTCTCGTGTCCTCTTCCACCAAGGTGCGCGCAGTGCATGTAGCCTGCTTCCCTAGGCTGAGCCCCCAGGACAAGCTGCAGGGGCACAGGGCCTGGGGCGTGGAAGCCAGCCAGAATCTAGACTTGCATGGGAGCCTTGAGGGCAGGGCCTCCCGGATCCAGCTGTGCACACAGCAAATACACACTCATTGAAGAAACGGCTGGAGCCAACGCCAAGGACACTGAAACCATCCTTCCAATGGCCCAGGCCCTGTGTCCGGACATCTGTGTAGAAACGGGGCTCCTCCTACACAGTGCACTCTGCTTGCAGACCTAGAGTCGGGGGCAGGGCTGCTCTCACTCCATCCTGGGGCACCAAATTACAAATCAATAGGCTGTAGGCATCCTCCTAGCAACTTCAAAATCTAATGGAATAAAACAAAGGCTCTGCAGAAAGCAATCCTGAGAAATAGCTGAAAATTATAAAGGTCACTCCACCGTGGCCCATGGGGACGAGTGTTTATTCTGCTTTGTCTTCTCAGAAACTCTCAGCCACCTTAAGAATCCTCTGCACCCGGGCTGTGGCCTCTGCGGCTCAGCAAAGCCAGTTGCCGACAGTCGGGGCTGTGGCTCCTCCCGGGGGGGGGGGGGGGCAGCAGATGACCATGCAGATCTGCAGCAAGGCCCAGCTGTCTGGGAGCTGACACCGCTGGGTAAGCCAAAGGGCATCCAGTATAGACCAGGCATGTTCTTACAGCCCGGCGTGGAGAAGGCATAGAGGCACCCCCACAGCACGTGTGAGCAGCCTGTGTGAGATGTCTCTGCCCCCCAACTGCAGCGGGCCCGCTCTGGGTACAGCATATTCTACTTCCCATTACCCAGCATCCATCCCGGCTGTCCAGCATGGGCCGATTTGGACCCAGCATTGAGTGGTATCTCTTCCATCCCCCACTGGTTTCAGGTGACGGCCCTCTGTCTGGTGACACTGTCCACTTAACACTAATGACCTGTATCAAACATGAGAGAGCCATTGGCTCTGGGCTGGAGGTGATTTCACTGAACGACCTCACACTAATGGCTCCCATTTATTATTCTCTCTCTTTTCCAGGGGCTGTGCTTAATGTTCATTATGAGGGGACTTCCAAAAGTCCATGACAAATGCATACTAAAAAAATGATGCAGGGGCCGGCGCTGTGGCGTAGCGGGTAGAGACGTGCCTGCAGTGCCGGCATCCTATATGGGCGCAGGTTCGAGTTCCGGCTGCTCCACTTCCGATCAAGCTCTCTGTTAAGGTCTGGGAAAGCAGTAGAAGATGGCCCAAATCCTTGGGCCCCTGCACCTGCATGGGAGACCCAGAAGAAGCTCCTTGCTCCTGGCTTTGGATCAGCCCACCTCTGGCCATTTTGGCCATTTGGGGAGCGAACCAGCAGATAGAAGACATCTCTCTCTCTCTCTGTCTCTCTGCCTCTGTCCCTCTGTAACTTTGCCTTTCAAATAAATATTTTTTAAAAAAGCAATGCACGAATTTCAAATTTCTTGTACCACAAAAAATAAATGTATCTTTTGCTTGTCTTTTCCCATGAGCTTTTGAAGTCCCCTCCTGTCTCACAACAACATGATGAGGCTGTGAGTGTCTTTATTTGACAGGTAAGGACACTGATGCACAGGCAGGTTGAGGAATCTGCCCACGGTCACACAGCCCGGAAGGGAGGTAGCCAGGACTCAACTCCCATTTGGTTCTGAATCCAAGTCCCAAGCTGACTGCTCTGCAGAGCCTCAGGGCAGACAGTGCCCCTAAAGTGCACACTCTGTGGTGGAATCCATGCCCCGCTCTGTCGCCGACGAAGGCCAGCACAATCCATCAAGTCATGTGAGGGGGTCCGCGGGGAACGGAGCGGCTGGGAACACCAGCTAGCAGGGCCCCCCAGGACTGTCTGTCTGCAGTTAGACTAAGCCCTACCCTATAAATCTTGTCCAGGAAAAAGAACACAACCTGGGCTGTGCAGGGGTAGAATTACTCCAGCTGCTGGCCCCCCTGCTCGCAGGCTCCTGGAGATCAGAGGCGCGGCCCAGCCTCCACTTGCAGCCACCCTTCTCAGGTTTCCCAGGAGGCCACGTTTGCCGGGAGCTGCCAGGGTGAGTCTGGAGACCACATTCTGTGCCCATGTGGCTCCTGAGAGAAGGTGAGGGCGGCAGACTGCATAACGAGCCGGGCTGCTTTCCACCTCCGATAAGATCGGGGGCCTCTGTCTCTGGCCCCGTTATTAACACCGCTCAGGCGGGAAGAGGGGCCAGCGCCATTCTTGGCGTCAGAAGAGGCAAGGGACTCCCTGCGGGTATAGGAGTGAAGGCACTGCCAAAGCTGAGGCCCTTATGAGATGGCCGGGTCCCACCCCTGGTGACCCAGGGGCTCAGCCCCAACTTCCGTTTCAGACTCCTGCCACCTCTCTCTCTCCCTCTCTCCTCGCTTGCAATATCATCGGGTTTACTAAAACACGGGTAGTGTGCAATACATACCGCAGTTTCATAAATCCGCCTGTGAGATCCAGTGGCACGCTAGAAAATCTTAAGGCGCGAGCATCGGCTTCCATTACTGCTCCCCTCCAAGCGGTTCCTCTAACCCCGACCAGCGAGAACCCTCCGGGGAGACAGTCCCGACTCCGCAGAAGAACCCAAGCGCTCCCTCACTGCAGGGACATGATCAGCACTGCACCCCTAAACGTGCAAGCTGGCCGCTGGAATTCACTCGCCCTGCACTGTCGCTCTAAGACACAAGTTTTCATCCTGGTGAGCAGTGACTGCGCTGGTCCCAGCTGAGCTGCTCGCCCTCCCCGCAGCAACCGCGCTCTCCCGGGTCCACAGCGCCCCCTGGTGCTAAGCACTGAGAGCTGCGTCCTCGGTGCTCCACGTGCCGCCCTTCCTGTCCCCACTGCTCCTCCCCACCGCCCCTTTGTCTTCAAGAATACAGGAAAAAAGTACACAGAGCTAGTGGATTCCACCGTGGACACTCCCAGCTGAGTTCTCGCTCATCTCTTGCTGCCTCTCATTCTCTCGCCACTCGTAGGAATTTTCTGCAAGAAAAATCTCAGTTCATTTCCTAACCCTCTTTCCCTTCCATTTGGGAGCCAACCAACCACAGAAAGTAGGGGTGCACCATGTACCCGAGGTGCTGGTGACGTGCTAAGGACAATGGCAGCACATGTAATGACACTCCACTCTGCTCCCTTTCGGCAGCTCTGGGATGTTCCAGAAGTGTCTTTCCATCTCAGTGACGGCTTTAACTGCGTCCTTTGCATCCTCCAGTGACACCTGCCTGCCTCAAGCTCTGGTATTCGAGACGAGCTGTTAAAATACTACTTTAGTCAATGCGATTGTTCTTTCTGTTGACTTCCTTCGCAAGAGCCTGATGGCCATTACTTTTCCATGTGCAATTTATCTAGAGTGGGCTCAGGGTGTCTGTAGCCAGGTCTACTGGGTGCACTGGCCACCATATACTCGTAAGGCTGCAGTCTGACCATGCAGCATTCTCCACATGGCCCCCTGCCTGCGGGGTGACCCCTCTTGAGCATCATCTCAGCTCCTGCTGGCCTCACTTTCCATCCTACCACTGTCATGGAACGAAGCTGTGCAGGGTGCAGCCAGCTCCACACAGGCACCCTGGGTTCCCCCACCAGCTGCCTCAGCACATCTCTCCCCAATGCTGAAGTGTGAGATGCCTGCCAGAACCATCTCACTTACATGTCACCTGGAAGTGCAGGAGAGTCAGCCCCTCCAGAGGCACGGGGTGGGGGTATCAGTGCATCCCTGCATCCCCTTCTAGGTGGAGGGGTCCAAGACCAACTCTGCAAGATTCTCCAGGGAGCCCCCAGGAACCAGCATCCAGTGAGCCTTGGTGGCCCCCCAACTCCGTAATGCCCATCTCCCATTCGTCCTCCTGTCCCTCACCCATGCTCTTTGGGCTGCACCCCTGAACAACCCTCAGCCACACCAGCCCATGTCTCAAGATGGGCTTCAGAGGGACACCAGGCTGAATGCTTTCTGTTCCACACAGAGAACCAGACACAGGTGAGGCTTCCTGCAGCATCTCTCTGTTCTCTAAGGGTGACTGAGGGCCACTGTGGCACCCTGGACACCCAACTGGAAACACACTTGTGACAACCCCTAGATGAGTTTTAATCAACGTTGAGTTCCCAAAAAGACAGTGAAGGATGAGCTGCTCCTTGCTGTAAAATGGAGACAAAAGTCAGAAGCACAACCACACAAAACTAGCACAAGGTCATAGAAACTGACTCCGGGCCAGCGCTGCGTCTCAATAAGCAGGGCCCAAGGACCAGGGCCATCCTCCACTGCCCTCGCAGGCCACAGCAGAGAGCTGGACTGGAAGAGGGGCAACCAGGACAGAATCGGGCGTCCCGACCGGGACTAGAACCCGGGGTGCTGGTGTCGCAGGCGGAGGATTAGCCTAGTGAGCTGCGGCGCCGGCCTATTTGTGTTTTCATGGCCTGGATCTGCATCCAGAAATGTCTGTGTCTATCAATATTGCTGCAAATATAGTTTTGTAAGACTTTGTTTTATACCTTTGTGAAAACAATGGTTAGGAATTTTTTTTAAGATTTATTTTATTTAGTTGAAAGACAGAGTTACAGAGAGAGGTAGAGAGAGAGAGAGAGAGAGAGAGAGGTCTTCCACCAGCTGGTTCACTTCCCAGATGCCCGCAATGGCCAGAGCTGAGCCAATCCGGAGCCAGGAGCTTCTTCCGGGTCTCCCATGTGGGTGCAGTCCTACATAGGTGTTGGCACAACTGTTGAGAAGGCTTAGTCCCTGCCAGAATTCTCCGGAAAGTGCCTTCCTCTGTCTGCGATGCCATGAAGCGTCTCCCACTATAGCCTGCACCATCCTGATGAGCTGTGAACCTGCCACTGAGCTGTCAAAAACCCAGTGAGGTCGATCCTCCGCCTTTTGCAGGAAAGAGTCACTTCCTGATTGGGTGTGGACTGAAACAGGGTCCCACCCACTCCGAGTAGACACAGGTTGTCCCCCCGCTTCTCCCACTCAGAACCTCCTCCCAGCAGTGCTGTGGCTTCCCAGTGCAGCTACTTTTCCCCGGGGGCCAGGGTGCTGATGGGGCGTGGTTGTGTGCCCAGACTCCACGGCCGGTGAGCGTGCCTTGGTGGCAAGAGTGGGATGGAGCAGAAGGGAATCAGAAGGGGACAGCCCGGCAGCCGCCACTGCGTCTCCCCTGGAGCAAGGAGAAAAGCAAACGCTGGCTCGGCCTGAACCGCATCCGAGCATTCTAGAAAGAGTGTGAATGGCGAATTACTTTAAGAAGAGAAAAACCCAAGCACCAAGCTTTGGTTGAGGTCCCAGCCTGGGGAAGGCAGGAGGCTGGGCCTCCCATCGTCCCCTCTCACTTCTGGAAAGCTGCGTGGAGCTGAGCTCAGGCCAGGGGTCTCCGGGAGACAGTGATCCCCCCTCCAATCCTAGCGGGAGGTGGGTGCCGCCAGGCTGTTCCACTGGTAGCTCCACAGTGCCACCTGGAGGCAGAGGTGCACTACAGAACATGCTTGGTGGCAAAGCCCTGTCCTGGGTCCCCAGGTTTCATTCACTTGCTCTAAGGAGGCCTGAGAGGCCCTGGTCTTGTACCTCAATCCCTGGACAGGCGTGGGTAGGACCAGGGCGCTTCACACATCAGGGCCCAACAGCAAAAAGGACACAGGAGAGGCTTCATCTCACAAGATAACTTTGTAACTTACCGATGCTCAGAACTCAAGGGGGAAAGGTTTGTTTTTCTGAACTAACATAGAACAAGAAGGAAACCCACACTTGTCTACTCAAATCCTACTATTGCCTTTGATTCTTCCTTTGACGATGCCACTTTGTCCCAAAGATTGTGACTTGTAAGTCCCCAGCCTAATTACAGGTGGCTTTCAAAACACGATTTTGAGCTCCTGGTTCCTTAAGAGTTCTAAGAGTCCCTTTATCTATGCTATTTAATTAATCTATTTATTTTAAAGGCAGTGTGAGAGAGAGGGAGAACACCACCTGCTGGGCAAGACTGGAACAGCCTGCAGGACCCCAGTCTCTGGGAGGGAGACTCAATCTCTACTCTTGTTCTGTGGCCCAAGATGGAGAGCCAAAGCAGAGGTGAGCACAGGAAACCAGACAGACCCCCGTATTCCAACACTGAGGTGTGAGGTGGTGCCTGGGCATGCAACAGAACCGGGTCTCCATCAATGCCCTGTGACAGCAGTTTGAACAGAAAATTTCTGAGTTCTCACCACTTATCCGTCACAGCCATCAGAGCCATCAATCAAGCATATTGTCCTCCAAGTTCTGAGGACATGGGAGGACTTCATTCCTAACCTTCCCTGCCTCTCATGCGATGGGAACAGGTGGCTGCCTACTGCTAGGAGACCTTTGACCTCATGCCCAGAGTGGCAACAACCAGGGACAGCAGCTGCCTTACCAGCCTGGGTCCCTTATGATGGACCGAGCTCCCTTGAAACCTCGAGCAGCTGGGGAGCTGGAGGAACGGGAAAGCCTGTGCTCTGAGCCTCTGGACTTTGGAGCTGTGTGACAGCGGCATGAGCTGGTCTGAAGGCTGTCACCAGAGTTGTCCAGGAGCTTTACAAAGTCCTGGTGCCCGGCTTCCACCCCAGCTTCCATTCTGACATCACAGGCGTGGGTGGGCAGGGAACTATGATATTCTGAAAAAATGAGCCTTTTTTTAAAGATTTTATTTATTTGACAGGTAGAGTTACAGACAATGACAGAGAGAAACAGAGAGTAGGGTCCTCCCTCCTTTGGTTCACTCCCCAAATGGCTGCAATAGCCAGAGCTGTGCTGATCTGAAGCCAGGAGCCAGGTGCTTCCTCCTGGTCTCCCATGGGGTTCAGGGCCCAAGCACTTGGGCCATCCTCCACTGCACTCCCTAGCCACAGCAGAGAGCTGGCCTGGAAGAGGGGCAACCGGGACTAGAACCAGCACCCATATGGGATGCTGGCACTGCAAGCGGAGGATTAACCTAGTACTCCATGGTGCCGGCCCTGAGCCTTTGGTTTTAAAATATTTGTAGCCATATAGGAAAGTTGACATAGTCACAGGTGTTCACATTCTCCTCACCCCAGCGCTACATCTTACATCACCTTGGTCGCTTCTTCCCAACTACCGAACCAACACTGACGCGTCATCACCGGCAAAGGTTCACTCACAGTCAGATGTCCTATGCTGTTAGCCTCATAGCCCTTTCCTGTCCCAGGATCCTATGTGACATTTACCCATCACGGCTTCTGAGGCTCCTCTTGGCTGCAGCAGTTTCTCAGACATTCCTTGTTTTTGATGACCTTGATGGTTTTGAGGAGTCCTGGGCAGGTGTTTTGTAGACTGTCCTTCATTTGTGGTTGCTAAAAATTGAGGTTTTACTCATGGTTGTCCTGAGGCCATGGAACTGGGGGAAGGGATATCCCAAGGGCGGGTCTATCACTTGACATCACTGCTGATGCTGGCCTTGATCACATGACTGCGGTTGGCTGTTCAGTTTTCCCCACTGTCAAGTGGCTCCTTCTTCTCCTCTGAAAGTCACAAAACACAGCCCATGCCTGAAGGATGAGAGTCCTGCTCCACCTCCTTGAGGGAGGAGTGCCTACATAAATGTTTTCTCCATTAGTCAGCTTTTCATTACTATAGCAAACTACCAGAAGCAGTCTACTACTGTAAGACAAAGAGGTTCAAGGCTCATGGTTGTGGAGGTTCACAGGCCAAGATCGGGTGGGTCCCGTTGGTTTGGTGTTTAGCGATGTCATGCTTGCTGACAGCACAGAGCACCATGTGACAAGACACAGAGACTGCTTTTTTTTTTCCTCATTCGTGGTCTCTAACAGACCCAACAGGATTCAATCATGGTGCTCCAACCTAATGACCCAATCCAAACTAATCATGACCCAAAGGGGCCCCATCTCTAAACACGTAATTGGATGAAGCTTCCCGTCTCAGTACCATTAACACAGGGTAGGGAATCTTTTTTCTGCCAAGAGCCCTTTGGAGATTTACAACATCATTCATGAGCCATAGGAAATTATTGACTTAAAAATTAGCCTTCTGGGGCCAGCATGGTGGTACCACAGGCTAAGCTGCTGGCCGCTATGCTGGCATCCCATATGAGCACAGGCTGGCATCCTGGCTGCTCTGCTTCCAATCCAGCTCCCTGCTAATGCACCTGGGAAGGCAGCAGCCGATGGCCCAAGGGCTTGGGCCCCTGTCACCCATGTGGGAGACCAGGGTGGTGTTCCAGGCTTCTGGCTTCAGCCTGGCCCAGCATCAGCCATTGTGATGGTTTAGGCAGTGAACCAAAGGATGGAGTCAATTAATAACTCCACTTTACAAAGAAATAAATCTTTAAAAAACAAACTAGACTGCTACAGATTTATTGAATTTTGAGCCCCACCCGTAGCTGCCAGACCAAATAATTTCACAAGCCTTTAGGGCCTGCAGATCAGAACTTCCATGCCCCTGCATTTGGAAACTAGACCTCTGAGATTTGGGCACAAACATTCAGACCATAACAGTTCTATAGAGGAAATGTTTATCATTCTCTCCCATTTATTTGCTTACCCAATCATTTATTTACATCAGTGTGGACACATGGATATTTATTTTATGCACTGGCTTCCAGGCCAGGACTTTGGCCATTGCTCAGACTGTCCCAGTTCGGGCCAGTGGGAGCTCTTTCAGTTGGCTCCTATCTTGAGTTTGTGGAATACATCCTTCTTCTCTGGGAATACAGGGTGCCCTAGGCTTATCTCATATCTGTCCTGCTCCAGTCCTAGAGTCCAGCATTTGTGCAAGGAAGCCTGCCTCCTGGTGCTGGAGGACAGTATTCGAGGACAAGCTCTTGCTTAAGTGCTTGGCTGGCTATGGGGATTTTTTTTTCATTCTAATGTGCAGCCAAGTTTGGGAACTCAGGGGCTCTTAGCCCTGACTGCACACGAGGAATACCCTGAGTGTCAGCCACGGTGTGGCAGGTGCTTTGTCACGTCATGGAATATATGGGTCCATGAGGCTTCCCCTGCCAGCACACCACTGCGTATCATAATTATTTACCAGGTAAGAGAACGCACACACACGTCTTCACACACATTCAGCCGACTCCGAAGCAACTTCCAAGCTCTCTTTCTACCAATGCTGACTGGAGTGTCAGTGTCTTTAGCAGAATTTCAACTCAAGCACCAACTCTTCTCATAGCTCAGTCTTCTCTCCATACCCAGAGAGCACAGGAGGTAGAGAATTGACTCTCTCAAGGCATCAACTCGGGAATCAGCCCAAAGCCCCTGAGATCAAGACACTGAGGTAACTTTTTATTTTTTCCTGCAACCAGGAAATTTGAAGTATGTGGTATGTGTGTATATGTGTGTGTGTGTGTGTGTGTGAGAGAGAGAGAGAGAGAATAGGTGTGACTGAGCATGTGCCTGCGTGTGTACATGTAACTGTGCAGGTGGGTTGCTGTGTGTGAACAGACGCAGGTGATGGTGGTGTGTGAGCTTGGGAGTGGGAGTATGTATGTGGTCTGTGAGTCAATGTGTCAATGGGAGTGCGTCTGTGGGTTTGATGTGTATCTCAGGGTGTGAATGGTTTGTGTGTGTGATGTGTGAACTGGAGTGTGTGAGGATGTGTGAATGAATGTGAGTGTAGGGTGTGTGTGAACAGGAGGGTATGTGAGTTTGGGGTGGGAAGAGGTCAGCTCCAGTCCCTCCTCAGCCTTAGACACAAGACCCATGAATTGCTTCTCTTTCTCACCTTACCTTGAGCCTGCCAGCCAATGCCTCCATTCTAAGCTCCCATCAAGAGAACAGAGTCTTGGGGACCGGGGCTCCAGGCCAAGCCTCGTCTCTCTCTGCCTCCTGCAAGCCTGGGTGCAGCACAAAACAGACAAATCTCTCCCTTTTTCGTCATCTCCAGCAATAGCGCCTCAAGCTTGCAAATCGCTGGGTTAGTTCACCACCTTCCTTGGCCGTTTCTCATCTTACACCCATGCTAGTCAATTCTTCCTTCAGGGGCAAAGCTGATTCATGGGATGGCCCCGGTAAGCAGATGCAGGTGCCCAGAGAGAAGTCCAGACTCCTGTGGCCTGTCAGTCACACCACAGCGTGGTCCTGGGCAGGGCTTGGGCACCCAGAGCGTGTGGCCTTGACCATGGGGGCTGAACTGAGCAGGAGGGTGGGCCCTGGCCATCACTGAGGTGTCTGGAGGGTTCTGCCCTCTGCTGGCCTTTGCCCCTCCCCGGCTTTAGCAGCAGGCAAAGTGGTGGTGAGCCTCTGGCCCTGCAGTCCTCCATGGCTGCTGGCGCCGAGCCCATAGCAGCCACAGCCTGGGCGGCGCCAGCAGCCTGGGTTGCAGAGGGCAAACGCCCCTTCTCCATCCCCCTCCAGCTGCCCACGTGCCCAGTTGCCCCAGCATCTTGGAGTGAGTGCCCCTCGGGGACACAGAGAACTTTCTCAACAAGGTTCCTTTTCATCCCCTTGGAGGGGACTTGATGCAGACACAGAACAAGGAGAGAGGGCTCCAGGCCCCAGGGTGCTCCTCAGGCACCTGGAGCAGGTGGCCCCCTGGCGAGAAGGAGAAAGGGGAACTGAGAGCTGTGGGTGTGCATCAGGACACAGGACACACCACAAACCCACCAAGACTCCCTTGGCCAACAGAAGAAAAACAACCCCCCGCTATTTTTTGTCCGAGTTATTCTAGTGATTTTGGTCGTCTTGGGGTTTTCTTGTCTGCATTACTCAAACAGTGACCCCAAGTGTGTATCCAGTTTACCGATGAGAAAGTCCCTTCTCAAGGGAAAGTTCAGGCTGGGGCCACTTTTTTCGTATACACTTTAAGTAAACTTTGGTTTTTAGCACAGACTTAAGTTCCAGCAAAATCGAGGGGAAAGTACAGAGATTTCTCACGCTCTCCCACCCCTGAACACCCCACTGCCATGATCAACGTTACTCACGAGACCGGTGCATTCATTGCGACTGATGGACCAACGCCAACACGTTGTCCTTGCCAAAGGCACTAGGATGCTGGTGGACAGTCTATGGGTTCAGACCAATCGATAATGCCATGAATGAATGCATCGCCCATTACAGTACCTCTCAGAGACGTTCCACTGCCCTAACCTTCCCCTCCTCCCAGGTTGCCCTAGCACTGGCCAACCACTGATCCATAACATCTCCCTAGTTTTACCTCTCCCAGCAGGTCCCATCACTGGACTCATGCACTCACGTCTTCCAATTGGCTTCTTCCACTTAGCAATATGCATTGACAATTCCTCCGTGTCTTTTCACTGCTTGATAGCTCATTTCTTCTTAGCACCAAATACTACTCCGTTGTCTGGATGTAGCACAGTTTATTAATCCATTCACCTACTGAACACCACCTTGGTTGCTTCCAAGTTTCTGCAATTTTGAACAAAGCTGCTACAAACACCTACGTGTGGGGTTTTGTGTGGACGTGTGCTTTCAGTTCCTTTGGCTAACTACCAAGGAGTGCAAGTGCCAGACCGGACAGGAGGGGTTGGTCCAGTTTTAGCAGAAACCACCTAACTGGTCTTTACAGCTTATATTCTCACCGCAGCAAGTGAGCGAGCCTGTTGCTCCACACCCTCGCCAGCACTTGGTGGTGTCTGTGTTCTGATGCTGGCCATCCCGATAGCCATATGGGGATAAAGGGTGTAACTCATCACTGTCTCACTTTGCAGTTCCCTGATGATATACAAAGTACATAACCTCTGCCATCTACACATAGATCTGCTCAGGCCTCTGCTTTCGGCCTTTTGCTAACTGCAAAACTGAGAGGTTGGCCGGTGCTGTGTCTCACTAGGCTAATCCTCTGCCTGCGGTGCTGGTACTCTGAGTTCTAGTCCCGGTTGGGGTGCTGGATTCTGTCCCGGTTGCTCCTCTTCCAGTGCAGCTCTCTTCTATGGCCCGGGAGTGCAGTGGAGGATGGCCCAGGTCCTTGGGCCTTGCACCTGCATGGGAGACCAGGAGGAAGCACCTGGCTCCTGGCTTCGGATCCGTGCAGCGTGCCAGCCATAGCGGCCATTTGGGGAGTGAACAAATGGAAGGAAGACCTTTCTCTTTGTCTCTAACTCTGTCAAAAAAAAAAAAAAAAAACTGAGAGGCTACAGATGTGCGGGGACTGTATCTGGGCAGGTGAGGTGCCACTGGCTCTCCCTGCTGCCCTCAGCCCAGGGTCTCTCGAGATTTTCTCACCAGCATGTCCTGCTTGCTTGGACCACTTCTACCAACAAGCTATACCCCACACCCCCAAATCCCTCATGCACACGCTGTCTGTCTCAGGAGAGGCCATGTGAGACTGTGGTTACATCCGGTCTGTTTGCCCAGGCACTCAGTGACAAGGTGACTGCTGGGGCGGGCCATCTCAGATGACACCTCTTGTCCTGGCTTCATGGCAACAAATTCTCAGTCTGGACAATAACAGTGGTCATGTGACTCAGAGAAGAATGTATGTCTGAGGGCCAACTCCAACTCCCTGGCCTCCTCCCTGTGGGGAAGGGTCAGGCTCACTTCCCTGCAGTTCTGGGAGAGCTAGGAAGCAGAGAAGGCGAGAGCGATCCTGGGCTGGGCTGACTGCCCTGTTTGGGCAGACCTAACCCTTCATCCTGCAGCACCTCTGCATGTCCCCATCCGGGACCTCTCCTTCTTTGACCTCACAAGTCTACACTGAGCTTTTCTTCCCTTAGCACACCTGCTTGGAGACAGGCAGCACAGAGCTAAGCTCAAGGACAAAGGGGACCACTTCTAAAACCTCATGGAAAAATGGAATTAAAAGATGTTTTATTCTGGCAAAATATTTTACATCTGTGGGGCCAGTGTTGTTGCATAGCGGGTTAAACTATTGTCTGCAACACTGGCATTGCTGATGGACAGCGGTTCGTGTCCTGGCTGCTCCATGTCCCATCCAGCTCCCTACTGATGGCCTGGGATAGCAGCAGTAGATGGCCCAAGTGCTTGAGTCCTTGCCCCCTTGTGGGAGACCTGGATGAAGCTCCTTGCTTTGGCCTGGCCCAGCCCTGGCTGTTGTGGCCCCTGGGGAGTGAATCAGCAGGTGAAAGCTCCCCTCCCCTCCCGCATCCCCTCTCCCACCCAGGAGTGCTTTTCCTCCTGTCTTCCAGGTCCCATCTCCTGCCTCCCCAGGACCTTTGCTTCACCTTCAGCCAGTTTTCCAGCCTCTCCCTCTTACTCCAGGGCTCCCCTGGGAACAGGCACATGATGGGCAGACCCTCTGCACACCATGGGCACAAAGAACCATCAATGGCCTCTGGAAAGACCCCCAGGGCAAGCAGAGGAATGCAAACTAAAACCACAACCACGCCCCCTGCAGGCACATCAGATCAGTTACTGAGAGGAAGTGTCTCCCCAGGCCCAGCCCTGGGCAACATTGGTAATGACTGTAGCTTTGTTTAGCACCGGAAATGAAGAGAAGCTACAGGTTCAAAGAAAGAAGATGGGTCTGCAAGCCGAGGTGTAGTCTCACAAGGCAAGGACAAAGTTGGGAGCAGCCAGAAATAGCAGGAGGAGAATGCCTACCTGACACCAGGACAGCTGGGTGTGTCTGAGGCTGATGTGGATGTGCGCGCACCTCGGTGAAGGTTGCGTTCATGTGTTTTATTGAGGAGCAGCAAAGAGTGCAAAGGATGCACCCAAGTCTAAGAATAAAAGTGAGTGGCTGTGATGTCTATACATCTTCCGCTCTAAGGAGCTCCACATCCAGGGGTCTCAACACCTTGCGCAGAATGGGGAACCTTCCAGACTACAGCAAGCAGGTTCTGAGGGCCCACTGCTGTGTGTGTGTGTATGTGTGTGTATCTCTGTAATTTTTCATTTCTTAAAAGTAAATGTGGAGTGGGCATTTAGCCCAGCAGTTAAGATGCTGCTTAAGATACCCGTGTCCTGCATCAGATTCCCAGCCCTGGCTCCCGATGCCAGCTTCCTGCTAAGCAAACCCTGGGAGATAGCGATGATGGTTCACGTAGCTGCGTTCTTGCCTGCCACATATAAGATGTAGATTGAGGGGTGGACACTGTGACATAGCCATTAAAGCCACTGCCTGCAGTGCCGGTGTCCCATATGGGCACCAGTTCAAGTCCCGGCTGCTCCACTTCCAATTCTGCTCTCTGCTGTGGCCTGGGAAAGCAGTAGAGGCATGGGCCTCTGAACCCACATGGGAGACCTGGAAGAAGCTCCTGGCTCCTGCCTTCGGATCAGTGCAGCTCTGGCCGTTGCAGCCAATTGGGGAATGAACCAGCAGGTGGAAGACTTCTCTCTGCCTCTCCTTCTCTCTCTGTGTAACTCTGACTTTCAAATAAATAAATCTTAAAAAAAAAAAAAAAAAAAGATGTAGATTGAGTTTCCAGCTCCCGGCTTTGGCCTAAACTAGCTCAAGTGAGTGAACCAGACGAGAGCTCTCTCGCTCACTCTCTCTCTCCCTCTCCCTCTTTTTGTCTCTGTCTCTCTCTTCCAAGTAAGATAATGATAATACTAGCAACTTCATTCCTTTCCCTTTGTGTTAAAAAAAAAAAACAATCTATAAAACATACGAATTGGGGGCCGGCACCATGGCTCACTTGGTTAATCCTCCGCCTGCGGCACCAGCATCCCATATGGGTGCCGGGTTCTAGTCCCAGTTGCTCCTCTTCCAGACCAGCTCTCTGCTGTGGCCTGGGAGTGCAGTGGAGGATGGCCCAAGTGCTTGGGCCCCTGCACCTACATGGGAGACCAGGAGAAGCACCTGGCTCCTGGCTTCGGATCCGCACAGTGCGGCAGCCGCAGCGGCCATTTGGGGGGTGGGGGGACCAGCGGAAGGAAGACCTTTCTCCCTGTCTCTAACTCTGCCTGTCAAAAAAAAAAAAAAAAAAAAAAAAAAGCACAAAACCCAAATGCCAGCCTTCCCAAGGTGAGGAGGAAAGCTGAGGGAAGGGCTTTCCTGTGTTTAGTCCATAATCAAAGCTCTGGGCTCTGTGTAGCTGCCACCAGCCGTGAAAGGAGAGCCCCAGCTTAGGAAATCAGAGCGGCAGAGGCTGGTCAGGGATGGAGTCAGCGACTCTGAGCCGCTCACGTGTCCCTTCCCACTTCTGGCCGCTTTGGCTCCATTGTTCACCGCGTACCCTGTTTTCATTTAGGTAAAGGAACAGTTCCCGAGGCGGGCACAGGCAGTGGAGTGGTGGGCCGTCAGGAGTCAGAGTCTGCAGATTGGAGCTGCGTGTTCCTCCCAAGCCATGGGCTCTGTAACTCTGCCTTTCAAATAAACAAACAAATCTTAAAAAAAAAAAAAAAAAAAAAAAAGCACAACTTGAATTGCTACACCACAGTGCCGGCCCTGACACCGCTGATTGCTTTCATACCGTCTCTGCCTGGGAGGATAGAATAAAGTGGCAGAGGGAGTGCACCTGGGGTATCTGCCCACGGCGTGGGTTATGGCCGGGCAGTCAAGGCGTGCCCTGTGCAGCACAAGTGCCCTCCCCTCTGCACCACCTCTTGGTTCTGTCTGTGAGCCTGCTTTGCACCACTGCCCCAGGTACACATGTCCCAACAGGAAGCCCTCCTGATGGCTGTGGCCCGAGAGAGCCGACATAAGGCCATGGTCAACACTCACAGACCTGGTGCGGTGCACAAGAGGTGTGCCCACTTTATCCATCTGGGGCTGGCCCAGGGAACACGAGAGGCCCTCTTTCCTCTGCTTCTGGGCCGACACCGACCTCAAGGGTCCAAGGAGATTCCACGATCCACAAAGTTTTTAAAGACCCTCCTATGCGTGGATTTCAAAAATTTTTGCACTAAGAAACTTACCTTTTAAATTCCATATTCTATGAACATCTGAAGTCCTGGGCATTTCCGGAGCAAGGTCCAGGGAGGGGCTTGAGCTGGTTCCCCGCAGGGCAGCTTTGCCAAAGAGACGCCCTTGTCTCTTCATTCCTGAGGGTGCAGCGACCCCACGTGGCCGTGGCCTGCTGTAGCCACTGAGTAGAAGCTTAACTGTGGCTCTATTTCTTCGATAAGCAACCAGCAGGCGGCTGTCTTGTTGGAAGTTTTGCTAAGCAGCCTGATGGTTTGCAGCTGGGCCCTTGAGCGCACAAAGTGGACTGAGCACGCCCCCTTCAGGTAACAGTGGGAGGTGCGGCGACTCAAAGGTCTAGTTCTTCCTTTGGGCCCCCAGCCCGGCCCCCAGCAGCTGCTCCATGTTAAAGGAAAGTGGAGAGGCAGGTGAGCCCACGGGAGCTCTGCCTTGGCCTAACCACAGGCTCAGGAAGTGGAGATGGGGTCTGCGCTGTGAGAGGCTGGAGGGTCGGTAGGAGTGATCTAAGCCAGGCCCGTAAATGAGTGAGGTCCCCCCACCTTAAAGCTACCCCTTGCTATCAGCTGTGAATCAGTGAGGAAGTGTACATGGCTGCCAACACATCCTGAATGCAAGGGAACTGTTTTTCCCTCACATAACCCAGAGTCCCTCAGAGGGAGGTGGCCAAGGAGTACTAGGGGAGCCCCGTGACGTCACGTGAGACCCCAAGTCGGTCTTCTGCTTCAGCAACCCTAGAACATGGCTTCTCTCAACAAGATTCAAGCATCCTGGTCACAGTGTGTTTGCAGGAGGCACACCCATTGCCTCTGAGCTCCTGGTAACAAAAGGAACACAGAGGAAGGAAGGAAGAGTCGTTTGCCAGAGACAGTCTCTAAAATGGCACTGCATAGCTTCACCCAGTCATCTCCCTTTCACCTTGCTGGCCAGCCCCACTTGCAAGCCAGACCAGGAAGTGAGATTCTGTAAGCTAAGTCTCTTCCTGCGCAAGCAGAGGAGAATCTAGGAAGGATCAGAGTCTCACCTGTAAGTGGTGGTGGTAACAGTCACTGGTTCCTTCAAGCGTACCATGCTTGCATGGACTCGCGGATCTTGCCCGATAGCTCCTTTCAGGGGTGAGGAAGCATGGGTTCGTGAGGTTATGTTACCTGCATTACAGCTGGTGATTGATGGATGGAGACAAAATCTGAACCTAGATGAGACTCCAATTCCACAGTCTTAACTTTATTAAAGCACCTTCAAAAGGGGCAGAGACACAAGGCTTGGGCCACATTCTCTTACCCCAAGTGGGGCTCATGGCAATGTATAACACTGGCCCCAACCTGTCTCCGTACATTAGTGAACTGCAACCTAACTGGATGTGCAAATAGACTGTAACCTATTCTGTCCAGTAGCAGAGCCTCAGCCAATCACAATCAGCCACCTAGTCAAACCCTGTTCAAATCAGACAGACATGAGCTGTAGCCACTCACCTGTCTCTCTGCCTCACTTCCATTTTCTGGGTGGCATGACCTGTTCTCTGGCTATAAAGACCCTACCATGTGTTGGGGCCAATGGCACTCTGGGTGCTAGAATTGCAAGTAAAGGCCATTAGGGTGCATAACATTAGTTGTAGTGTTGTAATGTTGGCTTCTATCAGCAGCATTTCCTGAACCTTCTTTGAAAATGTAGAAAACACTAAAACATCCTTGTTGTGGTGGGAGGTGCTCCTGCCATCACGGAACGGGCAGAGGTTTAAACTCAATAAGAGAGTTTGCCCAATAATTCGCTTCCCCCACACCCTGAATCCTTTCTCTGCCAGCTGCTGCTTTTTGAATCTCAAGGGAAGCCATCCACATGGCCATGAGTGTAGCTTATTTTGGTTTGACAATGATCAGTACAAGGTCATCTGTCCATATTTTATAGTTTGTACATCTGGGTAGAATTGTTTTAAAAATTTAAATGTCTAGAACGTAAATTCCTTGGCTTTGTAAATTAAAGGTCCTTGACGTCATAAAACACTTATGCCAGGGTTCCTGTCCAGGAAAGGGCTAGAACCCCCCCCAGTATTTTTTAAGTAGAAAATATTTTAAAATATAAATGACTTGGCAAAGAGGCACAAGGACAGAGAAATGGAGGTTATGCGACCACAGCCAATGGAAGATAAACTGGAAATTATGATCCTCATGACGAGGGGCGGTGTGGGACGGAGCTGCAGGGAGAGGCAGGACTTTGGACAACCGGCCGCTTCCACCATGGCAAGTCCAGTTCTGCAGGGGACGCTGACAACGAGCCGCAACACGGAGGGTGGGCCCAGGGACGCACTCTGCACCGCACCAATTGCCTGTACTTTATTCTCAGGGAGCAACTTGTCACAGGGTCCCAGCAAAGGATTGGCAGCGTGGCTGGGACAGCCAGGGCAGGAGAGCCTGCCCGCCCCTCGCATCTCTGCCCTCCACCCCTCTGCAGTACTGCAGGACATCCAGCAGAGGGAGCCAATCACACCATCTCCTGCCCTTCAGAAGGGAATTGTCCCAAAGGGCAGCTCCTTGTCTCCCTCCTTTACCCTTCCCTTCTCTGCATCCGTCTCTTCTTCGCTGATTGACCAAATATCCGTGAAAGCCTAAAAGCTGACCTCCTTGCAAGTTACCGGGGAGATAAATGCGAACAGGGTCTCTGCTTTCGAGGAGCCGAGTGTAATAAGAGTAAAAGGAACCAGGGACATGCAGGAGATGCTCACGTCCCAGGTGCAGCATCACACTTGCGCTGCATTCTCCCAGCCCACAGCCCTGTCTTGTGTGTCTCCAGGTCCCCATTCCACACAGACTGCAACCTGCTGGGAGCTCCCTCAGCCCTCTAAGCCTGTTTGCTTACCTGTGAAATCAGCCTCGCCATAGATTTCTCCAGGAAGTTTCCATCAAGTCGGCATAGAGGAGTTAATTTACTGAAGCACCTGTTATGTAAAAAAAAAAAAAGTCCGTGTTCCTTTCAACCCATAGCATGTTCGTTGTTGCATGCACATGTTCATCGCAAGGGTGTGTGTTACACAGCTATCATATGAGGAAGTCCTTGTCACAGGAGGCCCTGCACAGGCCCCTCACAGGCCCAAAGGCCACTTCCGGCTCAGCTGGTGGCCTGGCTGTTTGCCACCAAGGGTTCCCCGGGGCCATGTAATTGATCTCAGGTTGTCCTCAGGGTATCAGGTCCCTTAGTCTCCCTGCACATGGAGGGCTGTGAGACGGGGTACACGGTCTTTCCTGACTCGGCTGGGGAGGTTCTGTAGAGACAGAACACCCATAGTGTTAGGGAGTAAGGCCCCCACCTCAAAGACATGACCCCTACCCCAGTACACACTCCTGCCCTCCTCTCTTCTCCCAGCCTGGAAGCCGGGAAGACTCCAGGTGGCCTCGCTCCTCCCTATAACCCCTCTCTGTAGTGAGTGGCAGGTGCACACCCCTCACACTGCCCTGAACCTCCTGGGCGTTCCTGCACAGCACTACTGGGTTGCACCTGTTGGAGGCCAAATTCTCTGCTAAAGGGTTAGTTAGATGAACTCTTAGTTAGATGAACTAAGAGGCAGAGTATCCAGGAGGCCTCGGGTCCAAATCAGACCTGACACAGGTTAGCCTCTGGCCTTGGCAGTTCCCTCCACCATTTTGGGGTCAAGTGATGGGTTGGGCTACATCTGTGGATTCTAAACCTGTTGTGTGGTGGCCTCCATTCAAAAATACATTTTTTACTGGGCTGGCACTGTGGTGCACCCAGTTAAGCCGCCTCTTGCCAACACCAGCATCCTACACTGGAGCGCCAGTTCAAGTCCTGGCTGTTCCAGCTCCCTGAGGAGGTTCCTGGGAAGGCCCTGGAAGATGGCCCAAGTACTTAGACACCTGCCACCCATGTGGGTGACCTGGATGGAGTCCCTGTCTCCTGGCTTCAGCATGGCTCAGCCTTGGCTGTTGTGACCATTTGGGGTGTGAACTAATGGATGGAAAAATCTGTCACTCCACCTTTCAGATAGATCAATCTTTTTTTAAAAAAGAAGAAAAACATTTTACCTGACTGCCCATGGGGTGCTCACTGTGGCTGCTCAGGACTGGAACAAGAGGTTGGCAAAACCAAACCTAGCCCTGTGCGTGCAGTGCCTTCACTGTGTTCTATTCCACTCAGTTTTACGAGGCCTCTTCCAGCAGTTTGTGGGGAACCGACTTCACAAATCAGTTTATTTTGGTGCAAAAATTTTTAAAATCTGTGCATACAAGGAGGGAGCTTCAAAAACGTCACAGAAATGTAGTCGTGGGGGGGGGGTGCTGTGGCACAGTGGGTTAAATCATCATCTGCAGTGCCGGCATTCCCTGTGGATGCTGGTTCGAGCCCCGGCTGCTCCACTTCCCACCCAGCTCTCTGCTGTGGCCTGGGGAAGCAGTGGAAGATGGCTCAGGTCCTTGGGCCCCTGCACCTGTGTGGGAGACCTGGAGGAAGCTCCTTGCTCCTGGCTTCAGTGTTGTGGCCATTTGGAGAGTGAACCAGCGGATGGAGAATCTCTCTCTCTCTCTCTCTCTCTCTCTCTCTCTCTCCTCTGTAACTCTGCCTTTCAAATAAATAAAATAAATCCTTCAAAAAAAAAAAAAGAAATGCATAGTAGGAAAACAGATATCCATGGACTTCATAAGTTTTTGCTCCATAATGAATGAATCTTACAATTCCATTTCACAAACTTTTTGGGGTCCCCTTGTGTTTGTTTGGGAAGAAGCAAACCATCCACTGATCTGCTGTACTGGCTTACAAATGGGTCATGATTTCCAGAACCAGTCACAACACCCCACGGTGAACCGCTGGGCTGTGCCTTGGACCCATGCATGCTCCCAGAAGGCCACCCTTGGGAACATGGGAACTTAGGAAAGCGTCAGCTCCCCCCACCTCTGGCTGCAGCAGGTGGAGGTGGGATGCGCAGGACACAGTAGTGGCTTCTGCTAGGTGAGCCTGAGGCTCTCCCTGCCGCTGGGCTTAGAGGTCAGAGGCCACTGTTCCTAGGCCTAGACCAGGGCCTTGCATCACTCAACTTGCTCTTGAAGGTGCCTGGGCCACATGTGGATCTGGAGCTCTGTTTCTATCCGGCTTTGCCCATCAGAGTCCTGGCTCTGTGGTGCCTCGGGTGAGCATGGGAGCCTGCCTCTGCTAGTGCAGGGACCCCCAGTTCACCCCTCACTGCTGTGCACACAAATGGCTGCAGCCTGACTGTGGGGGCTACATTTTGCTCTGATGCAACTTTACCTGTGTTTATTTCAATTGCAGCAGGGGCCCCAGGGCCTCCGGTCCTCTCGTGCCACCTCTTGTCAACAGCAGCTGGGCCCTTGCCCTGCCCAGAGGTGGCTGTGGTAGCAAGGAAGCATCACACCAAGCAGCCCTGCAGTGCACACAAGGAATCCCCCTCCCCCTGCCCCACTCCTGCCTCCTACAGCATCAAATCCAGTCCCAGGGTTGCACTCTCCTGGAAACAAAACCAATCACCAGAAAACAGCAACCCCCAGTAGCCGCCTGGAGGTCTCAGCTGTGAGCTGCTCTTCTGAGGAGCTGGCTCTTTGCCACCAGGGCTGCACTTCATGGTAATCATTTGGCTCTGCTTTGCGGGGTGTTAATGGAACTAGGATCTCTCCTCCAGGATGCATCTCTGAAACAGGCGCCACACAGTGGAGAAACCAGGGAAGGGCAGAAACCGGGGATGAAATTCCAGCTTGCTTTCCTGGAGGCTTCCCCTGTGCGCCGTCCCAGGGAGCCTGGGCCCTGGTGCTTGGCAGGAATCCTGTGCTGTAGGCTGCTCTCCAAGGAGACAGAGGATGCGACTGCTGCGCACAGGGGCCGCTGCTTTCTCTCTCTTGTCTTTCCCACGTGGTGCTTCCCTTCCTTTCTTTCAGAACCAAGAGCCCCTCCCTTGCTGGTGCTCCTGCAAGTGGGCTCCTGAGTCTTCAGGTGCAAAACGGGCCCTGGAGCAGCAGGCTTCCCATGCACCTCTGTAGCCTGTGGCTCTCTTCTTTCTCAACAGAGCTGTCACCTTCCTGCCTAAGAGCTGGCGAAGGAGTGACCTGGTCCTGCACCTGGAGTTCCCGTTCGCTGCTGCAACGAATGACCACCGGCTGGAGACTTAAGACGACACAGGTTTACTATCCCGCAGTTGTGGGCATCAGAGGTGCCACAGGGACCTCACTGGGCACCATCAAGGGGTCAGCAGGGCTGCTCTGTTTCTGCAGGCGCTAGGAGAGACTGTTTGCCTTGCCCCTCTGGCTTCTAGAGGCTGCTTGTATCCCGATTCTGGGTCCCCCTCCTCCATCTTTTTTTTTTTTTTTTGACAGGCAGAGTGGACAGTGAGAGAGACAGAGAGAAAGGTCTTCCTTTTCCGTTGGTTCACCCCACAATGGCTGCTGCGGCCGGTGCACCACGCTGATCTGAAGCCAGGAGCCAGGAGCCAGGTCTCCCATGCAGGTGCAGGGCCCAAGCACTTGAGCCATCCTCCACTGCACTCCCAGGCCACAGCAGAGAGCTGGACTGGATGAGGGGCAACCAGGACAGAATCCAGCGCCCCAACTGGGACTAGAACCCAGGGTGCCGGCGCCGCAGGTGGAGGATTAGCCTAGTGAGCCGTGGCGCTGGCCCCCCTCCTCCATCTTTAACACCAGCAGTCACAGCACTGTGATCTCCGCTTCCACCACCCTTCCCATCTCCCACCTCCCGCTTTCACAGCTAAGGATACCCAGGGTCACTCGCTGCCTCCGTAGCCTCCGTTGGCACAGAAGCTGTGTGAGCCTGCTGGGCAGTCCTTAAAAGAACAGCACAGCCCACAGCGTGGAGCAGCAAAGGCCCCGCCGCAACATTTACAAGCCATCCTGAGAGCCGAAGGTCAGAGAGGTTTGTGTCCCACACCCCGTCTTCATCCTTAGAGGCACGTGTTGCTGGCAGCAAAGCTCCTCGGTGTGCCTGACTGTCCCTCAGGTCCCGTCTTTCTGCCCGGGGGGCTGCCACAGTGCAGAGGGAGCAGGGGACCCGCTCTGATGACTGAGAGCGGAGCCCTTCACTGCAGGACAACAGGCAGGGGTTCCCCTGCTGAGAGTTTGCACACACACACCTACACACACACAAAACATACATACACACATATATACACATGTACATGCACACACATACATATACACACATACACATGTGCATCCACAGATATAAATATATACATACAAACACATATACACACATGAACATGCATACACACATATGCATACACGCATACATATGCATGCGTATATATATACACATGCGCAGATACACATATGCACGCACACATGCATGTGTATACACATACACATACATATACACACATACATACACATACACATGCACACACAAACATATACAAATGTACACATATACATACATAAACATACACACATGTGTGCATATGCGTACATATGCACATGCATGTACGTATGTACAGAACGCACATATACACACATGCATGCATATAGATACACATATACATGAATGCACACATATACATGTGCATGCATATACATACACAGATACACATATACACACATGCATACACACATGCTTATGCACATACATACATGCACACACATAAACACATATATACACATACAGATACATGCACACACATACATGCATATACACACATACACATATACAAAAATATATACATATACATAGATACACATACACACATACTCACACATACACAGATACACACACAGATACATACACATACATATACATACACCTATGCCCATATACACACATACATGCATACAGATGCACATACACAATACACACATACATATATATATATTTGCACACATGCATTCACATACATACACACATACACATATACACATACATACATACACACACACAAACACACGAAGGGGCATGCCCATGAGCCCAGACCTGCCCTTGCTGGACTGAATTGAACTTGGCCTAAACTGACCTCCAGACTTGGGTGCTGAGGTCAGAAGTCAGTCTCTGTGCCTGGTGAACAGCATCCTACCAGCAAGCTGCTGCCTATCTAGGAGTCCACCCTGGTAACCAAGCAACTAAACAACTGCCAATCACGGCCACTGAACTCTCAGCCAATCCCAGGCTGAATACTGTTAAGCCCCACACACGCTGAAAGGGGTTTCCATCAATGAAAGTCTGCATACATGCTGGTGGTCCAAGCGAGGCACAGAGGCCTACTGAGCCCAGCCAGCTCTCAAAGCGGCTGGAGCACATGAGTAAGTTTCCTTCTCAGAACTCAAGCTCTACTCCTTTTGTGTCCTGAGTTCTCAAAATTGATCAAACAAGGAGTGCAGTGGAGGATGGCCCAAGTGCTTGGGCCCTGCACCCCATGGGAGACCAGGAAAAAGCACCTAGCACCTGGCTCATCCATAGGATGAGCGCGATGCGCCGGCCGGAGCGCGCCATCCGCGGCAGCCATTGGAGGGTGAACCAACGGCAAAGGAAGACCTTTCTCTCTGTCTCTCTCTCTCACTGTCCACTCTGCCTGTCCAAAAAAAAAAAAAAAAATTGATCAAACAATCCTTTTCCTCCTTCCTTTGCCCCCTTTTCCTACTTTATTGGAATCAGTTACAAGGCCTCAGGTGTCCGGGCTAGACATGGAGTCAGGGTTGGGCTGGATCCAGTGAAGAGCCACAGGTAGGGATTTTTTTAATTATTATTTTCAACCTTTTATCTTTTTATTCTTTGACTCATGATAAGGGGTCGTCACAATCCAAGGAGTTTAGGACTCCACTTTCTGGGGCTGCGGCTAAGTCCATGTATCAGAATAATGACCCCAGGTGCCGGTTTCAGTAGCACAGATACCAAAACTGGAATTGGCTGGTGCCACTAATCCTCCGCCTTGCGCTGGCACACCCAGTTCTAGTCCCGGTCGGGGCACCGATTCTGTCCCAGTTGCCCCTCTTCCAGGCCAGCTCTCTGCTGTGGCCCGGGAGTGCAGTGGAGGATGGCCCAAGTACTTGGGCCCTGCACCCCACAGGAGACCAGGAGAAGCACCTGCCTCCTGCCGTCAGATCGATGCAGTGCACCGGCCGCAGTGCGCCAGCAGCTGTGGCCATTGGAAGGTGAACCAATGGCAAAGGAAGATCTTTCTTTCTGATTCTCTCTCACACTGTCCACTCTGCCTGTCAAAAAAAAGGGGGGGGGGATGGCTCAGAGAAGACTAGCATGGTCCCTGCGCGAGGATGACACACAGATCTGTGAAGCGTTCCCTGTGTGGGGGCCCTGGGGTGCAGCAATTTAAGCTGCTGCCTGCGACGCCAGCACCCCATGCTGGAATGCTCAGGTGCTGGCTACTCCACACTTCCGATCCAGTTTCCTGCAAATGCACCCGGGAGGCAGCAGATCATGGCCCAACTGCTTGGGTTCTCACCACCCTCACAAGAGACCTAGATGGAGCTCCTGGCTTCTGGCACTGGCCCGGCCTAGCCCTGGCTGCTGTGGGCATTTAGGGAGGGAACCAGCAGATCTTTAAAGAAAAAAAAAAGAATTATGACCCCAGTACATATGTGTTGAGAGGATGGGTTAACCTAATTGGAAACATCTTAGAAAAACATGAGAAAATTTTAACTTGGGTAGAACTATTTGTGAGAGATTTTTAGAAAAATAAGGGTCAACGAACCCCATATAAACATTGGAATATGGTCTTTAATTTGTATGTGGAGGCACCTAAAAGACTAAATAAATGATAATTTTCCTCCTTAAAAAAACTCTGCAGAGGCTGGCGCTGTGGGTAGTGGATAAAGCCGCTGCCCACAGTGCCAGCATCCCATATGGCCTCTGGTTCGAGTCCTGGCTGCTCCACTTCCAATCCAGCTCTCCACTATGGCCTGGGAAAGCAGTAGAAGATGGCCCAAGTCCTTGGGCCACTGCCCCCACATGGGAGACCCAGAAGAAGCTCCTGGCTCCTAACTTTGGATCTGCGCAGCTCTGACTGTTGCAGCCAATTGGGGAGTGAACCAGCAGATGGAAGACCTCTCTCTCTCTCTCTCTCTCCTCTCTCTGTGTAACTCTGACTTTCAAATAAATAAATAAATCTTAAAAAAAAGACTCTTTGCTAAAAGCAAGTAAAAAGCTTAAACAACAGATGAAGGACACAACAAAAAAGGACTGTTCTTTGTCTGAACTAGCCCCAACCTCTCCTTCTCTCTGGCCCCTGTGCCTGAATACTCGGAGACCACAACCCCTTGTAGCCAACTGCCTGTTCTCCATGATGAAGTTAAAGGAGCAGTTAGCTAGATGCATAAAGAGAGAACTTCTGACCAACCAGCCCTCCATGACTGCCTTTGGTCCAAGGCAGAGAACTAAGAGCCATTGCAAGAGATTCCCCAAGTCCCAAAGCAACTCCTCAAAAACTTACCCAAGAATTTACAATCCCATAGGACTTACAGTGAGGAACTCCCTGACCTTCATCAGCGTGACCACCTGATCTTATCAGAAGTGGGTGACACAGCAGAGTGGAAGGAACCTAAGGAGGATATTAAAGGCCTATCCAAGGCCTCTTCAAGGGAGGGACCGAGGCGAGGTGGGAACACAGCTACATGCCTTTTAACATCAATGCCTAAAGTTCATGCACAGAAAACCGATCAGTCCATTATACAATCCTATAGGCAAAAGGCGATGAGGCAGCTTCAGATTACAGGGCTCAGTCAGAAAACCTGTGAAGCATCCAGGCTCAAAATACATCAAGGAATATCTCTTGTGAAAGACTGAAATGACATTAACTGCTTTAAATGGATTTTGTCCCAAACTCAGCAGTACAGTTAATAAACATAAACTGGAATGGAACGGTACAAAGACAGCTGAATTAGCAGCTGCCGCTGGGCATTTTGGTAGGACGTAACGGGGGAAAAAAAAACCTCAAGGGGTGCATCTCATCAATTACAACTGCAGGGATCCTGACCCAACAGATTTCCCCGTGGCTGTCTGAAACCAAAGCTGAAGGGCAGGGAATGAGGAACTCGGTGCCTCCAGGTCTCTGCCAAGAACCAGGACCCTGGAGAAGTTGTTCACTCTCAGGGCCAACAAAGCTCTTTCTTTGGAGTTGTGCTGTTTGCCCACCAGGGGGAGCCCTCAAGAAAACAGTCAACACTGAAGGAGTGCTGAGAGGCATCCCAGTGAAATGCTCCCTGCAACTCATGGAGTAAACAGGGAGAAAGAAAACTCAGGATGAATGGGGAGCCCTGCGCTATCCTGGTGATGTGGGAGCTGCCTGGTCCGATCTACAAGCCCCACTTTCGCAAATCAACAAACCCCTTGGGGTCACTGCAGTGCTGCCTTTGGGCAGAATTGACATGGTTGAAGTCCAGACCTACAGTTTCCCTGATCTTTCTAAAAGACTTGCATGTTTATGGGCTGCTGCTTCTACTGTTATAGGAAGGTGTAAGAATGTAGAGACTGTAAAAATCCCAATACAATAAAATTCCATACAATATCCACTGCAGCAATTCAAGGACTCCCGTCAACTGTAGCAGACGTAATTGAACATGGCTTTACGATTCTGTCTACCAGCCCTTGTAACACTCCGATCCTACCAGTAAAGAAATAAAATGTGTGAAGGTCACATGTTCAAGATTGATGAGCAAACTGATAGCACTGTGACAGTGAGGTTTCCCGTCGTTCCAGATCCTCACCCATATGGTCTTCTGTGCCCAAGGAATCCAAACAGTTCACAGTCAGAGACCTTCATTCAGCTTCCTTTAGCCAATCAGTTGAGAGAAGAAGTCAATGTTTGCCTTTACTTAGAAAAATCAACAATGCACGGGGATTTAATGCGTGAGTGTTTACTGAAGCCCCTTTTTATCTTCCCCAGACATTATATTATGACTTGGCAATCCAGGGCTTTCCATGAAATTCTACCTGCATTCAGTGCATAGGTGATCTGTTACTTCCCACTAAATAGTGCTCTGTGACTGACTCAGTTTACCTCTTACAACAACTTGTGCAAGGGTTTGGTGGAAATTTAGGGTATAACATGACAGCGGAAGTAATTTCCCTCTCACTTGATGGAAGAACTATGCAAAGCTTTCCATTGCCTTTTAGCTAAGAGATAGTTCAGAGGTTTTCTTGGACTTGCAGGATACTTCAGGCCCTGGGTGCCAAATTTCTCCTAGAACTAGAGCCATTACCCTGTAAACACAAGCACAAACAGGCTGCTAACCAGATGAAACTGGCCTTACCACAGCTTCTCTGGGACTTCCAACTTATACTAGACCTTTCATTTGCTTTGTTCAAGGACTTAACAGTCAGGCGTTAGAAGAGGTTCTCCAAGAATGTGGAGGAAAACATAGGCCTACTGCATTTCTCAGCCTAATGGAGAGTCTACTGAATTCCAGCCAAACTCAGCATCTTCCAGGAAGCAGATCAACATCTCTGTGACTTACCCAGCCCTGCCAGTTTACTGTATTTGTGGGAGGATCATGATTGTGTGAGTGCACTGTGAGGCTTAGTGACTTCCCATGCAGATGTATAGGGATACGCTGCTGGATAAGCCTGAGTTAATCATTTTTGTTGGTGGGTATTACAGTAGAAACTTAGAAGAGAAATACCAGGCCGAGTAGGCTGTTACCACCCAAATGAACTAATAGAGAAAGAAAATTTTCCCCATGTTAAGTTAGCTCAACCTGTAGAGCCTTAGGCTCTCACTCAAGCTTGTCATATAGCTAAAGACAATTTGGAAAATGTTTATACTGATAGCAGACATGCTTTGGAGTTGTTTTTGACTTTAGTATGTTATTAAAACAGAGACAATTTCTCACTTCTATAAGACTCTCCAACAAAAAAAGATTCCAAGCAGATGCATTCCTCTCTGCTAACCTGTTTCCATCACAAATTGCTGTTAAGACTGAATCCCAGGGCCGTCGTTGTGGTACACCAGATAAAGCCCCAGCCTACACTGCTGGCATCCCACGTGGGGTGCTGGTTCACATCCCAGCTGCTCCACTTCTGACCCAACTCCCTGCCAATGGCCCGGGAAAAGCAGAAGATGGCCCAAATTTTTGGGCCCCTGACACCCATGTGGGAGACCCAGACAAAGCTCCTGGCTTTTGGCTTTGGCCTGTCCCAGGCTTGGCTGTTGTCACCCCTGGGGGGAATGAACCATCAGATGGAAGATCTCTCTCTAACTCTGACTTTTAAAATAAATAGATAAATCTATCTATTTATCTATCTATCTAAAGACTGAATCTCATATCTGTAAAACTGATGCTGGATAACTAAGGAAGTGACATAGCAGATTGTCATGTCACGTCAACTAATGTTGATATGGTTAGGCAATTTGAAAGAACTCCCTAAGACTGATCTAAGTCAACTTCTCTAGGATGATCTGTTCAATAAACAGTACAGCGAACCTAATTCAGAAAAAAAAAATAAAACTGACATCTGAAAAGAGGGAAGTTAGTGTTGTGTATGGATTCATAGACATTTGCACAGCTTTCTGGCCATCCCTGAGTCATTGAAGCTTCTACTGCTAAAAGCTTTGCACTCCACAACTGACATGAAACAGGCGAGATAATCCAAATCATGAAAAAAAAATCAGTGGGATGACTGTTCTTGAAGTGGTTAAAATGGTTTATGGATAATGCTTGGGTTGCCAAGCCCACAATCCTGGGAAGGAAACAACTTCAGATTATGTATTTCCAGCACTTGATGGACCACTTGGACATTACACATGGACTTCATCCAGCTGCCACTCCCATGGGGGTATCAACTTGTGATAGCCTGAATGTTTTCTGGCAGGATAGATGCTTTCCCATGTAGGAAAGCTGATGCTGTAACATTAACTGAGAAATTATTAGGAATCATGTTTCCTTTACGGAGCACCCCAGGAGAGATCTCCAGTGATGCAGAAATCCATTTACCAAACAGATTACAAAACAGTTAAAGATGCTGCAAATAGGACAGCATTGCTATTGTTCCAATTACCCTCAGTCTTCCAAAAAAGTTGAAATTGGAACTGAGTTTAACAGAATCAGTTGGATCACCTTGGTCAGTGGTATTACTGTTGGCTTTGAACGGCAATGGGATCCACTCCTACTGGGAAATAGAGATTGGGCCTGTATGTGACAGCTAGTGTAAGGCCTACATATTTCAGGATAGGGAATATTTGTCTCAAATGTTCATTAGAACTAGACAGTGGGTCTTCTAGAAACGACATCAGAGAAACCTCACTGAATAGGAGCCCCTCACGTTCTTCTCACTGCCTAAACTACAGCAAAAAATCATGGCCTTGAACCTTGAGTCCATATCTCACAGCTCCCAAGGACCCCTCTGGACTCCAGTAACAGTACACCTGTCCAAGCCTTTAAGGGAAAGCTGGGCAAAGAGATTCCTCCTCAGCAGCAGATGGCGTCGCGAGACACAGACGGCTTCCCCGAGACTGCGGGTCAAGACTTCCGTCACCATGTCGGCCTTGTCTTTTCTCCTCTTCCTCCTTTTTCCTGCCATTCGTGTTTTCCCTCTATACACAGGGAAATGCACGGGACAGTAATCAGTGGGTGACTTAGCAAAGGCTTGAGCTCTGGAAGAGACCATAGTGATTGCTGGATTTGTGGAATAATGCCAATAAAGCAGGAGACGATTCCAGTAAGGCCAACACTTTGTGTTTCCAGCAAGAAACACTCTGAAGCACCAAAGGAAGAATGGAAAATGACCTCTGATATTTTAAATGTTACTGCATTTTGCTCCTGTAGGCTCACCAACAGCAGTACTCTGACCTTTGAGTTCAATAACCCAGCTGGTGCCAGGTAGAAAACCTGTCCAGGGAGCCGGCGCTGTGGCATGATGGGTAAAACTGCCACTTGCAGTATCGGCATCCTATATGGGCACCAGTTCAAGTCCCAGCTGCTCCACTTCCGATCCTACTCTCTGGGATGGCCTGAGAAAGCAGTAGAAGATGGCCAAATCCTTGGGCCCCTGCACCTGCATGGGAGACCTGGAAGAAGCTCCTGGCTCCTGGCTTTGGATCAGCTCACCTCCAGCCATTGCAGCCATTTGTGGGGTGAACCAGCAGAAGGAAAACTTCTCTCTCTTTCTCTCTCTCTCTGGCTCTATCTGTCTCTGTAACTGTCTTTCAAAAAAATAAATCTTTTTTTTTAAAGTAAACTGCATGCTTTCAACACAATGAATCATCCACATTTAGCTATGACAGCTTTGCTAAAAACATCACGGGCTTTTAGAACATTGCCTTTCAGGATCTCAGCTGTGTTTGAGACAGGCAGGAGGGAAATTATGTCAAGCCGCTTCAGGAGAACGAATGGAAAAATACCAGAGCGCATGGCACTTCGGGAAGGAAAACAACTCCTTCACATCGCAGTCCTCTTTGCTGCTTTTATTGCAATGGACTAGAGCATCAATGTGGAAACACCTGGAATGCCCTGACTTTGAATGAGAGATTACCCCACTTTCTGAGAAAGCCTGGGCAATGACCTCTCCCTGGTGGAAAAGAGGGGGAGGAAGAAGCACACTGTCCTGCTTCAGCTGGATCTGTACTGAATCCAAGTTTGAGTCTCTTGAAGTTTAAAAGGAGGCTTCCTTCATAACACGATGGTGTTACCATCACCCTGGTCCACGTCCAGATACACAATGTCACTTAACTGCACAGAGAGAGAGGACCGGTCTGCTCCTACTTTGCAATACGTGGGGGGGGGGGGGGGTGCTGTGCAGACAGCGTGCAGTGATCAAAGCTGATTTCATTTCATATCAAAAAACAGAAACCTCTGTTGCTGTCACGCACACTATTAGTGATATGCCCCCTTTTTTACATGAGAACATTCAGAATGAGAAGACCCAGGGAGAAATAGTTGGTTCCATCTAGTACAAGAATTACGTGCATTACGACATTTAGAGTGAGGACGAGAAAGCTAGAGCTTCCACATGTTATAGGAAACCCTACGCAAGTAAATGTCACTTCAGGAGAGCTGCCGGAGAAGCTGTGATCACACTCTGGGCGTTTGGACAGGTCCAGCCATGACGACTCTTCCGATGTGGTGTTATGGCACAGCACAGAACAGCAAGAAAATGGACAGTGCTGATCAGCTTTTATAACCAATGCTGATCAACTTTTATACTCATTTTTAGTAAAACTCTTCTGGCATAGGAGATGTAGTTTTGTTTTAAATGGCCAGATTGGGCTATAATACCTAAGAAAGCTGGAAACTAATGTTAAGGCATGAATTAATAGAATCTCTCAGAGGGGCTGGCATTGTGGCATAGTGGGTAAAGCCACTACCTACCACACCACCATCCCATGTGGGTGCCAGTTTGAATTCTGGCTGTTCCACTTCTGATCCAGCTCCTTGCAGTGGAAGATGGTTCAAGTGCTTGGGGCCTTGCCACACACACGGGAGACCCAGATGAAGCTCCTGGCTCCTGAATTCAGCCTGGCCCAGCCCCAGCTGTTGCGGCCATCTGGGGAGTGAACCAGTAGATGTATGGTTGGTCTCCCTCTCTCTGTAACTGACTTTCAAATAAATAAATCAATCTTGGGGGAAAAGAATCTCTTAGAAATCACTTTGTCCAACCGCCATTAAGCTGTGTTTGAGATGAGGTATGAGATTCAAACATAAGAGGCATGTGAAACATGCCCCTCTTCAGGGGAGGATGTCTGTCTGGTCCAGTGCTTCAGACTCTGGTTGGGGTGCCCACATCCTGTCTTGGAGTGCCTGTGTTCAAACCCTGGCTCCAGCTTGTTTTTTTAAAAAGATAGATGTATTTATTTATTTATTTACTTACTTACTTACTTATTTGAAAGTTAGAGTTACAGACAGAAGGAGAGACAGAAAGATCTTCTGTCTGCTGCTTCAGTCCCTAAGTGGCCACAATGGCCAGGGCAGAACCAGGTCGAAGCCCGGTAGCTCCAGCTTCTGATTCCACTTTCTTGTCAGTGTGCACCCTGGAAGGCAGCCGTGATGGCTCAAGTACTTGGGTTCCAGCCATCCACAGCGGGAACCTGGATTGCATTCCTGGACCCTAGCTCCAGCCTCCTGGTCAAAGTGAACCAGCAGGTGGGAGCATTTTCTCTCTCAAATAAATGAATAATCTGAAAATTTCTTCTTTGTTATTAAGTTATGCAAATATAGTGTTTTCTAACCTCCATGATGAAACCGAGTTTTAGCTATTGGAGACTACAATATAAAATTCATAAAAGGATCATGAAGTCTTCCTAATAAGATACTTTGTGGGCCGATAAATCATTGACATTTTTCATGGTGAAACATACTTCTCCAAATTCAACAATCATGAGCAGCACCAAGATGGCGGAATAGGGAGGGAGCTGGCTGCTCTAGTCTAGGGGAAGATGGTTAAAAAAAACATGGAAAGAGTGCAGTCTCAGAGAAGAGTTAGGGAGAAAACACAGCAGATAAAACTCTTTGCAAATTAGAGGGACATTGTGGATCTACATGGAGGGTGTGGCCGTGCACAGTTTAGGACCCCAGCAGTCAAGAGCCTCAGCACCAGCGTGGGAGAGGAGGTGAGACCAGACTGTAGCAGCCCAAGCCACTGGTGATAACGCTGCAGGAAGAGCCCAGTGTATTCTGGTTTGGAGCTCTCGGGCAGGGGGAGGGGGAACAGAGTACCTGCCAACCTAGAGGAAAAAAAGGGGGGACAAACTTCTCTCTCTCCGGCCACACTGTACCCATGTACTACAACTAGCAGAGTGGGCAGGTGCCATTTTGGACATATGTAGCAGCTGCACCAGGTTGTGTCCATGCACCCAGCAACCAGCCAAGAAGAGACACCTCAGACTGGCTGGGAGAACTGACAGGGGGCTGGGTGCTTGTGTCTGTGGGAACCTTGTGTACTGGGACTGTGAAAATTCTGTGGCTGCATGGGAGGGTGCAGGGCATGGCTGGATCTTTGGGCAATCACTGTGGGTGACTCCACATGCTCAGGGCTCTGATTCCCTGGTGAGGGTCATTGCCGCTAGATCTACGCTCACACTGAGGACTCCATGGATCCTCTGTAGTTCTTGTGGCAGCATAGATGAATATCGTACCCACTGGGGCTACTGCCCAGGCATTGGTCTCCTTGGAGAGGAGGTGAGCACGAGACTATACCAATGGAGCTGAACAAACCTCCCCTCTGATTAGTGGTCTGTCTTCAATTTCTCATAGCTGACTTCTTACCAGAAACCCTACAGGCTGGAAGACAATGGCGTGATATATTCCAATCTTAAGAGAAAACAACTGTCAACCCAGAATACTGTACCCTGCAAAGCTCTCATTTATGAATGAAGGTGAAATAAAGACCTTCCATAACAAAGAGAAATTGAAAGAATTTGTCACCACTCGTCCAGCCCTGCAAAAGATGCTTAAGGATGTGCTACACACAGAAACACAGTCATTCCTATGAAAGAGTCTGAAGGCAGAAAATCTCCCAGTAAAAGTATAAAGGAAATTCAATGTATACAATAGGAATGTTTATGGAAAAATGGCAAGGCCAAGATGTTTCTTATCCATAGTCACCTTGAATGTAAATGGCCTCAATTTGCCAGTTAAAAGACACAGACTGGCTGAATGGATTAAAAAACAAAACCCAATAATACGAACCAATAGTACATGGCTCTCTCACCCAACTGCAGGCAGAGTGGTCACGTGTACTTAGAGATGCTCCCATTCATTACTTAAAGAACCACCTTCAAATCCAAATGGACTGTTGACACATGAAAAAATGCTCAGGATCACTAGCCATCAGGGAAATGCAACTCAAAACCACAATGAGGTTTCACCTCACCCCAGTTAAAACAGCTGTCATACAGAAATCAACAAACAACAAATGCTGGCGAGAATGTGGGGTAAAAGGTACCCTAATCCACCATTGGTGGGAGTGTAAACTGGTAAATTCACTATGGAAGACAATATGGAGATACCTCAAAAATCTGAATACAGACCTACCATATGACTCAGCCATCCCACTTCTGGGAATTTACCCAAGGGAAATGAAACCAGCATATAAAAGAGTTATCTGCACACTCATGTTTATTGCAGTTCAATTCACAATAGCTAAGACATGGAATCAACCCCGATGCCCATCAACTGAAGACTGGATAAAGAAATTATGGGATATGTACACCATAGAATATTACACAGCAGTAAAAAAAATTAAATCCAGTCATTTGAAACAAAATGAATGAATCTAGAAAACATCATTCTTAGTGAAATAAGCCAGTCCCAAAGGGACAGATACCACAAATAGCACATGTTCTCCCTGATTTGTGGTAATAGTGCACCTAAAAGAAAATCTGTAGAAGTGAAATGAACACTTTGAGAAGCAATGAGTTAAATAGCCCTTGTTGTGACTGCTGAGGAACAGCTTTTTTTAATACTATTTGTCAAACTCTTTACTTAACACAGGGTTAAGTCAATTGAAAATAGATCTCAGTAAAAAATAAGAGTAGGAAAAAGAGAGGGAGGAGGAGGGGAGATGGGGAGTATGCGTGGGAGGGTGGGCATGGTGGGAAGAATCACCATGTTCCTAAATTTGTAATTATGAAGTATATGAAGTTTGTAATTGTAAAGCTTTATAGTTCTGCATACATCCCTATGGACTTACTTCTAAGAGTTCAGTTTAAAAACTTGCCATGGGACCCCAAATCCCCTTAAGCTGGGTGGTAAAAATACCATCTTAACTGTTAAGGTGATCATATGGATAGGATTAAGGGTCTGGTAATAATAGATAGAATAAAAAGAAGTGGGTGCTGGCACTTTAGCATAGTGGGTAAGGCTGCCACCTGTGGCACCAGCATCCCATATGGGTGCCAGTTCGAGTCCCAGCTGCTCCACTTCTGATCCAGCTCTCTGCTGTCTCCTTTTTAATTCTTTTTTTAAATATTTATTTATTATTTGAAAGGCAGAGTTACAGAGAGGCAGAGGGGGGAAGGGAGAGAGGGAGAGAGGCAGAGAGGGAGAGAGGGAGAGAAGGAGAGAGGGAGAGAGGGAGAGTGTTTTTCCATTCACTGGTTCACTCCCCAATTGGCCACAACTGCTAGAGCTGAGCTGATCAGAAGACAGGAGCCAGGAGCTTCTTTTGGGTCTCCCACATGTGTGCAGGGGCCCAAAGACTTGGGCCATCTCCTACTGCTTTCCCAGGCCATGTCAGAGAGCTGGATCAGACGTGGAGCAGCTGGGACTCAAACTGGCGCCCATATGGGATGCTGGTACTGCAGGCGACACCTCCACCAGCTAGGCTACAGTGCCAACCCCTCATGAAGTCTTAAATAAAAGGTTTCTTTGGGGGAAAAATAAATTTAAAAAATTTATTATAAAAATAAATTAAAACATTTAAAAATAAAGAACTATCTTCATGGGCTAGCACTCTGGTGCAGTAGGTAATGTTGAACCCCCACTGGTGGCATCCTATGTGGACACTGGTTCTAGTCCCGGCTGCTCCACTCCTGATCCAGCTCCCTGCTAAAGGCCTGGGAAAAGCAGCAGCAGATGGCTAAAGTGTTTGGACTCCTGCTACCCATGTGGGAAACTCAGATGTAGTTCCTGGCTTTGGGCCGGCCCAGCCCTGGCTGTTATGGCCATCTGGGGAGTGAACCTGGCAGACGGATCTTTCTCTTTCTCTCCGTCTCTCCCTCTCTGTAATTCTTTCAAATAAATGTTAAAAAAAAACACCATCAGAGAGCAGAGAACTCTAGGGAGCATCAGAGACAGCTCTGATGACTGGACAGCAGGACACAAGGACAGGAACAACAATTCCAATTTAATAGAAACTATGGTGCTTCTCTTCCTCTACAACACCTGTGACTAAGGCACAAGGCAGAGAATGTGCAAAACATGAAGTGTTCATGCCAGTATGGGAAAGCCATAGAAGACGGCCCAGGTCATGTGGACCCCTGTATCTGCCTGGGAGACCCTGTGGAGGCTCCTGGCTCCGTATCAGCCCAGATCCAGCCATTGTAGCCATCTGGGGAGTGAACCAGCAGATAGAAGACCTCTCTCTCTGCCTTTCTGTAGCTCTGCCTTTCAAATAAATAAATAAATCTTAAAAAAAGAAAAAGAGTAACCTAAGTTAGTGTTTCTTATTTAAATCTACTTGGAGACTGGTCTCTAAATTGGGGTGGTTTGGTATGAAGTGTATCGCTAAACTAAGACTACTGTAATTTAGGGGTAAGATACATTCTCTGTAGGTAGCTAAGTCACAATTATCTTTATTCTTAAGAAAATCCCATAAACTTACATTCAAAGCTAATAAATACAAATACCTTAGTCAGGAGAGGTTCATTGTGACAAACTGTGTGGGCATCCTGGAGAGCTTTCTCATAGCTCTTCACGGTGACACGTAACTCTGCCCACAGTAGCAGTAATGGACCATCATCAGGAGCTGAAAGACAAGAGAAACAGAAACATGTAACGACGGCATTCCGAAACAAGTCATCCTCAAGTCATTAAAAATAATACATTAAGAAAGTAAGCCTAAACATAAAGAAATAATTTTTCTATCCAATCACAGTAGAGTTTAGTTTGATAAGCATATTTTATAAGCTTTGCTCAGGAAACAGAAAAATGTACAAGTCATCAAAGTGCACCAAGACAAATAGACTACTACTTTTGTATTGAGTATTCCTGCACATATACTACTTACAATATAATCTCCAACAATAAATAAGTGACTGTGGGATCTTTTGTTTGTTTTGAGGAAGACATGCAGACAGTGAGAGACACACAGAGAGACAGAACTCTCATCTGCTGGTTCATCGCCCAAATGCCCACAATGACTGCAGCTGGGCTGGACTCAGATACAGGAATTCAGCCCAGGTCTTCCATGGGAGGGGCGGGGACCCTATCACTCAAGCCTTCACCTGCTGCCTCCAAGAAGCTGGAATCAGGAGCCACAGGTGGCCCTGAACCCAAACATTCTGATATGGGATACAGGCATAAGTTTCCTGGCTATGATATTCTGTTACAGCAGCAGAAAACAGATGAAGACAAGTTAAAAAAAATAAAATGCACTGCTTAATTTCCAAATATCTAAACATATGCTACCCATCTGCTACTTAGTTTAAGTTCACACAGTGTTTAAATAACTTGTATTGTCTGATTTTAGTCTTTTAATATTTATGGCTACTGGTTTTATGGCCCAACCCAGAGTCATCAAACAAACCACAGGCCCCATCCAACCAGTGCCTGTGGTCCTGTGAACCTGAGTAGATGGTGTGTTCTGCAATAGTTGTATCTAGTGACACATTTGGGGGACTTCAAAAGGCTTGTGGAAGAATGGAATTATAATATAAAAATAAAAAATAGCAACTATATTTCTCAGCATAAGCTCGGTTAGGTTCAAGACATTTCTGTAAGTGATGTCAGTCATTTAATCCACCCCTAAGTAGTCAAGGGTCCTAGAGGTTTCTCCTTTTTTTAAAGAGTTATTTATTCATTTAAGAGGCAGAGTTACAGAGAGGGAGGTCTTTCATCCACTGGTTCATTTCCCAAAAGGTTGCAACTGCCCGATCCGAAGCCAGAGCCAGGAGCTTCCTCCCTGTCCTCCACATGCGTGCAGGCGCCCAAGCACCTGGGCCATCTTCTGCTGCTTTCCCAGGCCATCAGCAGAGAGCTGGATCATAAGAGGAGCAGCCGGGACTTGAACCAGTGCCCCTCTGGGATGCTGGCACTGCAGGTAGAGGCTTAACCTACTGTGTCATAGTGCCAAACCTCTCCTGGAGGTTTAACAATGGCAATGCAGTCTTTTTTACATTATTAAAAGAAGGAAATGGCTGCCCTTTAAAGATTGTTTTAGGACTAGGAAACAAAAAGAAGTCAGATGGAGCCATCAGGACTGTAAGGTGGACACCTAATGATTTCTCCAGGAAGCTCTTGAAAAGTCGGTGCCTGGTTGATGAGAAGAATGGGCGGGGGCATCGTCACAGTAGAGAGACACTCGGATGATTTTCCAGGCGTTTTTCTGCTGAAGTTTTGGCTAAATTTCCCAAAACATTCACCTAGTAAGTAGACGTTACTGTTCTCTGGCCCTCCAGAAAATCAACAAGCAGCATGCCTTGAGCATCCCCCAAAACTGTTGCCAGACTCTTTGCTCTTGACCAGTCTGCCTCTTTGAGCCACTTCTTGGTAGCCACTGTGTTGATGACACTTTATCTTTGGAATCATATTGGTAGAGCCATGTTTCATCTCTTGTTCAAATTCTTCAAAGGAACACTCCAGGATCTTGGACCTACTTGTTTAACATTTCCACTGAAAGCTCTGCTCTCGTCTGAAGCCGATCTGGGTCTAACAGTTTTGGCACCCAGCAAACAGAGAGTTTGCTCGACTTCAATCTTAATTGTGAAAGCTGAGTTAAGTGTGATACCTGTGGTGTTGGCTAGGGTTTTGCTTTTAATCATCAGTCCTCTTCAATCAAGACACAAACAAGATGAATTTTTCTTCACAAACCTATGTGATGTTCTGCCGCTGTGGGCTTTGTCGTCATCATCATCACCTCCTTTCCTAAAACAAGTTCTACGTTTGTAATCCGATTCCTTTGGGGGTACTGTCCCCATAAACTTTTTGTCAAGCATCAATGACTTCCCTATTCTTCCACCCATATTTCACCATCAACTGGATGCTTATTTTCACTTCAAAAATTTCGCTTCTTTGAACTTAAGAGATAAATAGAATCATATCATAAAAATTCTTTTGGGTCACTGAATATTATGTTTATGAGATTCACCCCTACTGTACTTTGTGGCTGTACCTGGTATATTTTCTTTCCATACGGTATTCCATGAAGACCTCATAATCTATGCATTCACTGTGCTTTTTTTTTTTTTTTTTTTTTTTTTGGTGACAGGCAGAGTGGACAGTGAGAGAGAGAGAAAGAGAGAGAGAAAGGTCTTCCTTTTGCGGTTGGTTCACTCTCCAATGGCTGCCGTGGACGGTGCGCTGCACTGATCTGAAGGCAGGAGCCAGGTGCTTATCCTGGTCTCCCACGGAGTGCAGGACCCAAGGACTTGGGCCATCCTCCACTGCACTCCCAGGCCTGAGCTGGCCTGGAAGAGGGGCAACTAGGACAGAATCCGGTGCCCCGACCGGGACTAGAACCCGGTGTGCTGGCGCTGCAGGTGGAGGATTAGCCTACTGAGCCGTGGCATCGGCCTCACTGTGTTCTTAACAGACGCTAGGTTACTCCTCTCTAGGGAGATCTCTCATGATGCTGTACACTCTTGACATTCTCCTACCTTCTGTAGGTGTGTATATGCATGCACCTCTTTGAGATGGCAAAAAGGCCTGTATCATTGGTAGAAAAGGACCCAAATAATATTTCAGGAATCTATCAGCAGTAGCATATGCTCATTCTCATTTTTCTACATCTTCTGTAAAATCTAAATATAGATGAAATATTTCAGATGAAAATTTTGTGTCCAAATTGAGGAGTGTAGTAGATGCAAAATACACAATGGATTTGAATGAGTTAGTTAAAACAGTAAAAAAAAAAATCTCCGGTTTTTAAATTTTGAACAATGTTGAAACCATAATTTGGAAGTGCAGGGTTAAAAACATTGTTAAAATAAACTTCACTTGCTTTTCACCCTTTTAAATGTAACAAAATTTAAAATGATATTGGTGGCTTACCCTACATTGCCATTGAACAATGCTGCTTCACACTGTATATACATAATTTTAAGATGGCTTAAAACTCAAAAGTACACAACCTGTTGAAGTATGGATATTGGCTGCAAAAAGCATGCAGAATATTTTTACAGTCAACAGCTCTCCTCTAGCAGAGAACCCCCTCATTTAGATACAGTTATGGATTGCTTGTGTAATTACTGTTTCATAATTAGTCCTGCAAGACAACCCAACTTCAAGTCGCTTCAAGAGTGTCCCTTCTAAAAAAGAAAACGGTAACCTTAATATTAAAATAAAATGCAAATTGACTACACCACACAGGAAGATTCTTTGAGTAACAAACATCAAACCAAGTCTTCATGGCTAGTGATTTAAATCTCTCTCTCTCTCTCTCTCTCTCTCTCTCTCTTTCTCCTGCAAACCCCGTGGGAATGAAGGAAACAGATCATCCTCTATACACTGGTCCCAAACCATGGCCAACAGAGAATGCCCAACTGACACTCAAACACAACAGCATATGATTAACAGGGAGTGGCTGGTTGGAGGAGAGACAGACAAATGAATAATAACCACCACCAGTGGTCAGCATAGGAAGCTAGAGAGACCACAGAAACAAAGCGGCCTTTGGGACAGAAAAGACGATGCAGCCCGGCAGGCCGCAGTAGGCAAAGGGGCTCTCTCCGAAACGCCCGGGCTGAACCCCCGAAACAAAGCGGGCGCCCAGCACAAGGCACTGCGCCCTGCACCTGCAGGACCTCAGTTTCGTGCGTTTTCCTGCCCGATGAGCAAAAACGCAGTGACAGCCTCGCACTCAACAGCTGAGAAGGGGAGTGGAAAGGCAACCACAGGGCCTGGCGGAAAATGACCCTAGGCCTGAACACCGCTCCCATAGAATCTTGGACTACCCCTCCACTCCCAACGCCGCAGCTCTCTCGGGCTGACAGGTGTGCGCCCCGGCCCACTTACCCAGGTCCAGGGCCGGGGCGCGCACCTGCGCAGCGCGGCCTCGGGCTGCGGCCGGCGCTGCAGAGTCCGCACCTGGCCGGTCAGCCTGCGCAGCCGGTACTTGGCCGCTGAGCACCACGGTGACGCGCCGTGGCCGGCTCCACGCAGCGCTCGCAGACCGTGAGCCCGCACCGCAGCGCCACGGGCTTGTGCAACAGCCGCCGGCAGCCCAGCAGGTAGCCGGGGACAACCGAGTCTGGAGACCCTCGCGCAGGCCGACGGCACGCGCCCGGCCACCCGCCCCGGGTGCCCCAGCTCCTCGGACCGCGGCGGAACGCGCCCCCAAGCCGCAGGCACAGGCCGCGGTCCGGCAGCTCCAACCCGGCGGCCAGCGTGGAGCGGAACAGCTCGGCGCCGTCGCGCCCTTCTCTCTGTGCTGGGCGAATGGCTGCGGGGACACTGGGCGGCGGGGAGGGGGCACCGGCTCGGGAGGGAGGATGCCTGGCTGCGTCCAGGAGCTGCGCTCAGCAGGCCATGGCGACGCCCCGGCGGGGGCGGTGGCCAGGCTCCGGACGCGTCCCCACCCAGCGCGGCGTAGGCGGCTGCGGGGCGAGCGCCGCGAGCCCCTGCCCACGCGGGGCGCCCCGCTCGCTTCCTCAGTGGACGTAAAAGCCGGGTGGCTGTGAGAACCGGAGGGCGCATCTCCCCCAAGCCCTGGAGCCCCGGCGACCCCACCTGCCCCGCGTTTCTTAGTGTCAAGTGTGTACTTAGCACATCACTCTGCCATTCCTAGGGATTTAAGAGAAATAAAAGCAGATTTTCGTTCAAAAACTTGGACATGAAAGTTCAAACCAGCGTTATTTGTAATAACCCCAAGTTAGCAATAATTCAAATGGATGAGCAAATTGTCATATATCTATCTATGCAATGGGATACTGCTCAGCAATAAAGAATGAACTTTTGATACAGGGATCAACATGGATAAAATTCAGAATAATTACACCTGTCCCACCAGAATCCATGCATGAATGCTTTTAGGACCCCCTTGTAGATACTAACATCTATGGGTCCTCATTGTATTAGGTATTATACGTAATCTGGAAATGACTTTAAAAGAGAGTATGTGTGCGTTACATGTAAACCTAATACAGTGTAAATGCTATGTAATAGTTGTTATACTGTACTGGTTAGGGAATAATGACAAGGAACAAAAACCTGTACAGGTTCAGATGTTTTTTTCAAGTACTTTTGATCCACAGTTGGTTGGATCCATGTGGCCAGAACCCCATGGTAAAAGAGGGTTGACTGTACCTAAAAATTACAATTTTAAATCTATGTAGGCTGTCTCTATACTTATACTAGAAAAGAGTAAAAGCCGAAAACAGCAATGTGCTGAGCATCCAACTCAAAAACTTTAGGAAACCAACCAACCAAAGAAACTGCAAAAGTAATAAGAAGACAAGGAAAAGAAATTAAGAGATAGATCTTACCTTGGTAAGAAAAATACATAGATATCAACTCAAATGATTTAAAAAAGGCGACAAGATGAAACTTATTAGGATGATAGCAATCTGTGCAAGTACATAAATAACAATGATAAATGTAAGATCAATGTGCTGATCAGTGACTGACATGGCAGTCTGTAAAACTCCAGCCCAGGGCCGGCATTGTGGTGTAGTGGGGGGAGCTGCCACCTTTGATGCTGGCATCCCACATGGGCACTAGCTGGGGTGCCGGCTGCTCCACTTCCTGTCCAACTCCCTGCTAACAGTCTGGGGAAAGCACAAGTGTCCGGGCCCCTGCACCCACGTGGGAGACCTGGAAGAAGCTCCTGGTCCTGGCTCCTGACTTTGACCTGGCCTATGGTCCCGGCCATTGCAGACATCTGGGGAGTGAACAGCAGGTGCAAGATCTATCTATCACTCGCTTTCTCTCTCTGGCTCTCTCTTTTCTCGAATCTGACTTTCTAATAAATAAATACATAACTTTAAAAAAAATCCAGTCCGACTGTGTTATTTTAAAGAAACACACAAATTTTAAGAACTATGAAATAAAATCTTAAAAGCTGAAAAAAGGTAAATCTAATAAGTCCAAGGGCAGAGAGACTGAATTCAATTTACAAGCATCATTAGTGACAGTGTCACAACTGATGCTCAGAAGGTCTAGCTCTCCATGAGGATGAGTTCAGTTCTAAGCAGGTATGAAGCTGATAAAAAGAACTTCAAATTATATACAGAGAACAGATGGATGGAGAGACTTGGGCAGTCACAAGGCAATGAGGAAGACTGAACGTTCACTTTTTCTAAAGGGATAATTTTTGTTTTTGTTTTTAGAAAGTCCTTTATTAAGGATCTCAAGCATATGCAACAGCAGAAGGGATAGAAGTAATGAAGTTCTGTGTACCCATCTCTCTGGTCTGACCCCTCTCATTTTCCACTTTTCCCTTCCCCTCCATTTATTTATTTTTTAAAAGATTTATGTATTTATTTATTTGAAAGGCAGAGTACAGAGAGGAAGAGGCAGAGAAACAGAGAGGTCTTCCATCCGCTGGTTCACTCCCCAAATGGCTGCAACGGCCGAAGCTGTGCTGATCTGAAGCCAGGAGCCAGGAGCTGCTTCCAGGTCTCCCACGTGGGTGCAGGGGCCCAAGGACTTGGGCCATCTGCTGCTGCTTTCCCAAGGCCATAGCAGAGAGCTGGATCGGAAGAGGAGCAGCCGAGACTCAAAATGCATGGTGTAGAAATCATACATGGGACTGCAATGTGGCACAGCAGGTAAAGCAGCTGTCTGTGTCCCATAATCTACGGCAGCTAATTTTTAAATTGATAATTTTGAATGATCTGTGAATGATGGCCCTTGGCAGAAAAGAATTCCCCAGCCTGGTGGAATGTTCTCTAATCCCAACCTTCCTCCTCTGACATGAAATGTACCTCCTAAGAGATTTTTACCTTTGCTTTTTTCTTATACATTATTTGGTGCTCCAGTCTAATCTTAAGATCATCTGCCAAATAGTCCACTTATCTTTGGTAGTCGTTTCCACAGGGTTAACGTTACTGTGCATGAAAAACGATGTCTTGGTTCATGACTTCAGGTGGGCTGATGAGACTGTGATGCCAATCAAATGCACTTTACAGAGGAGTGCCATTTCATGTCCAGCTGGAAATAAAATTGGAGATTGTAAGAATATTGTATTGGAATGTTTTCTAACAATGTGTGTTAATTACATTAGTTGCTGTAAAATTTGGCGACTTTAATTTTAATGTCTGGCTATGTGCTTAAATGTAAGGTGAGACATAAAAGCAGTTTAGATCAACATTGTGTAGGGGTAAAAGGGGACCATGCATTAATTACTAAATCCTGGGAGGTTAGAATTAGGGGTACCCTCTAAGGGAAGCAAGTTGAGCTTGCTACACTGTGACTTTGAAACTGCTACTACTCATGGAAGGTTTGAATCAAAGTCATGCTTTGTAAATTGTCAAAAATAAAACAGAGACATGCTTAAGGGAGTCATTGGACAGGTGCCGCTAACACACACAGAAATTCAAAGAGAAGGAGGAGGCAGGGCATGGGAGCAGTAAGTGCCTCAGGCTGCCTGCACCGAGTGCTGCTGTCTATGTGAAGAACCCCATCAGCTGGGACTAGCAGAGGGCGCTGTGGCCAGTCTTCCCTTGAACAAACTGCATAGGGGGATTCAAAGCCTGGTTCTGCGAACAGGGTGGAAGACAGCGAGCAGCAAGGGCTAGCATGACCCCATTAGGAAAAAAATAATAATTATAAGAGCCACTCGATGACCCTCATGCTTCTCGTGGTCTAAATCCTTTAGTACAAATTATTTTTCATGAAGAGGGTATTTTATTATCATTGAAAAAAATCATTTTCAAAGTTTAGGTGACAAAAGCAGGAGCTTCTCTCTGGCCCAAATCCTAATCTAGGAAAAAAAAGGACTATTTGTCCAAGTGAGAGTGACGGGAACTTGGGAAAAATTCCTTACCATGGTGAGGGAATTATAGGCTAAGAAGAGACTGGCATTGTACGACACAGGCCTTACATTTTGAGACCTATTTTGTATTTCCGGAGAAAATATAATCATGAAGTCCTGATGCAGTTTTATGGAAGAGTAAGAAGACATGAATGTGAATATCTGCTGGTTTGGGTATTCACACAGAGGTGGCCCAGTGGTGGCGGAAACTGGGGAGGAGGAGGTTCAGATTATATCAGTGGTTTTTCCACCAAGTGAAGCAGGAAACTAATGGAACTAATTGGGGGGGGGGGGGGGTAGTAGAAGATCGACATGATGTGACTTCCATCTGGAAATATTCACTCCGGCTGGGTGTAGGGTACTACACCAGCTCAACAAGGATGTAAGAAGTTTTCAACAACAGCCTTCCATTCTCTACCCCATCTACTGCATCGGAGGGGTTGTATTTTTCTGAAAAAAAGTTTTTATTTTGGCTTTATCTTTTGAAAGCTAGTTTTGGTGAGCATAGAAGTTGAAAGTTACAGATCTCCTTCGACTATTCTGGCTCCTGTAGATTCTCATGAGAAGTCTGTGATGAGTGTTATCTTTGTTCTTTTTATAGGAGGGGACTTCAAAAAGACAGGTAGAAAAATTGACTTAAAAGATAAGCTTATCTGGTGGGGAAAAAAAACCTGAAATCCACGCAGAGTTTTTCATAATCTACATTTTCCACGAACTCCTGGAAGGCCCTTCACGTAGCAGTAGTCTTGTTTGATTCTGATGGTTCTTTCAGGTTTCCTCATTACCACTGTTTGTCAGGAATTTTCTGTCTCTTGGCATGGTATTCTTTGTGTTTCCCCATGTTTTTTGTCACCAAAATAAATGTATCTACTTTTCCATTAGCTTTTTTTTTTTTTTTTTTGACAGATAGACATCTCACTGAGAGAGACAGAGTGAAAGGTCTTCCTTCCGTTGGTTCACTCCCCAAATGGCCACTATGGCTGGCGCTGCACCAATCCAAAGCCAGGAGCCAGGTGCCTCCTTCTGATCTCCCATGCAGGTGCAGGGCCCAAACACTTGGGCCATCCTCCACTGCCCTCCTGGGCCACAGCAGAGAGCTGGACTGGAAGAAGAGCAACTGGGACTAGAACCTGGGGTGCCGGTGCCGCAGGCGGAAGATTAGCCTAGTGACCCACAGCGCTGACTGTCCATTAGCTTTTGGAAGCTCCCTGGCATAGTAGACCACTCGATTTTATCCCACAGGTCACGAGGCTCTGTCATTTTCATTCTTTTGCTTTTTATGCTTTTGTCTTAGAGTTCACTAATGTTATCTTCAGAAGAGTCTTATCTGTGTGAATTTTTTTCCCACCCAGTATATACTTTTTTCAGATACTATGTTTTTAATCTCTGGAAACAATTCCATCTGGTTCTTTTTATCAATTTTCACTCCTCTCTTCACTACATTTATGTTTGTCTTTACACACTGAAACAGTTTTAATGTCACTTTCTGCCAGTTTCATCATTGTTTCTGCTGAATGATTTTTTTTCTTAAATTGTGGGTCATATTTTCCCATTTTTTGGACATGTTTTAATGCTTAATTGGATTCTGGGCATGTTGATATTATTTGATGAATATCTGTTTTTTCTTAAGTGTAGAGCATTGTTCTGGTATAATGTTATGTTATTTTCAGTTCATCTCTCCATCTTTCCTCCCTTCTTTCTTTTTTCTCTTTCTTTCTGAAAAGCTCAGAACACAGTCTGAGGTCCCCACAAGGGTGGCGGGGATGCAAGTGCTTGAGCTATCACCTGCTGCCTCCTAGGGCGCACATTAGTAGGAAATGGGGCTGATGCAGGCAATCCAAGAAGCATCTGCACTGCACCTACAGTGCACCTGCACTTTGAGTTCTTGTTGAAGTTTTTTAAGAAGCTGTGCTAGGGCAGATCCAGATTTGCCTTTGTTCTATGGATAATATTGCTCCATTTATTTTTTTTAAGATTTATTTATTTATTTATTTGAAAGTCAGAGCCACACAGAGAAGAAGAGGCAGAGAGAGAGGTCTTCCAATCGCTGGTTCACTCCCCAACTGGCTGCAGTGGCGGAAGCTGTGCCGATCCAAAGCCAGGAGCCAGGAGCTTCTTCCGGGTCTCCCATGTGGGTGCAGGGACCCAAGGACTTGAGCCATCTTCTACTGCTTTCCCAGGCCCTAGGAGAGAGCTGGATCGGAAGTGGAGCAGCCGAGACTTGAACCGGCGTCCATATGAAATGCTGGCACTGCAGGTAGTGGCTTTACCTGCTATACCACAGTGCCAGCCCCATTTCTAACATATGGCCCTTCTCTTTGTTTCTACTCTGGTCCAGGCAGACTCTCCACTCTGGCTAATGTGGCCAAGTATTCTTTGTAGGAGTGTGTGGGCATGGGGAAACACAGCTCCTAACTCTCTCACCTCCCCTTGATCCACCCTCAGGCACTGCCCCTGTACTGTTTGGGGTCCTGTGGTGTGGGCTAAGGTTGCTGCAACTCAGCCGTGCTGAGTGCAGATGGCCAGTCCCAACTCCCTCCCAAAGCAGTTGGGGCTGCCTGGGCCTCAGCCTCCCCCTCTATATCCCCCTCAAATCCCGACCTCCACAGGACAAGTACCATTCACCGGGCCTCCCTCCCAGCCAGCAGGCTGTCTGCTTCTCTACTGTGACAGTTGAAATCCATTCCAATTAATGGCTGCCTAGTCACCAACCTAATTAGAGGCACCTGCTGGGGAGAGCCACTCCTCCATCCTAGGTTCCTGCTATAACTATCACTGTTGATTTGCATCTTGGTTCATTTTCTGCTGCTATATTGCTGAACACCTGAGACGTGGCATTTTATAAAGAATAAAGAATTATTTGATGCATGGGTCTGGAGGCTGTGAATTCCAAGAGCACAGTGCCGGCTTCTGGTAAGGGCTTCCGCACTGCATCACAGCATGGTGGAAGGGCAGGGGCTGAGCTCAGCCTTTTGATCAGGAACCTGCTCCTGCAGTAACTAATCCTCTCTTGTGCTAATGGCATTCATCCATTCGCGAGGCTAGAGTCCTCATGGTCCCATCACCTCTTCAAGGCCCACCTCTTAATATCCTGAAAATGCTAATCAAGTTTCCACGTGAGTTTTGGAGTGGACATTCCAACCCCGGCAATTTGTCCCTGGAGAACCAGATGTTTGGTTCACTGTAACTCGGCTCCCACACAGTCAGCCCATGGTGCAGGGTAAGCCACAGGGAGAAAGGCACCCCAGAGCATGCTGCTGTAAGGGGGTGTGCTCACCAGCAGCGCTGGCACTGCTGGCCTGTGCATGGGATGCAGTATCTCAGGCCCCATCTCAGAGGAGATGGATGGCCCCCGAGAGCCGTCCAGAATGACTGGGGGCATGTGGGAGCAGCCAGCCAGGGACAGCGTTTCTTCTAGTGTGATAGGGCAAGCAAAGGAGCATTGACTAAGCAGCGGGAATGCAGGGAACCAATGCAGCTACACCTACAGGGAAGGGAAGGAACGGCTGCTCTTGCAGTCTGGGGGATACGGCTCCCTCCTGGGCAAGCCCCACCGTCAACAGCAGGCAGTGGCAAGGTGAGCTGGGTGCATGCTAAGTCCACCCAACCCCAGTAAACTCTGAGAGTGTCTTCAGCAGGCAGAACCCCTGGCCTCTGGGTGGTTCTAAATTCAAAACAGCAGCAAGCATCTGAACACACCTGAATCAAGTCAACGTAAACAAGGTCCAGAGGTATCAAGGATTTATATCAAGAAATGAAAACAAATACCCAGCAGCCACAATCTGAGGACGAGAGCAAATTCAAACAAATGCCACTTTTATACTACATGGTCAAGAGTCTATTCCTAGCATGAGCGAGAAAGGATGGGAAGAACTTGACATAAAGAATGTGGAGCCTAAGGCTGGAATTGGTTCCACCTTGAAACCTTTCAAAGCTTCCACTGGTTGCCAGTCTCAGTAAAAATGCATCTCATAGTATGTGTTCCAAGGGAGTGCTGCAGGCATTAGCCGAGAGGGCTGGAAAACACCTCCCTCTTCTGCCCCGAGCCAGTATACCGTGTGTGATTGGACCTTCCTTCTTGCTCCCCAGATGACACTGGGCCCAGCAGGGGCTGGGGCAGCTGTACCCACGCGTAACAGACTCAGCTCCCAGGCACGGGAGGCTGGAGCACATGCCCCCCTCTACTGGAACCAAACACGCTCTTCCGGGGTTGAGTTCTGGTGCATGGGCGCAAGACTAGGAACCATCCCAACCCTTGTTCTGGCCAGAATTACACAAGACAAAAAATAATTTGTCCTAGTCGGTTTTGAAAGACATGAAACTCCCATATTTTCTCCATGTACTTTTATGATTTATACAGTTTTGCTTCATATAAAGACCTTTCTTTCACCATGCCCAAAGAGGCCTGGATATCTCCCTCTAAATTATATCTTACAGCTAAGCTGCTCATATAAAAGGGGTGTAGCATCCTATTATATATGAGATATCTTCAAAAAGTTCATGGAAATGCAAATAAAGAAAAAAAATAGGCATGGATTCAAAATACTGCAGTGCTGGTATCCCACATGGGTGCCGGTTTGAGTCCCAGCTGTTCCACTTCTGATCCCCCTCTCTGCTATGGCCTGGGAAAGCAGTGGAAGATGGCCCAAGTCCTTGGGCCCCTGAACCCATGTGGAAGATCTGGAGGAAGCTCCTGGCTCCTGGCTTCGGATCTGCGCAGCTCCAGGCGTTGCAGCCATTTGGCAAGTGAACCAGCGGATGGAAGACCTCTCTCTTTATCACTTTCATTCTCGCTCTCACTCTGCTTTTGCCTCTCTGTAACTCTGACTTCCAAATAAATAAATAAATCTTAAAAAAAAAAAAAGAAAGATATCTTCCATCCGCTGGTTCACTCTCGGTGGGACTGCAGTGGCTGCGGCAGGGCAAGCCGGACGCCAGCCAGGGGCTTCATCTGGGTCTCCCACGTGGGTGCAGGGACCTGAGTACTTGGTTCATCCTCCACTGTTTTCCCCAGGCCATGAGCAGGGAGCTGCATTGGAAGTGGAGCAGCTTGGACTCGAACTGGCGCCTCTATGGGATGCTGGAGTCTGAGGCTTTGCCACAACGCTGGCCCACAGAGAGAGGCCATTCTTTATTATTTCCCCCAAACAATGGGGGATTAAGCTTTTGAACCATGAAGCTACAAGAGCTACCCTGCCCCCATCCCTACCCTGAACACAAGATTTGTTCCTAAAAGCATAGGGGGATGCTTCTCATTCAAAAGACAACAACAGCAAGAATTGTTATGTGATTCTGATATAAAGGTTTATGGGCTAAGAATATCACGTAAAATAATATAATGGAACCAAAATAAAAAGAATCCCTTGTATAATTCAAAATATATCTCTAGTTAAAGTATATGTCAACAGTGATTTTTAAAAAGGTGGGGAGGAGGGGAGTAGATTTAACCTAGCAGGTGAAACACCACCTCAGAGTGCCCGAGTTTGATGCCAGGCTCCGGCTCTTGACTCCAGCTTCCTGCTGGTTCCTGCCATCCATGTGAGGGCCCCAGATGGAGTTCCCTGCTCCTGGATTTACTCGTAGCCCTTTCCCAGCCATTGCCAACATTTAGGGGAGTGAACAAGTGGATGGGAGCTCTCTCTCTCCACTTATCAAATTTTTTACAGTTTATCTTTTTTAAATCAGGAAAGGTAGTAAATAAAACTACAATTGTGAGTTATCATTTCACTGTAAGGGGAGGAGAAAAACTGTAACTGAAAATACACCATCTCCTTGCAGCCCAGACAGGATGGTGTAGATTTCTCTCTCCCTACTCCCACATGGTATGTGCAGTGATAAACCTGAAAATAATATGAAGCAACCAAGGTGGTCGGGACATGGTTGGAAGAGGCCAAACCGGGTTGAGAACCTGAGACGGGAGGGAGGAGCAGCATGGCAGTAGGTTGTGGTACGTTCCCTCGCCCAACAGAAGGAGGTGGCTGGAACCTGGAGGTTTTCTGCCCCTGCAGTGGCAACAGGAAGCCGCCTGGGTGTGCTGCTGCCTCCCCTGCCTCTGGAGAGGCCCATCTAACAGCACAGGGTGAGCCTCCTACAAAAGCAAGGTGATGGATGGGGATGCGGCCAGCAGTCAGCATCCAGGAAGTGATGCCCTGCTTCCCTGCTGGACTCGAGACCCCCTCCTGCACCAGGGAGATGGGAAGAGGGGACCCCGGGGAACCCTTCTGCCTCCCTGGGCAGCAGTAGAACCAGGTGCTCGAGTGGGTAAAAACAGCACCATAAAGTTTTTGAAAATTACATCGTATGGGAACCCATAAAAGACATGTCAGAATCTGCACGCTAATTAAACCGGGCAACGTCCATTAACTGAAAAGATTTAAGATGACCTAAGTTATCCTAATATCACAGACAAAATGCTAGTGACACAGTTGAAAAAATGTTGCCTATCAAAGAGAGAACAAAGAAAACACAAACCTGAATCTCAAACAACTGGCACAACGATTTTTAAGCTGAAATTAACTGACAAAGATCTTAAAGTAACTTCTAAAAGATCTTCATAAATGAAAAGTTCTCTTGAAATAAATGAAAAAACAAGAAGCCTCAGCCAAGAAATAAAACATTAAAAAGAACCAAATGGTCATGCGCCAACTGAAAAAATACAAGTAAGTTTTTGAAACTTTCTAGGTGGGCTCAGCAGGATACATGATGGACAGTCTGTGGGTTTGGGGACAGATCAACAGAATTCTCCAGTCTGAACAACAGGCAGAAAAGGGACTATGAGGGAAAAAATGGACAGAGCCTTGCAGAATGTAATAAATAATGAAACAGCCAACATTTGTACCTTTGGAATTCCCTAAAGAGAAGACAGAGAGAGGTTGAAAGAATGTTTGAAGAAACATTCAGAAGGAAATTGCACATTTTTTTTTTCAAGTACAAAAAAATAAAGAACTGTTAACTATGATAAGATTGTCCTTAAGGATTAAAGGGGAAATAATATCATTTTCAGATGAGGGAAAACTAATGGAATTTGTCACTAGTATCTGTACTACTGAAGACTGGCTGAAGAATGTTCTTCAAACAGGAGAGAGAAGCCAGCAGAGCTTGCAAGGGAGCTGCAACAAGACAAAGAGCAGAAATCCAGGTGTGCAGCAGGCTACCCTTGTCCTCACGGGTTCTCAGAAACATGCATTTTGGCTGGCTCACTAGGCTAATCCTCCGCCTGCAGCGCTGACACTCCAGGTTCTAGTCCCGGTTGGGGTGCCGGTTCTGTCCTGGTTGCCCCTCTGCCAGTCCAGCTCTCTGCTGTGGCCCAGGAGTGCGGTGGAGGATGGCCCAAGTGCTTGGGCCCTGCACCCCATGGGAGACCAGGAGGAAGCACCTGGTTCCTGGCTTTGGATTGTGGCCATTTGGGGGGTGAACCAGCAGAGGGAAGACCTTTCTCTCTGTCTCTCTCTCTCTCTCACTGTCTAACTCTGCCTGTCAAAAAAAAAAAAAAAAAGAAAAGAAAAGAAAAGAAACATGAGTTTTATTGTTCAAAATCATTTTCATGATTGAAACAAAATCATAAAACCATCTGGAACTCAAGCCAATTGTGTTTAAACGTGAGGAAAAGAGGTTTCTGTATTTTTCTTGCTGGGATAACATGCTGCTATTTGTAAACAGTGAAATGTGTATCTCTATATAAGAGTTAGACAAATAGAAATACTCAAAAACACTGTCAATAAATCAAGATGGAATTTCAAAAACACGGTCAATTAATCCAAAAGAAAACAAGAGAAGAGTAAGAAATAAGAAACAAAGAGAGAATCACAAAATGGCAAGTAGAGCACACTTTCAATTACTTTAAATGTAAATGGTCTAAGTAAACCACAGACAAAGCTATCTAAATAAATTTTAAAATGGTACAACTATCTGCTGTTTAAAAGACCCTCACTTTGAATTCAATAACATTAGGTAGGTAGAAAACAAGAAGATGGAGAAATTGAATCATGCAAATATTCATTTTGAAACGAAAAATCTAATGTTTAAAGTTATTAAAATGTTTTTAGTGCTATACCTTTTTACCCAATGTCAAATTATTAAAATGAATTTTTAAGATTTAAACATGGTTTAGAAATTAGACTATACCAGGGCCAGCGCTGTGGTGCAATGGGTTAATGCCCTGGCCTGAAGCGCTGGCATCCCATATGGGTACTGGTTCGAGACCGGATGCTCCTCTTCCAATCCAGCTCTCTGTTGTAGCCTGGGAGAGCAGTAGAAGATGACCCAAGTCCTTGGGCCTCTTCACCCAAGTGGGAGACCAGGAAGGGGCTCCTGGCTCCTAGCTTTGGATTGGCGCAGCTCCAGCCATTGTGGCCAATTGGGGAGTGAACCAGCAGATGGAAGACCCCTCTCTCTCTCTCTCTACCTCTCCTCTCTCTGTGTAACTCTGACTTTCAAATAAATAAATAAATCTTAAAAAAAAAGAAAGAAATTAGACTATACCAATATCTGACAAATTAGGTTTACAGCAAAGAAAATTACTAGATACAAAGAAACACATTATGTAATGATAAAAGGATCAATTTACCAGAAAATAATAATGGTCCTAGACGGGTATGAATCAAACAACAGCACTTCAAAACATGTGAGGCCAGCACCGTGGCTCACGAGGCTAATCCTCCGCCTGTGGTGCCGGCACTCCGGGTTCTAGTCCCCGTCAGGGCGCCGGATTCTGTCCCGGTTGCTCCCCTTCCAGGCCAGCTCTCTGCTGTGGCCTGGAGTGCAGTGGAGGATGGCCCAAGTGCTTGGGCCCTGCACCCCGTGGGAGACCAGGAGAAGCACCTGGCTCCTGATTTCAGATCAGCACAGCGTGTCGGCCGTAGCAGCTACTTGGGGGTGAACCAACGGAAAAAGGAAGACCTTTCTCTCTGTCTATCTCTCTCACTGTCTAACTCTGCCTGTCAAAAAAAAATTTACAAAAATGTAGCATTGGGTTTTTAACATTAGTAGATATGGTTTGTATGAACCTACACTGGAATCAGGTGTTTAGTAGTTAGGGCATCCCCTTCCCACATACGAGTGCTGGGGTTTGATTCCCATCTCAGTTTCTGATTTCAGCTTCCCATCATGCAGACAAGCAGCAGCTTCGCAACAGGCGATGGCTCTGGGGAGTCAGCCAGTGGAGAGTTGTTCCCTCTTTATCTCTCTCCATCTTTCTCTGCCTCACAAGTAAATAATTAAAAAAAAAAAAAAACACAACAGGGGCTGGCGCTGTGGCATAGCGGGTGGGGCCACCATCTGCAGTGCTGGCAACCCATATGCATGCCGGCTCGAGTCCTGGCTGCTCCACTTCTGATCCAGCTCTCTGCTGTGGCCTGAGAAAGCAGTAGAAGATGGCCCAAGTCCTTGGGCCCCTGCACCTGCATGGGAAACCTGGAAGAGACTCCTGGCTCCTGCCTTCGGATCGGCACAGTTCCAGCCATTGCGGCCAGTTGGGGAGTGAACCAGCAGATGGAAGACCTCTCTCTCTTTCTCTCTGTCTGCCTCTCCCTCTCTCTCTCTCTGTGTAACTCTGACTTTCAAATAAATAAATAAATCTTGAAAAAAACACACAACAAAAAGTGAGAGAACAAACAGAGCTACACAGGAGGAAATCTGTATCTCACTGGAATTAAGTTAGTATGAACAAAATTCACAAAGCTTTAGCGAGAATGACTTAGATAACATAAGTGAAATAAATTCCCATAAACACACAAACCTCCCAATAGACAATGTGAATAGAACTTCAACAACAAGAGATTGAATTAGTAATGAGAAACTATCCACAAAGATAGTACTTGCAAATTCAGCTAAGCAAAGGTTATTAATAAACTTTCAAAAATTCAGAAATGGATAAAATACTTTCCCAGCTCATTCTATGGGGCAGTTGTTACCCAGATACCAAGCATCTGATACCGACATCACAGGAGAACTATAGATCACTATTTCTCATGAATATGCATATAAAAATCCTTGCTAAAATACCAGGAAACTGAATCCAGCAACATACAGAAAGAATTTTGTTCCATGACTAAGTGGAATTTTCCCCAGGAATACAAGGTTAGTTTGTATTTGAAAGTCAACTAATATAATATGCCGTATCAATAGAATAAGGGGAAAAATTTACATGATCAACTCAATTGATGCAAAGAAATCATTTCCTTAAAATCATAATGACAAATATTCAACAAACTAGGAATAGAACTTACTTAACCGGATAAAACACATCTATGAAAAGCCCATAATTAATATCAGACTTGATCCTAAAATAGCAATCAATCCTGAAATCGTGAACAGGAAAAGGATGCTGACTCTTACAACTTCTATTTCATCTTTTCTGATCCATGGACAAATCTTAAGAAATGATGCTTAGTCACAAAAGCCACTCAGAAAATACCGTGCACTATAGGATTTCAATCTTCTATCCACTCCCCCAAATGGCTGCAACAGCTGGGGCTGGGGCTGGCTGAAGCCAGGAGCCAGGAGTTCCCTCTGGGTCTCCCACAGGTGTGGCAGGGGCTCCAGCACTTGGGCCATCTTCTGCTGCTTTCCCATGTGCACTAGCAGGGAGCTGCATGGGAAGTGGGGCAGCTGGGACTTGAACCCGTGCTCATATGGAATGCTAGAGTCTCAGGCCTTAGCTTAACTCTCTGTGCCACAACACTAGTCCCCAGAAAAGCTTTCTTAAATTCCTTAGTTCTAGTATTTGCTAAAGCTTCTGGGGTCTCCTTCTCTTAAATCCATTTTTAGCCTGTATCACATCCTAAGCCCCAAAATTTGAAGAAATATCATTTTTTTTTGACAGGCAGAGTGGACAGTGAGAGAGAGAGAGAGAGAGAGAGAGAGAGAGGTCTTCCTTTTTCTGTTGGCCATTTCCCACAATGGCTGCTGTGGCCGGCACATCATGCTGACCCGAAGCCAGGAGCCAGGTGCTTCTCCTGGTCTCCCATGGGGTGCAGGGCCCAAGCACTTGGGCCATCCTCCACTGCACTCCCGGGCCACAGCAGAGAGCTGGCCTGGAAGCGGGGCAACCGGGACAGAATCTGGCGCCCCAACCAGGACTAGAACCCAGGGTGCCGGCACCGCTAGGTGGAGGATTAGCCTATTGAGCTGAGGCGCAGGCCGACATTATTATTTCTAAAAAAAAAAAAAAAAAAAAAAAAAAAAAAAACAACTAAGGAGTACACAGGGCAAAGTAATTATTTGCCAGAATAGTGAAAGAACCACCATGAGGTTATTTGAATGTGGCAACTTCTGTACTGACGCCAGCTCCTAGGTGGGCACAGAGCGTGATTTTTTATCATTTTCACAATGGCATTTTATGACAACTGTGACAGAAATACATGCTGAACCTCAAATGAGGAGGACTCTCTAAGCACCAACGCTGAGTGGCAGAGGAGGCATCGCCAGGGGGTGATGGTGTGAAGGGGTCACCTAATTCACATCACTGGTCACTTCCTTTACATACTGGCTCTTGGAAGGCAGCTTTTTAATTTTAAAAGAAATTATGATCATTTATTTATTTATTTATTTGAGAGACATCCTGAGAGATGAGGTGTGGGGGGGGTATCTTCCATCTGCTGGTTCATTCCCCAAATTCCTGCAACAGCCAGAGCTGGGCCAGGCCAAAGCCAGGAGTCCACAAGTCACTCCAGGCCCCCCACTTGGGTGGCAGGGGCCCACCTACTTGAAGCCATCACCATTGGTTGTCAAGATCTGCCCTGGCAGGAAGCTGGAGTCAGGAGCCAGAGCTGGGTGTCAGACTTGGGCTCTCTGGTATGGGACATGAGCCTCCTAGCTGGGGTCGTCACGAGTCACCTCTACACCTGCCCTGACAGTTGTTTTCAACCAGGCACAGGCTTTGCAGGACTCTGAGGGTGTAATAAATATGGGAAGCGTTCCACGCACCTGCAGCACAGCTACATGATGCACAGGAGGTGGTGTGGATTTCTGTGTGAAGTCACCACCAGTCATTCTACCAGCTCCGAACTCAGGACACGCTGTCCTGAGACCTAACGGAGTCACGGGCTGAGTGGCAATGAGGCTACTGATTGAACAAAAGCTCTGTGGCCTTTTCCCCCCTTGGGAACTGCCTGAGCCTCAATGCATAGTGTTACCATGAAACGTCTCTCAACAGGGCCTTTCCACAGTGTCCTGGCCACTTTTCTTCACAAAGAAGTTCTTAATACATAGCCCTTGAGTATAGCTCCCAGATTCTGGACTCCATTCTCTGGAATCATCGAACCAAAAAAGCAAGAATCAAGCTACCAGGAAGCCACAGATATAAAGCAATCCTACCCATGTCTTCTTGACATTCACAGCTCTGTCTGCACCTGACACCATTTCTCAGGCTTGTTTTTCACTATACACCTTTCTGCACGGTATCAAAGAACTGTGCCCAGGCACTGCCCAGTGCTGTATTCACAGGGACGCCCCCAAATGCATTTTAAAAGCCATCGACCATTGATAGCATGAAGGCAGGATCCGCAGGAGGCTGGAGCTCTCTGCCCAGAGCAAATATCTCAGGTGACACCTGCTGAAGCTGTCAGGGAAGTGTCCTGTGACCACACAATCGATGCATAGAGCACAAAGTTGGTCTTTTTTTTATTTAAAAGATTTAGTTATTATTTGAGAGAGAGAGAGAGAGAGAGAGAGAGAGAGAGGCATTGATTTCATCCACTGGTTCACTCCCCAGATGGCTGAATTGGCCAGCACTGGGCCAGGTTGAAGCCAGGAGCCAGGACCTTCATCTGGGTCTCCCATTTGGGTGGCAGAAGCCCAAGCACTTGGGTCATCCTCCACTTCTTTCCCCAGGCCATTAACAGGAAGCTGGATTGGAAGAGGAGCAGCCAGGAATCATTTATAGATATATAATTTATAAATTATTAGTTAATATAAATAATTAAATTATATAAATAATCAATATTTTTTTTTACTTTTTTTTTTTTTGACAGGCAGAGTGGACAGTGAGAGGGAGAGATACAGAGAGAAAGGTCTTCCGTTGCCGTTGGTTCACCCTCCAGTGGCCGCCGCTGACAGCGTGCTGCGGCCGGCGCACCGCGCTCGTCCGATGGCAGGAGCCAGGAGCCAGGTGCTTTTCCTGGTCTCCCCATGGGGTGCAGGGCCCAAGCACCTGGGCCATCCTCCACTGCACTCCTGGGCCACAGCAGAGGGCTGGCCTGGAAGAGGGGCAACCGGGACAGAATCCGGTGCCCCGACCGGGACTAGAACCCGGTGTGCCGGCGCCGCAAGGCGGAGGATTAGCCATAAATAATCAATATTAATAAATATTATAATATCAATGTATAATTTATTATATGTTATATAATATTATTATAAATAATTAATATAATATAATATATATTTTTTAGAAAGCCCATATATATATATGGGTTTTCTAAAATCAACCTAAATTATATACATGAGGGCACTTCAAAAGGTTTATGGAAAGAATTTAAAGATAAATTTATTTTGTGAAAAAATTGAAATCCATGCATACGAGGGTCTTCAAAAAGTTCATGGAAAATGTGTGTCCCCTCAGATGGGTTGGCACACCTGAGGCTTTTGCTACCTGCCTTGATTTTCCTGTGTGTCCCAGATTCTTGTTAAGCAAGAAAAACTCTCTACAGAGCAGTTAATTGATCTGCAACTTGGAGCAACTGCTGAATGGAAAAACAGCTCACGAACACTACAGGACCAAGCCTGGCGCGGTGTGCCTGGGGTGGGCTTCCCTGTGCTGGCCATCGTGGGATTCTGGACAGACCTGCAGGGGTCGCTCTTTCTGGAAGCGCCACCACAGCCCTCAGAACCCCTAGAGGCCAGCTCCAGCTCGGGTTTACCCGTCGCAGTGAATTCAGACAATGACCAAAGCAAGGGCTTCCTATTTAAAATGTGCCACCGTCACCACCAACACCCCCGCGGGCTGCAGCCGCCTTTGCCCGGGAATTACCTTCTGAGAAGGGAAATTTTGCACTGTTTGTTTTTAGAGCTCGTGATTAGATACAGTTTAAAAATATACAAACTTCATGCATTTCATAAGTCCAACTTGAGGAGGATAGTGATTCTGCCCACTGTACCTTGCATTTCCACAGCTCATAAGAGTTTTGGCAATCTCTCTGTAGCCTTGATCTGTCCTGTTCTTTACCTGCTCGTTCGCAGAGAACATTCGATCCTGGAGGTTCTGGGGCTTGATTTCAGCTTGGCGGTCCACAGCTCCTAGAAAAACCTTAGCAGGCTTCAAAGGGAGGTGACTAAACAGAACCTGGCAGTAGCAAGCGCTAGCGTGGGAAACAGCACCCCCTAGAGGAAGATGGCAGAACAGCTAGTGCAGAACAGGTGGCCCCCGGAGGACTCCCTTAGCTCGTGCAGCTGCAGGTTTACCCATCTGTAAAATGGGTATGTATTTCCCTAGTCAGCAGTAATGGGAATGCTGAACGTGTGTGGCATCAAGCAATTAACTGCAATGGTCACAAGTTTCCCTGCACTGTGCTAGGGAGGAGGTTTGCCACTCTTTGCTCCTTTCCAGGTTGAATCTCCTGGTGTGCCCCGCCCTCCCGGCCTGAGTGAGGGTGACCATGGTGTTCCACCAGGTGGCCCCTGGCCTACAAGTCATCATTATCTGCTAATTGAAGACTAGAAAAGAAAAATACTGTTGCTATTTTTATAATGGTCCTTCTAGGTTTTAGATACTTTCTCAGTGTAATTGGCCTAATTCTTTATTTCCGCTCAATACGTAACACGGACATTGGGTCCAGTTCTGCCTTTTAGGAACTTCCTCAAAGGACAGGCATGTGGCACAGTGGCTAAGACTTGCCTGGGACACCTGCATCTCATACTGAAGTGCCAGGGTTCGAGTCCTGGCTCTGCTCCTGATTCTGGCTTCCAGCTACTGTGCACTGTGGGAAGTAGCAAGGGATGGGTCAAGTACTTGGGTCCCTACCACCCACATGGGAGACCTGGACTGAGTCCCCAGCTCCTACCTTTAACCTGGCCCATCCTGGCTACTGCAGGTGTCTGGCAAGTGAACTAGCAGATAGAAGATCTCTCTCTTGTCTCCGTGTCTCCCTGCCATTCAAATGACATGAAAATAAATAAATAAAAATAAGGAAGTTTCCTCAAGGTGAGGAACACTGCTTTTTCTTTCCACTAAAGTATAAAAAAAATACCCACTTTGAGACCCCAGTGGAAAGAATTAGTCATTAAAGAAGGAGGTACTTTTCTCTGAAGGGAGAAGAGAACTTTGACTTTGCTTATGGCCTTGTCTAGATACTGACAGAAATTGTGGATTCCAAAGGCTTCCATAGCCTAGGCAGCTCATGTCAAGAGCCTTGGGGGATCACTGACGTCATACATAAATGTTAATTGTTAAATTAACAACAGGAGTCACTGTGCACTAACTTCCCATGCAGGACCCGTGTCCTCGAAGAGCTGCATTATAATTATGTCTAAGTGCTCGCAAAAGATGTATCATTCTTGGGTGCTTCTTTAAAGTCAATTAAGTTTCTAAAAAAAAAAAAAAGGGAAATTAACTTCAAGATGCAATGACTTTGAACAGCCCTTCTCTCCACTGTTGAGGACAGGTTTTTTTTATTGTTTTTTGTGTGCACATTGTTCAACTCTTAGTATAGAGTTGTTCCTCTGTGTATAAAGTTAATTGAAAATGGATCTTAGTGGAGAACGGCACTGGGAATGGGAGAGGGAGGAGAAGGAGGGGTGAGAGTGGGAGTGGGAGGGCAGGTACAGTGGGAAGAATCACTATACTCCTAAAGTTGTACTTACGAAATGCACGAAGTTTGTATCCTTTTTTAAAAGATTTCTTTGGGGGAAAAATTAATGTGACTTGGAAAAAAAAATACCCACCTATTATCCAGTAATTCTGTGCCAAAACTACACGAGAGGAAAACATGTCCCCACAGACATGTATGTGAGTGTTTATAGGTGCACTGTGCATAAGCACCAAACAATGGAAACCCGACTATCCACCGAAGGGTGAGCGCATAAATAAAGTGTAGTACTTCCACCAGATGGAATACCAGTCAGCAGTAAAAAGGACGTAGGTATCGATGCAAGCAACAACTCAGGTGAACCTGAAAATCTACAGCTGGGCACTTCAAAAATGTCTGGAAAATGGGATTAGAAGATAATTTTGGTGCAAAGAAATTTGAAATTAATGCATATGATAAGTCTTCAAAAATGTTCAAGGAAAGTATGTACTGAGAAAACTGCATTAAAAAAAACTATGCATGGACTTCAATTTTATGTATGGGCTTTAAATTTTTGCACCAAAATAAACTGATTTTTAAAATTTTATTTTCCATGAACTTTGTACAGTTCTTGAAGTACCCTCATGCTATGGAAAAGAAGCCACGTCCAAGAGCGTAACTACTGTGTGACTCTGTTTATGTAATCTTTCAGCAAAGACAGAAAGATTAGTGTTGCCCGGTGCTGATGGTGAACCTCAGATAGGGAACTGAGACCCTTTTTGGGGTGACAGATGTGCTCTCAAAGTAGACTGTAGTAATTGTCACACAAGAATATCCAATCACTAAAAATCATCCAATGATACAAAGTATAACATGTACACTTTATAAGTTATATATGCAAATGAAACCCTAAAAGACAGAAACACATTTTTAAAAATATATCACTCCCCCCCAGCTTCGTTAAGATTCTACCCCTAAAAAGTCACACAACATTTTGAGAACCGAACTTCACAGCTGCTGAGCTGGCTTACTGACTTCAGGAATTTATTTTTGGCACACAAGTTTAAAGCAGTCCTGACAAACGGCAGCCTTGTTTGAAGTCTATCCAACAAGAGTCTGCCAGGAGAGGCAGGAGTGCAGGGTGTGGCTAGTGCCACAAAGCTCCAGGGAGAGTAGCCAAGCCTAAGGTGGTAGGAAGCCAGGAGACGTGGCCAACACCGGCTGCCCATTATCATCCGTAACCTCTCTGCCTGGTGACCTAAGAAAGGCAGGGTCAGTCGCAGAACCACAGGAGGGAAATCCTAGGCTTACGGTGATTGCACACCCAAATACCAACAAATCCTCACCTGTCACTGAGATGTGCATATCCTTACGAAGGATTACGCTGAATTTACAAAGTGTAGTTCCTGCACGAGACAGAATCAAAGGGTCTGGGAGTTGAGTGCTCCAAATCTGTCAATCTGCTTGTTTTATGGGGGACCCAGGATGAAGACTATTATGGGGCTGGCTCTGTGTGCAGTGGGTTAAGTCGCTGCTGCCATGCCAGCACCCTATTTGAAAGCACTGGTTCGAGTCCTGGCTGCTCCACTTCCAATCCAGCTTCCTGCTAATGCACCTGGGAAAGCAGCAGAGGATGGCTTGGGTCCCTGCCAGCCACGTGGGAGACCTGGATGGGGTTCCATGCTCCTGGCTTCAGTGTGACCCAGCCCTGGCCATTGTGATCATTTGTGAATGGAAGTTCTCTCTGTCTGTCTCTGTAATTCTGCCTTTCAAATAAAGAAATCTTTAAAAATCATGAATATTCTTCCTTAGCACCTGAACTTTCATGGAGTTTTCTGTGAAGGCCTTAAATGATTATTAAAAGGAATAGTCATTTATTTGAAAGGTGGAGGGGGGGGGAGAGAGAGAGAGAGAGAGAGAGAGAGAGAGAGAGAAATCTTCCATCTGCTGGTTCACTCCCCAAATGGCCATACCAACCAGGGCCAGTCCAGGCCAAAACAAGGAGCCAGGAGCTTCATCTGGTCTCCCACACATATGTAGGGGTCCAAGTACTTAGGCCATCTTCTGTTGCTTTCCAAGATGCATTAGCAGGGAGCTGGATCAAAAGTTGAACCACTGGTACTCAAAACTATTGCTCTCAGGGCAGGTGCTGTGGCATAGCAGGTGGAGCTGCTGCCTGCAGTGTCAGCATCCCATATGGGCACTGGTTCGACTCCCGCCTACTCCACTTCCAGTCCAGCTCTCTGCTATGGCCTGGGAAAGCAGTGGAAGATGGCCCAAGTCCTTGGGCCCCTGCACCTGCACGGGAGACCCAGAAGAAGCTCCTGGCCCCTGGCTTCGGATTGGCACAACTCCAGCCATTGTGGCCGGTTGGGGAGTGCAAAGGCGGATGGAAGACCTCTCTCTCTCTCTCTGCCTCTCCATCTCTTTCTGTGTAATTCTTTCAAATAAATAAATAATCTTTAAAAAAAACCAAACTGGTGCTCTCATATGGGACGCTGGCATCGCAGGCAGTGGCTTAGCCCACTGTGCTACAACGCTGGCCCTTAAGGGATATTAAGTCACAAACTTCTACCTGCAGCCAAATCTGACTACCAGGGACAGTGATGGGACAGGTCAGCTCACTCTGCATCAGTGTAGAGGCGTATCTGCCCTCCTTCTCCAAGAGGGTAGGTATTTGGGACGCCCACACCTCACGTGAGAGCGCCAACGTCTGAGTTTCAGCTGTGCTCCTAACTCCAGTTTCCTGCTTACATGCACTCTGGGAGGCAGCAGGTAACGGCTCAAATAGTTGGGTCCCTGCCATCCATTGGGGAGACCTGGATTGAGTTGCGGGCTCCTGGCTTTGGCTTGGCCAGCCCCAGCTGTTGCAGGCATTTGGAGAATGAATCAGCAGATGGGTGCAAAAGCCCGGCTCTGTAGGAGCTCCTCTGGGCCTGCAGGTGGAGCAGAGCCCACTGGCTGGGTCAAGATTCCCGGGTCCTTAGGCGGGGTTAGTTGGGGTGCTCAGTGTTCATCGGTCAGTTTTTGTCATCACACCCCAAAGGTGTCTTACTCTCAAGACGTGAAAAAAAGGGCCAATTGCTCTTCTTTCATGGCTGGTACTTCTCTAAGAAAAAGGCCACAGATAGGCAAAAAGAGACTTTGCATTTAGAAACTGGCCACCTTTAACATTTTATTTAGCATTTCCACCCTCGAGCAGGGACGGGAGGGTGGGGAGCAGGCCAGCTGCTCATGAGCTTTCGTGATGGGGTGCCACCGAGGGGCTCCAATGCATCATCTACCCCCCCCCCCCTCCCAGGCCGAAGCTGCAAGCCAGGAGCATCCTCTGGGTCTCCTACGTGGGTGCAGGGGCCCAGGGACTTGGGCCATCCTCTGCTGTTCTCTCAGACCTTTCGCAGGGAGCTGGATGGGGACTCGGGCAGCCAGGACATGAACTGGTACCCATATGGGATGCCAGCGGTGCAGGCGGCAGCTTTACCTACTGTGCCACAGCGCCGGCCCCCAGATGGGGAGATTTCTGAGCAGTTTTGGTTCCTCCTAACCACATGTGCACCCATCTCGGCCTATCTGCATTAAAAAAAAAAAAAAAAAAGTGAGCATGTTCAGAACACCAATGTGGCTGACCAGCCACTGGACAGCGCAACTTGTGTGGGTGTGAACCACAGGCCTGATCGATCGATCAATCAATCAGAAGCCTGGAACAGCAGACACGCTGCCAGCTAAGATCAAAACAGAGAAAATGAGACGGGATGCAGGAAGGCAGCAGACATCTGTTACCCTTTGCGAGGAGGTAAGAAGTTCCCCCAAAAGCAATGTGATGACCAGAGCTGCTGGTCTCGCCGCAGGCCCAGAGGGCAGCACTCAGGGAGCGTCGGGGGACAGCCTCCAAGGGCAGCACCAACACCTGGCAGGGCCACGTGGCCAGCACTCGAGCTGAAGTGGCTGTTACCAAGGCAGCATCGGCCCTCTGAGCTGCCGCTCCAGTGGTGTGGAAGGTGGGCCCCCCACTCATGTGGGCTTGGAGGGCAGAATGCTGAGCGAGGGGTACTTTGAAGCCCTGAGGCCTGGTGTTGCTTCAGCAGGAAGGAGCTGGTAGGAAGGCCAGGCTGGCACCAGGAGGGCCCCAGCTGTGCAGGGAGCTGAGCTGAGCTGAATCAGGCCCCAGAGGCCCAGGAGGGCGGAGGGCTGCCTATGCTCTGCCAAGAAGCGAGGGAACAGACTTGGCCAACTCAGTGGAGGAGAGGAGGGCTGGTACCACCAGGGGGTGCTGCTGTCCAGGGCCAGGAGCCACGGTGGGTGGCCATGGCCTTGTTCTGGAAGTACCGTGAGGTGTGCAGGAGGTTATTTTGCTGCAAGTCCCCAGTTTTCTGGCAAAACGTTAGGAAAATGATCTGAAACAACCGCCACCCGAGAGGCCAACCTTGAAGGCTTCTGAGAGAGAAAACACGATTTTAATGAGGACTGACTTTAAGGCCGGAAAGTCACACTTGTCACTCACACTGCTACTTTTCCATGAGGTCTGACATGACCTCCCCGAGACGCTGCTACGACTCTACAGAGGAACAGCCGTGACGCCCCCGGCGGGCAGCCCAGGGCGGGGGCTCGGCAGCCTGCCTGTTCCTGTCCGTCTCCCGGAATTGAGGGGGGGCACCTGGGCCACCGGGCACCTTCTCCTGGGACCACAGCACGCGTAGGGTTTGGCACATAGTCTTAATTCTCTTTGACCTTCGCATTGACGGAGTCAGCCAGCCGGCAGGAGCGAGGAAAGGAGGTCAAGGCTACTGCCTTTCAGAAAAGCCGGGCTCACTCCTGCCAGCCCTGGGCCCACGGGCAGAGTGTGGGCGCGAGCGCCATGGCTCAGCTCAGGGCAGCCGCCCTGCCACTCTTTCTACAGCGCTCGCCGGTGGCTGGGGCCCGCTGCCCGCTGGGGCCTGGGATTGTATTGCTGGTGAACTTGGTTACCCGACTTCTGGCCATTTAGTCCAGGACGGTGGCGTTTTCTGGAATGGGCCTGGCGGGGTGCATCCTGCTGAGATGTGTCAAGATGGCACGGATCACCCCTGCTCGTCTCTGGCCCCATGGGAGGCCCCCGGAGGTGGGTGGAGAACCCCCTGCTGCCCACCAGACTGGGCAGAGACAAGCAGAGCAGTCAGGATGGGCAAAACGCTGCCCAAACCCACAGCAGCTCAGCTCCGGAGCCCAGCAGCTCTGCTCTCAGCCACGTCGCTTTTCAAGGCTGAGATGCCTCCCTTCTCAGGTCGCCCTCACTTCCCACAACCACATGCCTCGTGCTGAGCTAGGGGAGCGCCTGGCAGGCAGAGGGCTCCGAGATGGGCCACCCGAGAAGGGCCTCCTCCGGCCACCACTGGACGTCACAGGGACAGACAGCCACAGAGGGAGGTCTGCCCAGGGCGCAGACTGGAGCCTGCATCAGTCTCTGTCGTTTGTGCAGTCCCTTAGCTCCTCTGTCCCTCCTGAAAAGGCTGGGGGCCTTCCCTGCAATCCACTGCTGGCAGACGAGGGACCCTCCCACCCCCACCCCAGCCAGGAGAGCCGGGGTGCACCTGACACCAAGCCGTGTTTCCTCCTGGTGGGTCTCTGACAGCCAAGGCTTGGCCTTCTGTCCCCTCTGGGGGACAGAGAAGTCTAGTGGCATCCTGATGACACTCGTGGGGAGGAGGCGTGGGGCTGGGTCCTCAGCGACCCCACGTCCAGACTCCATGGCAATGGCCAAGGTGAGTGTCCTCCACCAAAGTGCTCACGGGCCCAGGGGGACCGAGGGAGCCCTCAAGGGGGCCGCGAGGAGGAAGTGTCGATTCTGTGCTCGGACGTGCTGCGGGTCGGCCCCTGGCCCAACAGGGGTATCTGGATCCCCACGTCCTACACATTAGTTGAGCAAAAACTCTGGCTTCTGATAGCCAAAGAGTCTGAAGTCCCCTTCGAAGCGCGCGTACAGGCGCCGGATGTCTCGCTTGCTGATGCCCAGGAAGTAGCGCTCCACCTTGGTCCTGTTGTAGGCGGTGATGCCCGGCGGGATGGTCGGGTAGGACACCAGGTGGTCGATGCCGGCTTCTCTCAGGATGTACGGCGCGTCGTCCTCCAGGGTCTCGTGGTGGCCCACCACGCTGTACTTGATCTCGCAGGGCGCGCACAGCTCCACGTAGGTCACCCAGTGGATGATGCGGTCCCCGAACTGCAGGTCCAGCCACCTGTGGTTCGGGTCGCCCAGGTAGCGCACGAAGTCCTCGAATTGGATGCCCCGGGTCTCCGTACGGTTCCGCCTGTATTTCCTGATGATGCCGGGGGCGATCTCATGCCTGTACCAAGGTTCGAACCGGGGATTGTGAACAAACTTATCCTTAAACGCAGAAATCAGTCTTTCGAAGGGATCCCTTACGATAAAAAACTTGAAGTATGTTTTCAACCTAAGAAAAAGAAAAAGGAAAACAAACAAGAGGTTGGTTTGAGAAGGTGCGGAGAACAAAGAGAACCCATCAATGCCGCAGCTGCCGCTGTTTGCTGAGCCCTCCCCCAGGCCCAGCATCCCATGCATGTCTCACTGATCCTCTCCAGGATTTGTGAGGTCAGCTGCTACCGACCCATTTTACAGGTAAGGACACAGAGGCCTGGACACTTTAACTGTCCAAGGCACAGTACTCGCCCTAGGGCATCACTGTGAAGACATCTGTATCATCTGTGTTTTACCTGAGTAATTCAAAACTTCAGGCCGGCGCCGTGGCTCAACAGGCTAATCCTCCGCCTTGCGGCGCCGGCACACCGGGTTCTAGTCCCGGTTGGGGCGCCGGATTCTGTCCCGGTTGCCCCTCTTCCAGGCCAGCCCTCTGCTGTGGCCCGGGAGTGCAGTGGAGGATGGCCCAGGTGCTTGGGCCCTGCACCCCATGGGGAGACCAGGAAAAGCACCTGGCTCCTGGCTCCTGCCATCGGACGAGCGCGGTGCGCCGGCCGCAGCGCGCCGACCTCGGCGGCCATTGGAGGGTGAACCAACAGCAAAGGAAGACCTTTCTCTCTGTCTCTCTCTCTCACTGTCCACTCTGCCTGTCAAAAAAAAAAAAAAAAACTTCAAAGAATGATGGAAAGGTCTGGCTCGAGGGAGAAAAATCCCAGGAGCAGGAACTCTGAGTTGGGAATAAACGGAGCTCAGGAAAGGACGTGCCTTTGGGGCCGGTGCTGTCGTGCAGCAGGTTAAGCCACAGCCTGTGACACCGGCACCCAGATCTGAGTGTCAGCTCCAGTCCCAGCCGCTCCGCTTCCGACCCAGCTCCTTGCTAATGTTCCTGGGAGGCAGCAGCAGATGGCTCAAGTGCATGGGGCCCCAGCCCGGCTCCTGGCTTTGGGCCTGGCCTCATCCTGCTGTCGTGGGATTTGGGGAGTGAATCAGCGGGTGCAAGTTCTCTTTCTGTCTCTCCCTGTCACTCTGCATTTCAAAGAAATAAATCTTTTTTTAAAAGATGTATCTGTCAGGATACACCTCACGATCGCTAGGGGAAAGAAAAATAGCAGTGAAGAGAGAAATGAGAGGCAACGCAGGGTATGGCTTCCGGCTTCAGCTGAGCAGGGGCCGGCATGAAGGGCTGCAGCGGTGACGATGACAGGTGGCAAGAATGACGAGGACACGCTGTTCTCACGGCGTGCTTATTAAGCGTCAGAGACTGTTTTCCACGTTTTGCATATCTGAACTGAGACTCCCCAAGGCCCCCTGGGGAAAGTGCTTGGAGAGGAAACGGGGCAGTCAGGAGGGTTTCTGCCAGGGGTGTGCGCCAGCTGGGAGGCCTGAACTCACCGGGGCTGAACGCCAGGGAAGGCGAGTGGCTGCAGGGCAGAGGGTCAAGTTCAGCTGCGGCCCGACAGTGTGCTGCCGCTCCTGCATTCCTACTCCTTTACCTGGTGCTCCGTGGGGCCACTTCACAGCTCATCTATTGGTCAAGGGCTCCATGCATGCTGCAGTCAGAGAGGTCTGTGGCCTGCCTTGCAGTGTGCATCCACCACTCCCGGGGCCGCTCCCCACGAGGCAGGCACAAGGCCTGGGTAAAAAATGAAACACTCGGGTCTCCCTGTGGCCCCGATGCCTTCTGTATCAAGAAAACAGCACAGGTGCTGAGGAATGCATGTCCCTGGACAAAACCCACCGCTCGTTTCTGCTCACAGGACTACCTAACCCTCGCGTGGGCTGTGTGAAAGGAAAGCAGGAACGGGATCTGAGATTCCCAGGAGGACTTGAGACTGCACACGTGCTGCAGGCTGGGGCCGGAGCTGTGGTGCCGCAGGTTGAGGCACTGCGTGGGGAGGCCTGTGCCCCGTATCTCAGGACCAGTGCAAATCCCAGCTGCTCTGCTTTCAAGAAGTAGCAGATGATGGCCCAGGGACTTGGTCCTTGCCGTCCACATGGGAGATGCAGACGGAGTTCCAGGCTCCTGGCTTTGGACTGGTCAAGCACAGGCTGTTGCCTGTAGGGGAGTGAACCAGTAGATGAAGCATGCTTGCTCGCTCACTTTCTCTCTCTCTCTCTCTGCCTTAGGTGGACTAAGAGGAAGCAGAGACGGGAGCTGGGGCCCACAGCCAGTGTCTTCTAGGGTTTCCAACAGCCCCCTTGTCTGCGGCTCTTACCGCCTCTGAATCCCCGCGTCGCTGAAGGAGGAGAGACGCGGGAGGCCGTTCTTCTCATGGTCGTGAACCACGTTCTCAGGGATCTCGTCAATGGAAGGAAAGGCTCCTGGCGGGGGAGGGGCGAACAAGAGAGAAAGGCTGTTGTCCTGCCTGGTGTGCCCATCTGTCTCCCACCTGAGCCCCCTGCTCCCCAAGGGGCACAGAGCAGGTCCACGCCCGCTACCCAGGCTCAGGCTTCTGAATCCCAGCTGTGTCTCCAGGCAGGATGAGAGAATGAGGAGGAGCTAAGCTCGGGGCCAGCTGGAGGAAAGATGGGTGGTCACAGGGAGGAAGGGGGCAGGAGCGGGGCGGCACCACTGGCTGTGCCACCTCTGGCAAGGCACCTAGACTGGGCTCCATCTGGGGCTGCTGCATGCAAGCAGAATCCCTGAACACGGCACATCCCACTCCGCTCTGCGAATGGGGAAATGCCAGAGGGGTGGGCCTGGGGAACGCAGCGCTGACTGTTACCACCACCATGGTCAAGGTCCTCACAGCAACCCCAGGCTGAGATCCCCAGCACCACCTCCCAGGACTGTGTGGCCCTTCATGTAACCTCGCAGTTCCCAGCTTGGCGGCTGGCGAAGGTGTTCCATGATGTGAAAATCTGACTTGGGTTATGGGAACTGTGATGCCTTTGAAATGGGAGTGGGATAGGGTGTGTGTGAGCTGGTGGGGTGGGCGTGGTCAGCACCATGTTCCTTAGGACCTGGCCAGGGCCCAACCAGCTCTATGGAACCTGGGGCTGGGTGGCCAACCTAGGGTTGGTGGCTGGGCAGGATTTCTATCGTGTTCTCAAATGGAAATAAATCCACATTTTGCTGAGGAGGTTTTAGCTAAGCCTCTGCAAACCTCAGCATCGCCTTTGTGCTAATCCTGTCATTATGCAAAGCAGGAAGGATTCTCTCTTGGGTCATGCAAGCAGTGGCCACAGCCTCGTCTGTATTATTCACTCCTCCCCCAGATAGCTAAGCCTTAGTCCAGAATTCTGTTCTATGGGCCGTGGGTGGCTGCACAGTGAGATGAGCACTAGATGACAGAACTGGCTGTAGACCTGCACCTGTCCCCACCCAGCTGTATCTAAGGACAACAGAGGGCAGCAACGGGACCTGATGAGCCTGCTCCTGGTTTCATCATGCCCTATGTGTAAGTGTCTCCCACTTCTTTAAAGCATAATGCTACCTTGGAACCTCTGTGTATACTCCTCATTTTCAATTTGGTCTGTAACATTTTTGTGATTCCAAAGGAATACACCCAGAGTACTCCAGACATGATAGGTACACACGTGAGGGGGACAGGGAGAGGGGGCTCCCTTCTCTCCCACACAACCCGTGAAGAGGCCAATGGCGACCAGAGACTCTGAGAACAGCCCTAGAGGCGCCCACGGCATCTCAAAGCCTGAGATGGAATCCTGCCGCTACTGATTGAAACTGAATTTAACAGACAGAGTTCATTGTTCCCTTGGCGCTAGCCAGACTGACTGGAATTTAAACAGAGAAACACAGGTGTGTTTGACAGAACGGTGAGCAACTGAAACTGCAGTGTATGCGATCATTCTTCTCTGATCTGGGTCTCTCCTGTGCAACCATCAGACTTCCCGAAGCAGGCCAAAACCTCTGAGGACAGAGGCCCACTTCAAACAGGGTGCATCTGCTTTCCAGCCCTCTGGCAAACGATACGTGGGGGAAGGCAGAGCCCCACGTGGCAGGGCTCCCCCCTGGGCGAGGGCCTTGCTAACTGCACAGAAGGGACCTGGACTCTGGGCAGAACCCATGGCCCTAGGGATCAACACTGTGAAGACAGGAAGAAGAGGTGTGGCGGCCAGGGCAGGTGCACGCTGCTGAGGCAGGGATTCTGCCAGGAAATCCAAGGCATCCTTGACCTTGACCTTGGCCACGATCAGAGTGCGGAGGAACTGGCACTGACCAGGCACAGAGAACTGTCTGGAAGGCATCACAGCCCCTTGTGGGAGAACCCCCTCCTTTGACCCCACCCCTGTCATCCCCAGCCCCTCCCCCAAGCAGACACTGAGACCCTCCCCCAGGCACTGATGGGGCCCCACCCACCGTTGAGAACAATCAACACTTTCTTCCACTGCGTGTTGCCCACTTTGGGGGTCTGGCAGAAGAGAATCTTGTGCTTGTCACAGACGAATATCCGGTCCAGGACGAACTTGGAGACGGCGGTGTGCGAGAGGTTCCGCAGGGCCTCGTCCCTGCAGGTGTTTCTGATGAGCTCCAGGCGCTGCAGGTAGACCAGGGGCTGAACGTGCATCTCCCCAGTTGGCTGCAAATGACAAGGGACCATGAGCAGAAGCCAGGACAGAGCCGGAGCGGGAGCTGCTCACCACCCACAGGTCCCTTGTCTCTCCTTTCTGCAGAGCAATGGCCACTCTGGTAGCATTTCTCAGAGCCTTCCCACTGCCCTGTCAAGTTTCAGAGATGCATTGGCACACTTGGCCAGAAGAACAGACATAACCTGGCTCATCCAACTTGCAAAAACCAAAAAATGCTGGGGGCCCGCGTTGTGGCACAGTGCGTTCAGCAGCTTGCTTACAATATCTGCATACCCTAGTGGAGCACCAATGTGAGTCCCAGCTGCTCTACTTCAGATCCAGCTCCCTGCTAATGTGCATGGGAAAGCTGCAGATGATGGCCCAAACACTTGGGCCCCTGCCACCCACGTGGGAGATCTGGAAGAAGCTCCTGGCTTCTGGCTTCAGACCAGTATAGCCCTGGCCATTACGGCCATTTGGAGAGCGAACCAGCAGATAGGCAATCTCTCTATCTCTTCCTATCATCTATCTTTCAAAGAAATAAATAAAATCTTCAAGAAATAAATAAAATCTTCAAGAAAAAATAACATAATAAGGAAGATGAAAAAGCTCAAGTTCCAAGTGCCCTAGGTGTGCCTGAGACCCCCAGGGAATATCCAAGCATGAGAAGCCTCTGGTTAATGCTCAAACTGCAACTGCTTCACTGGGGGCTACAACTTCTTGTGGAGTCCTGACTGCATGTGGAGGCAGCGTCAGCGGCTTGTGGAGACACCTGGTGCTATGGTTTGAACAGGATCTGCCTCGAACACTCACGCAAACATTTAGACTACAATGTCTCACGTCAATGACTGATGGAGGAAGGGCGGATACTGATCTAATTTGGCACCTGGTAGGTGGGTATGTGGGGTCTTGAGGTCACTGGGCACATGCCCTTGGATGGTAGCTCAGCAGAGGGTGAGGGTTGGTTATATAAACCCATGCACTTCCTGTCTCCCTCTGCACACTGCCACCATCAGGTGGCCAGCCTAATGGGGCCACCAACCTGACTGTGAACCTCCAAAACTGTAAGCCAAAATACATCTTCCTAAGTAGGGCTCCTCTCAGGTATCCTAGATAATGAAGAGCTGACAAACACACCTGGGAAAGCCTCACCTGAGTAGCATGTGTGGCACTGTGTGTGTGTGTGTGTGTGTGTACTCAGCTGAGGTTTCCCTGGGTGTCTGTGCACACTCACTGATGCATGCGCGTCATGGGGGTGGGGGGAGAGCAGCATGAGACCCAGAGTCGTCAGGGCTTCTGTCCTCAGTGGTGGTCATGGTGGTGTTGTCTGCCCAGGCCCGGCCCAGGCCCGGCCCAGTTCTCGGAAGCAATCTGAAGGGGCCGTTTCCTCCTCCATGCCACTCCTTGGCCTCCTCTAGCTGGGGCCCTGGTGTTTTCTGCTACTTCCATCCAAACACTCAACTCCAGGGTACACACAAGAAACATCTAAAGGAAAGCCATGGACCTCACCACCCTTCTTGTGAGAAAAACAGGCTGAGTGGTTGTTGTTGTTACTGTTATTGAGAGACAGAGCCTGACTTTGTTGACTCACTCCCCAGATGCCTGTAACAGCCAGGGCTGGGCCAGGGCCTGAGCCATGTAGGTGGTAGGAGACCAAGCACCTGAGCCATTCTGTTGTCTCCCAGAGTACGCACTGGTGAAAACTGGAGTCAGACGCCGGACCCAGGACTTGAACTCAGGCACTCTGAGGTCAAGACATGGGTGTCTTAAAGACTAGGCTAAATCCCCACTCTTGTACAGAATACTGTTAATAATTCTATGCATGGAACAAATGTGCATGGCATGGGCCAGTGTCACGACTCACTAGGCTAATCCTCTACCTGTGGCGCCAGCACACCGGGTTCTAGTCCCAGTTGGGGTGCCAGATTCTGTCCCGGTTGCTCCTCTTCCAGCCCAGCTCTCTGCTGTGGCCTGGGAAGGCAGTGGAGGATGGCCCAAGTGCTTGGGCCCCTGCACCCACATGGGAGACCAGGAGGAAGCACCTGGCTCCTGGCTTTGGATCGGCGCAGCACGCCGGCCATTGCAGCCATTTTGGGGGTGAACCAATGGAAAAAGGCAGACCTTTCTCTCTCTCTGTCTAACTCTGCCTGTCAAAAAAAAAAAATGTGCACGGCATGGAGTTCTATGCTTATGGTACCATGTTGGCATTCCACAGACAGTTCTGGACTGTGGAGCATTTCAGGTTTCTGGATAAGGGATGCTCACTCAACTTGTGCCATAAAGCGCGATGTGCTGTCACGTGGAAACCTGCAGCTCCCACATGCCAGGGCCGCTGCAGAGGGCCCCTGGGGTCGGCTGCCTGGCCGGTGCCCACCTTCACTTCCCCAGCCACGTGCTTGTCTGCCGGCAGCTTCCCCACTTCCGGCACGGCGGTCAGCAGCAGGAGCTCGTGCTTGGCGCTGTAGCCTGTGGGATCGAGAGGGTGAAGCGTCTTGGTGAGAACAGGCACACAGACGGGGGGAGGGGGACAGAGGCCCCGCGGCAGATCCACACAGACGCCTGGCTGGCTTCTGAGCAAGGTGCAGCAGCAGCCACTCGGCGGGGCGTCTAGGGCAGCTGGACATTTAGAGACCAAAGACATGAACCCGTACCTGAACCTCACACCCTACGAAAGCATGGACTCAAAACGGGCCACAGACACCAATGTAAAACCTGAAGCTTAAAACAGGACACGTGGGACACTCTCTCGAGACACTGATAAACTTCAGTAACAACGAGCTCTGTGGTTCTGCAGAGCCTGGGTGAAGAGGAAGAAAACACAAACTACAGACTGGGAGAAAAATATTTACAAACCACGCGTCTGACCAAGGCCTGGACGACACAAAGAACTCTCAGAATTCAAGTGAGAATATCAAACAAGGCGGTCAGAAAACAGGAAAGAATTCAAGTGAGAATTCCAAACGAGCCGGTCAGAAAACGGGCAAGACAGGCAAACACTCTTCTTTGAAGAGGATCTAAAAGGAGGTTCTCCATCATTAGCCATGAGACAGATGCAAAGTAGAACCACAATAGGAGGAGCCAGAGTTGTGGTGCAGTGGGTTACCCCGCCGCCTGCAGTCCCGGCTGGTTGCTTCCAGCCCAGCCCCCTGCTGACAAGCCTGGGAAAGCAGTGGGGAGACCCGGATGGAGTTTCAGGCTGCTGGCTTTGGCCTAAGTCCAGCCCTGGCTGTTGTGGCCATTTGGGGAGCGAACCAGTGCATGGAAGGTCTCTCTCTGTCTCTCTCACTCTGTCACTCTGCCTTTCAAATAAATAAATATAATAATACTTAAAAAAAAAAACCTCACAAGGAGTTATCACTCAATAACTGCCATAGGCAGACATGGATGTCAGAAACATGAAAACTTATATTTATGCAAAAACTTGTACACATGTTTTTTTAGGAGCTTCATATATAATAGCTCCCATACGTCAGTCTGCCTTCGCCAGGTGAACGGGTAGCAAACGATGGTATTCCTGCAGAATACGGTAAAGCAAACCATCTGTGTAAGCACCACGTTGGGTGAATCTCCTGGGAGTGACGCTAAGTGAAAGGGAGCCAGTCCTAAAACGCCACATACTAAATACGTGACAGCTTTGCAGTAACAAGATTAGGGAGAGGGGAGCAGGTTAGTGGTCACTGAGGGCTGGGGTGCGGTGGAGACGTGGGTGTGGCTGCAGAGGGCACAGCCGGGGCCTCCTGATGACCAAGCTGTCCTGTGCCGACTGCCTTGGGGTCGGCATCCTGCTGTGCCCCTGCATCCCAGTTCTCTGAGGCACTACCCACGGGGGAGACTGGGTCAAGGGGGCCATGGGAGCACCTGTGTTATTTCTCGCAACTGCACGCGACGCCACGATGCTCTCGGAACGGAACAGAGGCCATCAGCAGCCAGGCTAGTGTTTATACACCAGCCAGAAAAGTCATGGGAGCCACACTCACACTGGGGGGTCTCACAAGGTGCCTGTCCTGGGTAATCGGTGACGGCACCTGCCTTGGGCAGAAACTCTGAGGTAGGATTTGATGGTCATCTCTTTTTGCTACCAAAATTTTGCGAAGTCTGCTCCATAAATAGGAGGTAAAGAAGCTACCCAATAAAAGCACAAAACCCATTCATACAAAGGCATATTTCATCTTTTTGTAAATCGAAAGCCACGTCTCAGGGGTCCCTGTGCTTGGCTGACCAGTCCAGCTGCTCAGCGCCAGGCCCTGCACCCAGCTCGCTGTGCCCTCCCTGCCCGCCTGCCCTCCTCCTGCACAGCCCCCGTCCTCCGTCCCCCCACCCCTCGGAGCTCGGACTCCAGCGCAATCTCCCTGGTGCACAGTTTTCTGAATCTCACTAAAACCTTGTGTCCTTGTCCCTGCCTGTTTGTGGCAGAACGCAGCCCTGAGCGGCGCTGTGTGCGAGAGCGCTCTCGTGCCCTGCTGGAGGACAGAGCGCTCTGTATGGCGGGCAGGAGGCACCTGTACTCCTAGATGCCCTCTGAGAGCACAAGGGACCCTCTGGGGAGAGAGGGGGCAGGGCTGGCTGTGTACTGGCTCTGAACAGTCAGAAGTGGGGCCTGCGGCCACAAACCTCAGAAGGCAGACAAAGTCCCTCCCACCACTCACCTTGGCAGCCAGCTCAGTATCCAGCGTGTCTCCACCTCCCCCAGGGACACAGAATCTGTAGCTGCTCGGGGCTCTCACGCACAATGGTGTGGTATGTGCACAGAACCCATGCACTTCCTCCCATATACCGTAAATCACCTCTCGGTCACTCACGATGCAGGTGCTATGTAAATGGTTGCTATACCGTATTGTTCAGAGAATAACGATAAGGTAAAAAGTCTGTGCATGTGTAGGGCGGGCTTTTTTCTCATAAATATGCTTGGCTGGTGGGTGGTGGCACTCACAGCTGTGGACCTGCGGGCACAGTGAGCCGTCTGCCCTGGGGAACAGCCCTAAGGATGACGGGAGTTCCTGTCTCCAGGTTCAGGGTCCTAAAGGCTTTCACCTTTTCTCAGATACCACCTTCAACCCTCTTCGTTTTTTGTTCCCCTTCACAAAACCCTCTGAAACACCCATCACGGGTCAGGGGCGCTGGGAAATGAGCCGTCCATCGGGGCTGTTCCGCCAGGTAGCACACAACTCAGTTAAGCACTGCTGCTGGGACTCTCACCCTGGTTTCCTCCACACACTCCTGCGTGCAGGCTCAGCAAACTGCACATGCCGGAGCCTCAGGCCTGCCCGACAGCACCTGCTTCTCCGGAGGTGATGTCCGGGGCAGCCACAGCAACGTCTGTCTCACCCCCTCTCTTTCCTGTATCTGGGGGTCTCCTCCTGGGCCCCCTCCCTGGAGACCCTAACTCACCTTGATGCAAGCAGAAGGGAGGGTTTCCAGTGTCCCCACGGGGGTCTCGCGTGCAAGGGTCTGCCACAATCCGGGCATGCGACCGTGCTGAAGACCCATCGCCTCTGATTCCAATGACAATGCGTCATCTGACCTTGTCCTTCCAACTGAGCCCCTAGTCCCAGTGTGAACCAGGAGGCTCCAAGCCCTGCCTGGACACGGGTGTGACACAGCCTCCCTGAGGCTGAACCTCACAGCCCTTCTCTCAGCGTTCTCACTGCTGACCACAGCCAGCAACTGTCACCACCTGGGGCTCACTACAGGGTGTCCTTCTCTTCCCTGCAACCCCGCCATCCCACCCTGTTCCCCTGCTTGTCCACACACAGCAAGAGGCGTATGGCATGACGGCCTCAGCTCACTAAGGGCATGCTGGAGCTCTCTGGGGTGTGGCAGTTGCCTGGGATAAATCCAGAAAACTCCTGGTGCAATATTTCTAGCCATGCCTCCTATGGGCCGCCATCGGCAGGAGGGCCAGGGGGCGCCCTGCCCTGCAGAACCAAGAAATGGTGATCAACTGCCTTGGGCGGAGGGGCCAGGTCCATTAAGGACCTTCTGGTGTCTCCCCAGAGCCGCCTGGCCCCTGCAGGGAACGTGTCGCTGCACTGACCCTGCACGTCCCAGCCCCCTGCCCCTGGCCTGGACGCTGTCAACACAGGAAATGTGTCTGCTCTAGCAGAAGACACTGAGGCTGGGGGAGGCAGATGACAGGAGCGCGAAGTGCAGCCGGCAACTCTGAGACTGAACTGATCGCCCTGCGTGGATCCTCACCTGGAGGCCTACGTTCAGGAAGGAGGAGTTACCAAAGTCCCTGGGTAGGTAAGAAGCCCTGTGCATGAAGGGTCCTCCTTCCGTGGCACCGCCGGGCCCTTCAGACACATGGCTCCCGGTGTGCAGTGCCTGCAGGCACCAGGCACACTGGGCAGCTGTGCCTGGGCCTCTCACGATGACACGAGGTGGACAGGACCCCAATCCGGAGCCTGCGGGACACCCTGAAGCAACTTCCAGCCTGTGAGGGAGGCGCCCGGCAAGAACCGGCTGCCCGGTTCTACCTCCCCTCTCGCACTTCTGTGGCGTGCAGGTTCTGGACGCCACACACAGCCTGTGGTCCTGGGAGAGTGATCACCTGGGCACGCACCTGCGAACAACGAGCTACCTACCATCTGGGTCTTTAAAGGTCAAGGTGATGAACTTGCTGGCCACCATGAACATGAAGATCACCCAAAAGCAAGCGGCCAACAGAAGCCACTGCTGGTGCATGTTGTCGAGCGTCAGCCCTTCAACGATTCCTCCTGGAAGACACAAGCGGGATGCCCTTGATGTGTGCAGGGACGTAAACAGGCTTACCATTTCAAACAAATTCAGAGAGAGAAAGAGAGAGAGAGAGAGAGATCGAGAGAGAGAGAGAGAGAGAGATCGAGAGAGAAAGAGCTCTCCTTTCCACTGGCATACTCCCCCAAATGCCTGCAGCAGGTGCAGCTAAGCAAGGACAGAGCTGGGAGCCAGGTACTCAATCCAGGTCTCCCAGGTAGATGACAGGAATCCCACTGCTCGAGCCAGTTCTGCCTCTGGGCGTCTGAATGGGCAGGAAGCCACTGGACTCACACCCAGGCATTGTGACGTGGACGCAAGCATCCCAACTGGTGGTCGGACTCTTGAGCCAAATTCCTATCCCTAACTTATTTTTTGATTCCATTTTTCTATGAACGTTTTTTAAATGCCCTTGTACAAATATTTAAAAAAAAAACCCTTTCCATTGCTATAATTAGTTGACTTGGCATTTAAAAGTTCACCTTTTTTTTAAAAAAAAAAAAAGATTCATTTATTTATTTGAAAGGCATAGAGATGGAGAGAAGGAGACTCAACTGGAGGGGTGGGAAAGGGAGGAGGGGGCGGTATCTTCCATCTGCTGCTTCACTCCTCAAAAATCCTAACAGCCAGGGCTGGGCCAGGCTGGAACCAGGAGCCCAGAACTCCACCTGGGTTTCCCATGTGGGTGGCAGGGGCCCAAGGTCTTGGGCCATCTTCCGCTGCTTTCCCAGGCACATTAGCAGGGAGCTGGATTGGAAGCAGAGCAGCTGGGACTCGAAAGGGTGCTCATACAGGATTCTGGTGTCACAAGTGGCAGCTTAACCTGCTGTGCCCCAATGCCAACCCCTAAAAGCTCCTATTCAGTTAACAACCTAACAGACTCTTTACATAACTAGGTTGTACGTGTAGCACCCTAACGGACGGAGGCGGCAGTATGGAGAGGAGAGGATGCCATCTCTGTTTCTAGAGCCCGGGCTAAGAGTTTGCTTCATGGCTTTGCCTCCAGATCCCTGCCTGGCCAGGACTGATGTCACTGGGGACCTGGAAGCAGGTCAGCAGGAGGCCTACCAAACACACGCCCATCGTGTTTTCTGGAGTCCCCAAGTACACTTGCCAAACAAACAAAAGGTAAACTTCAGTTAAATAAGAAAAAAATTATTTTCCTATTAATACATCCCGAATGTTGCATGGGATATCCTTATGCTATAAACACTGTCATTTTCTGAAATTCGAATTTAGCCCCTTGTCCTATAGTTATCTCGTGACAGTACCCGTACGAGGCTTGCCAAATTCCCTTCCTCCTGCCTGAAGTCGCTGTCCCGCCCCTCCTCCCGCCACTCCTTGTGGAAGGCCGCGCATCACCAAGTGGAGAGGCTGTGTTGCTCACGAGCCCTGTGACCCAGCAGGCCACTGGACGGCTCTAAGCCTCGGGGTCCCATCTCTGAGGGCAGGCCCGCCTCCTCCCAGGTGGTCTGGAGGGCTGAATCAGTGAACGTGGGTGTGAGGACCAGCACCCACCTGGTCTGCAGCAGACCCTCAGGGAACCGAGGCCGACCAGCCCCTAGGCACCCATGGAGACCTTCTGGTTTACCCTATGTCTCTCTAAGTAGGGGCATCAGAAATGACCCAAAACTGCAAAATCTGCCCTAAGAAGGGAGGAAAGAAACAACAGATGAGACATCTCACTTCTTCCTTCTAGAAACAAGTGAGGCTTAGACTGTGCCCGGAGGACCCAGGACCCCACAATCCCAAATCCACGGAACTGCTCTGGGATGGCGACACTCGGAGGTGCCGTCCCAGTGGTCAAGGAAACCCCAGCTGCAGGTCTTTTCTTCTTACTTTTTTAAGATTGATCAATTGATTTGAAAGGCAGAGTATCAGAGAGGGAGCGGGGAGGGCAGACCTTGGAGACAGAAAGATCTTCCATCCATTGATTCACTCCCCAAACGCTTAGAACAGCAACAGCTGCTCCCGGCTAAAGCCAAGAACTCCATCCTGGTCTCCCACATGGGTGGCAGGGGCTCAAGCACGTCAGCCATCATCCGCTGTCCCCCCCCCCCCCCAGGAGCACTAGGGGAAAGCTGGATCTGAAGCAGAGTGGCAGGACTTGAACCGGTGCTCTGATACGGGTGCCAGTGGCGCAAGCAGCGGCCTCACCTACGGTGCTACAATGTGGGCCTCTCAGCAGGTATTTTCTGAAGAGGAGCCAAGGGTCGGTGTGGGCTGAGGAGCGAGTGCGGAGCAGAGACAAGTCCAGAACAGGCGGCGTGCGGCTCTGAACAGAGAGTGGCCAGGGCTTGCAACCCACACTCTCCTGAGATGCGCACAGAGGACTAGGGACATGGACAAGGGAGCCGCTGGGGCCAGCCTCGCTTCTACAGGCAGATGCGCGCTCTGCAGAGCAGATGGCACGGGGGCTTCGGGGCCCTGCCGACTCTGTGCCTGCTCTGCTCACACCCTGTGTACCTCCAGGTGTCCTGGCCCCAGGCCAGCTCTCAGGAGGTTTTTGTACGTTTGGAATCTAATCTCTCCAGGATGGTCTCAATTGGAGGCCATCCACTGAGCTCACCCCTAGGTGATGAAGGAGGATGCTGAATGCACAGCTTGTCTGAAAACGAAGGGCACCTCACCCGCTCTCCAGGAAGCCAGGTGGCTCAGCTGGGCCGGATGACAAGTGAGAGCCATAGGACCCCGGAGAGCCTGCTCCGCATTCGCATCGGAGGTCAGGAGCTGGCAGCAGCTTCTACCCCAGCTGGGGCCCGGGCAGCCTGTGCTCCTCTCCCTCTCCCCAGCTGAGGGCCCCGGTGTTAGGACAAAGCAGCCACCTGCATACCCACCAGCACAGTCCTCAACAACCACACAACTCGCAACCCATCACCCAACACAGCCTTCCAGACGGGAACTTCGTTTTCTAAAAAGCTCCACGTGCAACGTGCCCACTGTAAACGGAACTGAGCCGCCCAGAATGCCCTTCCCCCTCCCAGGCAGGCCACTGCAGGGGTTGGAGAAGGGCAGTCTGCAAAGGCCCCACCCCCTTCACAGATCGCCTGTGGCCTCCGGCCCCTGGGCAGGCACCCAGGACATGTGGGAACTTCCATGGGGGCTGTGGAACTGGAAAGCTTCGCACATGCAACCCCCAATGCCTGCCAAGACTGTTCTCTGGGGAAGAGCATTAGCTGAGGGTCCCTTGCAGGGCCCGGAGGGCAGGCGTCCTGGCCAAGCCGTCGTCTGCCAGTGACCCCACATCACCGGACCTTGGCCCGTGTCCTACCCTGACCCAGCAGAGCCTGAATGCATTTGCTGTCCACTGTCTGCTTCCCCTGGAGAAGGGGACCTTGAGCTAATCAGTACCCCAAGCACCGGGACTAGGGCATGCACCAAGGCCCAGATGGTGCCTGGCCAACAGTCATTAGTTGCTCTATGACATCAGCCCAGCAACCTGCTAGGAAAATTCAGGAGAGCTGGGGGGACTTCCCAGAGAGTCCAACCCTCTCCCTGAGTGTTTCCAAACTTCCTAAAGTCCCTGTATAGCCTCAAAATATTTCTCCAACCTCCACCTGAGCCTGGGAGTGGCTACCTATCTAATAAGCACTACCTGAGACTGGCAAACCACCAAAGGCCGCTGGGACTTCAGCATGCATGCATTTGAAGACACCCGACTCAGAACACACACAAACATAAGTAATGCACAGAATAAAATTTTGAGATTACACTTTTTTATATTATGTAATTTTGTATCTTCAAAAAATGTTTGCAGTATGCATGTGTATTTTCTGTAATAAAACCCAATAAAACACAGAAAAATGCCACCTACATACACAGACCTGGTGTTTCTATTTCTGCAGTTAAACTTCTTCTACCCTACTACTAAGCAAAGTTTGGCACTTCACATGGTGTGGGAAAGGACGACAAATACTTTTCTAGCCAGGAAAGAAAACGTAGTGAGCTGGCAGTCAGTATTTGAATAGTCAGTAAATACAGCTTCGGATTTATTAGCTTTTATTTAATTTTCAAAAGCAATCAAAGCATAATGTACAGAAAATAATGCAGTCAGCCTTCCTTGCCTGGGGGTTCTGCACCCACGGATTAAATTGACTTTAGGCAGAAAACAATGAGGCTGTACAGAACAGGCACAGACATTTTCCTCGTATTCCCTACGTGGTATGGTGTAACAACCGCTGACCCAGCTGTGCGGCAGGTATTGTAAGTAATGGAGAGACGGTTTAAAGTACGTGGGGGGGGGGGGGGGAGTAGGCACAGGTTACAAGTGAATACTGTGCCATTTTTTGAGATGTGAGTGTCCTCGGAGTCTGGTATCCATCTGGGGTCCTGGAACCACTTCGCCAAGGACACCAGAGGATGACTGTGTTATGAACACCTATTTACAGACACCTCACTGCCATGGTTTTGCTGGACTTGATTTTTTCAAGGGAAATAAAGTGTGACAAACATGGCTGGCAGCCATCCCCCGAGCCCTCCCGTGCGGAGACTGTACTTTCTCTGCATCGGCCAGCTCCGACAGAAGCAGCAGCAGGCGGTCTAGGAGGGTGATCTTCCCAGCCCAGGGAAAGGCAGCGGAGTGGGGGGAGGCGAGTCCGCCCAAGGCCTGCAGGGAGACACTGCAGCATAGCCGGCTGCTGTCACAGACCAGCTGGGAGGGCCCATGGCGAGACGCCCAAGAGCTAAGCACTTGCTCCCGGTCGCTGTGTAAAATTCACAAATACAGTGAAAAGCTGCCAAGATAGCCTGGTTAAAAACTCGGATACATGGAGCTTGTTCTCCAAGTCATGTACTCTGTGAACCGACCAGAAGCCTGGTCCTCCTGCAGAACACCATTCTCTGGGGGAGCGATTACCTCTGCGGTTTACAACACACGGCCTAGAAACACAAGTAGGTGTCTACTTGCATGTAGGTGTAAGGACAAAACAACCTGAAAATTACTCGTCAAGTGCACCATGAAAAGGTTCATTCATTCATCCAATAAATTAGGTGCCAGGGATAAGGGATGTTAAGAGCAAGTCCAAATCAAACACAAACACACACACATACACACATGCACACACATACATGCACATACACACACATGCATACACACATACATGCACACACACAGTTTTTGTCTTTTCCAGGCATGTAATCTAACAGAGACCCACATGACTCAGAGAATCCGTCAGAAATGGTGTGAGAGGGATTCGACGCTGCGAGAAGCACATACAAGGAGACAGGACCAGGAGGATGGCTGCCTAAGGAGCAGAAGGGGCAGGGTTCCAGGCGGAGGAAGCAGACCCCTGCGTAGCACAAGGAGGGCCCTTGTGGCTGACAATTCCAGGGCACGGTCAGAGCAGATCAGGCCAGACGCCATGGGGTCTCTTAACAGAACTTAGCCTTTTCCTCGCTAACAATGGAAACTCACAGAATAGCGTTTTATAGAAGAGGGATGTTGTGATCTGATTTAAATTCTCAGACAGTCTGTCTGGCAGCAGGGTCAAAGATGCAAAGTGTCCCTTTGATAAGTGCCCAGTCTCAGGTCATTCGCATTCAGGGACAGGGGGAGGATTCTTCTTAAATGTCTTATTTATTTCAAAGGCAGAGAGACAGAGAAAGATCTCCCACCCACTGGCTCACTGCCCAAGTGCTCAAAACAGCCGGCCTGAGACCAGGCCAAAGCCAGGAGCCCAGAACTCCATCTAAGTCTCCCACAGGGTTTGTGGAGGTCCAAGTTCTTGAGCCACCACCTGCTGCTGCTTCCCGGGGTGCACGTTAGCAGGAAGCCGGGATGGAAGGTGGAGCCAGGACTTGAACCCGTGCACTCTGATGTGGGACGAGGGGATCCCAAGTGTGGGTTAGGCACTGTTCCAAACGCCCACCCTGAAGAGGGAGTGTCCCAAGAGGCACAGCAAACCCGCACCTGGGTACTAAGAGCCCCAATCTCTCTGACATGCGGGGCTTTGAGGAGGTCCGCAGCATGGTGCACTCCACTCACCAACGTGTGGCCGCTCTGAGACTGCCGGCACTCTGAATCTTGGCGTCTACCTGGTGCTGTCTCACTTCGTGTCCAGTGCTTGGTTCTGAGCCCTGGCTGTCCAGCAGAATCACCCAGGGAGCTCTGGAGCGACACGGCAACACCCTGGGCTCCGAGTACACCCCAGCCAGGACCACAGAAACTGGAGGTGGCACCGGGGCAGGTCTTCAAAGCTCTGCCCAGGACACTAAGGAGCAGCCCACACTGAGAGCCAGCAGTGGGGCTGGTCCAGGCCTCAGGCAGTCGCAGAGTTTCGTGTCCATGGGAAAATGCAGAGTCTGGGCATCCAGCACAACTGCTTCCTTCCATTTTAAGAAGGAAAACTGGGGGCCGGCGCTGTGGTGTAGCAGGTAAAGCCGCTGCCTGCAGTGCCGGCATCCCATATGGACACCAGTTCGAGTACCAGCTGCTCCACTTCCGATCCAGCTCTCTGCTGTGGCCTGGGAAAGCAGAAAATGGCCCAAGTCCTTAGGCCCCTGCACCCGAATGCGAGACCTGGAAGAAGCTCCTGGCTCCTGGCTTCGGATCAGTGCAGTTCTGGCCATTGTAGCCAACTGGGGAGTGAACCAGCGGATGGAAGACCTCTCTCTCTCTCTCTCTCTGCCTCTCCTCTCTCTGTGTAACTCTTTCACGTAAATAAATAAATCTTAAAAAAAGGAAAACTGGCAGCAAAGAGCATGCAGTTAAGCAGAGTCTACCGGTGCTCTGAACTGCATATATTCTGAATACTCAGCTTTCAGAGGCGCCGTTAGACCTGGCCCTTCCCCCACTGCCCACATTTCACCCGGAGAACTGAACTCTGTAGGATGAGGGTGTTTCTGACCTTGGAAGAAACCACGCTCCTCGGCCCCATTTTTCAAACCAAAAGGCATTCCAAGTCCACCTAGCTGCAGCTCCTCCATGCCTGCCCCACTGTGTGCACCTTGTCCTTGAACACGGAGATTCTCCATGGGGCCTGCCTCCTGTCCCAGGAGGATACCACCAAGGCTCACGATTTCTGTCTGCCGGGGCCCCAGCCTGACGTGCCTGGTCCTCCCTCCAGGGTGTAGCTGAGGGCCACAGGTCTCCCTACAGCCATGGGCCAGTGGCCTTTACAAAGCCTGACCCTTCCTGTAATCACCTCCTCTTTGTTCGAGGAGCCCAGATGACATGCAGGGTGCCCTTGCAGCCAATGGCATCGTGAACCTCATGTGCCTGCCGCCCCTCTGATCACAGGGCAGGCCCTGAGCAGAGCCCCACAGCTCCCAGCAGCGCCACGTCCATCTTCAGAGCTTTCCCAAGACAAGCATTACACAGGATTTTCACATGTGGAGATGCTGGGATCTGACAGCAAGCCAGAGGGCTGGGCTCTGTGCAAACCAACGAGGCAGAACTGGTGGTTAATTACGGGGAGCGCAGGGTCCGGGAAACAAGGACACATCTGAATCCAAAGAAGCCCTAATCGTATCTCCTCCCATCCCCGCCCTCAAATCACAGAAAAGTAGCACACGCGTGATGTGCTTGTGACGAACAATGGGAATGGTACTGGTACCATCTCCCGATGCACATCCTCCCTCCTCTGCATTCTGAACAAGACGCTGGCAAATCCATCCTGCTCAGCTGCCGGAATCGTTCATCAGAGGCACAACGCCTTTAGAATTGTGAAGCTGGACCCCCACTTTTCACGGGCAAATCACATCTCAGAGGCGCTGACAAGTCCTGCAGTAAACAGCCTTTTCCCACAGTCATTCACTCACTCACCAGCCTGCACCAGTCCCTGGGGACACAGCAGCCCCCCCCCCCCAGCTTTTGGGGTGTCTTGTTCCAACAGGGGCAGTCAGGCCATCAGCAGAGCAATTACTGTATCTGATCAGGTCTTGTGACAAGTGCTACTGGCACTCACAAATGGAAGAGGGACCAAGGGCAGGGTCTCTGGGAGGGGATCACATTGAGAGGTAAAACAGACCAAGGCGGGGAGCAGAGCCCTGGGCAAGGACCATGGGCTGGGCCCTAAATTCCAGTAGTGGCAGGAGGCCAGCGTCCCTGCTCACCGCACAGTGAGCAGGAAGGGCAGTGGCTCAGATGAGGAGCCCTGACAATGGCCCTTTGCTGGGATGAAACCACAGGGTCCCTGTCCCCATCGAGACATGCACACACACATATACCCTAGGGACCACATGTCCAGTGTTCAACTTTTAAAATGCATCCACACACTGAAGGAAACATCACAAAAACACCTGGGGATGCACAAGGAACTGGACACCCCGGGAAGACCACAGGGGAGGAGGAAGTGGATGGCCAGGGGCTGCAACCACAGGGACATCTTCCCCACTGACCCTGGGATGCTTCTTGCAGGACACAGTCTCTAAAGTTATAAAATTACAAACTTCCTGAAGCTAAATATGGCACGCAAATGGACGGCACGTCATGGAGGTTTTAAAATTCAGAGTAAGGGCTTCTCTCAAATTAAATCAGAAAGTTCCTCTGTGTCTCTGCTACTGTCCTTATGGTATACAGCCTCGGAACAACCAGCTAGCGAAATGCAAACCCTCCCGTCTTGGTCCAGTGAGAACATCACTGGCTGGGGCAGAGTCTCACGAGGAGCAGTAACAACACACAGCACACAGACACAGAGGCACAGGTTCACTGCAGGCCAGGCAGGGCCTCGGCGGGTACTGGCTACCTCATCCCAGTCTGACAGTGTGCTCCTACTGTGTTGAAGGAAATAGCTGTAAGTACTGTATCCACACTTCTACTCAAAGTCTCTGTAGGGTACGAGCAAGAAAGGGGGCAGTAAGATCGCTGAATGGCACGGATTGCAGATACCTGGCAAGTTCACCTCCCCTACCCACCTTCAAGGTCGGGGGTCACATTTCCTTGCTGTACTGCCCTACAGTTTCCGGGGTCCTCTTGATGCTGTATGGGATAATTGAAAGAAGCAGTAAGCATCATTAACGTTATCAGATCAGCCCACTTAACACAGCCTGGTTATACTTGGGCATTAGTTAGTCACTCTGGTTATCCAAGTATATTTTGCATAGCAGGTCTCACGGAAGCGGGTTATCTTTGGATTTCTTAGTCAACCAATGAATTCTCTAAATGTACCAAGAGCTAGTTGCCTGAAAGACTTCCAAGTAACTAAGTACAAAAAAAAAGGACATGTTTTTGCAGCAAAATTCTAAATCTACTTCTTTCAAATGTTCAGAGTCTAGACAAATGTCATCGAATGAATGAACTGGCAACCAGCCAAACTCATGAAATCAGAGATTCCCGACTTAACAGTTAGCCTGTAGAAGAAACATACAGCTCATCTAACACACAACACCGCCCAAGCTGCCTGGGACACGGGTAGTGCAGTCTAGCTGGGTCTCTTCCAAAAATCCCAGCGCTAACATGAAAAGCCACCTCTCGCTATGGAGGTTGCAAGCTCCCATTTTACATACCCGCATCCAGATCGTTCCAGACCTAGAAAAGAGCACGGACTCCTGGTGTTTGCAAGCTGTAAGGTGTGCATCTCTGCCATTCCTGTGTCTGGCTCTCTCCCTCCTCCAACATTAGAAGATGATCTGAACACTACTGCGAATTGCCCAGAACACTCTGCTAATTCTTTCCTTTGTTCAGGCTTTTGCAAGAGCTCCAAGAATCTTTCTCTCAGGTATTTCTTTGAAACTATTCTTCATTGTCAACAGAAGACATGGAAAAGATTCCAATTCTGAGCCAAGATGGGCCCTAATTATAATTTCTCTCTTTTGCGTCTTTTTTTTGTTTGTTTGCTTGCTTTTAAACACCAGTCGCTGAAAAGAGTGAAGAAGGAGGTGTTTGGTGACCAGCGAGTCCGGGGCTGCACTGAGCTGTCCAATTGCTTAGTCTGGCATTTAAAAGTAACCAATGCAATACCCCAGCTCCTGATGGCTCAAAGCCCCAGCCGCGGGCTGCTCCAGACAGCCAGCCTTTTTCTACGAGGCTTGCCAGAACCTGGCTGCCCCGCTTTCTACGATGCCCAGCCCTTTCCTGCGCGGAGCGGTCCTGGACAACAAAGACGACCTTCTGGAAAACCTGGCTCACCTTCCCAGCCAGGCAGCGAGCAACGTCTGCCTCAACCACCGACTTCGGACGGGTCCCTGGACCGTGTCCGCCGCGGGGCGGGCGGCGAGCGCGCTCTGCAGCCCCCCGCTCTGGCTGGGCGCGGGCCGCGCTCCATCGCGCACCCGGGGAAGGTGGCACAGGCTCCTCCGGCCCAGCCCGCTCTCCCTGCGCGTCTCCTGGACCCAAAGGGAACAGTTGCCTTCCCCTCTCCGCTGCCAGTGACAGATGCAAATTCCCGGCCCCAGAGGCCAGAAGTAAATCAGAGTGCCCAGGAATCAGGAATCACGCCATTGCATAATTAAGGACGGAGGCTCCAGCCGCGAATCCCACCGGGATGCTGCTCGCCGGGAAAAACCGGTTCACTCGATTTTTCCATCCACCCCGCGGTGAGGCTAGCGGTCCCCGGAGCAAGGAAACCCCCACCCACCCACCCCACCCCTCCGTCCCCCGAGGGTCCCGGAGCTCACCCTCCGCACCGCTGGTTCTCCGACTCCGCACCCGGCCCTGCGGGCGCAGCTCGCCTGGGCCTCGCCCGGCCTGCGGGGGAAGCGCGCGGGTCCCCGCGTCGCCGCAGCGCGGGAGGCCCGCCCCGCCCCGCCGAGGCCCCCGCGCCGCCACCGGCGGCCTCCGCGCCGCGGCCCGCCCGGCCCGGGATGTGGCGGCGCCGCCGGAAGGCGGAAGCGGGGCGCGCGAAGCCGGCTCTGGGGGGCGAGGCCGCCGCGCTCCTGCCCGGCCGTGCGCGCCGCTGGCCCGCGCGCGTCCCCGCGCCTTGCGCGTCTGTGCGCGCGCCTCGCGGGGCCGCGGGGAAGCGGCTGGGGGCCGTGGTCGGGGATGTGGCGGGGCGGGGGTTCCCCCAAGACCCCGGGGCCGCTTTGCCTTGGAAACTGGCTGGGTCCCGGGCGATGGCGGAGACGCGCGGCCAGACCGCAGCCCGCGCGGGCTTCACTCAGAGCAGATCCCAGACTTGGAAAAGGGCCAGGGTGGTGCTGGAGTGTGGGTACCAGCCGGCGTCTCTAAGATCTGTTCGCGAGCACCGCTCAGCGGCTCGTCTGGGGGGTGTCGTTCTGACGTTGGGGTGTCCTAGGGTAACAAAAGACAGCTAGCCGTACAGTCCCAAGTCCTTACCCTGCAGAAATGCGTGTGGCCGTAGGATTTTTGGAACCTGTGAGGGAAGTGAGTCCTGAAAATGTTGCGGTTTTCTGGCCCTGAAGAAGGCAAACTTGTTTTGTTTTGATCTAACGCAACCGACGCGTTTACCCCAAGGTGTCTATTTAGCAGCAGGATAAAAGAGATATGTATATAGACACACAGACAATTTTCTTCAACCTTTCAAGGAACCAGTTTTTTCCCTTCTCTGTTGGTTTCCTCATTAAAGAGTTTAAATAGACTATTTATGAGGTCCACTGAGAAATCTCACTTTTTTAAAAAAAGATTTATTTATTTGAAAGAGTTACAGAAAGCGGTAGAGCGGGGAGGGGGGGTCTTCCATCCTCTGGTTCACTTTCCAAATGACTGCAACGGCCAGAGCTGAGCTGATCCGAAACCAGGAGCCAGGAGCTTCTTCCAGGTCTCGCATGTGGGTGCAGGGGCCCAAGCACTTGGGCCATCCTCTACTGTTTTCGCAGGCCATAGCAGAGAGCTGGATGGGAAAGTGGAGGAGCCAGGACTCGAACCCTTGCCCATATGGGATGCTGGCAGCACAGGCTGGGGCTTTAACCCGCTGTGGCTTTTGTCACTGTTACTGCCCATGATGGTCCCTCCTTGAGAAGATGCTCATTGAGCCCTTTGCTCGCTGCCCATGGTCGAGATGTTTGCTTCCTGTTTAATGACTAGGATGGACGCACATATGTGGGGAAAAGGATGGAGCTTAGCTGTGGCGTGGGCTATCATGCAGGGTTTAAGGATCCAAGCTCTGGGAGTCACATGGGTTCAGGGCCTCCTTTGCCCTGTATGGCTATGGCCTCGTCAAGTTCTCTCTTCGCTCTACGGCCCGGTGTCCTTGTCTTTTAAAGTGGAAGACACTCCTGAGGAAGTGTGGATGCGATGTATTTAAAGTACATAGCACTGCTCTCCCCCAGCCGTAAACGCTGTGGTAGTCGGGAACTGTCGCCATCATTACTACTCCTTTCTGCGTCCCCAAGATGCTAATCAAAACATTAACTACTGTGGTTCTCCCAGAGGCTTACGTATTGATGACCCCGGTAACTGAGTGTTTTTCTTGGAGTTTTTCCAAATGATTCTAGCGCCTCCTTTTCTTCCTATAGTTAACTTCCAGGAAAGTATTAGTATCTGATCTTTGTAGCAGGAAGGTGGCTTCTCAAGTTGTGGTTCTCAGATGTGACCTGGAGACCCCCTGGTGTGGTCTCTCAGACCCTTTTCACAGATCTGCAATTATAAAACCTTTCTTTTCCTCATAAGGCCAAGGTGGTGTTTGTCTTCTTTGCTGGGTAGGCAGACATCTGCTGTGCTGGCGCAGAAGCAAGGGCAATGACGTGAGCCCTGAGGCGGGGTCTGGCCACAGCTCTTGCAAGTAGGGCCCTGGGCTCCTCCCAGGGGACTCTTCCCACACCTGATCAGGGCGCCTGTCCCTCACCCAGGGTCTGAGTCTGTTTTCTGTTCCTAGAACACAATGCCTGAGGCTAGGTAACGCAGACAACCTCGCGGTCTGGGAGGAGGCAAGTCTAGGGCAGCAGGTTCCCATTTTCAGAGACGCGTGTCAGCCCTCCTTCCTCACTCCGGGCACCCAGAACCGCACAGCGTTCCCCAAAGGACAGGTGGTAAGCTGGCACCTTTCCCTGCAGAGGGATCATCCACGTGGGCATGTCAGTGGAAATCGATTTCTCAAAAACAACCCTCAGCACTCGTTCCCGTCTCAGTTGGTAAGTGCCACGTCACCAAACTGCTTACATAAAGAAGATTCTGGGGGGCCAGCGCTATGTCCCAGAGTGCTGCCTGCAGCACTGGTGTCCCATATCCAAGCGCTGGCTCGAGTCCTGGCTTTGAGGCTTCTGATCCAGCTCTCTGCTAATGCACCTGTGAAAGCGGTGGAAGACGGCCCAGGTACTGAGACCCCTGCCACCCACGTGGGATAACGTTCCTGCTTCTGGCTTTGGCTTGGCCCAGCCCCGGCTATTGCAGCCATTTGGGGAGCGAACCAGTGGATGTGAGCCCTCTCTCCGTCTCTGCCTCTCTATTTCTCTCTCTCAGATAAAAAAAGAAGAAGGTTCTGAGCAGCTTCTAATGCTGTGAGAAACAAGGGCCGGCTGACAAACCTGGTCCACTGAACTTCTGGCCACTTCGAACGCAAACCCAGTGGTGGAGCAAACGAATCAGTATTCCTTGCATCATTTGCCACCATGCACTTACAGGGAACAGAAGCAAACAGAAGTGCCCTAAAGAACAACCTCCTTGAAGCGGCCGTGGCCCCTTGTGATGGGGTGGGAGAGGTGCCTAAAGACACCTGTTGCTTACAATGCTCTTTTCAGCTGGTGGCCATCTGGAGACAACACACACAAAACAGCCAGCCGCTCTTGTTCATGGAACACCATTTTTACCCAAAAGAGGAACTGACCCAAAAGATTTGGGTCTTTGATAAGTCCCATTTTAATAAGTCTACTCAGATGTGGGTGCTTGGCGGGCGTTTTCTCCAAAGCACATGAAGGAAGCTGTCAACGTCAAAGCGAACCACTGATGGCCCTTGTTGCAAGTGACAGAATCAGGCTTTCCGGTGCAAAGCCTTACTTTTGGAAAACGCATATCCATCACTGAGTTTGCCAGCATCTCAATATTTGAAATCTTTCCACTGAGATCAGTCGTAATACTGAAAACCATTCTTTTTTGCATTGTGTAATAACAGACCAATCGTGGCACAATAATATATATATTATATATATTATATATATATTATATATATATTATATATATATTTGGCCTTTGGCCCCAGATCTTGACACAGAGCTCTTCAACCCTTTGGAATGCCCTGAGTCATAGGAGCACCTTTAGTTTTAATGAGGTTATGGGTTGGGCTCCGAGATAGCTTCAGGTGCAGACAGGTTGCCAGAAAGACCAAGCGTTGGTTGGAAGCCTCCCCAAGCATCAAGAGACGGGAGAGAGGCTGGAGACTGGATTCATAGCAGATCATGCCTACAGGATGAACCTGGCATAAAAACCCTAAACAGTGGGGTTCAGGGCGCGACTAGGTGCAACACATCCAGGTGCTGGGACAGTGACGTTCCTGCAGGCGGCGTGCCAGCCTTCTGCACCTCCCCATAAGCCTTCCCCAGTGCGTCTCTTCCATCTGTCTGTTCCTGAGTTGTTCCCTTTATCACAAGCCAGATATCATAAGTAAACCATTTTCCCAAGTTTTGTGAGCTGTCCTTGCAAATTATCTAAATGTGAGCTTGGGATTCATGGGGGCCTCCAGTTTGGAGCCAAGTTGGACAGAAGTGGGGGTTACCTGGGGACCCAACACTTGGACCGGGAGTCTGATGTGGGGTAGTGTTGTGAGACTGAGTCTGTAGCCTGTGAGGTTGACTCTAACCTCAGATAGTTAGTGCCAGGATGAAATTAAGTGTAGCACATGCAGGTGGTATGTGGAGACTCAGATAATTGGTTGTTGGTGTGGGAAAATACCCCAGAGTGATGAATTATAGTGTCAGAGTGTAAAATGTTCATTGATAGGGTCTTGGAATCCACACTGTACTAACCTTTAAGAGATGTTGAGTTTAGGTGTAATCTGAAAATATTACAATACTCCTTCCTTCACTACTCATCTATGAGAAGAGTTTTCATCATGTTACTTTTTTTAAAAGTATTTATTTATATATTTGAAAGGAAGAGTGACAGAGTTAGGAGGAAGACGAGAGAGCAAGCAAGCTCATTCCTCCCGGAACCTGGATCCAATCTGGGTCTCCTGTGTGGGTGGCAGGAACCTAAGGACATAGGCCATCATTTGCTGCCTCTCAGGCCCACAGGCAGGAAGCTGCATTGGAAATGTGGCAGCTGGGACTGGAACTCTGCTATGGGATACAGGTGTCCCAGGCAGTGCCTTAACCTGCTGTACCCCAACACCTGCCCCTGTTTCTGTTCTTGGATTAAAATTGCAAATTGAGTGCAGATAGGTCCATATACGAATCCAGTTGATTTCGTTTAAGTCAGATTGCTAAAGAGATTTGTAGGAGCCAGCTGTGTTGTAGTGGGTAAAGCCAGTGCCTGCAGCACCAGCATCCCATATGGGCACCAGTTTAAGTCCTGGCTGCTCTACTTCCTATCCAGCTCTCTGCTGTGGCCTGGGAAAGCAGTAGAAGATGGCCCAAGTTCTTGGACCCCTGCACCACGTGGGAGACCTGGAGGAAGCTCCTGGCTTTGGATCAGCCCAGTCCCAGTCTTTGCAGCCATCTGGGGAGTGAACCAGTGGATGGAAGACCTCTCTCTCTCTCTCTCTCTCTCTCTTTCTCTCTCTAAATCTGCTTTTCAAATAAATAAGAATCTTTGAAAAAAAAAAAAACATTTACAAAGATACAAAGAATACCCCCTGTTTCTCCGGCTGCTGTGGACTACTGTGGAGTGAAGGGCAAGGGGACAGGTGTCAGGAGCCTAGGTCCCTGGGAGCACCCTGGGACTTCCATGGAAGGCTCACAGCACCGCCCATCAGTGCTAAGCACTTGCCAGCTGCTGTAACTTTGGAAAGTCATTTAACCTCTCAGCCTTGATTTCCCAATCTGGGGACCAGAGAAATGGCTGAGAACAGCAGCAATAACAGCAGACACGCACAGGATTTGCTAAGCGCCAGGTCCAGATGTGCCCACTCCATGTGAGGCTGCTTGGAAAGGGTTCCTTGAAACATGAAATTAAAAGAAACATTTGATTTGTTGCAAAGAAACAAAAAAAAGAATGCTGTATTTTTGTTTCCCACAGTACATTTTTAATTGAAATATTTTATTTGTGAGCACAGTGGGAGCACTTATATTTTAGATGAATTAATTAATGCCTGCTTAAAATTCCTCCGTGTTGATTTCCAATATTGTAGGGAGAGAGGGACATGATCCAGATGAACAAAAGCTCTTCTGGGGGCTGGTGCCGTGGCTCACTTGGTTAATCCTCCACCTGCGGCGCCGGGTTCTAGTCCTGGTTGCTCCTCTTCCAGTCCAGCTCTCTGCTGTGGCCCAGGAAGGCAGTGGAGGATGGCCCAAGTGCTTGGGCGCCTGCACCCGCATGGGAAACCAGGAAGAAGCTCCTGGCTCCTGGCTTCAGATCGGCATAGCTCTGGCTGCGGCGGCCATTTGGGGAGTGAACCAACAGAAGGAAGACCTGTCTCTCTCTCACTGCCTGTAACTCTGTCAAATAAATAAATGAAAATCTTTATTAAAAAAAAAAAAAAGCTCTCCTGGTCCCTTGATCATGTTCAGGAGTGTAAATGGATCCTCAGAGCAAAATGTTTGAGAACTGCTGTTTTCAAAAAAATCTCACTGTCTTACTATTAAGAAAAATCTGTCAGATCCTTCTCTCCCCCGCACTATGGACTGAGTATTTGTGAAGTCAAAGCCGGAGTGTCTGGGCTGGAGGGGATGCTGGGGATAGCACAGTTAACACCAACCTAAACCTGAACCCACTGGCACGTGTTTGCAGCACACCAAGGTGCTCTCTGAAAGTGGATAGAACAGGTGGATCTCGGGGACCCAAGATGCCTCTTATTACAGGGGTGGGGGCCCATGTGGAGGACCCTCATCCTGTGCAAGTTGGAATCTGCCAGTTCTTCTGAGCACACTGCGGTGTTAAGATGTTCTAAATTTCTCCCCTGTTCATCTGGGTTCAGCATGTGTGCGCTCGAGGTCATTCGGTGCTGGATCCGGGAACCGACGCTGTTTTCCTTTCTGCCTCTTCCCCAACTCCTAGCTATGCTACTGAGAGGCTCCCATGGTGTTCCTATCAAGAGGGAAGGAGACTGTTCCTAGAATGCTATCCCTGAATGGTCATCTCAGTATACATGGTGCGCACCAGACACTTGGGCTTCCTCGGGGCTCCTTTAAGAAGTGGGTTTGGGGGCCGGCGCTGTGGTGCAGTAGGTTAAAGCCTCGGCCTGCAGTCCCAGCATCCCACATGGCTGCTGGTTCTGGTCCTGGCTGCTCCACTTCCAATTCAGCTCCCTGCTGATGTGCCTGGGAAAGCAGTAGAAGATGGCCCAAGTGCTTAGGCCCCTGCATCCACATGGGAGACCTGGAAGAAGCTCCTGGCTCCTGGCTTCAGATCTGCCCAACCCCCAGTCTTTGCAGCCATTTGGGGAGTGAACCAATGGATGGAAGATCTCTCCTCTCTCTGTCTCTCTCTCTCTTTCTCTGTAACTCTGCCTTTCAAATAAATAAAAATAATCTTAAAAAAAAAAGTAGTGGGTTTGGAAATGGCATAGCCTCTGTGGACTGTAAAGGTCATAGAGAATTAATTGCACACAGGGAGTGCCTAGGTCAGTTCCTTGCTCTGCACCCAGTGAAGACTTGCACTTGGCTCCCTTGGTGGGAATAGGAGGAGAAGCTTAGCAGGGTTGAAATGAGCTTTTGTAGGGGTAGAGATGACGGCAGAGCCACGGTGGCCACAGCCAGACATCTCCATGCGGAGCCAGAACTGTGGTGTTCAGTTCACTAGAGGGCACAGAGTGCAGGCAGGGATTTCACAAACCCACACAAGTTAATTCTCTTTCCTGCTCAGACAAGCCATGCAATTCACAAAATTAAAAAGCAAAACGAGAGAGAGCTGAGGGAAACAGACCCCACACTCTGGTCCCCAGAAAACCCTTGATTGTTTATTATGGTTTTTATGGGGCGGGGGCTGTTAGGCCTTGTTCAGAACTTCTCCTAGAGGCCAGCATTATGGAATAGCAGGTAAAGCCACCACCTGTAGCACCAGCATCCCATATGCGTGCTGGTTCGTGTCCTGGCTGTTGTGTTTCTGATCCAGCTCCCTGCTAATGACCTGGGAGAAGCTGTGGAAGATGGTCCAAGTGTTTGGGCTCTTGCACCCACGTGGGACATCCAGATGAGTCTCTCCGCTTCTGCCTGGCCCAATGCCAGCTGTTGTGGCCATCTGGGGAGTGAACCAGTGGATGGGAGATCTCTCTCTGTCTCTCTCTGACTTTAAAAACAAATAAATACTTTTTTTTTTTTTCAGAAAAAGAACTTCTCCTAAATTAGATAAAACATGATGAGGCTACACATTTAGAAAATTTTGCCAAGAGGATTTATTTTATGTGTTAAGACAAAGAGGCATTTTTAAGAACTACATTTTGAGTTGTTGAAAAATATATTTTAAAAATTACTGAGATTGGGCTGGCGCCATGGCTCACTAGGCTAATCCTCCACCTGCAGTGCCAGTACCCCGGGTTTCTAGTCCCAGTTGGGGCACCAGATTCTGTCCCGGTTGTCCCTCTTCCAGGCCAGCTCTCTGCTGTGGCCCGGGAGTGCAGTGGAGGATGGCCCAAGTGCTTGGGCCCTGCACCCGCATGGGAGACCAGGAGATGTACCTGGCTCCTGGCTTCAGATCAGCGCAGCATGCCAGCAATAGTGGCCATTTGGGGGGGGTGAACCAACGGAAGAAAGACCTTTCTCTCTGTCTCTCTCACTGTCTAACTCTGCCTGTTAAAAAAAAAAATTACTGAAATAAGAAAGTGCAAAGAGGTGGTTGAACTCTTAGGGTGAGAAGAAAACACAGAGACAACCCACTGTCAGGCTATACTGTGTATTATTAGTCAGCTTTCCGTTACCATAATGAAATGCCTGAGGCAAGATACTTCTGCAGGGAAGAGAGAGTTATTTAGCTCACAGTGTTGGAGGGCCAAAGTCCTCAAAATTCAAATGCAACAGCACAGGTGGCTCTGGGAAGGGGCCCAGGATGGATGGCAGGGTGCACATGCAGGAAGCACCCCATGGCAAGCCAGAAAGCAGAGCGAGTGGGTGGGCCCAACTCAAGCTTGTGTATCAGCCCCCTTGTGAGAGTTCAGGATGTCCTGCAAGAACTTCCTTCTCGGGGCCCGCAGTGACCCACACACTGCCCATTAGACCCTGCCCCTAAAGTTCTCACCACCTGACAGCACCACTCTGGAGATGAAACCTTTAACACGTGGACTTTTGGGGGCCATTCAGCAATCAAACTATAGCAGATGGCATTCTAACGTCATTGGTTAAGGATGAAAACTTACATCAGAAGGATGAGGCGACCGTACAGAGTACATGTGGGCCACATGATGCACACAGAAGTGATCTAAGCCACTCCGCGGAGCTCACGTGTAACAGCAGGACATGTGATCCTGAAGGCTGCTTCCTCTGGTGTGTGCCATGTGTTCCACACAGCAGGTGCAGCTGTGATCCCTGAGCCACCATGTGCAAGACAGTTGCACTGTTTTCCTGGAATAAGAATAATCTGTATCGTTTGTGGTAAGCCAAGGCTGGTTGGGCAGTTATGCCTTACAGCACAGCCTGGGCTCATACACTGGTGAGAACACTGGGCTGAAAGTCAGGAGACTTAGATTCTCCGATCGTGAACTGGTAGTCAGCAGTTTTTGATGTTCAAGAATGGCAGTGTCACGTGATTCACTCTAATAGTCCACGTGACCTCTGAGACCAGCCCTCTATGTAATACTGGGTTACCCACTAATGCCATCTGGATCCCATTCCTCACGTCTATAAAAATCAGATCTAATAAATACCTATAGAACATGCCACCTGATAACAGCAGAATGTACATCCTTCCCAAAGACATACAGAACAATCTCCATGTGCTGTGTGTTACGCTGCAAACAGGCCCCATACATACATTTAAAAAGATTGAAGTCGAGGCCGGCATTATGGCATAGTAGGTTAAGCTGCCGCCTGTGGTGCCAGCACCCCATGTGGGTGCTGGTTTGAATCCTAGTTTCTCCACTTCTGATCCAGCTCTCTGCTATGGCCTGAGAAAGCAGCAGAAGATGGCCCAAGTGCTTGGGCCCCTGCACCCACATGGGAGACCCAGAAAACACTCCTGGCTCCTAGCTTTGGGCCAGCCTAGCTCTGACCATCGTGGCCATTCGGGGAGTGAACCAGGATGGAAGACCTCTGTCTGTCTGTCTCTCTCCTCTGTAACTCTGCCTTTCAAATAAATAAAATAAATCTTTTATAAAAAAAGGATTGAAGTTACACAAATCATGTTTTCTTGACACAAGGACTTAAACTTATTGTTGATAATTCAACAACTGCAGGAAATTTGGGAAATTCACAAACATGGAAATTAAACAACATACTCCCAATTAACTAATGGCTCAAAGAAGAAATCAGAAGTGAAATTAGAAAACATTTTCAAAATGAATGAAAATGAAAACATAGCATACCTGAACGTAAGGGATACACCGAAGTCAGTACTCAAAAATGTATAGTTATAAATGTGAACTTTAAAAAAGCAAATCCCCAGGGGGCCAGTGCTGTGACATGGCGGGTTAAGCTGCTGCCTGTGCTACCAGCATCTCATATGAGTGCCAGTTTGAGTCCCAGCTGCTCCACTTCCAGTCCAGCTCCCTGCTAATGGCCTGGGAAAAGCAGAAGATGGCCCAAGTGCTTAGGCCTCTGCCAACCATGTATAGTTGCAGTTAGTTTCAGGCTCCTGGTCTAGCCCCAGCCATCTGAGAAGTGAACCAGTAGATGGAAAAAATCTCTCCTTTCTTTCTCTCTCTCCTTCTCTCCCTCTCGCTCCCCCTCCCTCTCTCTGTAACTCTGCCTTTCAAACAAATAAATAAATCTAAAAAAAACTTTTTTCCATGGGGGCGTAGTGGTTTAGATGCCACTTGGGACACCCACATCCCATATCGAGAGCCTGGGTTCGAGTCATAGCTCTGTTTCCGATCCCAGCCTCCTTCTAGTGTGCACCCTTTGAGGCAGGTATTGGCTCACATGGTTGAGTCCTTACCACCGGTGTGGGAGACACACTTCGAGGTCTGGGCTCCTGGCTTTGGCCTCACCCAGTCCTGGCTGCTGAGGTCATGTGGGAAGTGAACAAGCTGATGAAAGATATCCCCTCCCCTCTGCCTTTCTTTTTATCTTTTTCTTTTTTAAAGACTTATTTATTTGAGAGGCAAAGTTACAGTCAGGGATAGAGAGAGACAGAAAGAGAGAGATCTTTCATCTGCTGGTTCACTCCCCAAATGGCCGCAACAGCTGGAGCTGAGCTGATCTGAAGCTAAGGAGCCAGGAGCTTCTTCCAGGTCTCCCATACACAAGGAATACAGACGATCCCAAAGTGGGATATAGCTCGAGAATGCAAGCTTGCTTTAACATCTGAAAACCAATTAATGTATCTGTAGGATAAAAGACAAAAAATCACAGTACTAAATAGAAGCAGGAAAGGCATTTAACAAAATTCAGCTCCTCTTTGTGATAAATACAAATCAGGAATGCAACAAAATAAACCAATGCCAAAAGTGGCACATGAACTTCACAACATTGTCATCATTAATGAGTGGAAACAACCCAAAATTCCATCAAATGATGAATAAACATTCCACCGTGTGGAATACTCTATGACGATGGAAAGGTGTGAGCTCCTGATACATGCTACAACATGGAAGAACCTTGAAAACACGCTAAGTGGGAGCAGTCACAAAGGAGCATGTACTAAGATTCCATTGATATGGAATGCCCAATACAGGAAAATCCATAGATACAGGAAGTAAACTTGTGGCTTCTGAGGCCTGGAGGAGGGGTCAGAAGTTGAGAATCACTACCAATACTTGTAGGACAGGGTTTCTTCTTTGGGTAATGCAAATCTCCTGAAATTACCCTGTGGTGATTGTTTGATTCTGTAAACATACTAAAAACCATTTTAGATAGGGTGAGTTTTGTGATATGTTAAACTATATTTAAATTGTTTTAAAATTTTGCATATATAATGATTTAAATATACCTTCTGGAGTGGGTTTCGCCTAGCAATTTAGACACCTGTGTTCCACATCCTCTGTTGACTCTAGCTCTTGATTGCTAACTCCAGCTTGCTGCCAACGCAGACCCCGGGAGGCAGCAGTGTGGCTCAAGCAATTGGGTTCCTGCCACCCGTGTGGGAGACCTGAATTGTGCTCCCAGTTCTTGGCTCCAGTCCTGGCCCAGTCAGAACCTATCCCTAACTGTTGTGTGAGCATATGGAGAATGATCCAGCAGATGGAAATGCGCTCGCTTGCTCTATCTACCTCTCTCTACATCTCAATTAAAAAAAAAAATCCCCCTCTCTCTGATGGTTAATTTTACATGCACATATGTTTGGGCTAAGTTATGGCCAGGTAGCTGGTAAAATACTATACCAAGGTGTGTCTAGGAGGGTGTTTCTGGAAGGGATGGGCATTTAAATCAGCAGACAGAATAAAGATCTGCCTTCCCCACTGTGGGCGAGTGTCATCCAGTGTGTTGAGGACGCAAATAAAACAGAAAGACAGAGGAAGGTGGATTCTCTTTCTTTCTGAGCTGAGCCATCCATTTCTCCCACCCCCGACACCAGTGCCCTTGGCGGTTGAGCCTTTGGACTCGGAATAAATTACATCACCCGCTTTCCTGGTGCTGCAGCCTAGAGACAGCAGGCAGTGGAACTCAGCATCCATAACTGCCTTGGTCAATTCTGATAATAAATCTCCTCTCTCTCTCTGTCCATACACACACACAGAGGCATGGGGTCTTCAAAAATTTCATGGAAATGCATATTATGAAAAAGCGAGGCAGGGTTTCAGAATGATTTTTGCACTAAAAGCAGACATGCTTTTTGATTCCGTTTTCCAGGAGTGTTCTGAAGTACCCTCATGCGTCTGTATGCCTTCTGGTTGTATTTCTCTGGAAAACCCCGACTCATGCCCTCACACATCATCGCTCACTGGTTAGGAACACAGTGGTCCTAGGGAAGAATACTCAGCTCGCACCAGGAGATGTGAATTCCATTCCGGTTTAGCTGTGCATGCCGGGAAACTGTTTAGCTCCTCAGCCTCAGTTTTCTAAGATGAAATGAGTCTGTTCTTTGGAAGGTCTGCTGTGTTCCCTTCCAACCCTAACGGCACATTTTTCTAGGGAAGCCAGGGCAGAGTCCCTGAAGGCAGTACACGTGGTGAGCTGGGCTTCAGTCCTGTAACACAGGCAGCAGAGTGTAGAAGCAACAGCCCAGGAAACGTTTGTCTGAGAAGAGAAAGCAAGGGGGAAGGAAGGAATGAGTAAGTTGCTTTGTGAGAATGTTGCATAAAGTTAGATAATTAGCTGCCAGTCCAGTTGGTGGAAAGTCTAATTACCATTTTGTCTGCTCAAGCAGGATATGTTGCTTGGATTGCCATTGTGGGGCCATTTCTTTTAACAAAGTCACATAGGGCTGGGTTGGCACTTTGAAAAATGGTCCTATCTCCACTCTAATGTTGAGCTCACACAGCGTGGAAACACATATCCCTCTCAGCTAGGACTCATTAATAATAGAACACGAATAGACTGCTGGTATCAAAGGGTAAAAACTGCTGCCTTCTTGCTAAAGGTTGTTTTAGAACTTTTATCAGAAAAGTCCTACAGCAAGTAGGAAGGCGGAAACTCACCACGCATGCGCTCTGTTTTCTTCACTATCCAAGTCCCTCCTTAGTGACAACGGAGCTGCGAAGGTGGTGCACTGAGTCTTCAGACCCCCACCAAGAGAACCAGGTGGCCTGTGTAGAGAAATGCAGACCTGTGGGCTTTGTCCTGGAGCCTGCAGCAGGCCCAGGTGAAGGCCAGAGGCCCTGAGTTTGCAATGCTTCCCAGGTGATTCCGATGAGCAGCCAGGGTGGGCAACACGGATCTGATCAGGTGCCACTGACCGTAGAGTCTGTGTTAAGGTAACAACAGCTTTTGTAGGGGCAGGGTGGAAGCACACTGCAGTAACTGTACTAAACTTTTTTTTTTTTTTTTTGCTAAGTGAAAATAGTAAGCCTACCCTTTCTTTTCCAGGACCACATTCAAAGTTGTAGCTTAAGTGTTCTTTGTTTCCAGAGACTAAAGATGGCCTTGCCTCCCTGGCAGTGAGGCACAGCGTTATGGAAACCAGCTGCCATTAGTAATCCGAGCACAGGATCTAGATCGCTTGAGAACTCCTAGGACTGAGTGGTTCTGAAACGCACAAAAGAACACTAGTGTGGTTTTTTTATCTGAGTTTTCCATTTGGTCTGAAGAGTGTTGTCCGACTCCTCCCCGCTTTAATTGGATCACCCAGTACTGGGATATCCAAGGCTCCTCCTTTTCAAAGGTGATTGGAGGCTTTAGTCGGAGTAGCTGAAACACTGGGATGGACTATTGCCCAGTACATACTGGATAGAAGAGCCTCTTCTAGTTTTGGAAATTCTGTGACAAGGGGAAGCTGCTAATCCCTCTGTGTTTAAACTGCTTTGCCTTGTACACCCAAAGATGCTTCTTCAATGCTGCATTGCAGTTGTAAGCCTTTTGTTAATGAAAATCGGGAATCCAAATTCAAGCTAAAATCCATCCACATATGGAGCCACCAAAGCCAGTTACCTAACTGCGGTGACAGTGGCTTGAACAGATGCCATGCCTGCACGAGCGAGTTTGCGAATGTGCAGGCAATGGCGACTGTGTTAGAGTCTTCACCTCCTTCTGGTGCCTGGCAATTTTACTTTCTAAAATTCTAAGACAGAATCGTGGATCTAGGTGATCTCTACTTCCTAGTACAGTCGAGGTATGTAATGAATGTCTTACGAGAGCATGCTGTTCCCTGTCCTCTCTTGAAACCACTCTAATTAAAAGCTACTGACAACCAAAGTCATTCATTCGTAGACATTTATCAAGTGGGTGCTACATGCTAGGTATTGCAAGGGTGCTGGGAATCCATACATGAATAATAATAATAATAATAATAGCAAGCTCTTACATAGTGCCTAGGGTATGCAAACAATGCCTTTCTTTTTTTCCAGTTTTTTTTATTTAATAAATGTGAATTTACAAAGTGCAACTTTTGTATTGTTGTGGCTTCCCCCCTCCCAACCTCCCTCCCTCCCGTGGCCCTCCCCTCTCCCACTCCCTCTCCCATCCTGCCCTTCATCGAGTTTCATTTTCAATTACCTTCATATACTGAAGATCAACTTAGCATATACTAAGCAAGGATTTCAACAGGCTGCACTCACACAACCGCACAAGGTATAGGGTATTGTTCGACTAGTAGTGTTGTTTTTAAATTTCATAGTAAAACACATTAAGGACAGAGATCCTATGTGGGGAGCATGTACCCAGTGACTCCCGTTGTTGATTTAACAATTGGCACTCTTATTTATGTCGTCAGCAATCACCCGAGACTCTTGCTATGAGCTGTCTAGGCTATGGAAGTCCCTTGAGTTCACCAACTCTGAACTTGTTTAGTCAAGGCCGTATCACAGTGGAGGTTCCTTCCTCCCTTCAGAGAAAGGCGCCTCCCTCCTTGATGGTCTGTTCCTTCTGCTGAGGTCTTGTTCACCAGGATCTTTCCTTTAGATTGTTTTTTGCCACCATGTCATGGCTTTCCATGCCTGTGAGACTCTCATGGACCTTTTAGCCAGATCCGAATGTCCCAAGGGTTGATTCTGAGGCAGGAGTGCTGTTTTGGGCTGCAAACAATGCCTTTCACACTGTGCACATCAATCTATTATTGGTCACAAAACAATACAGTGCTTCACAACCATCATGCAGAAGAAGAGAATTGAACAGAAAGTAACAGAAATAGGAATTAATACTCCTATTAAGAGTAAGAATCATTTCATAGAACTTTTAAAAAATGTTTTATTTATTTATATATTTGAAAGGCAGAGGGAGGGAGAGAGGAAGAGAGAGGCCTTCCATTCTGTTTGTTCACTCCCCATATGCCTGCAACACTATGGAATGGGCCAGATCAAAGCCAGGAGACGGAAACTCCGTCTGGGTCTCCCACATGGGTGGCAGGGACCCAAGTACTTGCAGCATTGTCTTCTGCCTCCCAGGGTGTACATGAGCAGGGAGCTGGATTAAGACGCAGAGTGGGGGCCGGCACTGTGGCGCAGCAGGTTAACGCCCTGACCTGCAGTGCTGGCATCCCATATGGGTGCCGGTTTTAGTCCCAGCTGCTCCTCTTCCAATCTAGCTCTCTGCTATGGCCTGGGAAAGCAGTAGAAGATGGCCCAAGTCCTTGGGCCCCTGCACCCATGTGGGAGATCTGGAAGAAGCTCCTGGCTCCTGGCTTCAGATTGGCACAGCTCCAGCTGTTGCAGCCAATTGGGGAGTGAACCATAGGGTGGAAGACCTCTCTCTTTCTCTCTCTCTCTCTCTCCCTCTCCTCTCTCTGTGTAACTCTGCCTTTCAAATAAATAAATAAATCTTAAAAAAAAAAAAGTAGAGTGAGGATTCAAATTCCAATATGGTATGCATAAGTTTCAAGCAGTGGAGCCAAATGCCTGCACCTTGTTAAAAATGGTTTTAAAATTAATGATCTTGGGCCTGATTTTGTGGCATAGTGGCATAGCAGGTAAAGCCGCAGTCTAAAACACCAGCAGCCCACAAGGGTGTTGGTTCAAGTCCCAGCTGCTCAACTTCTGATCCAGTTCCCTGCTAATGGCCTGGGAAAGCAATAGAAGATGGCCCAAGTGCTTGGGCCCCTGCCATTCACGAAAGAGACCACTTTGGCCTGCCCCTCCCCCATTAGTCATTGTGGGAGTGAACCAGTAGATGGAAGACCTTTCCCTCTCTCTAGCTCTGACTATCAAATAAATAGATCTTAAAAAAAATCCAAAAAGCCAATGATTTAGAACATATTGCAAGAGGCATTAATAATAATTTTTTAAAAATATTTTAAACTCTCTTCAACCAATAGGCATCTCACATTACAAGAAAAGTATAGATCAGTATTTCTTAAAAACGTAGAGAAATCCAGGGGCCATGTGTCTGTGGCACAGTGGTTAAGCCACCACTTGTGTAACTGGCATCCCATGTCACGGCGTGTCGTGGCATGTCACTGGCTGCTCTGCTTCCAATCCAGAAATGACCAATATGCAGTTTCTGGTTCCTGGCTTTGGCTGGCCCAGCCCTGGCTGTTACAGCCATTTGGGAGAGGGAGCCAGTGGATGGAAGATCTCTGTCCCTGTCTGATAATCTGCCTTTCAAATAAATAAACCTTAAAAGGAAAAAGCAGAGAAATTCCGAGTAAATTAAAAACAAGTTGAAGCCAGAAATATATAGAAACCCTAATACCTCATGACCCAGCAGAGTTTATTCCAGGAGTGTAAGGTGGGCTTGATGTTTGAAAAGCAATCAATATAGGAGACAACATTAAAACAAAACAAAACAAAAAACAAAAAAAAAAGGAAAGAAAAGTATGATTGTCTCATGGAATCAAAAAAGATAATATCCATTTTTAATAACATTTTCAGCAAATTAGACATGAAGGAAGATTTCCATGATGTGATAAGGGTTATGAACAAAAACTAAAACCAAATACAAAAATGTCTCATAGCTAACACCACAATTACTGGGCGAACAAGGCAAAGACATATACACGTCACTATTACTATTCAACCTCGTGCCGAGGGGCCTCGTTTAGATGGGAAGAAGTGAAACTATTTTCACTCACAGATGATTAGGTATAGAGAAAATCAAAAGGAGCTTTTAAAATATCTATTTATTTATTTGACAGCTAGAGTGATGGAAAGAGAGAGGAAGAGACAGAAAAGTCTTCCGTCTGCTGGCTCACTCCCTAAATGTCCACAACAGCTGTGGCTGGTGTAGGCCGAAGCCAGGAGCCCAAAACTCCACCCAGATCTCCCATGTGGGTGGCTGGGGCCCAAGGACGTGGGCCATCTCCTGCCTTCCCATGCGCAGTAGCAGGAAGCTGGATCAGGAGCAGAGCAGCCAGGACTTGAACCAGCACTCCAATAGGGAAGTGGTGTCCCAAGTTGCAGCTTGACCTGACAGGCCATGATGGCTGCCCCTCAAAGGATCTTGGGCATTCAATCATTTAGTCCTCATGACACCCATGAGAAAGATGGAGATTTAGTAAGATTAATATTTTCTCTTCCTTACATGTTTGGAAGACAACTAGGAAAGTGCTCTCGGAGTTTTCTCTGTGAAAAAGTATTTAGCGATGGCTTCAATTTCTTTAATAAATAGAAAGCATTTTGGCCGGCGCCGTGGCTCAACAGGCTAATCCTCCGCCTTGCGGCGCCGGCACACCGGGTTCTAGTCCCGGTCGGGGCGCCGGATTCTGTCCCGGTTGCCCCTCTTCCAGGCCAGCCCTCTGCTGTGGCCCAGGAGTGCAGTGGAGGATGGCCCAGGTGCTTGGGCCCTGCACCCCATGGGGAGACCAGGAAAAGCACCTGGCTCCTGGCTCCTGCCATCAGATGAGCGCGGTGCGCTGGCCGCAGCGCGCCGACCGCGGCAGCCATTGGAGGGTGAACCCACGGCAAAGGAAGACCTTTCTCTCTGTCTCTCTCTCTCACTGTCCACTCTGCCTGTAAAAAAAAAAAAAATAATAATAATAGAAAGCATTTTGTTTTCTTTTATGTTAAGTTTTGGTATATTTTTGGTTTGGGGGACAATTTTCCATTTCATTTAAGTTTTCAAATTTATTTGCATAAAGTTATTCATAATAACCTTTCTTTTTTTTTTAAAGATTCATTTTATTTATTTGAAAGACAATTAGAGAGAGAGGTAGAGACACAGAGAGAGGTCTTCCATCCACTGGTTCGCTCCCTAGAGGGCCACAACGGCAATCCGAAGTCAGGAGCCAGGAGCTTCCTCTGGGTCTCCCACACAGATGCAGGGGCTCAAGGACTTGGGCCATCTTCCATTGCTATCCCAGGCTACAGCAGAGAGCTGGATCAGAAGAGGAGCAGCCAGGACTAGAACTGGTGCCCATACGGGATACTGGCGCTTCAGGCCAGGGTGTTAACCCGCTGCACAATGACACTGGCCCTATAATAAGCTTTCTGATAATTGTAGAATCTATGTTAACATCTCCCTTCTCCTTCCTAATATTGGTCATTTGTATTTTCTCTGTTTATTAAATATTTATTTATTTGAAAGGCAGAGTTACAGAGAAAGAGAGACAGAGACAGAGAGAGAGAGAAACTCCATCTACTGGTTTACTCCCCAAATGATGGCAACTGACCGGGGTTGGAAAGGCAGAAGCCAGGAGCCAGGAGCTTCTTCTGGTCTCCCACGTGGGTGCAGGGGCCCAAGTACCTGGGTCATCTTCTGCTGCTTTTCCATGTGTACCAGAAGGAAGCTGCATCGGAACTAGAGCAGCAGGGACCGGAACTGGAGCCCAAATTGGATTCAGGTGCCTCAGGCAGTTGCTTAACCCACTACACCACAGCGCTGGCCTCTCTCTCTCTTTTATCCTGTCTTGTTAGAGTCTATAATATGTTGATATTTTTCAAAAAAGTGACTTTGGTTTTATTGGTTTTATCTGTTGCCTATCTTTTTTCTCTTTTATCAATTTCTACCTATATTGTCATTATTTACTTACCCCTTCTTTTGTTTTTTGCAGTTTCTCAAGAAATTTTATTGGAGAGGCAGAGAGAAACAGACTGCTCCTGTCTGCTGGTTTACTTCTCAAACATCTGCAACAATCAGGCTAGACCAGGGCTGAATTGAGGAGCTGATAACACTACACAGATCTACGTGTGTGGCAGAGGCCCGATTACTTGAACCATCACCACTACTTCCCAGGGTCTGAGCTGGAGGGAAGCTGGAGTTAGGAACCAGAGCTGGTCATTGAACCCAGGTACTCCAATGTGGGATGTGGGTATATCAGTTGCTAGGTTGAATACTCCTTGGCGTTCTTTTCAAGTTAGAAGCTTAGATAATTTATTTTCAGCCTTTCACCATCCTTTTCTCTTTTTTCAAAGATTTAGTTTATGTATTTGAAAGGCAGAGTGACAAGAGGAAGGGAGAGAGGGAGGGAGAGAGAGAGACAGAGAGAGAAAGAGAGAAAAATTTCCATCTGCTGGTTCACTCCTTAAATGGCCACCATGGATGAGGCCAGACCAGACAGAAATCAAGAGCCTGGCACTACATGCAGGTCTCCCGTGCAGGTGGCAGGTGCCTGCGTACGTGGGCCATCTTCCCCTGCCTTTCCAGGGGTATTAGCAGGGGAATGGGTTGGAAGTGGAGCACTGGGACTTGAACTGGGACTCTGATGTGGGATGCCCACATTGCATGCTATGGCTTAACCCACTGCGGTATAATACCGGGCCCTTTATTTTCATTTAAAGCTACAGAATTCTCTGTAAGTACACTTTGGCTGCTTCTGTTAAATTTTGGTATATAAATAAACTCCTAACTCGCTCTTTTTTTATTATTACTTTTTATTTTTTGACAGGCAGAGTGGATAGTGAGAGAGAGAGACAGAGAGAAAGGTCTTCCTTTTGCCATTGGTTCACCCTCCAATGGCCGCCGTGGCCAGCGCACTGTGGCCGGCGCACCGTGCTGATCCAAAGCCAGGAGCCAGGTGCTTCTCCTGGTCTCCCATGGGGTGCAGGGCCCAAGCACTTGGGCCATCCTCCACTGCGTGGGCCACAGCAGAGAGCTGACCTGGAAGAGGGGCAACCGGGACAGAATCCGGCGCCCCGACCGGGACTAGAACCCTGAGTGCCGGCGCCACGAGGCGGAGGATTAGCCTAGTGAGCTGCGGCGCCAGCCTGCTCTCTTTAAGTTGACTGTTTTTTCTCTATCAGTGTCCTGGTAGGGTTTCCTCTCTCCTGTTTTGGGGAGTTCAGGAGTAGCAGTGTGATTTTGCAACCATCAGAGCTTTTTTTTTTTTTTAAATATTTATTTATTTATTTGAAAGGCAGAGTTACACAGAGAAAGGAGAGGTCCTCCATCTGCTGGTTCACTCCCCAAATGGCCACAACGGCCGGAACTGCGCCAATCCAAAGCCAGGAGCCAGGAGCTTCTTCAGGGTCTTCCAAGCGGGTGCAGGCGCCCAAGCATTTGGGCCATCTTCTACTGCTTTCCCAGGCCATAGCAGAGAACTGGATCAGAAATGGAGCAGCCGGGACTAGAACCAGCGCCCATATGCGATGCCAGTGCTTCAGGCCAGGGCGTTAACCCACCATGCCACAGCGCCGGCCCCCATCAGAGCTTTCACTATAATTTAGCAATGGAATTTCTTCTGGCATTGAGTCGTTGAGATCTTTTAATCAGGAGAGTCTATTTTAGCTCTTCCCTGCTTTTATAAAGTATATGAGAAACAGCATCTGTATTAGTCAGCTTTTCATCACTTTAAAATACCTGACAGCTGCTTCTTGGCAAGGGAAAACTTTTATTTCAGCTTCCAAAAGGAAGTTCCCAGCTCAGAATCTGGGGGCCTCGTTAGTCTGACATCAGGTGGGGCTGGCAGTAGTGGGGCAGGTGCAGAGGAACAGTTCTGTGATGAGCCAGGAAGCGGAGAGAGAAGCTAGGCCAAAAGTTGGCTCAGTAACCCACCTTCTTGTGAGAACAAACTGCCAAAGTCAAGGGCTACCATCCACTGACCTAAAGGCCTCTGCCTGGCCTCACTTCCTAGCTGCCACGCTAACCCATCGGCCACCAGCATTAACCCGTTAACCAAGAACACGAGGCTTTGGGGTTTAGACAACTCCAAGCCTTGCTCAGTCTATAGCAGCGTCTCTTACGCTTTTAAAAACAAAAAGCTGTGGGGCCCGCACCGTAGCTCACTTAGTTAATCCTCCACCTGCGGCACTGGCATCCCATATGGGCGCCAGGTTCTAGTCCTGGTTGCTCCTTTTCCAGTCCAGCTCTCTGCTGTGGCCCAGGAAGGCAGTGGAGGATGGCCCAAGTGCTTGGGCACCTGCACTCACATGGGAAACCAGGAAGAAGCACCTGGCTCCTGGCTTCAGACTGGTGCACTGCTGTTCATACCAGCCATTTGGGGAGTGAACCAACGGAAGAAAGACCTTTCTCTCTGTCTCTCTCTCTCACTGTCTAACTCTGCCTGTCAACTAAAAATTAAAAAAAAAAAAAAAAAACTGTGAAGTGTTATTTAGTCTTAGCTCCTTGAACTTTCTAGAAAATAAAGTTGTTAAATATTATCACCAGAACAATATATTATTAAGACAGTAAGTTAGAATCATAGATCCCCATAGGTAGAAAAGTTTACTTTCACAGAGACTATATGAAATCACTCATATTGGCAAGAGCAGCTTCGTTATGTGAAACAGAGCTGTGGAGGGAGGCAAGATGTTTTCTTCTTTTCTCCTGAGATCTCTCTCCCCACGGTTAGAAGGGCCTGCAGGGTCAAGGTGAGCCCTTGCACTTGCCGCTGGCACTGGGAGGGACGAGCAGGCCCAGGACACGCAGCACTTGCTCTAGGAGGAGGGGGCAGAGTAGAGTGGTTCCTGCAGGGAATGTGTGGAGCCGGCTGGGCTTTGCAGCTCTGAGTCGCTTCGTTGTGGACGGTGGCCCTGGAAGATTAACCTAATTTTCTGATACAAAGGTGACTTGACTCATGGCACACAGGTGGCTGAAATCTGGTGCCAGAATTTTAGGAAGGAGCTGGGGTTGACTTGGGGTTGGAAGTCAGAAACTTGGCTTCAGAAGCCTTAGTATTTTGCAAGCCTCTTGACTGGGCAGTTCCATAGTGAGGGATCGCTCTATGAAAACAACCGAATGTGTGTGTGAAGATCTGAGTACAAAGGGAGCTGTCATAATGGTGCTTATAGTTCTATCCATACTGCAGAATGCCTAAGGCTTTGTAATTAGGTAATACACATTTATAATAGAGTATGATTGAGAAACACTGCTGCTAGTTAACATGTCATAATGTAGAAAACCATTTATGTTATATATATACACACACATATATATATATAATTTTAAAGACGGAGAGAGAGAGATACAGACAGAGTGGTCTACCATCTGCCTACTGGTTCACTCCCCAGATGTCTACAATAGCTGGGGCTGGGCCAGGTAGAAGCCGGGATCAGGACCAGGATCCCAATCCAGGTCTCCCGCATGGGTGGCAGGAACATAAAAACTGCTTGAGCTGTCGTCTGCTGCCTCTCAGAGTGCACATTAGCAGGAAGCTGGAATTGGGACTCAAACCTAGGCACTCTGACATTGGATGGGGGTGCCCCAAGCAGCATCTCACCTGCTGTGCCCAATGCCCATCCCAATGCTATATTTTAAGTTAAAATTTTATGCCTGACATAATTCAATCTTTATTTTTTGAAGAGCGTATGTTATATTCTATGTTTAGGCATTGATAAAAGAAGAGAAGGAGAAATACCAAATGTTGACAGTGGTTATTTCTTGAAGTTGGGATTATAGGTAATTTTATTTCCTTTTGAGTTATCTACAGTTTGAAATAACTTCCAAAAACATCCATGATTTATCTTTGCAGTATTGAAACACGTAAGCTTAGTAAATTTCTTTAAAGCAATTGGGAGATGAATGAGTACGATGGATGCTTGCTATGAGAACTTTCATATTCGTAGTGTTTTTTGTTTTAATTTATTTTTATTTGAAAGTCAGAGTTACGAAGAGAGAGAGAGAGAGAGAGAGAGAGAGAGAGAGAGATCTTCCATCTGTTGGTTCACTCCACAGATGGTTGCCATGATCAGGGCTGAGCCAGGCCGGAGCTAGGAGCTTCTTCCTGGTCTCCCACATGGATATCAGAGGCCCAAACACTTGAGCCATCTTCCATTGCTTTTCCCAGTCTCCCAGCAAGGAGCTGGATCAGAAGTGGAGCAGCCACTAATATGGGATGCCAGCACTGCAGGTGGCGGCTCTACCCACTACGCCACAGTGCCAGGCCCTTGCTTTTCTTTGCTTCTCTGCTTTCTCTGGAGGTGACTCTTGCCTCCTCAAACCCTTCCTGACCTGGGAGATGACAGAGGCCAGGGGGACAATCACAGCAATGATGTCATAGAGAGCCCTGAGTAGGGTGACATTTATAGCAGTGATGGCTCCCCAGCCTCCTTTGAACAGCCCTTTTGGGGTTGGGAGACATTTGCCACCCTGTAAATCTATTTTACAAATGAAGAAATTAGCTAGCTTCATTGTAAATGGGATGAAGAGTTGGAAGCAACCAGGCAAACCATGTATAACCTCCATCCACAGGTGGATCTCATGAGCCCGTAGGTGCCACCTGATGCTTCTGGGTCACCTGTGTGGGTGAGGGCAGACATGTGCAGACTGGGAGAACAAGGACAGATGTGGGACACAAGGAACCTCAGCTTCACTTCCATACCCAAACCTTGTCTCCATTGGCTCCTGTGTCTGCCTTAACCTGAAATGTATAGTGAGGGGAATTCTGGGAAATGTAGTTCTCCAAGGAGAAAGAGACACATGGGGGATTTGCAAGTCACTGTCCAGGAGCCCCAGAGGGCAGCACTGAAGGGTTGGAGAGGGTTGTTATGTGACAGGATCAGGGAATGCCCTGAGCAGAATGGGTAAAGACCTCTAAGGATGAGGGGCTGGTGATGAGGGAGGCTTGGAACCCAGCAGTGACTGCGAAGAATGCCTGTGTGAGATGCTCGGGTCAGTCTTGGTGTCTCTGAGTAGAATGTCCAAATGCCTGGTCCTGGGCATTTAGTGATGTTACAGGGGCAATAGCTCCCTCCTGCAGTGAGGGAGCTGGCACGTCTCTGAGCACAGGCGGAGCCTCAGGATGCACTCCCCAGGAATGCACCTTATGATTTAACTCAAGTTTTACCACCTTGCTGTTTAGACATGAAAGAACTAGAGGCAGCTTTAAACACCCGAGACAGGGGATCTGCTTAGTAAATTTCATTCCCCTTATACAAGGGAACCCTGGGAAGCCATTAACAGTGCTTTCCTGGGAAGCCATTAACAGTGCTTTCCTGGAATGTTTAAAAAGAAAAGAAGATAGGCCGGTGCCGCGACTCACTAGGCTAATCCTCCACCTTGTGGTGCCGGCACACCGGGTTCTAGTCCCGGTTGGGGTGCCGGATTCTGTCCCGGTTGCCCCTCTTCCAGGCCAGCTCTCTGCTGTGGCCCGGGAGTGCAGTGGAGGATGGCCCAAGTGCTTGGGCCCTGCACCCCATGGGAGACCAGGAGAAGCATCTGGCTCCTGGCTTCGGATCAGCGCGGTACGCCGGCCGCAGTGGCCATTGGAGGGTGAACCAACAGCAAAGGAAGACCTTTCTCTCTCTCTCTCACTGTCCACTCTGCCTGTCAAAAAAAAAAAAAAAAGATAAACTCTAGGGACATGAAGGTAGTGGTGGGAGAATAGTTTTTGGTCTCTGAAAATGTTCACCTAAAGACAGAGTGGAGCAGGTGTTTAAGCCTGAAGTTAAGATGCTCGCATCCCACGTCGGGGGACCAGGTTCAAGTCAAAGCCCTGGCTCCTGACTCCAGCTCCTCAGCCGTGCAGACCCTGGGAGGCAGCAGTGATAGTCCAATAACGAGGTTCCTGCCTCTTACATGGGAGGCCTGGATTGCATCCCCAGCTCCAGGGTTTGACTTCTACCCAGTCCCAGTCATAGTGGGCATTTCGGGAGTGAATCAACAGTTGGAAGCTCCATCTCTGTGCCACCCTCTCTCTCTCTCCCTCTCCTGACTGTCTCTCTGCGTCTCAGCACAACACACAAATGACAGAGCAACTATATAGTAAATCCAAAAGACCCATGAACAACTTTTATGACCAGCACGGGGCGATCAAGTATTGTGGCAGCCCCCAGGTTAGCAGTGGGTGGGGAGAGACAGCAGACTTGTCTGAAGCAGCAGCTGTACAGGAAGCAAAGATGGAAGCAACCAGGCCGGAGAATAGGAGAGACCCCAAAGCTCATGGCATGCCTTCCGAGAACAACGGTGTGAACCGGGGAGGGTCCTGCCCAGTCCAACAGCGGTAAGAGGTGGGAGCCTGTGGGAAGGCTGAAGGGGCTGGAACATTCTAGGTCACGAGAGCTCTCAAGGCTGCTTGCCGGGGCTCCCTTTCCAGGGCTTTACTCTTAGGAGAAGTTGGTTTGAGTGGAATCAAAATTGAGCAGGTTAGGTATGACAAGGGGGAAGGAAAGAAACCAGCCGTACCCAGGTGAGGAGGGAGACAGGGGCAGGGACCAGCAGGAAGCAAGCTGCCCTGGGGCTTAGCATACACAAAAATGATGGAAAGAGGGTGAGTTTTGGAGTGAGAATGACTTTCTTGAATCTTTTCCTCATTTCAGAAAAATTTATCACACATAGAAAACAGCCACAGAGAAGGATTAAGGTCAAATCCTACGTAAACCTATTAAGACAAAGAGAAGAAGGAACAGAGAATGTTCCTTGCTGAGAGGGACAGTACGCCATAAAGATGTGCCCACAGCTCAGGACGAAAGCATATCCTGTTACTTCAACAAGCTAAAAGGCCTAAGAAAATGACGTGAGTCATGAAAGAAAAATGAATCAGAATTATGAAAAAAAAAACACCTCAGCAATGACGACATTCAGGAAAGAAGTAGAAGTGAAAGGAAAAAACCATTTGGGAGAACAAGTGTAAATCAGCAGAAACACAAGGATGAACAGAAAGATAAATACAAGGTGAAAAAGAAGAAAATTCAGAGCTCAAACAGAAATTAAGAGATCAAGAAGGATTTGAAGAAAAACAAAGGTAAATGACGAACACTGATGACAATATGAGTCCCTGTACTTGTCAGTCTCTTATTGTTAGAGTGGAATACCCGAGACAGACCGAGTTCATAAAGAAACGAGGTTCATTTAGCTCACGGCTCAAGAGGCTCAAGCACTGGGCATCAGCATCCACTCAGCCTTGATGAGGACCTCGTGGTGGGTGGCAGGAGCCTGGACAAGAGGGAGAGGCCAGTCTGAAGACAGGAAAAAGGAGAGCAATTCAGGGCGTGGCTCAGGCTGTTAGAGCCCACTTTTAAAAAAAATTTTATTTATTTTATTTGAAAGGCAGAGTCACACAGAGAGAGAAGGAGATGCAGAGAGAGAGAGAGAGAGAGAGAGAGAGAGAGAGGGAATCTGCTGATTCACCTCCACATGGCTGCAATGACTGGAGCTGGGCCAGATGGAAGCCAAGATCTGAGAGCTTCTTCGGGGTCTCCCACGTGGGTGCAGGGGCCCAAGCGCTTGGGCCATCTTCCGCTGCTTTCCCAGGCACATTAGCAAGGAGATGGATTGGAAGTGGTACAGCCAGGAACCCAGCTGGTGTCCATGTGGGATGCCAGCACTTCAGGTGGCAGCTTAACTGGCTATGCCACAGAACTAACTCAGAGGGCCCACCAGAGCTACTTAATCCCCTTTGCAAATGCAGCCCCAGTGGCCTTAGGACCTCCAAACAGGCTCAGCTCTTAGAGGTCCCACCACCTTGCTAGGGACCAAGCTCCTAACACATGGACGTGAGGAGACAAAGCACATCCAAACCATAGCAGTCCCTGAAGAAGAAAATCAAAGCAAAGCAACAAACCATAGACTAAAAACTGGTTCAACACAGCTGTCCTGAAATAAATACAGACTTGAAACGACACCATGACTGTACACAACAATCAATTACGAATAAATGTAGAGTCATTGAACTTTAGTAAAAAAGGAAAATTATTTGAGTACCTAGTTAAAAAAAAAAACCTACAGTTTCTCTAAGGGAATACAATTAGATTTTCATCAAAATTTTTAACACCAATGCTTTGTGTTAACTGGATTGGAGGAACATTATGTTGTCTTGAGGATTTCTTGAAACAGCGATGTCCCCTTTAAGCCTCATAGTTTATAGTCTATAGGCTTGTGGCTCTTGAGCCATAGTTTATAGCCTCCTCCTTCTCTCCTTTTTTCCTTTTCTTTCCTCCCTCCTTCCCTCCCTGTCCCTCTCTCTTTCTCTCTCTCTATCATCTGTTGAAGAACCTGGGCCCTGTAACCAGTACAGTTTCTCGGCCTAGATTTTGCTAAGGACACATCCATGGAGTAGATCATTGTGTTCTCTGTTCTTTGTGCTTTCTGTCAATTGACAGCTCAGGCCAGAGGCTGGGCTAGAATCAGTTTTGAAAAATCAGTATGAGAGACCAGGATTGTGGCAAAGCAGGTTAAGTCGCTGCCTGCACTGCCAGCATCCCTTATGAGCACTGGTTGAAGTCCCATTTGCTCGGCTTCCTATCCCTGCCACTGCGTCTGGAAAGGCAGTGGAGGATTGGCCCACATGCTTGAGCCCCTGCACCCTCGTGGGAGACCTGGATGCAGCTCTGGGGCTCCTGACTTCAGCTTGGTTCATCCTTGGCCATTGTGGCTATTTGGGGAGTGAGTCAGCGAATAGAAAATCTCCTTTGTCTGTCTGTCTGTCTCTCTCTCTGCGACTGCCTTTCAGATAAATAAATAAATCTTTAAAAAAATCATTATGAGCTTGTGGATTCAGACTTATCTGATGGTTTAGAAATCATCACACTTGACAGTCCTGAAGCTTTACTGTCTCACTTTTGGTTCATTGGTTCCTGAATCTTCTAGAAGTGGCCTTGGTGTCCCTGAGAGCTTCCATGCTGTCTGTTATATAAGATATTCCAGATTCATCCTGAACTCTTCCCATCCTAGAGCTGGGGTCATTTCTCCAAGAAACTCTGGTCTCTTTTAGTAAGAAACAGTCATCTAAGACCACTATTTGGGACCCGGAGATGCTCACTGGTACTGGGTTGCTCATCGCCTGATTTATCATCCAAGCTAAGAAAAAAATAAAGACACATATATTTTTCCTGAGCTCATACTCGTCTTTCCCATTTTAATTTGAGATGAGAGCTTTTACTTAGGTTTGTGTCTACTACACCTGAAATTCCTTTCTCCCACGTTGAGAATCATGGCTGTGACCTTGAACTAGGAATGTGTACTTGGAGGAGAAAAGTATGAAGAAACACAAAGACGTGACTACCTGAAGCCAGGATAGTGGTACATCTTGCAGAGTAGGGACAGAGATAGTTCCGGAGGTGGCTGGCTCTTGAATTGTGTGGTATTTGTCTGATAATAATCCATTTAAAAAGTTATATGTTTTCATTTTGCAATGAAGAATTAAAAAACAGGGCCGTGGTCAAAGGGCACACAATTTCAGCCGAGTACATTGGAGATCTGATGGACAGCCTGGCGATCAAAGTGTAACTACAGCTTAGAATATTGTGTGTATGTGCTTGGAATTTGCTCAGTGGATAGATCTTAAGTGTTTTTGCTTCCTTTTTTTTTTCAAATTTATTTATTTGAAAGGCCCAAGTTTCAGAGGCAAAGACAGAGAGAAGTCTTCTATCTGCTGGTTCACTCCCCAAATGGCCTCAGTGGCCAGAGCGGAGCTGTTCCGAAGCCAGGAGCCAGGAGCTTCTTCGAGTCTTCCACGCGAGTGCAGGGGCCAAAGGACTTGGGCCATCTTCCACTGCTTTCCCAGGCCATAGCAGAGAGCTGGATCAGAAGAGGAGCAGCCAGGACTAGAACCGGCACTCATACAAGATGCCAGCGCCACCAGCAGAAGTTTTACCCGCTACACCACAGCGCTAGCTCCAAGTGTTTTCACTTCTAAAAAAAAAAAGGTAATCATGGGAGATAATGGGAACATTAACTACCTTGATTGCTATGATTATATCACAGTGTATGCATATACCAAAACATCAAGCTGTACATCTTAAATACATACAATTTCTATTTTTGTTATATTTCAATAATGCTGAGAAAAAACACAGTGACTCCACATATTTCATTGTTTAAAAAAGCACAATCTTGATAAGTGTCTGTCCACCTAAAAAATACATTGTGAACACCTCCTTTTGTTTGTGTGGAAAACACACACATACACACAAGGCAAACAACATATACGTAGTATGATCCCGATTAGTAGAAACTACAGGATCATTTAAAAGGACTTTCAAAATCGCGCTACTCAGGGACCATCAAGGACTGTGAGACTTGTGGTAGCTCCTCTTGCAGAATGAAGGAGCACAGTGAGGGAGCTGCAGCCTGAACTTGACCATCATGCGCTCCAGGGCACAGGGGGACCAGCTGTTCGGTAATGGAAACAACTGTGGCAGTTCCTTTAGAAATTGCCTTGTGGGGCCGGGGCTGTGGCATAGTGGGTAAAGCCGCCGCCTGCAGTGACAGCATCCCATATGGTTGCTGGTTAGAACCCCAGCAGCTCTCTGCTGTGGCCTGGGAAAGCAGTAAGAAGATGGCTTAAGTCCTTGGGCCCCCTGCACCTATGTGGGAGACCTGGAAGAAGCTCCTGGCTTCGGATCAGCCCAGCTCCGGCCGTCGCAGCCACTTGGGGAGTGAACCAGCCGATGGAAGCCCTTTCTTTCAGTGCCTCTGGCTCTCTGGAATTCTGCCTTTCAAATAGATAAATAAATCTTTTAAAAAACTAAACATTAAAAAAATTGCTCTGGACTATGCACCCCATAGAGCTTGTTTACTAGGTAATTTACATGCTTAAATGTGGTTGATTCTTTTGGAGTTACCTTGTTCTCGTCCATAGGCATGGAACTCAGCTGAATGCTAACTGTAGTTATATATGAGTGATGAGAAGTAGGCTTTTCTTGTTATTTTCTTATTACTTAGCTGAATTTCTAAAAAGTTCTTCATGACATTTAAAGAAAAGACCAAAAGACTTAAAAGGAACAAGAAAATAACAGTACTGAAGGTCTATATTTAAAATGCCAATGCGTTCTGTTATTCTGGTGAATTTCTCCCAGTTTTTGTTTTTAAAAAATTAATTTATTTAATTTCTTTGAAAGGCAGAGAGAGACAGACAGAGATGGAGAGAAAGAGAGAGAAAGTCTCATCCTCTCGTTCACTCCCCACTGCTCACAACAGGTGGGGCTGGGCCTAGGTCAGGAGCTGGGAACTCAGTCTGGGACCGCACAGGTGGCAGGAACCAAAACTGCCAGAGCCACTGCCGCTGCCTCCCGGCATGGGCCTGGCTGCTGTGTCACACCAGGGGGACCAGCGGGTGTGCAGCGCCCCCTGTGGCTGCACCTGCACCTGACACTTCGTGGCCTTCCAGCATAGGCCTTCCACCCTGGCCACACAGAAAAGGGAGTTGTAGCCACGCCACTTCACACAGTTGCTGCTCCACTTCTTTTTTTTTTTGACAGGCAGAGTGGACAGCGAGAGAGAGAGACAGAGAGAAAGGTCTTCCTTTGCCGTTGGTTCACCCTCCAGTGGCCGCCGCGGCCAGCGCGCTGCGACTGGCGCACCGCGCTCATCCGATAGTAGGAGCCAGGTGCCAGGTGCTTTTTCTGGTCTCCCATGGGGTGCAGGGCCCAAGCACTTGGGCCATCCTCCAATGCACTCCGGGGCCACATCAGAGAGCTGGCCAGGAAGAGGGGCAACTGGGACTGAATCCGGCACCCCAACCGGGACTAGAACCCGGTGTGCCGGAGCTGCAAGGTGGAGGATTAGCCTGTTGAGCCACAGCGCCGGCCACTGCTCCACTTCTGATCTAGCTCTCTGCTGTGGCCTGGGAAAGCAGTGGAAGATGGCCCAGGTGCTTCGGCCCCTCTACCCATATGGGAGACTCAGAAGAAGCTCCTGGCTCCTGGCTTCGGATCAGCACAGCTCTGGTCACTATGGCCATTTGGGGACTGAACCAGTGGATGGAGGATCTCTCTTTCTCTCTCTCTCTCTCTCTCTCTCTCTCTCTCCTCTTTCTCCTCCTCTCTAATTCTGCTTTTCACATAAATAAATAAATCTTTAAAAAATACAGCCTATCCTGGAAAATGTCTCATGTGCACTGGAAAAAGAATGTGTTCTGATATTTTGTAGAGTCTTTTAGTTGGTTTATTTTGTTGTTCAAGTTCTTTGGATCCTCACCCATAACCTAATTTACAGTTCAAGATAGGCAACTAATTTGTGTCTATTAACATTTGAGAAGCAGAGTTCTATATGCAATACTACCCTTCTCCAAAAATTGGGGTTCGATCAGATACTCTTATTTTCAAAGCTGAGACTAATTTATGGAAAGATGAGCTGATTGAGAGTCATTACTTAATTTAGGCTTACAGAATAGGAGTGGGTGCGTTTGCACACTTGGAGTAGCAGATATGTTAGTATAAAGTTAGGTTGAAGCCACAGACCTGAAGGTCCCATGGCATATGGATATTACATGGTGATTGCATTTTTCTTTAGTGAGATGTTACCGATATATATTTTTTTTACTCTTTAAGCTGATGAATTATCTGAAAGTTTGTAATTGGAACAGGCTACTGTGGAAACATATATCAGGGACTGGTGTTGTGACACAGAGGGTTAAACCACTGCCTGTGACACCATCAGTCCATAGGAGCACCAGTTCCAGTCCCAGCTGCTCTACTTCCAAACCAGTTCCCTGCTAATACACCTGGGCAGGCAGTGGAAATGGCCCAGGTACTTGGGCCCGTGCCACCCACATGGGAGACTCAGATGGAGTTCCAGGTTCCTGGCTTCAGCCTGGCCCAGCCTCAGACATTGTGGCCATCTGGGGAGTGAACCACCAGATGGAAGACCTCTGTCTCTGTCTGTCTGTAACTCTGATTTCTAAATACATAAATATTTAAGTAAATTTTAAAAAATCTCTTCTGTAAAATAGACAACTTCGAATATTGGCCATCTTGATTTTGGTTTGTGGATTTCAGATGTCCAAAGGAAACCATGGTCTGCAGGCTGCAATGTGAAAGACAGGCAAATCTTTGTTTTCTTACCATGACACAGCCCAGTCTTTACATCCGGGTGCTTCACGGTGTGACATGAACTCGGGGCTTGGATGTGTGCTTTCCAGCAGTCATGGTGGTGTCAGATATTTCAGCTGGGCCATTCGAACTGCAAAGACCTTGGAACCTCCCCGCTGTAGGAACCCGAGTCAGCACAGGGCTCCATCTGCACTCTCCCCACAGAAAACTGCTACTGCTCAGAGTGGAGGAATGAACGTGTCACCGCAGCCTAGAACTACTTCCTGTGAACTGACTGTCTCCTCCGAAGCAGGTGAGAGGTGTGGCTCAGTGTATTCTGGGAAACACACTCCGACAGTGTCCTGATGGACAACAAAAGCACAGAATCCCAAGTATTACCATATAGGCTAAGTAGCATTACACTGTGGCCCCGGGACGAAGCCAGGAGTGGGTGACATCTGATTAAACAGTCAGGTGGAGCACTGTGAGAATTATTCATGGCGGGTTTTAAAATGAAAAGGCCAGGATGCCCGCAGCGTAGAGCAGCCGGCAACGTGCAGGCACGTTTGCATGCTTCTCTTCCAAATGACAAGTTCCAGCCGTAAAGCCCTTCTGGAATCTTCCCATCCAGCAGGGATGCTCTGGGGAGTACAGGGATGATATTTAAAATCGTCAGATGACTGTGCTCGGATCACAGGGATGACAGCAGCTGTGACAGATCCTGGATCTGGGGATCACCCCAGACTTTTCACTTGGCTTCGGGGAGTCATCTGTTATTGCTCTGTTTGGGGCATAAGTTTTATCTTTGTGTTTTTCCAGGGCTAATGTAAAATCCCTTTGTTTATCCTCAGGCACCTTAAAGTGATGGGGGAGAGCCTGGGGCCATGCTGGCAAAAAACAGAACGCAAAGGTTTTCAAAGAGGGCTGAGAACAAGTTACTGAGCCAATAAGAGGACCTGGCTGGTTTTGCTTGGATTGAGATTCTTTTTTTTTTTTTTTTTTTTTTTTTTGACAGGCAGAGTGGACAGTGAGAGAGAGAGACAGAGAGAAAGGTCTTCCTTTGCCGTTGGTTCACCCTCCAATGGCCTCCACAGCCGGCGCGCTGCGGCTGGTGCACTGTGCTGATCCAAAGCCAGGAGCCAGGTGCTTCTCCTGGTCTCCCATGGGGTGCAGGGCCCAAGCACTTGAGCCATCCTCCACTGCACTCCCGGGCCACAGCAGAGAGCTGGCCTGGAAGAGGGGCAACCGGGACAGATTCTGGCACCGTGACCTAGACTAGAACCCGGTGTGCCGGAGCTGCAAGGCGGAGGATTAGCCTATTGAGCCGCGGCGCTGGCCTGTTCATTTAGTTTTGAAAGTCAGAATTAGGGAGAGAGAGGGAGCTCTTCCACCTGCTGGGTCTCTCCCCAGATGGCCACATTGGCACTGGCCGAAGCCAGGAGCTTCATCTGGGTCTCTCATGTGGGTTGGCAGGGGTCCAAGCACTTGGGCCATCTTCCACTGCTTTTCCCAGGCTATTAGTGGGGAGCTGGATTGGAAGTGGAGCAGCTGAGACATGAACCCATGCCCATATGGGATGCTGGCATCACAGATGGCTGCTTTGCCCACAACCTTAGGCCTTGTCTTAGCAGTACAGTTATATGCACCAGGAGACCTTGCCAGCAGCTTCTAAAGACAGCAAGAGGAGGATGTTCCCCTGCACGCTGGTCCCTTCAGACAGTGCCTAGGGAACAAGTCTTGGAGCCAGGTTAGAAAGAGAAAATCCTATAAAATCACAGTAGACCACCAATTGAGGTTGGTGTTGTGTGTGGTAAAAGGATTCACCAGAGCAGGTATACTGAGCAGAGACAGTGAGCAAGCAAAACAGGTGGAGGTTTGCCACTGCCTCAACGAGGGTTATCATCTGAGGGGCATACCCGCAGGGGCTATCCCTTCTTAGTCACAGCGACTATTGCCATGTGCTTGCAAGGACAGCCAAAGGCTGTTGCAATATGGACTGCAATTCAGGAAGCAGACTTGTAGCTGCAATATCTCTCAGGATGAGTTTTCTGTGGTCCCACAGGTCTTCCCAGGTAGGGGATTTGCATCTCCAGGTGGAGTGGGGGTGCCTGTATCATATTCAGCTCAGGGACTCAAACAGATGCCCTGGGGCCACCCTCTGTACTCTGGTCTTTTGGTTTCCATTTCAGCCCTCCCACCACCACCTTGTCTTCTTGAGCTACCAGAACCTTCTGCTGCCTCTCCAGCCGAACAAAACTGAAATAGCCCACAGCTACATAGGGCATCCCCCCGACTATAATAACCTTGATCCTGATCTTAGCCCTTTTTGGCATTTTCCACATCTTCTCAAACATATGTTACCATTAAGGTACATGAGTTAAATAAGATATTCCCAAAGAGGGACAGATTTTAGTTTACTACTATTTTTACCTTTGTGCAAATATTATTTTGCCTTAGAAGTGCCCACGATTCTCTTCTGACTTAGCAGAGGAAGTATGCAAGTATGTTCACCTTCCAGAACACAGATCCCAATGGAACATTATCAGAACAACACACTTTTAAGAAGATTGGTTAGCATTGCAGCCTGCATGGAAACAAAGGTGATTTCCACAATCCAGAGCAATAATCCCGGAAGTTCTGATCCATTATAAAACCTCTGTGTTAGTGGTAACATTGATAAGCATGGTCACATGATGTAGAAGAGCATTTTGAAGTGTTTTTGTTTTATTCTCTTTTTTTCTGGTTAGGGAAAGTGGGTCACACTTTCTTTTCCTTAATTAATTGAGATTACTCTCACCAGCAACTCGAAGTGGCTATTATTTCAAGGCCCAGATACTCATACATAGCATGCAGAGAAATAAAGCAGTCTGGCTTTATTAAAATAAAAAAATCAAACTACAATATGGAGAAGGGAAACACAGAAAGAGAAAGTAGTAAATTGCATAAGGGATCTGTGGTGTTTCTCATCTGAATTTCCTTTTCTCCCTCCCGGCTTCTCGCTTCTCCTCAGCAGCTGAGGTGCAGAGGACTTAGCCTGTCCTTTACTTAGGAAGCAGCACCCCCATAGGTGGAGGATGTGTTCCAAGACCCCCAGCGCTTGCCTGAAACCACAGATGTACCACACTCTATCCACACTAAGCCTTTCCCTCACATACCCATGAAGATGCTTAATCTGCACACTAGGAACAGTAAGAGATCAACAACTAGTGTAACAGTTGACTGGAGTAATATCGCCAGCACATGTGTGCTCGTGCTTTGGGACGTGGTTAAGTGAACTAAGGACTGCAATACCACAGCAGTCAACCTGCTAACCCAGAAGGCTACCAACTGCTGAAAGGGGTTAGGTCGTGTATACAGCGTGGACACGCTGCACAGAGGAATGACTCACATCCAGGGCAAGGAGTGGGACGGTAAGAGATTTCTTCATGCTACTCAGAGCAGTGTGAGATTTAAAGTTCCATTCATATTTTTGGACTGCAGTTGATGGTAGGGAATTTCCACAGCAGGGGGCAGAACTGGAGCCCAGGGAGGACTGCTGTGGAGGACTGTCCATCGGATGGCCTGGGTGGGACTCCTCCCCACCAGCTCGCACCTGTGTGTGTCTCCCCGCTCCCCGCCTCCTACCGCAGAGGCACCTGAAGACTCACCTGCCCTCCATCCCCTTCAATTGCAGTACTTGGTGGCTCAACTTCCTCTCATCTTCCTGTCTCCACCAATTCCTCTCCCCTGCCAAGCTGCATGCTCAGGTCCCCCTCACTCTTTGTTTGGTGCCAACCTTCCCCTTGTCCACAGGCCCTTCACCTGCTGTGCGTCTTGGGGGGGCTGACCTGCATTGGCCTCCTCTGTAGTCTCCCTGTCTGCACCCTTACCCCAGGCCCTGCTGCAGCTACTCACCCCTGACATCCCCAATGCCAGTCCACAGGCTTCTCTGCAGCCCTCATCCAACTCGGATGCTTTTGAGCTCCCTGCTCCTGAACACCCCTCTCATGGGCCTTTCTCCCTGACAAAGCCTTCTAGGTGTCTGCTCCTCCGCCCGCCACCCTGCCCTTGAGTGCTGATAGTCCCCAGGGTCTTGTCTGTTGTGTTCCTTTACTCATTCATCCTCCCCAAGTGCTCCAACCTTCTCCAAGGACTCCCGCCATCATGCATGTGCTCCCATGCTCACGTGACTTAAGTCTCTTTCTTCAGCATAAGGAACAGCATCCAGGGCATCTTAGACATGTCCATTTGCATCCTACAGGTGCAACCCATCATCAACCTCACTGTCTTCCCTGCAAGTCTGCATCTGCAGTCTCGGTCAAGTTTGCCACCTCTGGGGCTGGCCTTGTGGCACAGTGGGGAGAGCTGCTGCCTGCGACACCAACATCCCATATAGGCACCAGTTTGTGTCCTGGCTCCTCCACTTCCCATCCAGCTCCCTGCTTTTGCGCCTGGGAAAAGCAGAAGAAGGTGGCCCCAGTGCTTGGGCCTCTTCCATCCCACATGGAAGATCTGGGTGAAGCTCCTGGCTCCTGGCTTCAAGCCTGGCTCAGTGCTGGCTGTTGTAGCCATCTGGGGAGCGAATCATTAGATGGAAGATCTCTCTGTCCTTCTTTCTCTGTAGCTCTTTCAAGTAAATAAATGATTTGAAAACAAAAGATTGCCCCCTCTGCTCTGCATCATAGGCCTAATCCCTTGGAGGCGTCTCCCTCTCTTTCTTTAGCTTCCAAACAATTGCCCTCAGCTCCCGCCAACTCCCCGGTCACACCATCTGCTGAGTCCATGTCTTCTCTTCTACTCAGAACTCACAGCTTTTTGCCACACCTGCCTCCTAACCAATTTCCCACTTCAGGTCGTCCTGGATCTAACCTGGATTTCTCTCCTTAGCCACAGCTGGGTCAGATCCCAACATGCCCCTCTTTCAAATGTGGCTGACTGTCAGTTCCTGCGGCGATGCCCTCCTCACGGCCTGATCAGGCTCTTCAGGCTCGCCAAACACCCTGTGATCAGTGCTAGCCTTGTCTCTAACCACTGGGCACCCCTCCTTTTCTGCTTCCCTTCCAATCAGAAGCAAGGGAAAGTCCTGATCTCTCACAGCTGGTGATGGGCAGCTCGGTTTGGGCGAGCAAACATAAGACGGGCACTGTGCAGTGACTCCTCTCTCTGCAACCTGACGACCTGCTTCCGTTAGGCCCTTGATTGCACCTCCCTAATATTGTTTGTCTCGTCCTGGTACCTTCCCAAAGATTCCGGCACTCTCTATGCCCTGCTCCGTCCACCAACCATGCTTCTCCAAGTCCCGGGAACACCACTTGCACCCGGATGCTTTCTCACCTTCCTGCCTTTCACCCTGCTGTTCCCCTCTCCAGGCTGTTCTGCTGGGCAAGCCCCGTGTCCTCTAACTTCCCCATCGGCGCCAGCCCCAGCTCAGCAGTGGCCCTTGCTGCTCCCTTCTCCTATGAAGCACTTCTCACACACTTTCATTGGAAACCATGGATGTGTTTCCTGGTACACCCTGACCTCCTGGAACTCAGTTCATCTCCCTGCCCTGGGTACCTGACATGTAGCAGGAGCTCCATTAATGCTGCTTAAAGGAATGCAGAGATGAGTGAGTGAATGGCAACGCTTGTTCCCGTTAGTGTGGAAGGGCGACAGGACCAGAAAGCACAGCCCCCATCCCGCTGAGGGGTAAAGACAGTAGAGGGTGAGAGTGAAAGTACCGGGAAACGCCTTAAGATGAGGCAAGGAAATCAGCCAATGAACGGCGGGCTTGTTCCGGGCTCCACCGCATCCTCAACAAAAGCCAGCCCTTCCTTCCAATCCGCAATCCTCCAGCTCCCTGCTCACCAGGCTGGAAGGACTCCTGCACCTGCCTGTAGCAGACTGACTCCTGTCACACCCCTGTCCAGGAGATACAGGCTGGGGCGGGCAGCAGAGCCACTGTTCCAGTCGCCTGGGCCTGTCCTGGGGCACAGGGACTGCTTACCCCCCGTTCACGCCATTTGTGCCTCTGTCATCTACATTCTGTGGCCTAGAACGTTTCAGAGTTCATTGCGAGTCACCTAGGTTTCCGTGCATCAGGGAAACTCCTGTGCTAATCTGCTCCCATGAAAGCCCCCTTCCTCATTCAAACGTGTCCTTGGGACTCGTCTTTACTCTATGGAAGCTGTTCGTTACCATTTCTGGTGACTGCCACTCCTTTTCACCGTTTTTCTCTTGCTAAATGGCCTGGGCTTCATCTCCACTCTCCTATTCCCCAGTCTCTATTTCCAAATGCTCGCCATTTGCTCTTCCCTCCTTACATGTTTCCCGTTCCATCCCTCTGAGCATCCTCACCTGGCTGTACACTAGAGATTCTTCCTCAGTGCCTATGCTGAATGTTGACAAGGATGTGGAGCAACCGGCCTCCTTACACATGGCTGGTGAGACCGCAACAGAATGCAACGTTGGAGAATGATTTCATCGTTTCTTAAAATGTTAGAAATGCAACTACCATATGATTTAACCATTCATTCCCAAGGAAACTGTAAAGAAATCATCCTGGAAGGAGGCTGGAATGGCAAAATGGAAAAAGGGAACTTTACCCAGGGCCTAGCGGCGCAGAAAGCCTCGGCCACCCCCTGCTGGGGAAGATGTGGAAAACCAGCATCCAGAGCTGACGTTTGCTTGCTCACCGAGATCCCTCCCGGTGCTGCCGGTCCAGTTACCTTCTGCACTTCTCCCAGGAAGCCAGGGCACGCACTCTCATTACACTGCAGGCCCTGGCCAGCCTGCAGCGGGGAGCTGGACCCTCGAGTGCTGCCTCTGCTGGAGGCATCACTGGGAGCAAAGAAAAATGGCTCCTTTCTCCCTTCTGTCTTCTAACCTCCTCCCAGGCTCTGCTCCCATTGACAGAAACTAACTGGAAGCCAGCTAGGAAGAGAGTTCATTTTGCTGGTTTCCAGCTTGGCATGATCTGAAAGGAGTAAGCAAAGGGGTTGAAGGCCAATGAACAAGCAACTGGCATAACTGTCTGACAATCATCCCTCAGCATCCATCAGTAATCAGTTCCAGGACCCCCAAGGATACCAAAATCCCAGGATGTTCAAGGCCTCTCTTTCAAAAGGCATAGGATTTGCATATAGCATTTGTATCTCCTACTGCATAGAAAATTTATAACACCTAATATAATTCAGTGCTATTAAACTAATTGTTACATTGTTCAGGAACTAAGAAGGAAAAAAAAAAATGTGTCCATGTTGAATACACAGTTTTCCCCCAGATATTTCCTGTCCCTAGCATTGAGTCTGTGGGCAGAACCATGGATATAGAAGACCTATTGCATTACTCTTGACTCAAGAAAATATAAAGTGGGTAAAGCCATGTGGTCTACCCTTCCATGGGTCTTTCCTGTTAGTGCAACCTAGTTCTCCTCTGATTAGATGGCTCTCCTATCCCTTACCATTGCTAAATAGCTCTGCACTGGGGCCAGTGTTGTGGTGTAGCAAGCTAGGCTGCTCTCTGCAACACCAGCACCCCATGGCAGAGCACGGGTTCAAGTCCTGGCTGTTCCCCTTCTGATCCAGCTCCCTGCTAATGCACCTGGGAAAGCAGTGGAAGATGGCCCATGTGCTTGCGCCCCTTCCACCCATGTGAGAGACCCACATGGAGTTCCAGGCTCCTGACTTCAGCCTGGCCCAGCCCCAACCACTGTGGTCATTTGAGGGCAAACCAGAGGATGGAAGCTCTTTCTCCATCTCTCTCTGTCAATCTGCCTTCCAAACAAACAAAATAAATCTTTTAAAGAAGAACAACACCTAGCTCCATGTTAAATTAGTTGCAAAAGCCAAGAGAGTGTACAGGATGCAGGCACAGAAGGTGGAGGGAAGGAGGTGGGATGTTAGGGTGGGTGGGGACAGTGTTCCGCCAATGGGGTAGGCTGGCCTTTTTTAATTTTGCCACCAAGCAGCTTTTGTGGGTTTGACAACTAGTCTCTGAAATAAACCTGATCTGAGAATCCCTGCTATATAGAGATGTTCATGGAGCTCAGAATATACCACCCGGAAATACGACTGTTGAACCAGAATATGCCACTCCACAATGTGCTTGTGTGGCATGAGAATTATTTTTGAGTTGATTATTTTGGGAGGCAGCAGTTACAGGAGATAGAAGTCATCCTTGTGTAAGAGAAATCTATGACTATAGAGGAGGTCTCCATTTGTAAGGGTGTTCTCTCTGCCTACCCCAGAAAAGGATGCAGCTAAATCACTAGTGACCCTTCTCAGTGGAGAAGGTGCGGTGCACAGCAACCTCGACCTCGGAGTTTGGTTCTTTCTCTGGCCACCACCACATTACCCCATTCCCTTCTTTCTTTGATGTAGCTGCTGGTGGTATTTCAGCCACCCCTTTGAGATGTATTCGTTTTTCCGTGGGTGGGAGTCACGTGTGCATCTTAGTCTGTACTCCTGTAACAGAATACCTTAGACTGCATAATTTACAAAGAACAGACATTTATTTTATCTTACAGTTCTAGAGGCTGAGGTCCATGATCAAGGTGGAGGCGTCACCTGGTGAGGGTCGTTCTCTGCTTGCCGTGCTGCTGTATCCTCGAATGGAGGAACACTTTATCCTCACATGGCAGAACTGATGGAAGGGCAAGTGGGGGCTCCCTCCAACCTCAAACCCTTGTATCAGTCAGCTTTTCATTACTGTAACCAAATACTCAAGACAGTGACTTGATAGAAGAAGTTTTCTCTTGCCGCATGGTGATGGAGGTTCACAGTCCAAGGTCAGGCTGGCTCCATGGGTCTCGCATCTGATGAGGGCAGTGGATGGTGGAATGTGAGCAAAGGAAGGGCCCTGCGCTGAGCCAGGAGGCAGACAGAATGGCTGGGCCCCACTCTTCAGGCTCTTATAAGTTCTATGATGAGAACTACCTCCTGAGGGCATGCTCACAATGACCCAAGTACCTCCTACTAGGCCCACCTCCTAAACATCATAGTTGGAATAAGTTCTCACTCTCTTGGTACCATCAACCTATGACATTGGGGTTTGAACTTTCAACATCGGCATGAACTTGGGAGCCTTATATCATTTTCATGATAGCAACTCTCATAATGATGGAATCCTATGACTTACTCACCTTTTAACACTGTGACCATGAGGATGAAGTTTCCCAGGAGGGGAGCAGGTGTTTAGCCTACAGTTAAAATGCCTACGTCCCACATTAGTGCCTGGGTTCAATTCCTGGAGCTGGATTGAATTCCAGGCTCCTGGTTTCAACCTAGCCTAGTTCTGGCTGTTGCAGGCATTTGGGGAGAGAACCAATAGATGACTATGCTCTCTCTCTCTCTCTCTCTCTCTCTCTCTCTGCTTCTCAAATAAATAAAAAATTTTTAAATGAATTTTGGAGGGGACACTATTGTTCAAATTGTATGCCATACTATTAAACTTCTGTCTGGTTTTCCATTAATCCACCTTTCTTTAAAGGGATCTGTTCCAACTACAAAGTCAGAAAGGGCATAGGACAAATTATTTTTTTTCTTCGCCAAACATTAAATTCCACATCTGCATCTTAATGTATTTTAAGGGCTTTTAAAGGACAATGGGTGCATGGAGGAACTCAGAATGCTATACTTCAGATGCGGATACTTGTCATTGATTATAAATTCCACCTTTTATGCCCTACAGATTTAAGTTCAGTTCCTTGAAAGCCTACTGATTGCATTATAATGAGCATTTGCAAAATTCAATGTGGGAAGGAGGAGGCACTGTTAGTATAGTTCTCTGGCATATGCTTATTTTAAAAGGCTTGGGATTTCACATGGTGAGTTCATTTATGTAAAAATGTTATATCTTGTTAAATTGTTATGGCACTGACAAATTCACTGGGTACAACTTCTCGAATAAAGCATACCATATGGAACACTCTGGAAAAATAGATGTAATGAAAAGAAGAAGAGTTGATCTTTTATGTCTGTAAATTCATGAAATACTGAGATCTTTGAGTATTAATCTATATACTAAAAAGAGTGACTCAGAGTTTATTTGTTTAGTTTTGCTTTTTTTTATATATATAAAGCTTTTATTTAAAGAATATAAATTTCCAAAGAACAGCTTATGGATCCCCCCCCCACAACCTCCCTCCCTCCCCCTACCCTCCCCTCTCCCGCTCCCTCCCCCCCTCCGCCCACATCAAGATTCATTTTCAATTCTCTTTATACACAGAAGATCAATTTAGTACATATTACGTAAAGATTTCAACGGTTTGCCCTCGCATAGAGACACAAAATGATAATACTGTTGGAGTGCTAGTTATAGTATTAATTCACAATGTACAGCACATTAAGGACAGAGATCCTACATGATTTTTTTTTAAAAAAATTGATTAATTGTCTATGCAATTTCCAGTTTAACACCAAGATTTTTTAATCATTTTTAATTATCTTTATATAAAGAAGATCGATTCAATATATACTATGTAAAGATTTCACCAGTTTGCACCCACTCAGAAACACAAAGTGCAAAAATACTGTTTAAGTACTAGTAATAGCATTATTTCACATTGGATAACACATTAAGGACAGATCCCTCATGAGACGTAAGTACACAGTGACTCCTGATGTTGATTTAACAATTTGACACTCTTGTTTATGGCGTCAGTAATCTCCCTAGGCTCTGGTCATGAGTTGCCGAGGCTATGGAAGCCTTTAGGGTTCGCCGACTTCGATCTTATTCCGACAGGGTCATAGCCAAAGTGGAAGTTCTCTCCTCCCTTCAGAGAAAGGTACCTCCTTCTTTGATGGCCCCGTTCTTTCCACTGGGATCTCACTCGCAGAGATCTTTCATTTAGGTCTTCTGTTTTTTCCAGAATGTCTTGGCTTTCCATGCCTAAACTATTCTCATGGGCTCTTCAGCCAGATCCGAATGCCTTAAGGGCTGATTCTGAGGCCAGAGTGCTATTTAGGACATCTGCCATTCTATGAGTCTGCTGTGTATCCTGCTTCCCATGTTGGATCATTCTCTCCCTTTTTCATTCTATCAGTTAGTATTAGCAGACACTAGTCTTGCTTGTGCGATCCCTTTGACTCTTAGACCTATCAGTGTGATCAATTGTGAGCTGAAATTGATCACTTGGATTAATGAGATGGCCTTGGTACATGCCACCTTGATGGGATTGTAGTTTTGCTTTTATAAATAACTGATAATCAGTCAATGCAAAAGTTCAAATGTACAAATAGCACTAAAGGTTATAATGATCCCTACAATTTTACTCCATTCTTGAGAGTCACTATTGTATTTGTGTGTATGTATAGCATTTACCTGCATATGTATAAATCTAACTATATGTTCTGTTTTTGAATAAACTCTTAGGTAAGTGGAAATTAGCAGAGGGGAAAATTGGTTGTAGCATTTTTCACCTTGTCTCATTGAAAGGTAGAATGGATCTCAGTCACTTATGTTGAAGCTGGGCCAACCTCTTCACTGGCCTTGACCACTGTGATGCAAAGAGAAGCGATTCTGAACCCAGGCCTCCAGGGCTTTGCAATTTCCACTCTCACAGCGCTCCAAGTCTGAGTCAAGCATGAGATCAAGCCCAGGTGAGCCACCTGGAGCATAGAGGAAAAAGGTCTCAGGCTTCCTGTCCTGTCACCAGGGAAATGCAAGTGTGAGTGCATCCGGGGGGCAGAGCCCAGCAGAAACCGTAAGACTCCCCTGTTGAGCTCAGTGCAAATTGGTGACCTGCAGAAATTTCAGTTAAATAAATAGTTGTTTAAATAACTAAGTTTTGGAATGATTTGTTATCAGCAGTTGCTAACTGATACTAAAACATGGTATACAGTCTTATAAACTTTTTTCTTTATTTATTATGTTATAAAGAACTTGCCCTGCCAATACATATAGTTTGTTTTCTTTTTAACAATTAAATAATATTCTTTACTGTGGATATCCCTTAGTTTACTTAATATTTCCTCTGTGGAGGACATCCAAGTTGTTTCTTTTTTCCTTCCTGCTCACCTGCCCTCTTCTCTCTCTCTCTCTCTCTCGTATTGTAAGTCAGTACTCTTGTAGCTTTTGCAAATACTTAATCTTATTGTGTCTTTTCTCTGCTAGTATTGATTATGGTATCCTTTATTTCATACAGAACTTTTAAAGTACAATAGATTGTGTCAATATTTCCCTTCATAGCTTTTCTACTTTGAGTTTTGGTCGAAAGGAATACTCAAATCTGAATTTTTGCTCTTTTTTCCTGATACAGAATTTTATGTAGGTGTCTGCATGTGTGTTCTGTGCTTTTTGATGTGATGGTCAGTCAGGTGTGGCCACAAAGGGAAACAGAAAAGAAACAGAGGTGATTGTACCATGGATCCTGGGGATGGGGAGCACAGCACAGTATTGGACCACTGAAGGAATGTTAAAGCTAAGCAGAACCCCCCTTCCTCTTCTGACCCTTGCCAGATTAACTTTTGACCTACTTTCTAAATTCCTGACTCAAGGAGGGGTTGAGGCCCATTCTTACTGAACAGATATAATGATGCCAGGGCAGGAAGAGATAACACCGGAATGTGGCCTTGTAAAATTAGGGGAATGGCCCACCGAAACTAAAACCCATACAAACCTGTTCACCTTGACAGGCATCCGGTTGATGAACTTAGGGTTTTACTCAACTTTAGAAAATGTATGGTGTAAGTGACTCTTACCTGTTGTAAATCTTGCCAATAGCTGATGTTATCTGTATCCTGCATATGTTCACTTTGTGCTTACGGGATCCCCCTGGTCCCTTGTGAAATATGTTCTATAGATTCAGTGGATTAACTTCAAAGCTCTTGTGTGACTATAAAAAGCTGAGGTGATTTGTACTCAGGGTCGCTCGCTCACATTTGTGATGCTGTGACCCCAGCAGGCTGGTCAATAAAATACTCTACTTGTGTTTTGCATAAGAGACTGTCTCCTGGTGTATTCTTTACTCCGGCATGGCTGTAACACCACAAGGGAAGGGCACTGGTTGGGGGGTGGGGGTGGCAGGAGGCACAAGACAGGAGCGGAGGGGAACTGGAGGCCAGATCAGAGCCTCTACTGAGGTTCCTGAGGAACCTGCCAGTCAAGGAGAGTGAACAGTTGAGGACTGGGTACTCTGGGTCATTTTGGTGCCTTTGTGCTATGGGTTGGTTCCTAGCTGCTTGACACCTGGCCCGGGGATGGTTAAAGCAGAGGAACATTACCTCCCAGGGTGCAGGTACCAAATACCAAATTCAGGAGGTCTGCCCTTGGATCAGTTACTTTGCAGATCAAATGCATGCTCCTGGCTGAGCCCTTTGCTCCCTCTAAGAACTAGTCAGTCCTCGATGGGCTGTCTCTCTCCAGCCAGAGAGGAATTTTAAGATATCAAAAGCATAAAACACAGAAATGTGTCCTGAATACCATTTATTGAGTAGTTCACCACTTTTCACTGATTTGAAATTCCATCTTCACTCTGCATTAAGCTACTCTGCTTCAAGAAGTTCTGTCCCAATCCGTGAATCTATTTGCCTGTTACAGGTGCCCAACAGTTCAAGTTCAGAAGCTGCAGAAGTAAAAAGACTTTATGAGAGGGCTTCAGGATTGCAGTTTGGGAGGTGAAGGTTTGGACAGCTACGACTCAGTCTTCTAAGGAATGCAGAAGTGGGCTACTGGATACTGAGAAGAAACAGGTACTATCTGACCAACAGAAGACAAGGAATGTACAAATAGGAAATGCCCATTAAACATGAGTCCCACAACCTCTTGATATGTGTCTTGACAGTATCTCTGTTCAGTTCTTGCTCTGCTCTTCCAGATGCCTGCAATCAGAGGGTAAGGTGACCAAAGTCCCCCTTCCAGGCTGTAGCTAGATTTGTGCATAAGTTCTGCTCCATTAATGGCCTCCCATTCAATTTTGAAAGGCTCTTTTAATGTCACTGTCATCATAATTTTATTTTTGTTCTAACACTAGGTCAATAACAAGATGGCTACCACAATACCACAATTACTGTTGCTTTATAGCACATGTTGATATTGTTAAAGTGTCAGATTCATTTTGAAAAGATTGTCAAATGTTTTGGAATATTTTCTCTCCTAATTAATCTCAGAATCACTTTTAAAGTTTCATGAAGAGGATGGCATTGTGGCATAGTGGGTAAAACCGCCGTCTGCAACACCAGCATCTTCTATGGGCACTGGTTTGTGTCCTGGCTGCTCCACTTCCAAACCAGTTCTCTGCTAATGACCTGGGAAAAGCAGTGGAAAATGTTCTGGGTGTTTGGGCCCCTGCCATCCTTTGGGAGACCTGGAAGAAGATCCTGGCTCCTGGCTTCTTCAGCCTGGCCCAGTTCTGGCCATTGTGGCCATCTGGGAAGTGAACCAGTAGACAGAAAATCTTTCTCTCTCTCACTGTCTCCCCTATCTCTCTGCAACTATTTCCAGTTAGCCTTTTAAAAAAATTTATAAAGAGTCACTTTGAATTTTAATTAGGGTTACACTGACTTTGTATATAAATTTGTTATCAATGAATTTTTAACAACATCAACTCTTCCAGAGGACAATGGTATGCTTTTTAATTTATTCATGTATTTTTAATATCCTTCAGTAAAGTTGTAGTTGTGTCTTTTAAAGCAATGCACATTTATTGTTCAGTTCAGTCCTTGGTGTTTCATTGTTTTGTAAGTGTATATACATCCATTTTATAGTTTATCTTTGCCCACATCTAAGAAAATGACTCCTAAAGAGAGATTTCTTTAAAACTGGCTAGTTTGGTAAACTTTCACTAATTCTAATAATCTTCCAGGTGATTCATTTTTGGATTTTCTGGTACACAGCCACATAATTTGAAAACAAAGAGTTTCTGACTTTTACTTTTCATTATTTTCTCTTATTTTTATGTTGAATTAGCTAAAATTTGCTTGAACTGTCACAACAAAATACCACAGACTGCATAGCTTAAATAATAGAAATTAATTTTCTCCAGCTCTACAGATTGCAAGTTCAAGATCAAAGCCCCAGCAAGGCTGACTTCTTCTGGCGAGGCCTCGCTCCTCAGCATGCACACAGATGACCTCCTTCTTGCTTTGTCCCCCCAAGGCCTTTCCTCTATGCACCTGTGGAGAGAGCTCTCTGGCTTCTCTTCCTCTTCTTGTCCTATTGAATCGGGGCCCCACCCTGTGACCTCATTAACCTTAATTACCTCCACGAAGGCTCCGTCTCCAAATACAGTCACACTGGAATGTAGGGCTAAAGTGTATGAACAGTGGAGGAAGATGATTCTGTCCATAACACTGTTGGGGAATAGTAACAGCACAGCTGATTTTTTTCTGCTTTATCCCATTTCTAAATTTGTATGAAAGAGTGCATTTTAATTTTTTATCCGGAGAAATAATGTGGGCAACATAGGCAAAAGAAGCCTAAGTGTTATGCAAATCAGAGTCATTGGAGAGGTTTATTTTAAAAACAGAGGTACCAGTTCACTGGTAGTCTTAGACCAGAGGCTCCAACAGTACATGTTCATTGAAGCTTAACAGAATTGCCACAAGAGCTTTGTTAGTGTGTGTGTGTGTGTGTGTGTGTTGTATGCTCAAATGTTTGAAAGTAATTGCATTCAATACTACGTAGAGAAGTAGTTTAGGTCCAGAAAGCCTCCATTAATTTCCTTCCACTTTCTCTCAGCAAAGATATGCTGGTTGGTGTTGGGCATATTTAATATAAACAGCATATAAATAGCAACGTATCTGTCTGGGTTATTTTGAAGATTTTGTGTTATTATTCTTAAAAAAGATGGAAACTACTTCAATAAATAGGAATCTCAAGTTTTTGCTGTCTCAAGGAAGTAGGCAAACTGTTGTGTCAATAAAGTAGTCATAATTCCCATTCTATGAGGGATTGAAAGTTTTGGGGGCAAATATTCCATTTTAAGTCACTAATAAATAGTGTCTGCCAAAAATTATCCTCAAACATTCAAATTTTGTTCTTCTCAGATTTACCAAAGACTACAATATATCCCTTGTTAAATGTAGAAAATAAAAAACCTTGGGAAACAAGACTTCCTCATGCCAGAGTTTATAGATGGATGTCTAGTTCTTTGATTTTAAAAAAAGCAAAAAGCCTTTCTTGACTCAGAAACGTTTTTCAAACCACTATGGAATAACAATTATGACTTTCCACTTTTTAATTTTATTGCTGGATTGGAAAAGATGACTCTGGACAATACCTACCCCAGGAGGACATTATTCTACGAATAAGGGCCCAGCATGACATTTATGAGAAAGCCATGGTCCTCCTGCGTGAAACCGATTGGTGCTCAGCCAATGGGCCCCAGAGCGCTGCAAATAAAGGCCCCTTCTCCACCGGGCCGGTCAGAAGCAGCGCGGAGGGCAGCCTCTGCCCACGGAACCCGAGGACATGCTCGGAACCTGCCCTGGCAGCACACAGATGCTGACAATGAAGTCTCTTCCCCACTCGCCTCCCGCCTTGGCCATCTACTGCCTCTGCGTGCTACAGATTCCCTCCCCAGGTAAGGGTGAGGGTGGGAAGAGGGAGGCTGACCTCAATCCCTCATTCTGGAACTGTCAAGTTTCATTCCCCCACCTACTCCTTTTTCACTCGCTTTCTGGCTTCCTGTTTGTTTCTAAGCTATTGGGAGAGGATAGAGAGGGAGACGCCACAACTTTTTGCCCAAAGAAAGTTTCCCTGTGAGACAGTCTGTAACAGCGCTTGTCCCGGGCAACCCTGGGGGTGCGAGGCTCAGGACTGGGAAGGGTGCGGATCAGCCTCCATACGAGTTGGGAGAAGACCCCGTTTTGACCATTTGTGCTCCTTGGAGAGAAGAGCAGGAGGTAAAACAGCTCACGGGTGAGCTGCAAGACTGGGCCTAGGTGAGCAGCTGGAGCTAGACAGGGACCCCAGGAGCCCAGAGCCCAGGGCCAGGGCGCTGTCCGCAGTGCTGCTGGCCAGGAGCAGGCTCCCTTCATCAAGCCCAGGGAACCAGCTCAAGTGTAGGAAGAGGTGGGGGCGAGGTGAGCGCCCCATCTCCCAGGGAACTCACGGTAGAATGCAGCGGGGCAGTGTGCGAGGGCAGAAAAGCTACAGCAGGAAACTCGGACTATTTCAAAATTTCGGATGTTTCCATAAGATGTTTGATTTAACAAGAAAATAGATTTCAAACAATGTGTTTGTGTGGTAGTGCCATGTAGTGTAATCGCTAAACCTGGGCAATTCAAGGACCCTTGCAGGTCGTCTGGTTCAATCTCTCGTGGTGTAGGGATCTCTGTGGGCTCCCCGCAGACCCTACAGATTCTATTTAACTATTTGCAGAGACCTGCAGGCAATACCTGCTAAGACAGACAACTGCTGTCTCTTCTGGGCGCCAGCAGAATTGTATTTATATTACACTTTTATAAAGTTATTATTGCCTTTTTATCTGTGTATATATATTTATCTACCTCCCCCTTTTCCTAAATTTATTTTATATTCCCCGAGGACAGGTTGCTGTGGTCTTAACCTTTATATTAACACAACCTGTCAGTAAATGAGTAAATGAGTCCAATCATCAAAAAAATTTTTACGCAAGGGGAGAAGGAGCGGGAAAGGGGAGGGTTGTGGGTGGGAGGGAAGTTATGGGGGGGGGGGAGCCATTGTAATCCATAAGCTGTACTTTGGAAATTTATATTCTTTAAATAAAAGCTTTATAAAAAGAAAAAAAAGAAAAAAGCATGATCAAAAAAAATTTTTTTACACCAAGCTGATAGCTGATCACATGTAACTGAAGTCTGTTCTTTGTGGATAAGTAATATCTCTTACTTATGAAAGTTCTCGAAATAGTTGAAGGTAGTTAACATATATTTCCTAATTTTTCTCCTTCCATGAAAAAGTGTGCTCAGTTATTTTAACTCTGCTTCACATCCTATCATTTTGAGTTGGACTATTATAGTTCAAGATTGAGCACTATTATTTGATTATATCATAAGATTGTCTTAGCTTTTTCTTGGTTCACAAAAGAATTGCAGGGAACAAAGTAATACCCAGTCTTTTAAAAATATATACAAACTACTCTTGAACTACATATTCCCCGTCCTATACTTATAGAACATTAAGTTCAGCATTTTACATTTTCTGCTTAGTTTTATCTTGTTTCGACCTATCCAATTAATTCCTTCACCTGTACTTGCAATATTAGCCATTCATCATTATATTCCACCCATGAGAAGAGGTGTTCATTTAAGTCAGACAAAAGTTGACAGCTCATGCTGATGACAGCTGTCCCCAGAGCCCTGCCTGGAGGGTCTACTCAGCACAAAGACAGGTATCTGTGTGTCTGGAAAGTTACCAGGGTGATCCTGGCGCACTATTCCAGATATCCTATCTGCATAAATTCCATCAAGATACAAACTTTGTTGTTATGTAGGTATTCCTTCCCCCACCCCACCCCGCCCCTTTCTGAGTTGCTAACTCCCATAGTGAAAACCTCTGGTGAATTAAAAGCCATACTGTTTTTAATGAATTTAAGTACAAATCTCAGATTTGCTAGGAGTAGGTAGAATGTGTGTGTGTGTGTGTGCGCATTGTAAACCCTCTTAATACCATCGGATCTTTCCATTGGCTTCTTGTATGGTTCTTCTGTGGTTGATTGCTTTCATAGAATGTCTGCATGGTTTTCACGGTAAAGATTTAAAAGTAAATGTTATGATTGCTTTTCTATAACAGTTTTATGATTTCTCACCACAGGGTTTCCTCAACCTCTAGCTTGCCGTCTGGATGACCTGGATACTGTGCAACTTGAGGTATGCTATTGTTCAGTAAAGTGAAATTTTTATTTAGCCTGAACCTTGAATATAGCATGTGGATAATAGTGTTCATTTAAAACTATTTTAAGATCAGATTTTTGGCTGCAGCAAAACCTCACTATTGTCATTTCCATGGTCTCATGTAAAGCATCCTGAGAGCTGTGTTGAAATTCACTGCCAATATGTGAGAAGATAATGCAAGGTTCATAAATGGGACAATTTTAGAATCTTAAATGTGTTGTAATAGAATTCCATTAACTAGGGAATTTATACTTTGATTAATCTTTCTCATTTTATTTTTTTTAGCAGCTGGCATATTGTCTGAGGCAGTGGGCAATTCTCTCAAGCCAACGCAAGGTAATATATGTATGTATATTACATATATTACATACATATATATAACAGTTGTAACATTGCATATGTTTACACCACAATATTTGTAATAAATACATTCTTTTGTTATCCCCAGCAGAAGGCTGTTTGTGTGTGTCTGTGTGAATACAGTTTTAGGAAATATCAAGTGAATCTCATATATAAATTCTCATAAAATATTGGTAATTCCTGTGTATTCTTGCAGCTATCATAATCATATATGGTAGCTCCCATTGTTTGAGATTTTGCTTTTTATGGTTTCCTGCAGTCAGCCACAGTCTGAAAATATTAAATGGAAAATTCCAGAAAGAAATAATTCATCAGTTTTACATTTTGTGCAATTCTGAGAATCATGAAGAAATCTTGTTCCATTCTGCTCTATCCTACCAAAGACATGAATCATTTCTTTTCCAGTGTATCTGTATATACTACCCATGTGTTAGTCACTTAGTAGCTATCTATTTCAGTTATCAGATAAACTGTCACAATATTGTAGGGCTTGTGTTTAAGTAATTCTTATTTTACTCAGTAATGTTCCCAAAACACAAGAAAAGTGAAGGTGGAAATTTTATTACACTACATTTTTAATAGGTGTTCTATTTCATTATTAGTTGTTAATTTCCTTCTCTGGATAATTTACAAATTAAACTACCATAGCTATGTGTGTATATAAAAAATAGTATGCATAGTGTTCAGTCCTATCTGAGGTTTCAGGCATCCACTGAGGATCTTAGAATGTATCCCCAAAGGATAAGTGGGGACTAATGCAAATATATATAATTAATTTGTCTATGTCATGTTATACCATATCATACTATACATCACAAACATATACAGTGTTATTATATAGCAGTTCTCCATGATAATAGAGCACATATAAAGAACTTAGCGGTAACTACAGCAACCACAAAAAGAAATATTTGAATAGATGTAAAGTCAATGTTGACTTAATAAAAAAATACAAAAAAGTAGTCTTAGGATTGCCCGTGACCCTTAGCACAGCCCATACGTTTTCACCTTGAGCTCAGTTTCCTTTACCTCCCTCACTTCCCCTAACCTTCAGCTACAGCCACATTGAACCTTTTATTATTTCCCCAATGCACAAGGCCTTTTTTGCCTTTGCAAAGCCTTTTCTTTAGTCACAAATGCCTCTGCCTCCTCACAGGCAGTGGTTAACAGCCCAGACTCTAATAAAAAAATCAACGGGGTTCAAAACCCAGCTTTATCCAACCTTGGCAGTGCCGTTAGCTCTCTGTGCCTTGGTTCCTTGTCTGCAATGTGGGGTAAGAGTTGTACCAGCCCTCTAATATCCCCAGGAGGATTGGTTAGGCACTGTGGGTGCTTCCAGCAGTATCCAGAACATGCTAAATGCCAGCCCTTGGGTGCCAGCCGTTACTATCACCTTTCCATGGACTGATCCTCTTTCTTCAAGACCCATATATCCCTTTCTCTCTAAAATTTCATAAATATATCACGCCCACTTCTCCTTATTTTCACTTTACCATTATGAGTTTGTTTGAAGACAGCCATCATCTCTCATCTTTAGAAAGCATTTTACAGCCCTGGTACCTAGAGCAAAGTACATGCTGAGAGCTCAGAGTTCTCTCTCTGGTTGCTCCCACTGCCCCAACTTGCACTAAAGGGGCTCTCCTGTCCCTCACAAGAAGGCAATCCGTTTCATCATTTCCAAATGCAGAAGAGCAAGGGGTTGCTCGGTGAACAACACTAGCGTTTTTTAAAAAAAAGATATTTGGGGTCCGGCGCCATGGCTCACTTGGTTAATCCTCCACCTGTGGTGCCAGCATCCCATATGGGCACCAGGTTCTAGTCCTCGTTGCCCCTCTTCCAGTCCAGCTCTCTGCTGTGGCCCGGGAGTGCAGTGGAGGATGGCCCAAGTGCTTGGGCCCCTGCATCCGCATGGGAGACCAGGAGGAAGCACCTGACTCCTGGCTTCAGATCAGCGCAGTGCCGGCCGTGGCGGCCATTTGGGGGGTGAACCAACAGAAGGAGGACCTTTCTCTCTCTCTCCATCTATAACTCTTCCTGTCAAATAAAAAAAAAAGATATTTGAGAGGCAGAGTTACAGACAGAGAGAGAGAAAGAGAGACCTCTTCCATCTGCTATTTCATTCCCCAAATGGCCGCAATGGCTAGGACAGGGCCAGGCAAAACGCAGGAGACTAGAACTCCATCCAGGTCTCCCACATGGGTGCAGCAGCCCAAGTATCTGAGTCATCTCTGCTGCTTCCCCAGGCATATTGACAGGGAGTTAAGCAGCTGGGACTTGAACTGATGCTCCAGTATTAACTCACTGTGCCACAACACCAGACCCGAGAAGTTATTGATTGAGAGCATGGCTCGTGTCAGGTGCTGGGGATACATTAGAGACTCAGACAAACAAAACCACCTGCTGTCATGGAACGTTAATTCCAGTTGGGGAAATTAACATGATAGATAGTAAAGTTTAAGAAAATATTTTTATAAAGCAGAAAATATGTGTATGAAATATTGAGAGGGTTGATTAGCACCAGGGAAAGCATCTTAAGATTTCTCATTATTTTTTGTCTAAAAATAAAGTATGAAGTAGAAGAACATGGTCCCAAAAAACTATTTACTCAATAGCTGTTCATGGACACACACACACACACAGCATTGTGAATGGATGTTGGGAAGAAGATCAGGAACTGAAAAAATAGTAAATCTTTTCAGCTGGTTCTGAAATGATGAGCATAAAAGGAAATAGTTCATTTGCAGAAGCCCAAGTCCTCAAGCCATCCTCCACCGCTTTCCCAGTCACATTAGCAGGAAGCTGGATCAGCAGTCGAGCAGTTGGTGTTCTGAGATGGGATGCGGTAGCTTACCCTGCCATGTGGCAACGCTGACCCAGCTTATCTGGAAATTGACATCGGAGATTTGCTTCTATGCATCAGTATGTAGATTTCCCCCCAAAGTTTGAAAAGACAAAAGATTATGTTTTAAAATGATGATGTATTTTATTTTTTATTTTTATTTTATTTTATTTTGACAGGCAGAGTGGACAGTGAGAGAGAGAGAGAGACAGAGAGAAAGGTCTTCCTTTGCCGTTGGTTCACCCTCCTATGGCCGCCGCAGCTGGTGCACTGTGGCCGGCGCACCGCGCTGATCCAATAGCAGCAGCCAGGTTCTTCTCCTGGTCTCCCATGGGGTACAGGGCCCAAGCACTTGGGCTATCCTCCACTGCACTCCCGGGGCACAGCAGAGAGCTGGCCTGGAAGAGGGGCAACCAGGACAGAATCGATGCCCCGACTGGGACTAGACCCCCGTGTGCTGGCGCTGCAAGGTGGAGGATCAGCCTTTTGAGCCACGGTGCCGGCCTTAAAATGATGATGTATTACTGGCAACTCTCTTTGTTATAAGATCCAACATCAGCTATAGTCTCATTAAATTTGTGTAATGGAACAATTTCTTTTTAGATGGTCAGTTTATTTCATCAAATTTGGGTAAACCCATAAGGTCCATGGTGTACCTTACATTGAAAAACTCTTCCAGGTCTGCCCACCCCAGTAACTTACCCCTGCAACTCTCTTTCCAGGATAACCAAGACATCTACAAAAGGGTGAGTACCATCCTGCACCGTGATGGGAATGCAGCTTTCGCGTTGAGAACAAGTGACACTTAGTACTAACATCACTTTTTCTCTCATTCAGTTTTTATTTCACTACTCCAGAATCCAGGACTCAACAAATCCAGTTAAAGCCGGGGTCAGTATTTGATCTTAACCCTCTTTCTGTGACGTGGCTCTCCTCCCATGTCTTCTATCCTTTCCTAGTAAACATGTGCAGGTGTGTAAACAGGCAAGGAGTCTTCCTGGGGAGCTGCTCACTGGCTTTTCCCTGGGCTACAAGGATTCTCTCTGTCCCCTTTGAGATGGGGCTGTTAAGTGGTTCACAGATCCAAAAAGTTAGAGAATCAGTTACACAAAAGGAAAAACAAATAAGAAGTAGATTTTTATGATGCACTTGGATGAACAAGAAGAGCTTGGTAAACTCAATGCTCCTTCACATTCTTTCTTCTTTTAAGATTGATTTTACTTATTTGAAAGGGAGAGTGGGAGAGAAAAAGAGAGAGAGAGAGCGAGAGAGAGAGAGAGAGTCTTCCATCTGCTGGTTCACTCCCCAAATGGCCTTAATGAAGCCAGGAGCCAGGAGCTTCTTCCAGGTCTCCCACGTGAGTGCAGGAGCCCAAGTTCTTGGGCCATCCTCTACTGCTTTCCCAGGCCCATTAGCAGGGAGCTGGATCGGAAGTGGAGCAGCTGGGACTTGAACCGCTGCCCATATGGGATGCCTGCAGGCAGTGGCTTAACCTGCTGCATCACAACACTGGTTGGACATTATTTCTTAGGACTTTCTGTTTTTTTAAATGTTGAAAAGTGCATTGGGGCCAGCGCTGTGGCATAGCCGGTAAGGCTACTGCCTGCAGTGCCGGCATCCCACATGGCCGCCGGTTCAAGTTCTGGCTGCTCCACTTCTGATCCAGCTCTCTTGTGGCCTGGAAATGCAGAACAAGATGGCCCAAGTCACTGGGCCCTGCACTCGCGTGGGAGACCTGGAAGAAGCTCCTGGCTCCTGGTTTCAGATTGGCTCAGATCCAGCCATTGTGGCCAACTGGGGAGTGAACCAGTGGATGGAAGACCTCTCTCTCTCTCTCTGCCTCTCCTTTTCTCTCTGTGTGTAACTCAACTTTCAAATAAATAAATAAATCTTTTTTAAAAAAAGTGCTTTAGTGATCCATGGTGACTGACTTCTGTAGTTGTCATAGTGTGTATGAGGTGAAAAATGAAATTAAAAAAAGTTGATTCTGGTGGGAAAATGCTAAAATCATACATACATACGAGTATGTACAATGGTGGGAATGGCAACCGCCACCTCCAGCTTCCTTGTTATGAGTTTGTGTTACCCCTGGGAGCAGCTTGAGCAGGTGGATTTCTGTGAGGGCCTGAGTGGAGGACTACATAGAATATTCTTTTAAATTCATGTGCCCTGCCACAGTAACTGGAATCCTGTCATTAGACAGCCACTTATGTACATTAACCCACACTTTGAGTCTTTAAAAAGATCCTTAAAATAGCCAATACTCAGCAAAATATAAAAATAAAATCCCCAGGAGGCAAAGACTCATCAGTAGTACAGGTGTAGGAATGGGTATCTCAGGATGTTTGGGCCACAGGCACCATAGAGGCAGAAGGAACCGTGCAAGGGGAGAGAGAACTGTGACACAGTTGACTTCTACTCTACACCAAAGCTCAGGGAAGGATGCGTGAGTTGCTGATCAGGACCGAGGTGTCTGCCTGCGTGTGAGCGGCAGTCAGGCAAGGACAGGAGTGCAGCACCAGGGACTCAGAGAGCAGACCAGGGGCGCCAGCCAGGAGCTGCACAGAGATGCTTCTCAAGAACCTCCTGATGGAGCGCTGAGGGTTAACACAGATGAACATCTGATGTGCCCCGGGGGAGCGTTTCTGGCGTGTATTGGAATTGAAACCCATCAAGGCAAGTGGTCTTTTATTGAACACATAAAACTTTAAAGCTCAGCCTGGGAAATGGATTCTACTCTGAAAATGAAAGCCATTTGTAAGGGAAGAAAGTTAAAAAAAAAAATGCATAGCCCTAGGCGCTCAGAACAGTGCTGGATGTGGCCGAGCGGTGTCACGCAGGACCCTCTGGGCGCCTCTCTCTTGCAGTTCCCTCCCGTGCACCCTTTACTGCGCCTGGCCGCCAAGCTCGCCCGAAGGAGGATGAAGACGGCCCTGCAGCGAGTAGGTGCCTTTTTTCTTCCGCCTTGTTGTATGTAACCGCGGTAACCCAGTGCCACTGCTTTGGGGCTCGCCAGCCTTTTTCTCCTTCGCTGTCAAATCCTTCCTTGGGAAGGAGCTCTGGGCAGAACATGCAGTGCTTTGAACTTGCACAAATTCCTAGACCTTGGGAGCCTCAGTCTCCCGCGCTGTGACCTACAAGGTGGCTCAAGCACCCACTGCCCGATTCCACTCCCCTCTTGCTTTCATCCGTAAATTGCTTGTTTGTTTGTGTTCCACTTCCCCACACTTCCTCCTCCTCACTTGAAATTTGCCCTTGGCTCTGTCCTCTGCTTCCTATGGTCCCACCTGTCCTGTGTCTTGTGTCCATATCACAGAGGTTCCCTCCCTCCCCCTTTTTAAAGATTACTTATTTTACTTGACAAGCCAAAAGAGAGAGAGAGAGTTTTTGAGAGAGAGAAAGAATCTTTCAATCTTTCATCTTCTGGTTCACTCCCCAAATGATTGCCATGGCCAGGTCTGGAAGCCAGAAGCCCAGAACTCCATCTGGGTCTCTCATGTCGGTGCAGGAGCCCAAGCACCTGGGCCATCCTCCACTGCTTTCCCAGGTGCATTAGCAGGAAGCTGGATCAGAAGTGGAGCAGTGGGGACTCGAACCAGCACTCCAATATGGGATGCCAGCAGTGGAGGTGGTGATTTAATGGGCTGCACCACATCACTGGTCCCAGTTTTTCCTTTTTAAAATTTTTTTAAAAATAAGTTTAGAGATGACCTGTTCAGAATATTAATCCGGATTTAGTTGCACAGTAGTAAAATCAAAATTGGTTGTGTTCACCCTGAGCCCAGGTAGTCTCACCATCTCATTCTGGTTTATCCAGGACTTTTCTGGTTTTAGCTCGAAAATCTGACTCCCCAGGAAACTGCTCATCCCTGGCCAATCTAAGCTCAGACACTTGTTATCTGAGCCCCTCCTAATCACACGCTTCTGGGTCAAGGCTGACTCCATCCTTATACCAGACCATAGGCAAGAAAGAAAAAGAAAAGAAAAAACTGGAGAAGGTGAAATGGCTTCGTCTTGAAAGTTTGCCTAAATCAGGGGTCCATTTCAGAAGTGGGCTGTTAGGAGGAGCAACCAAATTTAACAGATCTGGATGCAAACGGGAGCTCAGTGCAGAACAGAACGCTGGCTTCCCAGGCAGGGGCCTGTGCCTGGCCACTGCCCTTCTGCACCTGACTTCTGAGGGCCTGAGAGGAGGGGCAGAACCACAGCAGGACAATAGCAAGGTCATGGACGCGGTTCTCCTTAACTAACCTGTGCCTCATTCCCCTGCAGGACTCCAGAGCTGCTGCGGTGGGCTTTATCAAGAAGGTATGTGAGTTTTGTCCAGAACCAACCCCTGAAGAAAGCTCTAGAAAGAAAGCCAGGACAGTGCTGGGAGCCAGGCCACCCTGGAGCCCCGCCAACCTCTTCTGGGAAGAATGGTTTTCACAAGGTGACTCTGAACCTCTTCTCTGGAGCTGAGCATTGAAGTTCAGGTTCTCTGGGTTTTCCCTGGGTACACAGGGATCACAGGCAATGTTTCTGGCTGTTACTACAGCCAGAATCTGTGGTTGTTCAAGTCCCCGCTAGAAAATGACATAGTATTTGTATATACCCTCCGCATATACTTGAAATCATTTCAACTGGCTTATAATACCTAACACAATGTAGATACTATGTAAATAGTTGTTATGCTGTATTGTTTAGGGAATAACCTCAAGAAGAAAAAGTGTGCCAATACTGACACTGTATTTTTTCTGAATGTTTTTGATCCCTGGTTGGTGCAGTCTGTGGATGCAGAACCTGTGGTGATAGTGGGCTGACTGTATGCATCTTGTTTCACCATGAATCACACGGGCCATCTGCTCTTGGGGATTTGCTGTGTCTGCTGCAGAGGCCCACAGGCAGTGTACAGAAGTGGGGAGAGGCATTACCAGGGACACCAACCCCACACACCATTGGTTCACACACTTAACAGTGCATCAGAGTCACCTGCTTAAAATTCAAATTACTGGGCCCTATATCAGAGATGCCAGTAGCCCCGGAGGGCCTGACAGGATGCATTTCTACCAAGTTCCAGGTATTGTTGCTGATGCTGCTAGCCTGGGACCACCTTTTTGTTGTTGTTGTTGTTTTTTAAATAGTTATCCACTTCCATTTTATTTGAAAGGCAGAGAAACACACAGAGAGACAGAGAGAAGACATCCATCCATTGATTCATTCCTCAAATGCCCAGAGCAGCCAGGGCTGGGCCAGGCCAGAGCCAGGAACCTGGAACTCAATCTACGTATAGGGCTAAGTTTAGGGTTAGGGTTAAGGTTAGGTTTAGGGTTAGGGTTAGGGCTAGGACTGGGGCTGGGGCTAGGGCTAGGGCTAGGATTAAGTTAGGGCTAGGGCTAGGGCTAGGTTTAAGGTTAGGGCTAGGTTTAAGGTTAGGGTTAAGGTTAGGGTTAGGGCTAGGGCTTAGGTGTCAGGGACCCCAGTACTTGAGGCATCACTGCTGCCTCCCATGGTGCACATCGGCAGGGAACTGTGTTGAAGGTGAGATGCAGGTGAGCTAAGGGACATCTTAACATGTGTGCCAAATGCCTGCCCCTGGGGCCACCTCTTTTTTTTTTTTTTTTTAAGAATTATTTATTTATTTGAGAGGCAGAGTTACAGACATAGAGGGAGAAACAAAGAGAGAGAGAGAAGTCTTTCATTGGCTAGTTCATTCCCCAAATGGCTGCAATGGCTAGAGCTGGGCCAATCTGAAGCCAGGAGCCAGGAGCCTCTTCTGGGACTCCCACATGGTTGCAGGGGTCCAAGGACTTGGGTCCTCTCCTGCTGCTTTCCCAGGTACATTAGCAGGGAGCTGGATTAGAAGTGGAGCGTCAGGGGTTTGAACTGGCGCCCATATGGGAGGCTGATGTTGCAGGCAGCAGCCTCACTCTCTCTGCCGCAGCGCCGGCCCCAAGACCACCTCTTTTGAAAACTGTTCCTACAGTAATTTTTGAGGGACCTTTGATGTGACCTGGTTGCATAACAGTTTATGCTTTTATGTTGCAGGATCATGCTGCCACCTTGGGACGACCATTTTTCCTTTACAGGGTATGGCACGTTTCCTTCCTCCCTTCCTTCCTTCTTTTGATTTATTCATTTATTTATTTGAAAGGCAGAATGAGAGAGAGAGGAAGGCAGAGAGAGAGAGAGAGAGACAGAGCGAGCGAGCTTCCATCCACTGATTCTCTTCCCAAATGGCCACAATGGCTGGGGTTGGTTCAGAATGAAGTCAGGAGCCAGGAACTCCATCCAGGTCTCCTACATGGGTGGCAGAGATCAAAGTACTCGAGCTGTGTTCAGCTGTTTTCCCAGGTGCTAATTAATGGGAGCTGGATCAGAAGCAGAGCAGAGCAGAACTGGTGGTCCCACATGGGATGCCAGTGTCGTAAGAGCCAGCTTCAGCTTAACCTGCTGTGCCACAATGCCAGCCCCATGGGTTCTCTCATTTCTGCTTTCCTCTGCTTCGCTGCAGCCATCCCAGGGATGGAGTTACTGCAGAATAGGCCCCACCAGGACCCCATGTGAACTAGTGAGTAATTATGGGAATTCTCTCACTCTGTACGTAGGGTGTGGCTCTCAGTCAATATCACCTACAACCTTGAAAGAAGGGTCCATGTGGACAGAGGCTGAGAGTGCACAGATCTGGGAGTGCAGGGAGGCGGGGCAGGGTGTTCTGCTGATGGATAAACTTGTGGACAAACCTGAGTCTATGCTCCTGAGACTGGGAGTGCAGGATCTGTGGACCCCAGAGCACTCTGACAAGAGGAGTCCAGGCACCATCCTCTTCTCCTGGGGTGATGCAGAAGTTTCACAAACGTCCCAGACTCACAGAGTTTTAGGTTTTTTTTTTTTTTTAAAGATTTATTTTATTTATTTGAAAGACAGAGTTACAGAGAGAGGTAGAGACAGAGAGAGGTCTTCCATCCGCTGGTTCACTCCCCAGATGGCCACAACAGCCGGAGCTACGCCAATCTGAAGCCCGGAGCCAGGAGCTTCTTCCAGGTCTCCCACACAAGTGCAGGGGCCCAAGGACTTGAGCCATCTTCTACTGCTTTCCCAGGCCATAGCAGAGAGCTGGATCGGAAGTGGAGCAGCCGGGACTCGAACTGGAGCCCATATGGGATGCTGGCGCTTCAGGCCAGGGCTTTAACTCACTGCACCACAGCACCGGCCCCCAGTTTTAGTTTTTGATCCGCCATTCACTATCTGCACTCCCCTCCCTCCAACCTCAGTGCTTCCATCAGAAACGAGTGAATCAAGTCAGAGCCATGCCCCTGCCCCTTGCCACCCACATGCTGTGGGTGACTGGCAGAAGAATCGGATGAGACTGGAAAACACTACATTCAACATTCACGAAGGTGCACCCTGGCCCATCACAGGCTCCAGGAATTCCCAGAGGAAAGCTCTGGATTCTCAGGCTTCATCCTTTGCCTCCCTAACTTATTTGACCATGAAAATTCTTCCCGCCCCTCCCCCACTTCCACTGTAGGTACCCCTTTTCAGTCTGCCTGACCTATTATGATGTTATGGGGGTGAACAGCCCTCATTGGGTGAGGAGAGGCATGGGTCTGCCAGCTGCAGCTCCTGTTCCTGGGTAGTGTTTTCAGATTCCTCGTCATCCTGAGTCCCCTGGCCATGTGTTTTCTGGAAAGTGCTCTGGGGACCAGTAGCTTGTCCTGACATCTCCAGGCTACATGCTGTGACGGATGGCTTGTGGGTGCTTCCACCGCATGCACAAAGGGTAAGGGGAGGAGATGGGGACCGTGTCCAGGTCCTAGGATCAGGGCTCCATGAACTTGTACTATCTCAGGGCAAGGGTGGACCAGGTGCATCCCCAGGGAGGTGGTGTGAAAGCTCAGGGAGAAGAACAAGGTTTTAGGGCTCCCCAGGGAGACGGTCTGAAACTAGAAAACAGGCTGTGGTGTCTTAGTGCCTGTAAGTCACTCATTTTATTTGTTTTTCAGCCCAGGAATGGAAGAAGCATCAAAGACAAGGCCCAGTAGACAGCTCAAGGTCAGACTCAGTGTAGCTTTTCTATTGCAAGCAAATGTTGTGTGCCTGATAAGAGGGAGAGAGAGGTAGTGGGGGGCATTGTTTAAGGAAAGGGAGACCATGCAGAACCCCCAGGAACTCAGCCCTTCCATGTTCCAACTCATAGCACTAAAGAGACTCTGACCCCAGTCTAGCAGAAGTAGGCTGTCTATGGCAACATTATACTTTGACTTCTATGCCTGGCCACTGGGAAATACTCCAGCTCCAGCCAGCTGTGGCTGTGGTGGTGATGAAAGCTCCACACAGCTCCCTTGGGCCCCCAATCACTTCTCACCCGGACCCTTGGATGAGGAGAGCAGCACCCAGCCTGGCACGCTTGGATGATGCACCCAGGCTCCCTGTAGTGGGGCACTTCCCAGCACAGCCCCAAGGCTGTTCCCTCTGTTGGAAGGTACCCGAGATCTAGAGTTTGTTTTTACATTTAACTTCCACTTATAATGTTTTCATTTATGTGCTTGAAAGACACAGAGATAAAATGCTAAAGAGAGAGAGAGAGAAAAAAAAGGAAGAGAATAGAAAAATCTCCCATCTCCTAGTTTACTCTCCAAATGCCTGCAACAGCTGGGGCTGGACTAGGCCAAAACCAGGATCCATGAGCTTCCTCCGAGTCTCCCACGTAGATGGCAGGGACCCAACTACTTCCGCCGTCACCTGCTGCCTCCCAGAGTGTGCATTAGCAGGAAGCTGGAATTGGGAGCAAAGCTGGGACTCAAATCCAGGCACTCCCACTGGGATGCAGGCAACCGAAGAGGTGTCAACCGCTGCACCAAATGCCCTTCCCAAAGAGACTTAGAGCTTGAATCTGGGGGGTTTCCTTGGCCTTTGGGCCCCTGGAAGGGGAAGTCGATGGTGCATAAGAACAGCCATGGGCCTCCCCTGTCTCTCATGGACGTGGGCCACTGTCCTGCTGATGTGCTGCAGCCTCCCTGGCCTGCTGGCCTCAACAGTGCCAGGTGCCAGAGGAAGCTGTCCCTCTGCTGCGAGACAGAACTACCCAGCAATACAAGGGGAGGGCATTCCCTGAGGCCACAGCAATTACACAAACTCAATGGCTTAATTAGTTGCAGCAAAACAAATCTTACAAGTACTGATTGCAGAGAAAGCAATCTGTGCATTTATGGCATGTCAAATTGAGGTGTAATTGTAAAGTACAGCTCATAATAACATGCCCACGGGCCTCATCTTGATTCTGAGAGTGATTTGTCTAAGCGGTACATTTTCCTTTTCTTTTTCAGGACTGAATGGCAAAGGAACAGTGGCTCTGAGGAGGGCAACCAGGGGTTATTCTGAACAAATATCAAATTTGCTTTCTATGAACAAGATTTAAAGATTTTTCTCTTGCTCTGTATTCATTAGACTAGTTGTAAAACAATAAAGTAGATGAAAACAACATTTTTGTTTCTTATTGGGAAGTCTTGGGGGGACAACTAAGTATACTGTTTAAATAATAAGATTAAAAATTATTTATTTGAAGGGCAGAGAGTCAGAGACAGAGAGAGAGAGAGATCGTCCATCTCCTGACTCACTCCCCAGATGCCTGCAACAGCTGGGGCTGGACCAGGCTGAAACCAGGAGGAAAGAACTGAATTCAGGTCTCCCACGTGAGGGAGAGGCCCCTAACCATTGAGCCGTCCTAGGCTGCATGTTTGTTAGCTGGAATCAGAAGCAGAGCCAGGACTCAAACTCAGGCACTCGGGTGCAGGATGCGGGCACCCCAAGCGGAGTCTTAACTGTTGCACCCAACACTCATCTTAGGATTTTTGTTTCGAATTTATCATTTTTAGTGTTGATTTGGCATGCCGTGACTATGCTGTTATTGGGAAGTTGGAGTGCCGTGTGGGCTTGGGATATGCTGATTGGCCTCAGATCCGGGCTCCTCTGCTTTTTAGCTGGTAACCTTAGCTGGGTCACTCCCCATCCCGGTGCCTCAGTTTCCTTCACCATGACATGGGCTTGGTAAGAGCAGAACCTCCTTCACGTAGTCTTTGTGAGGGCCACGGTGGTTCCTAGGAAGGACTTGGCGTGGGGGCACACAGAGCACACATGGCAGGGCTGGCTCTAGTTACGCTCTCAGGATCCTTCTCATTATGTGAAGTCGGCTGGTGAGACTTGCCCCAAGGAGGGCTCTTTCTTCCCTGCTGACTGCACTGAGGCATCACAGCTCGAGCTCCTCAGACCACGTGGCTGGGGCCTTTACTTCTGCGGTGCCTCCTCTGTCAATCTTTGCCTCTGTTTTCAACTTCTAGGTGTTCTGAGATCATCTGAAGGAGAGAGGATGATGCAGAAAACATGTGTGCAACCCTAGGAGGGCCCCTGATGAACTGTGCCCCCAGCCTCCACGGCTCTAAGTAGTCCCCTGGTCAGCATCTAAAGCTTCTCAAATTTCCTTCTTCAAAAATGGTAGTTAGAATTATTTTTTAAAATAGCATTGGGGCTGCTGTTATAGCATAACACATGAAGCCTCAACTTAACCCCAACATCCCATAGGAGGGCAAGTTTGAGTATCAGCTGCTCTGCTTTCAATCCAGCTCCCTTTTCATACGCCTGGGAAGACAGCAAAAGATGGCTCAAGTGCTTGGGGCCCTGCCACCCATGTGGGAAATCCAGATGGAGTTTCTGGCTCCTGGCTTCCCTGCTGTGGCTTCTGAGAGCCTGCATTAGCAGGAAGTTGGAGCAGGAGTTGAACCTGTGCACTCCAACATGGAATTTGGGCTTTTTATCCTTTAGGCTAAATGGCTGCTCATAGGCATTCATTTAATAACTGAACACTTGAATGCATGGCAGATGCTAAGTGCATTCATCATTTCTTATTATTCTGTATTTCTGATGCTTTGCTATCTTGAGTTGCTGCTGGTGAGACTGCCCCTGCCAGGGCTAGCTAACTGTGAGTATGCCTTTTGCTTGCCAACCAGCAAATCCAGAGCCCACACTCAACCACCTCCTCTATGGGGTTCTCACGCTCTGGGCCATGATTGCCCTACTCTAATCACCCCAGCGCCAGACACCAGACAACTAGAGATAGAGTCTGCTGAAATGATTCAAACCAGTCCATCCTAAGCCTGCTTACCCTGCGTTACGTGTTCCTTCCCATGAAAACCACAAGCAGCTGCCAATCAACCTGACAACCAGGTGTGGGGTCAGGCTGAGAAATCAGTGCCAATGAAGGCCCCAAATTGGGATGGTAATATACCAAAGGCCTACAGAGATTGGGGCATTACAGGAACATGTTGCTAACGGGCATGCAAGAAGCAGCCTCCCGCCCAAATTGGAGTAAAGTGAGAGACAGCAGAAAGCTGTCCTTCCTGGAGGCTAAGGGAGGGTCTCACAGTCTACTTCTCAGGTCAGGAAGCACTAAACACCTGTTTCACACCTCAGAGTGCTCCAGACAGCTGCAAGCAGCTTGCGAAACTGGCTGCTGCCCTGAGCCTAGTCCCTCTCAATTGCCTTTGTGGTTCTCAACAACTGAAATGTGGCAGAAGATGCAAAGGAAGACAGAACAGGTGTGAAAGCAGGCAGCTTTATTGGCCATCGCTCCCCAGGGAGGCTGTGGGTAACCCCAGGTTCCGAAATGGGACCACAAGAGGCTGCCAGCCTGCATACTGCATATGGGAGGGACACTGGAAAAGGGAGTGTCCAAGCTGTCCACAGAAGGGGAGGGCACAAGAGAAATCAGGTTCCTGGGGCCGGCGCTGTGGCTCACTTGGTTAATCCTCTGCCTGTGGCATGGTATCCCATATGGGCGCCGGTTCTAATCCCGGCTGCTCCTCTTCCAATCCAGCTCTCTGCTGTGGATTGGGAAAACAATGGAAGATGGCCCAAGTGGTTGGGCCCCTGCACCCACGTGGGAGACCTGGAGGAAGCTCTTGGCTCCTGGTTTCAGATTGGCACAGCTCCAGCTGTTGTGGCCATTTGGGGAGTGAACCAATGGAGAGAAGACCTTTCTCTCTGTCTCTCTCACTGTCTGTAACTCTACCGCTCAAATTAAAAAAAAAAAAAAAAATCAAGTTCCTTTCAGCTCCCCCTGCCAGAAGATTGACAGAGCCAGGGGCTCCCTGATTGGTTCCTCATGGTAGAATCCAAATTGCCCACTGAGGAGTCCTGGATTACCCTAGAAATCCAAGAGGAGAAAGTTGTGTTTCACTTCTCTAGCTTGAAGGAGGCCTGTGCTCCATTCAGCAAGAAGTAGTTATAGAATAATGACATTCTTCCTTTACCCCTCAAGAACTAGGTATGAGGGGCCAGAGCTGTGGAGCAGCCTGTGAGGCCACTGCTGGTGATGCCAGCATCCCTTAGGGGTGGCAGGTTGCATCCTGGCTGCTCCACCTCTGATCCAGCTCCTTGCTGATGGCCTGGGCAACCAATGAAAGTGCTTGAGCCCCTGACATGCATGTGGGAGACCCTGGCTCCTGGCTTTGGCCTGTAGCAGCCCTGGTTGTTGTGGTGAGAGTACCACTCCTAGGATTGAGACTCACAGACGTTGAACACTGGCTCAAGGTCTTTTAGTAAACTGCAGAGTCAGAATGCAAGCCCAGGCTTGGCTGCCTTCAGTCTTGAGCTTTTCACTATCCATTGCCTCCCACGGGCACACAGTTATCCCCGGGCTGGGTGCAGCAGTGGGGTGGGAAGAGGGTATAGGTTGAGCTGGACACAAGGTCACAAAGCTGCAATCCTATTTAGCTGGTTCTTGACTTCTTAGGTAGAGGGGATGCACCTTGTGCAAGACATAAGGAAGCAAGAGTTTACCGAGTAGTGCCTGATTGGGTATGACTGATTTGGGGAGGGGAGAGATCTGAACGGGCAGCAGAATTGGAGGAGGTTAAGGAACCCTACCCATCTTTGCTTAGCATTGCAGGTTATTTTCCTATCCACTTTTAGATAGTCTGACTTCCTTAGTCTCCATGAAAGTATTTATCTTTGTGACAGAAGAAAGAACACAGGGGCCAGTGTTATAGCACAGCATCTCATACTGCTCCAAGACTTGACTGCTCCACTTCTGATCCAGCTCCTTACTAATACACTTGGGAAAGCGGCAGAAAATGGCCCCAGTACTTGGGCCCCTGTCACCCACGTGGGACATCTGGAGTTCCAGGCTCCTGGAGTCAGCCTGGACCAACCCTGGCCTTTGAGGCCACTTAGGGAGTAGTTTCTCCTCTTCTCTTCTCTTCTCTTCTCTTCTCTTCTCTTCTCTTCTCTTCTCTTCTCTTCTCTTCTCTTCTCTTCTCTTCTCTCCTCTCCTCTCCTCTCCTCTCCTCTCCTCTCCTCTCCTCTCCTCTCCTCTCCTCTCCTCTCTTCTCTCTCTCTCTCTCTCTCTCTCTCTCTCTCTTCCCCTTCCTCCCTCCCTCTCTGCCTTTCAGAATAAATAAATACACCTTTGGGGGGAAAAAGGAAAGAAAGAGAGAAGGAGAACAAATAAGCCTGGCTCGAATCAATCTCTTCTGAGAGTTGGAAAAAAATCCACTGTTGGACAATTTTATTTTTTACTCAATTCTCTGATCTCTTTGCTAACTTTCGACTTCAGCTTAATATTAAGCCCATCAGTTTGCCTCAAGAGATTAAGTTACAATCAATAGAAGCCCTCAAGGAGAAGGCATAGGACTTATTGAATTTATAATGTTGGTCTTTGTCTTCCAGAGGCTGGTGAAATGGAATTTAGGGAATTGCTGTAATAAAGCAAAGCCCAGGAGAAGAAGTTTTCAGTGCATGGCAGCCATGAGGAAGCGGGTATGCTGGGCAGTGGGGCGGGAGATCAGGTGGCTGCCGACTTTACCATGACCTCAAGTAGGTGGAGAGTGAGGAGCCTTTGTGGAAAAGAGTAATGTTATGCTTAATCGGCATTGAAAAGATAGACAGGATTGTAAAATGCACCTTGTTATCAGAGGATTGGTTCTACTCTCACTCTGCTAGAAACCAGGGACATTTTAGTATCGAAATGTGTATTATGTAGGGTAAAAAACCCAACAATAGTGTGGTTTAAAGAACAAATGTCTTTTTCTCACTAGTCTCAGTCTCCATGAGGCTGAGCCAGGTTGGTGCAGCCGCTCTATTCTCTGAGCCACTCAGATGTACAGAGCTTGGCTGATCACCACCCCACTGCCCGCTGTGTGGGCAAAGCTGTATTGCTGCCAGCCTGTGCTCCACCCTGGTACTGTGCATGTACAGCGTTTAAGACCAGAAGTGGAGATGACAAACACCACTTTCTTCCCATGGAGAGAATCAACCATAGGACCACACTCAGGAAATGTAGTCCATACTTGGGGGGCCAGGTCTAACTCTTGGCCCTGTTGCCTTAGATGTAGAAGAAGAGAAAGGGTCTTGGGAGGCAATCAGCTGACTAACACAGATCTCAACATGAAGGAAAGGAAAAGCAGTCTTTCAGCATAGTGATGTGCAGTGATGTGGTAGGAGGAAGAGGATGTTGATGGTGCGAAAGCCTGTCAAGGATTGGTGAGTGCTCTACAGGCCACAGCCAAGTACCCCTGCCCCACCTTGGCCTGGTGGAATATGATGGAATTGAATGACTGCCCACTGAAACTAGGGGCCAGGCAGAGAGGTAGGATCCTACGGACAGGACTGCCTAGGATAGAGAGGTGAGAGGGCAGAGTGACTTGTGGTCCATTGAGTGCAAGAAGGATTGGAGTTGTGCGGCTGCCCCAAGAAGCCAAAGTGAAGGGCCCCTGTCCATTAAAGGGAACCCAGGTGAAGGAGACAAGTTGAGCAGAGACTCCATTCTAGAACATCTAGACTATTCTTGAAAAGAATGAGAAGGCATGGCAAGAATCTGAAGTAAAGAACTGTTCTGAAATTCTTCAGAATCCTGAGAACATGAGTGAGTTGTTGAGGAATGGCCCCTTCAGCCCCATTCCACCATGGCTGGGGGAACAGGGTGCTGGGCTCCACTTCTCCCCTCCAGCTCAGCAAGCAGGAGAGTCTCAGTGGGGCCCCTGTAGACCCACAGAAGGTGAAGTTCTTCTTGACACTCCTCTCTGGTGACATGTACTTTTGCTATTGGTCCCCTTATGGCTTTTACCATTCCTGATTTTGTATCTGTCTTCTCTCCCACATTGGAAACACCAGGAGGCCTGGGATCCCCACCACCTAGGTCAGTGCTAGGCATATGGTTCTTAACACATGCTCAACACATAGTAGGCACTCTATTAATAACTACTAACTTTCTAGAAGGCCTTGTGGATGGGACAGTGACTTGGGATGACACTAAAGAAGGAGATAAGAGCCACACTGCCCTGGCAGCCTCTCCTGTGGCCTTCCTCTCATGGCCCCACTCTTCACTGCTACCTTTTTCTCAGAACAGGTGGGGTGGGAGAGACTGCTGTCTCCAGCACACCACAGAGTCTGGGATGCATCAAGGGAAGAGGCTCCTCATTGTCTCATGTGCTTCCAGGCCAATTGTCTTCCTGCTAAAGCGCCACACTTTGTAAGGGCTATTTTCTTCTACTTCAGATTCTCTACACACCTCAGTTTGGTCTTCCACAGACAAGGCTCTACAACCTCTTGCCGTGAGAGATGTGGCCATTTGTTCCTCGCCATCCTCTCTCCATCCAGGCTGGCCTCAAAGCCCCTGTGGACATCTGTCTGATCCTGGCCTTGGCGATCTGACCTCCTCAATAGAGCCTTTTATCCCTTCACTTTGGCTACCTGCTGGTTCTTCCCCCAACCATGGTGCAAGCTTCTTGAAGGCAGAGGTTGTGAGTTCCCAGTGCCTAGGACAGGGTTCACCTGATAACAGGCTCTCAATAAATGTTTGAGTGGATGGCTGAGCAAACACACGTAAGAAAATGAGTATGTGGTTCACATTTGAAGTACTAAAATAATATACTTATTTAATAATTCAGACTAAGGGGCTAGCACTGTGGCGCAGCAGGTTAATGCCCTAGTCTGAAGTACCGGCATCCCATATGGGCACTGGTTCTAATCCTGGCTGCTCCTCTTCAAATCCAGCTCTCTGCTTTGGCCTGGGAAAGCAGTAGAAGATAGCCCAAGTCCTTGGGCCCCTGCACCCATGTGGGTGACCCGGAAGCAACTCCTGGCTCCTGGCTTCGGATCAGCACAGATCTGGCCGGTGCGGCCAGTTGAGGAGTGAACCATCAGATGGAAGACCTCTTTTTCTCTCTCTGTCTCTCTCTCTCTCTGTAACTCTGACTTTCAAATAAATAAATAAAATCTTTTAAAAAAATTCAGACTAAGTTAATTGATTCACAGGCTCTTTAGCTAGCTGTAATTATCTGTGCAAGTTCTTTAGTTGGAGGATATTAGTACTATTAATAACTGCAAAGATCATTATTTGATTAACAAAAGTTTGCTGTGTTTGATTTATGTGAATATTAGGTCTTTGTATGGGACTGTTATGAGAAAATACTTATTGAAATGGGGAAGTGGAGGAAAAACTGACTTGAAATGTGAAAGGAAGCAAACATTGACAATCCCATTGTCAGAACAGAGCTGAGAATCACTTGTCAGAGCTACCCTGGTTTAAGGATGTGCTCTTGTACCCCACAGATGACTGTACCAAAGGTCATGTCCTCTGGATTCATCTGTGACCTGGGATTGAAAATAGGTAACCAGGCAGTAGGCATTCAGCCCAGAGGTTCAGACAACTGTGCCCCATATCAGAGCTGCCTGGGTTTGACTCCCAGCTCTGGCTCCTGTCCCTAGCTTCCTGCCAATGCAGATCCTGGGAGCCAGTGGTGATGGCGTAAGTAGTTGGGTCCTTAACACCCACATGGGAGACCTAGATTGAGTTTCTACTCCAGGTTTTGGCCTGGCACAGTCTCAGCTCGTGCAGGCATTTGGAGAGTGAACCAGTGGATGAGAGCTCTGTCTGTCTATTTCTCTCTGTCTCTTGGCCTCTTAAATAAATAAAAAATCAAAATGAATTGATAATTGTGTAAATATATTCAAACACATAAACCAAAAAATCTCTGCCTCCTCCCCAAATACAGGGCCACGGGAACATTTTTTCTCTGTTAAAGCCTAAAGACCACTGTGGACAAGCCTGTGGTTCAACAGCATCATATTTGCTGGCTTGATCAAAGTGGGCTGTGTGGAAGAGCCATGAAATGCTGCCCAGTCAGAGGGAGGTTTGTGAGGTCTGGGCTCCTGCTGAGGGTACTGAGGGAACTGAGGAGGGCCTAGGGAAAGCAGGGTGAGCTGTACTCTGGCTGCTGCTTCTGAGCAGGATTAGGATAGGAGGATTAACAAGGAGTTAGGTGCTGTCATGAGCAAGAATGACTCAGCATTTGGGTGTCCTAGTAAAAGACCAGAATCGCAAGGTGGGTGTCGGGGCATTCTTGGTGATCACTCAAAGACAGGGTGATTGAGGCATTTTCCAGAATCAAGACCCAGAGAAACAGTATTTGCTGTGGACACTGCTGCTGGCTTTACCCATCGACCTCCCAGCCGCACTGACAGCAGGGCCGTGCTGACTCTTTTTCTATGATTTTTACTCTTGCGGTCCTGGACAGTTTTAGCTTTCACTTAACTGGATTCAGCCAAATATTAATGATTCCATTTTAAATCACGCTAAAGACAAATGTTCACATGTCTGTCCATCACAGTGACAATGGACTACATCAGGATCGAAGGCGCTGCAAAGCCTAATGAGGCCAATGCCAAGAAATCACAGGATGATGGTCTGGGAAAAGCAGTGGAAGATGGCCCAAGTGCTTAGGCCCCTTGCACCCACATGGGAGAACTGGAAGAAGCTCCTGGGTCCTGACTTTGGTCTGGCCCAGCCCTGGATGGTGCAGCCACCTGGGGGAGTGAACCAGTGAATGGAAGAATTCTCTCCCTGTATCTCCCTCTCTCTTAAAAATAATGCCTTCCCTGCTCTCCTTCCAACTGATGGCCCATCTTAATTTTAGTCCCACTCCCTTCCTCGGCCATTGTGTTAATTATCTATTGCTGCACAACAGATTTCCCCCAGACAGCACTCCAGAGCGGTAACGTGAGGTGGTCAGGGAAGCCACTCCCTGAGAAAGTCTTCAAGGAAGCTGATCGAAATTAGCAGGAACAGTCATTCAAAAATTTTTGAGCTTGATCCAAGGGTTTATAACAGATTGAGAAGCATTATTTTAGCAAAACAAACAACCAAACAAAAACCTCTGAAGAGGAGTCCATGGAATTCGAGCTAGGGACTGAGCATATCCCCCTGTGGTTCTGTCTTGTGGCAGGTCTGTCCCTGTGAGTTCAGCAACCAAGTGGCAGTTCACGTCTCCCCCTGTTCCTTGAAATAGAACTAGTCAAGGCAGTGGTAGAATCCATTTTATGTATCTCCATGCTGCAGAAAGCTTGTATCAAAGGTGTAAGGGCACTCTGGGTGTCAGTAGGGTTGGCCCTGTCCGAAGCCTCGCTTCCAGGGCTGGGCCTGGGCCTTCCCTCTGTGTGTGTCTTGTCTCCTGATGTCCCCTTCTGATATTGCCTGGGGCTCACCCTAAGCATGTCATGTGACCTTAATTACTGTTTTAAAGGTCCTGGAGCCAAATACAGTCACATTTGGAGGGCCTGGGGGTGGGGACTTCAACATAGGAATCCTAAGGGCGTACAACTCAGCCCATGACTGCCTCCCTTTCACAGTGCAGCGGGCAGGAGGTGCCTTGCCAGCAGCAGGTGGCCTGGCTCTGGGATGCTGTCATCCCTCCCCTGTGCAGTGGGGGTTGGGGGCAGGGACAGTAACAGAGCAGGAAGGGAGCTGCTCGTTCCCTGATGGCCAGCAGGAGGCGGTGGCCTGGCTCTGGGATGCTGTCATGAGGCAGGGACAGTAACAGAGCAGGATGGCCAGCAGGAGGTGCCCCCTACTGCTTGGCCTGCTGGTATTCCCCAGCTCTGTCCCCACCCTCTTCAGGAAAGGGCACCGTCATGAGATCCTGGAAGGTGTGTGGTAAAGAGCTGGCGCCTCTTCCTCCACCAGCCTCTCGACTCTGGCAGCAGCCTTAGAGGCTCCCCCCACCCCCACCCCCACCAGATGCACAGCCTTCTGGGAGAGCACTCGGCAGGGAAGTGTAAGCCTGGCCCCATCCAGGCCCCTGGAACACGGGCCTTGTCTAGCAACCCGATGGCAGCTGTGCAGGCTGCTCCCAGTCCCTGCTGGGGGTAGGGGTGGGCTCAGGGGTAAATGCACTTACGTGCTGTGACAGCCGGCATCTAACTCATCAGCATGGGAATGCTGAAGTCACATCTTAGAAAGCCCAGGGCAGGTGTCCACAAGTCACCTCTTTAGGACATGGAGACTTGTCTTTCACCTCCGATCTTTGTTCGGGCTTCAGAGCTAATCCCCAGTCGACAGGCAAAGGCCCTGTGCACTCCTCTCTACCTGAAGGTCACCACGCCCAGGGAGCAGTCGGAACCCACAGTGCTCGCTCTTGCTGGGGGAGTGGGATCCTTGGGGGTCTAGGGGAGTTGGTTCACGAGGGAGCGCAACTAAACACGGTAAGATCCAAACCACAGTCAGAGGCTGACCTACAGTAACAATTTCTGATTCCCTACCTTCCTTCCCACCCTCCTGCCTGACTCATCTGGATATTTTAAGCTACAACAAAAACCTCTGTGCTCATGTCTCCTGGCTCCATAATAGAACATCAAGCCCTTGTGAGGCTTGTGGGAGTAGAATCATTTCACATCACAAAGGAGCCGGTGTTCATTATCACAAAGTGGACTCTAGATTCTCAAGTGGCCCAGACAATTACTGTCTTGGTCGTCATATAAATGCGAACCAGTGACAGATGCCACAGGGAACTTCAGAGCCAGAATCAATGGTAGGAATAGCCCTGCCCTGTGTTTCTGGCAGTCTTGATAGACTGTTCCCACCCCCACCCCGATCTTTTGTCCTCAACTGCAGGACAGTGAAAGGAACCCCACTGCTGTGATCTGAATGGTTTCCTAAAAGCTCATATGCTGGACACAGAGTCTCTAAGTTCATGTTTTAATAGAATGTGGGGATGCAGCCTGTGCAGTAATTGGCATTGGATGTTGTGAGGGTAGGGACCCCCCACGAGGCCATTAGTGGCTTTACAAGAAGAGGGAGAGAGACCGAGCTGGCACACCTGCTCTTTCTTGCCATGGGACGCCCTCTGCCATGTCCAGCAGTGAGAAGGCCCTCGCCAGACGCCAGTGCCACACTCTTGGACTTCCCAGTTCACAGACTCATAGGCCACATAAGCTTCTTTATTTTTTTTTTATTTGACAGGTAGAGTTATAGACAGTGAGAGAGAGAGAGAGAGACAGAGAGAAAGGTCTTCTTTCTGTTGGTTCACTCCCCAAATGGCTGCTATGGCCAGTGCTGCGCCGATCTGACGCCAGGAGCCAGGAGCTTCCTCCTGGTCTCCCATGCAGGTGCAGAGTCCAAGCACTTGGGCCATCCTCCACTGCCTTCCTGGGCCACAGCAGAGAGCTGGACTGGAAGAGGAGCAACCCGGACTAGAACCCGGCACCCACATGGGATGCTGGCGCCGCAGGTGGAGGATTAACCAAGTGAGCCACGGTGCTGGCCCCACACATAAACTTCTATTCTTTAAACATTTTCAGGTTTTTTGTTACAGCAAGAGAAAATGGACTAAGACACAATAAATTAAAAACCCTTGCTATCTCAATCATATATTTAGAACATATCTGAAAAGGATTCCAAGAGGCAGGTGTCACACAAAATTGAAAAATGGCCACGCCCCCCGATCAGTCAGGAGTCCAAGACAGCAGCTGACAGGACACTGTCAGCTCCTGGGGAGTCTGGAGGCTGAGTCTGGGGGGCCTTTTCACGGACGACTTCTTATTAGCAGCCTCCTCTAGGGGGGCACACAGCCAAGTGCCAGCACTACCCCAGCGTGAATACCCAGCATGGATAATCATGACGTCTTATGTTAAACTGTGCGTATATTCTTGGCCTTGAGTGTACAACAGTACTCTCTTAGCTCTGAAAAGGGTGCAAAATACACAAGAAGACCGCAACACACATAATAATACAGAATGCACAATATACAGAGTATATTCCTGTCATTTCATCAGATATGTCTCAAAGGCAATGCCTTAGATTCAAATCTAACAACACTCACAATTAAGAACTGTTATCAAATCTAATGACGCATGCTGATATTGTAACACAGATGTGAGATTGCAACAGGGGCTGTGTTACACTGAACACTGAACTCAGTCACCCCAAATCAGATCTCCTACGACAGGAATGAGCACCAGAGGGGTGTTGGGGAAGTTGGGTTCTGACTGGGAATCATGCAGGATCGCAGTGTGCGGACGTCTGGTCACTGCACGGCCAGCTGTATGGGACTGCAGGGTCACCCTACTCTTCCTGGTTTGCAGAGCACCTGGGCACTGACGCTTCCCAGCTTTATAGACAGGCAACTCCCCATCCGTTCTCTGAGCACAGTGTCTGCTCTTCAGGTAGCCATGGGTGTGGCCATGGGAAAATACAGGCCTGCTTGCGAGGCTCTGATCCTCTAGGCGCCTGGCTCCTTCTGGACTCAAGGGGACCACGGTCTGCAGATGCAAGTAGATGTGGCCGAGCCAGACTCCTTCAATAAGCAGAGGCAACTTGTCACCAAGGAACTACCAGATAGGAGAGGAGGCACAGAGATGGTTTTCATATGCAGATTTGTCCAGGTGAGACCCTAACCAGGTCCCTGCAAGACACAGGTAAAGGTGCGCTCACCTGCCCCACAGCCTTCCACTCCCACAGGCTTTCTTCAAGGCCTTCCCTGCCTCCCTCTGAGGTTGATTGACAGGGAGGCTTTGGAGAATCTGAGAGAAAATTACGCTTCCTGTATGGCTAGTTCTGCTGTCCCTCCATCTGCCAGGGAATGTGTAACAGACAGGAAAGAGGAAATGGAGACTTCTCCAGCACACTGATGCTTTTAAACTCATTCTCTTCTTTTGCCTCCCCAAACAGAGGAGCTCCGGGGGCGGGCGCTGTGGCACAGTGGGCTAAGCCTCAGCCTGCAGTGCCGGCATCCCATATGGGCACCATTTCATGTCCCGGCTGCTCCACTTCTGATCCAGCTCTCTGCTATGGCCTGGGAAAGCAGTGGAAGATGGCCCAAGTGCTTGGGCCCCTGCACCCACATGGGAGACAAGGAAGAAGCTCCTGACTCCTGGATTCAGATCGGGGCAGCTCTGGTTGTTCTGACCATTTAGGGAGTGAACCAGTGGATGGAAGATCTTTCTCTCTGTCCCTCTGTCCGTAATTCTACCTCTCAAATACATTTTAAAAAAATAAAATAAGTTTTCTAGGGCAGAATGAGAATGAAGTCTAGGGAAATGTGTGAGCAGCCTGCTGGAGGTATGTAATTATAACTTTATTTTATTCTTTGCCAATTTTTATATTTATATAAAAGAAATGTTTATATTTATATAAAAGAAACGAATTTCATGTATTTTATATATATGATTTTAAGAACATAATGATACTTCCCACCCTACTCTCCCTCCTCCTCCCTTTTTTCTTTTCTTTTTGCAATGACATACTTTAAATTTATTTTATAATCGCAAGCATATGGTGGTTATAAATTTAAAGGCTATCAGATTCATCATGTGTGTTTCTGTGGCTGAGTTTACCTGTACCAATGAAGGTCCGAAGTGGCCAAGGGCTGGGGTGTGATCAGCAAATGACAAACATCAGACATGTTACGTTCAACAGAGTTTAATGGAGCAGGAGCAATTTGTGAATGAGGTAGCCCTAGGTTTTATAGGTTCTGCCATGGGACTGGGTAACATTTACAGACAGAAAAAGCAAATCACATACAGGAAATGGAAACGAGTCCAAAGACAGACAGATTAGTTCAAGTTTAGTACTTGCCTTATTTGAATCTAGTTTGAATAGTTGGCTGTGGCTGGCTGACTGAGCTCAGCTGCTGTGACTGGCTGAGACTCAACTACTTGTTCTAAGAGTAGGCTGCAGTCTATTTATGCAATGAGTGAGTCTGCAGTTCACTATGTATGGAGTAATTTTAGGTCAAGCTTAAAATATGTGTAGGGGCAGTGCCAGGCCAAACTTGACTTAATTTAGCAAGTATGGCATACAAGTTTGAGGAAAGACCATGGGCATAGGGTCATGAAACATGAATACTCACTCTCTCCTTTGCTTGAGGGGTATGAGAAACAGTGAAGACAGGAGACTTAGAGGGAAAGATGAGTTGCTATTCAGAAAGTAGATCTCCGTGGACCTGTCTGGTAGCCCATTTTGTAGTTGAGGATAATGGCAAATCAACAAGCAACCAAGCAAACCACCCAAGTGCCTTGTTCTATTAATTCTCATGAGACGCCATGATCATTGAAATAGCAACTGACTCTGCACAGAGCTGTCTCTCTGTGCCTAAGAGTGTATTCCTCACTACTATAATGATAAACCTGAAGCAAGCTAACTTTATAAAGAAAAGACGTTTATGTAGCTTATAGTTCTGAAGGGCGTGGCACCGCATTAGCATCAGCTTGGAGATGGCAGGAGGCGGGGCACATCCCAGGACAGGAAGCCAGTGAGTGGTTCCGACTCAGGCTCAGGCTTTTCTAACAACTAGCACAGCCCCATGAGAGGCATCTTGGCTCTTTCTGAAGGCAGTGCCCACAGTGGACCCAGGACCTCCCAGAAGCCCCTCCCCCTTAACATTTCCTCACCTTCATCGCCACACTACTGCCCAAGCTCCCAAGACATAAAGCTTTAGGAGGCTCAGTCAACCCCTTTCTAAAACCCATCAAGCAGAAAGGGACTCATGGAAGGGGAGACCGTTCATTCTGTGGAAAGCTGTGCCCATAAGATAATGACCCTATGGTTTGGAAAACCCCACATTTTTCTTAGTTGTTTTTAAGAAAGATTTTTCTTCAATGGTCTTAGGATTAGTGAACTTGATTTTGAATGTATCAGTTTGTCAAGGTTAGTCTCCAAAGAGGGCAGGGTCAGAGCAGAGGGGACAACTGGAAGTAAGTAAGGACTTTTTGGTTTCTGCAGTGACTGAGAGGAGGGGGGCTGGCATTCATGGGTGGGGGTCAGGGATGTTGATGTCCTGCAGGTGCTTCCATGTAGCTAAAACACCTGCTTCTATCAAGCCTTAAATGTTTGTTCTATTTTAGCTGAATTTTTCTAGAAACATTAAATTTTCTAGGAAAGCAGCTTTCTTTTACGTTGAGGGAAAGTCATACTTTGGAATTTTACCAAGTTGTTCACCATTTTAGAAAATCAAGTTATTCTATCTGATATCTCAGTTGCCAAGGCAACATACAGGGAATGTCTACATTAGTATCAGTTGTATTCACAGTGATCTCACTTGTCTAGAGAGCTATAATTATTTCAAAGTGTCAGAAATCTTTAAAAGAGCATTTTATTAGAAATCGGTATAATTAGGGGCCGGTGCTGTGGCAATAGTGGGTAAAGCCACCGCCTGAAGTGCCAGCATCCCATTGGGTGCTGGTTTGAGTCCTGGCTGCTCCACTTCCAATCCAGCTCTCTGCTATGGCCTGGGCAAACTGAAAGATGGCCCAAGTCCTTGGGCCCCTGCACCTGTGTGGGAGACCTGGAGGAAGCTCCTGGCTCCTGGCTTCAGACGGGCGCAGCTCCAGCCATTGCAGCCAACTAGGGAGTGAACCAGTGGATGGAAGACCCCTCTCTCTCTCTCTCTGCGACTCTCCTTCTCTCTGTGCCTCTCCTTCTTTCTGTGTAACTGACTTTTAAATAAATAAATAAATCTTTAAAAAAAAAAAAGAAATTGGTATAATTACTCAACTACTTGATTATGTAATTGAGTTAGAGAATTTACATATTGAAAATAAATTATTCTTCTTTATAGTTAAGGCATTTATTGATTTTTAAAAATTGTTTTGTTTGTATTTATGCTATCTACACATTTTGGAATACTAATGAGGACATGAGTCTGTAACATTTGTCCCCTACGTGCTGTGGGGTCTAGTAATCACTGTGCAAAAGGCAAACCTGTGCAGAGACCATTGCCACTCTTAGGCTGAGGTGACAGTGTTCTGGGAGCTTGTTGGCCCAGAGACCCTTGTATGTGTGATCTGGAGCCAAGGGGAGTACCATGTGAGGGAAGAGCCCAAGAAAGGTGGGCAAGAGGGCAGGAACCAAGGATGCCAGGATCACACAGCCAGGTCCAGATGTCCCTCATGGAAATGCATTTGGTGATTAAAGGGCTTGTGCCCATTCAAAAGTCAGGGTAGAGTGATGGGGGTGGGGAGGAGGAAAGAGAAAGAGAAAGAGAGAGAAAGAGAGAGAGAGAATATCCTCCATTTGCTAGTTCACTCCCAAAATGGCTGAAACAGTTGGGACTGGTCCAGACTGAAGTCAGAAGCCCAGAACTCCATCTGGGCCTCATACATGGGTGGCAAAGGCCCAAGTACTTGGGCCACCTTCTGCTGCTTTCTCAGGCATATTAGCAGGGAGCTGGATTGGAGGTGGAGCAGCTGGGACTCAAATAGGAGTGCTCATACGGGATGCTGTCATCACAGGCAGAGGCTTACCCCACTGCACCACCATGCCAGCACTCCCCACCCCAAGTATGTATTTTTTTACTTACTTGAGAGTGAGTGAGCAAGCGTGCCCATCTTCTGGCTCACACGAATGAGGCTGGAACTGGGCCAGGCCAAAGCTGGGAGCCAGGATCTCAATGCAGTTCTCCGAAGTGGGTGACCAGAACCCAGCTATCTGGCCCATCGCTTGTTGTCTCCAGGTGTGCATTCATAGGAACCAGGAGGCTGAGCCAGGTGTTAAACACAAGCTCACTGTGAAATGGGATGCATTTCATTTCTTCCCCTTTTTTATAAGATTTATGTATGTATCTGAAAAGCGGAATTACAGACAAAGAGCGGCAGAGACAGAGGGAAATTTTATATCCACTCCCCAAATGGCTGCAACAGCCAGGGCTGAGCCAGGCTGAAGCCAGGAGCCTGGATATCCATTCGGGTCTGCATTGTGGGTAGCAGAAGCTAGTTACTTGGCCATCTTCTGCTGTCTTCCCAGGAACAACAGCAGGGAGCTGGAGCCAACGCAGAGCAGCCAAGACTTGAATCGGTGCTCATGTGGGAAGCAGAGGCTTCACTCCCAGCGCCACAATGCTGGCCCCAGGACAACTATTCTCCTCTGTGGCAGTCCAATCAGGCAGATAAGAGAAAATCAGAGTAAAGCCTCTTCATTTTTAAAAATTTTTCTTTTTTTACAGGCGGAGTGGACAGTGAGAGAGAGAGAGAGAGAGAGAGAGAGAGAGAGAGAGGTCTTACTTTACCGTTGGTTCACCCCCCAGTGTGGTTGGTGCACCACGCTGATCTGAAGCCAGGAGCCAGGTGCCTCTCCTGGTCTCCCATGGGGTGCAGGGCCCAAGCACTTGGGCCATCCTCCACTGCACTCCCGGGCCACAGCAGAGAGCTGGCCTGGAAGAGGGGCAACCAGGACAGAATCTGGTGCCCCGACCGGGACTAGAACACAGTGTGCCGGCGCCACAGGCGGAGGATTAGCCTAGTGAGCAGTGGCGTCAGCCAAAGTAAAGCCTCTTCAAGCATCTGCTATTCTCCAAGGACCTTTAATTTCATCGGTATTCCAGGGGGCTGTGATATGAGCCCCGACACCATCATCACAATCAAAATAATGAACACATCCATCCCCTGCTCAAGCTTCTTGTGTTCCTCTGAGATCTCCCCACCTCCTCCTGGTCGCGGATCTGCTCTCTGTCATCACAGCTTCATTTTCACACCCCCTCTCTATTGCTGTGCCGTGTGGAGGGGACAGCACTGCATCAGTCACTCCCAAGGTGGCCCTGGGCCTGACTGGGCTGGAGACAGCAGGGGAGAACCCACTCACACTTCACTGCCCACTAGAGGGCCCGTCAATCAGTTGAAGTTAGGTCCATCCTAAGGCTCCTCGTGAATGAAGGCAATCGCCAATCACTTGATTCACTCTCTTATCCATGGCTGTGTACATGAGCATCACTTGAGGATAAAAGACACTCTCAGTTCCTGGCCCCATGTCCAAGATTTAATTTGCCGGAGAATGAAGGCCCAGGAGAGCTGCAGTTTTTGAAGGCTCCCAGGTGGTTCCGAAGCATGGACAAGGTTGGGAGCCCTGCACCTATCCCACAGGTGAGTGTGGGTCTGGGATTCCCAGCTTAGCTCAGGTGTGTAGAGCACCTCCCTCCACGCCAGGGAGGAGTATTGCACTTTTTAAGGATTTATTTTATTCGTTTGAAAGGAAGAGTTACAGAAGACAGACAGAGGTCTTCCATCTGCTGGTTAACCCCTCCCCACCCCAAGTGGCTGCAGCAGTCCAGGATGGGCCAAGCCAAAGCCGGGAGCCAGGAGTGTCTTCGATGTCTCCCACGTGGGTACAGGGGCCCAAGCACTTGCGCCATCTTCCACTGCTTTCCCAGGCCATAGCAGAGAGCTGGATGGGAAGTGGAGCAGCCGGGACTCGAACCTGCATCCATCTGGGAGGTCGGAGTACAGGTAGCGGCCTCACCCGCTATCCCACAGCGCTGGCTTAGTGAGTGCACCACAGTCTCGGAGGCCTGCATCTCCCTGGAGCCTCCGCTCAATATTGATGTTGCTCCGTGCCCGCTAGGGACCAGCCATGGGCTACGCACCTTAGCTAACAGGGAGCTCTGAGGGCCAACCAATTGAAATGGCTTTCAGCTTTCTGTTTTGTTCACTGCTGGATTCACAGAGCCTAGAACAGCGGCAGGTACACAACAGGCTCTTAGTAAAGATCTTAGGCATGGGTTGCTTTATCTGACATGCAGTGATGGGTGAATTCCAGATTACCTTGCATTTTTTTTAAAAAAAATAGGATTAACATGCAATACTTGCACGTTTTATGGGGTACCACGTGGGAGGGAGTTCACCACGTGTATACAGCGTGTAGGAGCAATCAGGTTAACGTCCATTTGCATTTCCTTACCATTAACCAACGCCTGAAGCACATCCCTGGGTAATTTTTCATTGTGACAGCGGATCACACACGCACTCCTACTTCTGACTTCTCCGGTTTCGAGTAAGACACATCCGCCTCTGAGACACTCCTTCGGCCTGCCTCGCCACGCCTCCGCCGGGATCTGCCCTAATAAGGTAGATTCAGACCCGGGCCCCAGGGACCCACGGAGCGCGGGCAGAGCCGGCCGTGCGCATGCGCGCAGCGTTTACGCCCGGTCTTGGAGAAGCGCGCGCAGACTCAGAATCTTCGCTTCCTCCCTTGGCTCCGCCCAGCTCGCCCTCTTTGGGGCGGGACAAAAGCCGGACCCTGGGAGAAGAGGCGGGGCGGTGGCTAGGCGCGTGCGCAGAAGGGAGCTGAGGGGCGGGGCCGCACGGTGGAAGAGTCCTGAGCGCCGCCGGGCAACATGCAGGTGAGCTAGGCGGGAGCGGGGTCTGGGCCCCGCGATGTCCCGTGCGTCCCCCTGGGCTCGTGTCGTTCTCGGGCGTCAGGCTTGTGAGAAGTACTGGGCACCCGAGGCACGAGGGAGGCCCCGCGAGCCCAGGCTCGGCGCAGGCGCAGTGCGGGACGGCAGGTGCGGTCCGGCCGGCTCGCGGAGGCTGGGGGTCCCCGCCCCGCTGTCCCTGCCGGCTGAAACTCCGTTCTTGGGGTTGTTTGCCCAGGGCGGGACCCTCTCCTCAGCTCCCTTCTTGAGCCTTGAGCAGGTGTGCTGTGGGCCCACTGTTGGGATGTGGAAGTCGAGTCTTGGAGAAGCTCCGCCTTAGGAAACAGTGCTCCTGGCTGCGTTCCGAGCTGGCCTCGGACACGTCTCGGAAGCAGGCCACATATTCCCTGCCCGGCACCACGCCCTCCGGGCTCGATGTTGCACTCACGATAGCCTCGACTCCCCTGCCCTAGGACCCCAACGCGGACACCGAGTGGAATGACATCTTACGCAAAAAGGGCATCCTGCCCTCAAAGGACAGCCTGAAAGAGTTGGAGAAGCAGGCGGAAGAGGAGGAGGAGGAGCGAGCGCTGCAGCAGTCAGTGGGTGAGTGCGCGCGTTTTCCTTGGTCAGTGGGTCTGGCTTAGGAGACACCTCTCTAAGCCTCCAGCTCCTGCGTGGGGGGCTCCTCTGAGTGAGAGCCAGGCCCCGGGCTGGGCGTCGCTGGCCGTCACCTTCCTGGACACAGATTTTTTTTTAAAAAAGATTTATTTATTTATTTGAAAGAGTTACAGAGAGAGAGGTCTTCCATCCGTTGGTTCACCCTCCATTTGGCCACAACTGCCGGAGCTAGGCTGATCCGGAGCCAGGAGCCAGGAGCTTCTTCCAGTCTCCCACGTGGGTGCAGGTGCCCAAGGACTTGGGCCATCTTCTACTGCTTTCCCAGGCCATAGCAGAGAGCTGGATCAGAAGTGGAGCAGCCGGGACTGGAACCGGCATCCATATGGGATGCTGGCACTGCAGGCCAGGGCTTTAACCTGCTATGCCACAGCACTGGCCCCCGGCCACAGATTTAGACTTGGCTGCACCCTTCATCCCCAAAGTCCGTGTCTGTGTCCCCTGAGCACGCAATGATGCTGAAGAAAGTATTTCTGAGTGCTGACCTTCTGCTCACTAGGTCATGTCCTAGAAGCTTGTTCAGAGTTTTTAGTGTGTTCTCCTGGGGGAGGTACTTCCTTATCTTTATGATTTGCTTGAGGATAAATGAAACTAGCTTCACTTGGGGAGGCATGGTTGCAGCGTGCGGGGGCTGGGAGGGACTTCCTCAAAGGTGCCTGTGTCACCTGATCAGAATCCCACGGGGCTTCCAGAAACATTCTCCGACCCTACCCGGTCCGTCGTCGGAGTCTCCGGGGTGGGGCCCAGGAGTCAGCCTTTGAAACGAGGACTTTAAAGCATTTTGATACATACAACGTGTGACCGTTGACTACAGGGACTAATGCTTTTATCCCCTGTGGACCCCGTGGAGCTAATGTAGAGGAGGATTGATTAGAAAACAACCGGCAAACACTTATTGCATGATGACTGTGTGTCAGGGGCTGTTTTGGGCACTGAAGCTGGAAGCTGGGCACAAGCCAGACAGAATTCTGTGTCCTGGTGGAACTTCGAGGCTAGTGGCAAAGACAGACAGCAACAACCAAGGGACAGGGGCTAGGGAGGGTTGGAGCAGGCCCGATTGCAGCCGAGTCAGAAGAGGACAGCTGCGGAAAGACCCGAGGAGAGGAGGCAGAGATGAGAGTGGACCTGAGGGGTAAGGGTGGTAAGAGACACTCAGGGTGTGTGAAGGGTGATGAGACACACCCCGGAAGGGTTAGGTGAACCAGCCAGAAGCCAGCTGACAAGTTGAACAATCTGCGAAGAGGCCGGAACTCCTGGGGAGAGAACTCCCAGCGACTCGGGCAGCTTTTGGAGGTTTATTTGTTTTTTATAGATTTATTTGTTTGAAAGGCCGAGTTAGAGAGCTTCTGTCCACTGGTGCACTCCCCATATGGTGGCAACAACTGAGGCTGGGCCAAGCCAAAGCCAGGAGCCTGGAGCTCCATCTTGGTCTGCCCCGTGGGTGGCAGGACCCCAAGCACTTGAGCCATCTTCTGCTACCTCCAGAGATATGTTAGCAGGGAGCTGGATCGGAGGTGGAGCAGCCAGGTCTCGAATCGGCACCCGTACAGGATGCTGAAGTCACAAGTGGTGGCTTTGCCCGCTAAGCATAACGCCGGCCCCAGCTTTTCGCAGTTGAAACAGAGCAGTGACATGACCTCCACGTTGCCAGCGCTGTCCTGTTGCTGCCTAGCTGAGCATGGGCTTTGGGGTGGGGGACACGGCAGGAAGCAGTGTAGCGTTCTGGAAACTGTTGTGGTAGTTCTGGTGGGAGATGCATTGGCTCAGAATAGTGTGGTGAAGGTGAAATGGTGAGTGGTGGTGTAGTCAGGTTGTAGTGGGATTTGCTAAGAGAGCTAAGCGTATTCATCCCTCCAACACAGTCCCTGAGAAGACGAAAACGAATTCTTTACTGAGCACAGGTTTACATAGGTGGTTGTTTGTAGATTTAAGTCCCAGAACAGGGCCCCATTGGTTTGGCCTCTAATGAGGTGCCAGTGGTGGAGCATGGAGAGCTGGTGTGGAAAAGAGTCCATGGCCAGCCAGGAAGAGGAGTGTCTGGGCCCGACTCGAATTTATAACCAGTCCTCTTGGAAAAACGACCTTCCAGGGGCCTCTGGACCTCCCTTCTCTACACCATAAGTGGTTTAAGTTTCCACCCTCCTGGTGCTACAATTACAAGTTTGGGATTTCAACAGCTGCATGAATTAGGAAGCCAAATCTTGTTTAGGTCACTGCAGTTAGGGTGACTGCACACCTTAGTGCCTGAGCGACCTGAAGGATGGAGTTGCCACCAGCTGAGCTGAAGGCCTGGAGAGGAGCAGGTTTGCAGGAAGATGAGCATTCTGTTTGGGACAGGTTAACTTTGAGAGCCTCACCGAACAAGTGGAGGGGCTAAGCAGGTGGTTGGGTGTGTTTTCAGAGAAGTCTGAGCTGGGGATGTGACTTTAGGAGTTGCGAGCATACTGAAAACATACAAAGCGCCTAGAAGAAGTCACTGAGGGTGCAGGCATAGAAGCCAAGTCAAAGAATTGAACCCTGAGGACTTGTCATCAGCAGAAGGTTCAGAGTGGGCACAGCTATAGGGGCAGGAGGAGAGCGGGGCCTCATGGAAGCCAGGGGAGGCCGGGACAGCTTGGATCAGGTGCCGCTCGTCATCAGGAAATGAGGTTGTGGCCTAGATGAGAGTTTTGTCAGGTTTGCTGTTAAGAAGCAGGAGTGACAGTAAAAATGAGATGCTGATTTTATACCAGTTCATTACAAGAAAGGATAGAGCTGCCTGCCACACAGAAGAAATGGCCAAGAAATACGTGATGGTCACCTTTAACTCCAGGAAAGTGTGTGTGGGAAGGCCCCTGCTCCCATCACCCCGGCTCCTTGGGTGGTAGAATTGTTGATACACTTGCTGCTAGTGGATATGCCCGACCAGGGGACTTCAGGCTTTGTAAACCTGGGAGATTTCTCACCCATACACTCGTTGTGTGGGGCTGAGATGCTCCCGTCTGTAGGTATCCACACAGGTTTTTCTTTTTAAAACACCCTCCACGTCTTATTCACTAGTGAAATATAAGTAATCTTTATGTTGGTGAGCTGGGGCCTCCTAGTATTGTGTGCACACCTTTAGGAGAAAAGTGAAGGGGAAAACCTGAAATGCATGTTTGTTCATCTTGAATTTTTGTTTTTTCACTTTGGTTGTTGTAACTAAATTCAGTGAAGACGTATGAAGATATGACATTGGAAGAACTGGAAGATAATGAAGATGAATTCAATGAAGAGGATGAACGTGCTATTGAAATGTACAGGTTAGTGCCACTCAGAGGGACCATTTAGGTTTTTTGCATGGTAATTTTTACCATACCGTAAAATGTGCATCCATTGTAAATTTACTTTTCTGGGGGCTGGTGTTGTGGCGCAGTGGATGGAGCCACACTGCCTGTATTGCCAGCATCCCATATGAGTGGTAGTCAGAGTCCTGGCTGTTCCACTTCTGACTCAATTCCCCTGCTAATGTGCCTGGGAAGGCAGTGGCAGATGGCTATTTGTGTGTGTATTTGTGCATGCGTACATATGTGCATGTGTTGTAAGATATTTTCTATATCTGTTGTCCAGGCAGCAAAGACTGGCTGAGTGGAGAGCAACTCAAGAAAAGAATAAATTTGGAGAAGTTTTGGAGATTTCAGGAAAAGATTATGTCCAAGAAGTTACCAAAGCTGGTGAAGGCTTATGGGTAATCTTGCACCTTTACAAACAAGGGTGAGCCGATCATCTTCTGTGTTCTAGAACATGTGAATTTTAATTTATGTGTTGAATCCATATCAAGCTTATTCCATATTCTGGTATTTGTCGTTGTTTATTAGTGTTATGTGTTTTTGTTGCTCATTTACTAAAGCTTTAATGCCTAATTTTTATCTTGACTACCAAATTAATATCTATGACTCAATGCAATTGTCTCTGTAAAAATATAGCAAAGAAGGGGCTGGTGTTGTGACGTAGTGGGTTAAGCCTCCACCTGCAACACTGGCATCTAAAATGGGTGCCAGTTTGAGACCTGGCTGCTCTGCTTCTGATTCAGCTCCCTGCTAATGCGCCTGGGAGAGCAGCAGAGGATGGCCTGGATGCTTGAACCCCTGCACGCATGTGGGAGACCCAGAAGCAGAGCTGGGCCCCTTGCTTCAGCCTGGCCATTGTGGCCATTTGGGGAGTGAACCAGAGATGGAAAACCTCTCTCTCTCCATCTTTCCTCCTCTATCCATAACTCTGCCTTTCAAATTAAAATATATATATATATAGTTGAAGAGTCAGTTTGCTTTCACTGAAAAGGAATTCCTGGGACTCCGGCATTTCCAAATTCTATATGATTCATGATTCCTGCAGACAGAGAGGGTAACCGTGCCGTGTGGTGCTGAGGGCCTCCGGCCTCCCTCCACGCTCAGTCCCGCTCTTAAACTGTAGAGCCCAGTGCTTTTTTTTGGGAATGTCCTTAAAGCAGGAAATATGTTCTGGCCTGTTTCACACATTCTGAGTCTTTGGAGTTCTCTCATTCGACCTTATGGAAGGCCGTAGCAGTTGTCTTTTATGCTGACACTGTTTTCCTGACCTGTTGTTGTATCAAGTTAAATTGGACTTAAGGTTTCAAGTTCTTCACTTCACCGGGACATATTAGAAAGTTTTTAAAAATGCTGATTGGCCTTGGCCAGTAGTGGAATCACCAGGGCCTCTGCCTTCTGTTTGTGTGTTCCAGGATTCCCCTCTGTGCCCTGATAAATCAGCACTTCAGCGCACTTGCCAGGAAGTTTCCTGATGTGAAGTTCATCAAAGCCGTTTCAACAACCTGCATACCCAATTACCCTGATAGGAATCTGCCCACGGTGTTCGTGTACCTTGAAGGCGAGATCAAGGCTCAGTTTGTTGGCCCACTGGTGTTCGGCGGCATGAACTTGACTCGAGATGGTAAGGGGCGTATGAGGGCTGGGGAGGGGGTTTTTCTGTTACTGAGAGTGCTTGTTCTCTAGCCGGGTGTTGCCATGTGGGCGACTGTGCATTTGGTCTCCTGTCTTAGCAACTAGTTAGGAGCAGTCACAGCTGGGCTGCAGCAGTTCTCAAAGGAGGACACAGAGAACCTAGCTACATGTCGAACATTAATGTCAAATATACTTTATTTGACCCTGCAGCTAAATATTTTTTAAGTGTAGCCCATTATTATAACATTCATTTTTGGCTCACATCAACGTATTGTTGAGGACATTTATGAGTTCAGTTTAAAAAGTGTGTGGTGTGATAAAATTAAAAGATAAATCTATTTTGGTGCAAAAAGATTTTTTGAGATCCTTGTATAGTTTTTAATAATACACATTTTTCATGAATTTTTTTGAAGCCCTCATATGTATGTATATTTCTCTGTTGAAATATTTTCTCAGTTGAATACCTTAGTAGCTTTTCAATTTAAACTTTATTTATCTTTGCCTGTAACTCTGGAAGGATTAAAAAAATTCCTTCCCATGTGTTACACATGGAGGTGGCAAAGTGTTTATCCATGCTTAATGTGAGAGAACCTGAGGCCAGAGGGAAAATTCTCTCTACTCAAGGACTGTGTCCCACCATGCTTGAATCGTCTTCAAAAAATATTTTCAACATTTTATATACTACACCACTAATATAGTTCACTGGCAAAAGTATAAACATATAACAAACATGTATGAGATGCATCAGTTACATGTCATTCCAGTGTTGAAAGGCGTATAGTGTTTCAAACGCAGGCTGGCATCTAATTTTGACCTCTTTTTTAAATGTATTTATTTGAAAGAGTTACACAGAGAGAAGAGGCAGAGAGAGAGGTCTTCCAACCTAATTTTGACCTTTTTTGAATGTACTGTGCATGGAGATTGGCATGGTAGTCTATTTTCTGTTTAACAAAACACCACAGGCTGAGTGATGTCTAAAGGAAAGTCTTGTATCTCAGCTCACCGTTTGGGAGGTGGGGAAGCCCAGGAGAGTGGCACAGGCGTGCGCTTGGGTTATGGGGAGCACCTTGGGCTGTCTCTGTCATGTCAGAGAAGCAGAGGCCTGTGTGGGACAGAGACCCAGGGATGTGCCAGGCTTGCTTTGTGACAACCTGCTCTCGAGAACAAATCCATTCCTGGGAAAACCAATTCAGTTTCTCCAGAAGAGTGTGTACCTCCTTTAAGGGGCCCACCTCCCAACATTGCTACCTTGGCAACCAAATTGCAGCTTTTTCAGCAGTGACAAGCCACATCTAAACCACAGCAATATACGATCATAGCTGTAGTCTGTTGCCACACACAGACTGACCTTGTATGTAACAGTAGTCACATGGGGAGTGAACAGTCATTAAATATATACCTGTACATGTATGGTGGATATATAAATATATATTTTTTAATTTATTTGAAAGGCAGAGAGACAGAGAGAGAGAAAGGTCTTCCAACTGCTGGTTCGCTCCCCAGATGGCCACAATGGCCAGAGCTGGGCTGGTGCAAAACTAGAAGCCAAGAGCTTTGTCCGGGTCTCCCACATGGGTACGGGGTCCAAGGACTTGGGCCATCTTCTGCTGCTTTCCCAGGCTATAGCAGAGACTGGATCAGAAATGGAGCAGCCAGGACTCGAACCAGTGCCCATATGGGATGCTGGCACTACAGGTGGCGGCTTTACCTACTACGCCACAGTGCCGGCCCCAAGATACATATTTTTAAGCAGAAATCTGGTCGGCGCCACAGCTCAATAGGCTAATCCTCCGCCTGCGGCACTGGCACACTGGGTTCTAGTCCCGGTCGGGGCACCGGATTCTGTCCTGGTTTCCCCTCTTCCAGGCCAGCTCTCTGCTGTGGCCCGGGAGTGCAGTGGAGGATGGCCCAAGTGCTTGGGCCCTGCACCCCATGGGAGACCAGGAGAAGCACCTGGCTCCTGGCTTCGGATCAGCGCGGTGCGCCGGCTGCAGCGGCCATTGGAGGGTGAACCAATGGCAAAGGAAGGCCTTTCTCTCTCTCTCACTGTCCACTCTGCCTGTCAAAAAAAAAAAAGGCAGAAATCTTAAATTTTTTCAAAATGAATTTTGTCGAATTTTCAGAATGGTAAATCAAGGTATGTAGAGCTAAAAATACTGATGGTATTTATCTCCATGGAGCACTTTTCCTCATACCACTAATGAGGCACGATTGACCCCCCCAAAAAAAGAAGTGTACTTTAAAGGTGCAGAGCACGAGGATCTGGAATGGGAACACGTGTGAGAGCGGCAGCACGGGCTGGACCGTTGCCATGCCCAGCTCCTCACGCAGTCTCCTGTGCACTTTGGTGAGGACGCTGTAGGTCACCGTGTTGGCGCGGTTCAGGTGCACGGTGCATTGCATCGCCATGCTGTGCCTCGCTCTCCAGAACTTACCCACCCGGCTATCCGAGACTTTGTTACCCTCAAGCCCTGGTAGCTGCCACTCCATGCTCTGTTTCACTGAGCACTTTAAAGTTATGAGACTTCAGTAAGGCTGGGTGTGAGATCTGATTAGAAGGACCTGACTGGCAGAGCCTCTCTGCGCAGGTCCGCCTTTGCCAAGCCGTTTGTTATGGAATCTCTTCCATAACAAACAGCAGTCTCTTTGCTCTGCCTGAGATGTTCTCTGCCTGGAGAAATCCGTCCTGTGATTCGGCCACGTGAGGTCTCGGGCTGCTCGAGTCTCACGGATGAGAAGGGAGTGAAGAAGCACAGAGGTCGAGTCTCTGATTCCTTACCTTTTTTTTTTTTTTTTTAATTTATTTGACAGGTAGAGTTATAGACAGAGAGAGAGAGAGAGAGAGAGAGAGAGAGAGAGAGGTCTTCCTTCCGTTGGTTCACTCCCCAATTGGCCGCTACGGCTGGCATTGCGCTGATCCGAAGCCATGAGCTAGGTGCTTCTTCCTGGTCACCACGCGGGTGCAGGGCCCTAGCACTTGGGCCATCCTCCACTGCCTTCTCAGGCCATCGCAGGGAGCTGGATCGGAATTGGAGCAGCCAGAACTCGAACCAATGCCCACATGGGATGCCGGCACTGCAGGTGACAGCTTAACCTGCTATGCCACAGCACTGGCCCCAAGGTGTTACCATTTTTTTCGCTTTCTTCTTGGCAAAAACATTAAATTGGTCATCAGATTTTGAGATTATATTTTCTGCTTAGGAAAACCGCAGCTTGATGGACTTAGGGTGAGGGGAGCCTTATGTGATTGGCTTTTTCTCGCTCACGTAGAGTTGGAGTGGAAGCTGGCCAAGTCCGGGGCGATCAAGACAGACCTGGAGGAGAACCCCAGGAAGCCGATCGAAGACGTGCTGCTGTCCTCGGTGCGGTGCTCCGTCCCCGCCAGGAGGGACAGCGATTCCGAGGGTGACTGAGGCTGCAGCCGCCATCACTTGGCCGAACTTCCTGGATGTGACAAACTGTCTGGATGTTTTTTTTAAAAAGCAGGAGTGAATCCTTTTGGTTTTTAACCTTTTATAATTATGTTTCAAATCTCTTACATTTCAGAAATAATCATTGCTGGAATTTTATTAAATTATTGGCACTATCTTTTTAAACTAATGCCTACTGTTGGTATGACAAATGTCTGTTTTTCCTCTCATATTTTCAGAAAGTCATAAAGTTATTCACTATGTTTTAACATACAACTAGATATAAAGGAATGTGTGTTTTTTAATAAAAGTTAATAAATTATACCATGGAAATATTGCACACTTTAGAGTTGCACCATTTATTTTTTTAAAGATTTATTTATTTTATTTGAGAGGCAGAGACAGAGAGAGGTAGAGACAGAGAGGTCTTCCATCCTCTGGTTCCCTCCCCAGATGCCTGCAATGGCTGGAGCTGGGCCGATCTGAAGCCAGGAGCCAGGAGCCAGGAGCTTCTTCCTGGTCTCCTATGTGGGTGTAGGGTCCCAAGGACCTGGGCCATCTTCTACTGCTTTCCCAGGCCATAGCAGAGAGCTGGATCCGAAGTGGAGCAGCCAGGACTCAAACCGGTACCCACATGGGATGCCGGCACCACAGGCAGCAGCTTTACCGCTATGCCACAGTGCCAGCCCCGGGATTTCAATCTGCTGCTACATTTCTTTGGTTAAATATTTCTTCTACTTAATGTTCACCTCAGATTATTGAGATGCCAGCTGACCTTATTATAAAAGGCCATATTCAATTATATTTTGGAAATAAGCAAGATAGAAGCACACACATAAATAAATTCAATCAGTAAAGAACACAACAGGATTTTTTTTGAAGACTTACTTAGAGGCTGGCGCTGTGGCATAGTGGGTAAAGCTGCCGTCTGCAGTGCCGGCATCCCATATGGGTGCTGGTTCGAGTCCTGGCTGTTCCACTTCCAATCCAGCTCTCTGCTATGGCCTGGGAAAGCAGTGGAGGATGTCCCGAGTCCTTGGGCCCCTGCACCCACGTGGGAGACCCAGAAGAAGCTCCTGGCACCTAGTTTTGGATTAGCCCAGCTCCGGGTATTGTGGCCATCTGGGGAGCGAACCCGTGAATAGAAGACTTTGTCTCTCTGCTTCTGCCTCTCTGTAACTCTGCCTTTCAAATAAATTAATTAATAAATCTTTTAAAAAAATAAAAGAAATACTGGGACTAGGGCCAGTGCCGTGGCTTACTTGGCTAGTCCTCCACCTTTGGCGCTGGAATCCCATATGGGCGCCGGATTCTAGTCTGGTTGCTTCTCCCAGTTTAACTCTCTGGTGTGGCCCAGGAAGGCAGTGAGGATGGCCCAAGTGCTAGGGCCCTGCACCCGCATGGGAGACCAGGAGGAAGCCTCTGGCTCCTGGCTTCGGATCTGCATAGCTGCAGCCATTTGGGGAGTGAACCAACAGAAAGAAGACCTTTCTCTCTGTCTCTCCTTCTCACTGTCTGTAACTCTACCTGTCAAATAAATAAAAAAAACTTTAAAACAAAAACTTATTTATTTGAAAGAGTTACAGAGAGAAGTAGAGACAAAGAGAGGTCTTCTATCCACTGGTTCATTCCCCAGATGGCCACAACAGCAGGAGCTGAGCCAGGAGCTTCTTCCAGGTCTCCCATGTGGGTGCAGGGGCCCAAGCATTTGGGCCATCCTCCGTTGCTTTCCCAGGCCATCAGCAGGTAGCCGGATCGGAAGTGGAACAGCCAGGACTCCAGCTGGCTCCCATATAGATGCTGGAGCTGCAAGCTGGGGCTTTAACCCACTGCACCACAGCGTCGGCCCCCACATCAGGGTGTTTTGTGACCCAAAATGCAGTTAACATTTATCACTTCTTGTCAAATTGACAAATCCCTTGGTATTTGTGTTGGATGATATATTAGTGCTGGGTTGAGCCGTAAAATTAGGAATCAGCACAGAGTTCTTTCAGGTTATATTGACTTTAATTTTTGCTCTGCTTTGCTGAATTACAGTGGCTGTGGCCCATTTTACCAGTATCTATTGGAAGTGTCTGTCTTAGTGCTGTTTCATTGGATACATCAGAACCGGCTGATGCCAACGTGCAGTGATGGCTTACCACGAAAGGTGTTTCCTGAAATCTTAATTGCAGAGTTGGCACCAGCTGGGTTGGGTCTGTCACACATGCACCAATTCCGTCAGCTTGATAGGAGAGCCGGCTCCCTTCCTAAGTCTTGTGTTGCTGGCTGACGTGATGCTGGTTAAGAACAAAGCAGGAAAGTTGGATGCTGCACGTTTTGAGAGCCGCGATGTGAACACTTAAGTCAGCAGCGTTCACAGTGGTGGGGACCTGCAGGCTTGTTCCACTGGGGGGTCTTGCAGAATCTAATTCAAGATACTCCCAGTGCCCCTTTGATCTGAGAGAAAGCTAGGCCTCATCACCTGCTTCCACACCAGAATGAGGCCCTTCACTGGACCACAGAAAGGCCCCAGTGCCCATGGCCTTGGCTAATGAGCTCTCACTGGCTGCACAGCACCCGGGACCCAGGCAGCTGTTTTACTTATGAAGTGAACTTGATTTAAGGGAAGAAGCATCTCCTAAAATTAGGATTGTGATTTGGAATATGTCTGACTCGCAAGTTCCTACAGTTTCTGGGAGACTTCCTTTTTTTTTTTTCCTCCTAAGATTTATTTGGAAGAGGGAGAGATCTTCAATCTGCTGCTTCACTCCGCAAATGATCGCAACAGCCAGGGCTGGGTCAGGCAGAAACCAGGAGCCAGGGGCTTCTTCTGGGTCTCCCATGTGGGCACAGGGGCCCAAGCACTTGGGCTGTCCTCCACTGCTTTCCCAGGTGCATTAGCAGGGAGCTGGATTGGAAGTGGAGCAGCCAGGACTTGAACAAGCACCCATGTGGGATGCAGGTATCGACGGTGGCAGCATAACCCACTACACCACACAGCTGGCCCCAAGACTTCCCTTCATGTTCTGTTTCCTTCACAGCTCGGTGATCTGGCAGGTGATGAGATGTGGCACTGAAGCACTGAGTTTTTCTTCAGACGCTCGTAGATGGGGAAACGGACAAGAAGAACACCTGTGTCCCGGCTTTGCTGCTCTGGGGGGAGGTTACAGGACGTGCACGGTAGCCCTTTTTTAAGTGATTGGTGAGAAGTGGTTCAGTGGTTTCAGAAAATCAAGAGAGGAAATACTGGGAGAAATGAAATGGTTCAGACTATAATTAAATGCAATAGATTCCGATCTCCTTGTGGAAGAGAAGTGTGTGTTGACAGGTTGTGAATCTGCTCATTGTAGAAGCTGTGTGCATTGTGGACACACAGAGGTGATACCTGCACCTGCTTCGTCGCCAGCCCCACTTCACATTCTCAGGCCCAGCCATGCAGGTCATCACTGCCTTGTTGTGCAGAAGGACTTCGGGGAAGCTGTCCTGAGGGCCAGCATTGTGGAGTAGCAGGTGAAGCCGCTGCCAGCGATGCCGACGTCCCATATGAGCACCGGTTTGAGTCTCAGCTGCTCCACTTCTGAGCTACCTTCCTGCTAATGTGCCTGGGAGAGCAGTGGATAATGGGTCAGGTGAAAGTAAACCTTACTTAACCTTAAATGGGCCCAGAGGATGAAAGATTCATTCTCTCTCTCTCTCTCTCTCTCTCTCTCCCCACCCCTTGTCTCTCTATGTAACTCTTCAAATAAGTTTATAAATTTTTAAGAAGTGAACATTATTTTTGAAAAAGGTATGAAAGGCTCTTTATGAGAGACATAAAAGTCTGTTTTTGTGTTTAGATTTTGTCATTTACTACCTCTGGTTTTAAATTCCACTTTGTTAGCTCACGACCTCTGATTTTGGCAAAGCATTTCTCAACGTGCTGTGACCTTGTTGCTGCTTTCAAAACGTGTTCCCACAAAAGCGATTTTGTCCTGCTTTCGCTCAGAACCGCATACTTTGGGCGGGTGGCTCTCCACACACCTGATAAACATTCTCACTGCTGCAGCAGGTGGGCCAGGCTCTCCCATGCGGCGGGCTGCCCCTCACTGAGGCCCCTCCCTCCTCAGGTGATCTTGTTGAAAACCTGAGTGTCTGGGGCCGGTGCTGTGGCGTAGCAGGTGAAGCTGCTGCCTGCAGTGCCGCCATCCCATATGGGCACCGGTTCGAGTCCCGGCTGCTCCACCTCTGATCCAGCTCTCGGCTATGGCCTGGGAAAGCAGCAGAAGATGTCCCAAGTCCCTGGGCCCCTGCACCCACCTGGGAGACCCGGAAGAAGCTCCTGGATCCTGCCTGTGGATAGGCACAGCTCTGGCTGTTGCAGCCATCTGGGGAGTGAACCAGAAGATCAAGCTCACTCGCTCGCTCTCTCCCTCTCCTCTAATGCTGCCTTCCAAATAAATATTTTTAAAAAAAAAGTAAAAGGAAAGCTGAGTGGCCGCCACTCAGGCAGGGAACAGGTGAAGCACTCAGGGCTCTTGCGGGGTGGAGCTATTCTCGGGGGGTGGGGCTACTCTTGGTGGGTGGGGCTATTCCAAAACCATTATGACGGGGATAGAATAACAGGCATCTGTCAGAACCCATGAGACTCCACAACACAGAGAATCTTACTATCTCTAAAAAAATCACAGGGAGGGTCAAGGGATTCCTGGGTGGAATACAGTATGTGGCAGAACAGTTTAAGTGTGTTACAGAGGTGTGAAACAGCGCCGCAGACAGGGTTGGGGGAAGGTGCTGATGTACGTAGCCGTGGAGTGAGTGGAGTCTGAGCTGAAGGGCAGAAGGAGCTGATGAAGTTACTTCACCAGGCTTAGCTATGGTTTCCGGTCGCAGTGCTGCTGTCTGCGTGTACTAGAACTGAACAAATGGGCAGCTGGTGCGGGGAGCCAGGTTTCTCACTGGTAGAGCGAGGGGTTATGGATAAACAAGGGGAGCAGGCAAGAATGATCTTTGCTTTTTTGTTTTGTTTTGACAAGCAGAGTTAGACACTGAGAGAGAGAGACAGAGAGAAAGGTCTTCCTTTTTCCATTGGTTCACCCCCAAGTGGCTGCTGCGGCCGGCACGCTGCGCCAATCCGAAGCCAGGAGCCAGGTGCTTCCTCCTGGTCTCCCATGTGGGTGCAGGGCCCAAGCACCTGGGCCATCCTCCACTGCACTCCCGGCCCACAGCAGAGAGCTGGATGCTGCATCGGAAGCTGCGATCATCCCAAATGGTATACCAGAACTGCAGGCAGCAGCTTTACCCACTGTGCCACAGCGCCGGCCCCAAAACTCTAATTTCATACTCAGTGTAATTTGCATTCGTTTCATGTAATTACAATTAGCCTTAGAGGCCTGCGCTGGTGAGGGGCCTTTGATACCGATGCTTTCTTGATCCTGCCAGCAGGTGGCACTCCCTGACAGCTCCGTCAGCGCTTCCGCTGGCCAGCTGCAACCCTTAGATGCAACCTGACCTCAAGGGATGTCAAAATGAGAGAATGCATAGGACCAATGAAATCATGTTGTATCCCAGTCGTTGGAGGTATGTGAGTTTACTATACCTTGACGTTTTTAGCTTCTCATTTTGAAAGTGGATCATTCAGTGTATCTGTTGACTTTTAAGGTGTTGAAACTGCCAACTTCCTAATAAGAAAAATAAGAAAATTGTTATTATTTTTTGAATGCCCATTATGGTGAATACAGTTTTTTCAAGAAAAATTTTTAAGCAGTACTTTTCCTTTTTTGGTAACTTTCTCTGAGATTATAATAAACATTCTTTCAATCTTCAAAACATAGATATATATTAAAAATAAAAAGTTGCGGTTAGCAAAAAGTCGAATGATTACAAACCAGTACTTTAACTCTTAGTAAATGTTACAAAAAAGCATAAACATATGCAAGCTTTTGATCTCCCTGGAATTTGAGATGCTCAGAGGAAACAGTGTAGCACACAAATGTACAGACGACAGGCGTGTGTGGGCGCGCGTGTCACACACACGCTGTTTAGCCGCAGGACGTAGGTGAAAGGCAAGGCAGGTCTGCCGGCCGGGGCTTACTGCCCTCACTCACACTGGCCCCAAGGGCTTCCTCATTCCCACGTGGTGTCCCAGCCCTAGTGGGGGCACAGGGTGAGGTCCAGGAGAGTACCTGGCGGTGCTGTTTGTTAGGATAAGTACGGTGCGCCAGGCCCCTGCAGCGGGTTCACACGAACCAGGTCTGATTCTGAGTCCCGCAGGGAAACGCGGCCGTACTGCACGTTTATCAGACACCACGGGGTCCACAGCTGCACGGGGTCCTCGGGCTGCTTTCTGGTGGGTTCTGGGATAAAAGCAGGTCCAACTCCAGAATTCGCTTGAGACAGCAAGCGAGGCAGTGGGGTCTTGTTAACCTGTGCAGATTGCACAGTGCCCAGCAGACACATCACATCCCAGGAATAAGTAATAAAATGCATTGCTTTTCTTTTCAGTTTATCTTTCCAAGCAGCCGAAAGTTTTTAGGACATGAAAGCTTATGAAGTTGGTTGGCCCCAACTATTTAATAAAAGAAACTATCAGATATTTCTTTTGGGCTTGGGGCACAGTGGAAAAACTATTGAGCCATGACCCAAGGGGAGTTTAGGAACATCTGAATTAATGACTTGGTGTTCTGACTTGTCATTAATTCTGCCTCTGCGTTGGCTGGTACGTATCCACCGCGAGAACTTGATTATTTCTAAGTTAACAAAGGATATTGTTGCTTCTGTCGGGCTGGACCCTAAGACTTGGGGGGACTCTGAGTAACTCCTGAAGGGCAACCCTTCCTGGAGCAGATGGCTTCCTCTTTATCAGCAGGGTGTGGGAGCCTCTCTTGATGTCATTAGTATGTGTTTATTGTCCCCGTGCCCCACTGGTCTCGTCTGTAGAAGATATAACCACTGGGGTTATTGGGAGGATTAAATGAGCTAAGACTCTGAAGTACGTAGAAGAGTTTGTTGATGTTTCATTGTTGGCACTCTCATCATCATCATCGCCATTGTCGTCATCTATTTTTGAAAACCCTGAGGTTTCGGCATCATGAAACACCAGCTGATCTGAGATCATTTGCTCTAGTACTTGCAGTTATAAACTGCACCTCACACGACCCAGCCGCTCCTCAAGTCAGTTTGCCAGCAGAATTTGGGAGAATCTTAAATTATATCTTTTTTTTGAAAGATTTATGTATTTATTTGAAAGGCATAGTTACAGAGAGCAGGAGAGAGAGACAGAGAGAGATCATCTTGGCTGGGACTGGGCCAGGCAGAAGCCAAGAGCCAGAAGCTGCCTCCAGGTCTCCTACATGGGTGGCAGGGGCGCAAGCACTTGGGCCATCCTCTGCTGCTTTCCCAGGTGCATGAGCAGGGAGCTGGATCGGAAGTGGAGCAGCAGGACACAAACTGGCACCCATATGAGATGCCAGCATCACAGATGGTGGCTTCACGTGCCATACCACAACACCGACCCCAAATTACATCTTTTAACGTGCTTATTTGGGGAATTTCGTATAATTGAGTTCCCTTGAATGTTTCCACCATCCCGCCATTCCTCTTTGTGCAGGAATCATTTTTTTCCTATGTTGTTTCACAGTTTTCTTAGGATGTCAAGAAATACCCAACAGTCTCTCTCTTCTTGGTGTCTTAGCCACTAGAGAGTTTTCAGCGTGAAGCACGTGAGGCTTTGAAGTTCGGCAGTGTGCCATTTATCTCTTGCCAAGCGAGCCCCCCTGCATGGGATCAGTCCTGGCGTTTGCTTGTTTTGACGTCGACTTTTCCATTGGGTTCTCTCAGCCCTCTGGGCAGACCCCTGTAATTGACAGGCGTGGCACTGACGTGGAAACAGAGGGGTTTCAGCGGTACCAGGCAGCGCGCTGCGCTCTGTAGCACCTCAGCAGTTCCCTGTCCCCTTCAGGGATCCCGAGATGTGACTTCACAGAGGCACGTGGCCGCACCTGACTTGGAAGCAGGCAGGTGAAGACCACTGGGAGTCCAGGCCCAGTTTCCGTTTTCCTTTGAGAATGCATATGAGACAGAACAAAAATAGAACCAGACAGGTGCAGGACGAGAAGCAGGGGGAAGTGAGGACTTCCAGGGCTTCTTGTTTCGTCTTTCCACACTTCTTTCTGCACACGGCACTGCCGCTCCCCTGCTGGGCAGGCTCCGGGCAGCCAGGGCTCCTGGGAGAATGAGCTTTAATGGGACTCAGTCAGTAAGATATGGATGGGAGAGGGAGTGGGCGGGGGGGGGGGGGGGGGCTGTGACGTCTGTGCCCCACGTGGGGCTGCTTGCCTTCCAGGCCTTCTCTCTAGCGTCCTGCCCCTGCCCGTGCAGGCCCTGGGAGGGGGTAAGGATCGACCTGTGCCTGGTTCCTGAATGCTTAGGGAATGAATCAGCAGATGGGAGCCTGCCTGTGTGCTCTCTCTCTCTAAGAAATAGATACATTATTTTTTAACTGGATGGGGAGCGAATCTCTTCAAAATGCATCCTGAACCATATAGAGCGTGCTTCCCATGAGTGTGTAGTCAGATAGACGCCATCTCCCCCAGAACTCTCCCAGCGTCTCCTCCTATTGATGACCTTGTGTAGTTCTTACCCTAAACTCAGCAGGTACATAATTTAAATACAGGAGGAGGCCAGGAAGGAAGGAAGAGAGGGAGGCTGGGAGGAAAGAATCACTGATGTCTGAAGGCCCCTGTGCTGGTGATTATTTTTAAGTTAATGAGTTTGTCTCTTCTGTAAATAGCATGGTAGGTGGGTAAGGAGCTATGCCATTTCTATTCAGGCTTTTGTTTGCTAGGAAAGAAACCAACCAGAGGGGAGGTTTTGCTCATTTGCAATGGGCACTTAGCAGGGAGAAGACTGTGCACGCTGTAGCGTCCCTCAATGGCTCTGTCAAGAGTGGGGTTAGGAGAGAGTGTCTGTCAGAGAGCCACACGCATTCTCCTGTATCGATCAGCACGTGCTAGCAGGTGCAGGTGCACAGAGATGTTTACCGACGCAAAGCCGTCCAGCCCCTAAGAGCTCCCGAAGGCCCTCGAAGGCCGCCGTGTCTTTTGTAGACAGCAGGCCTGCTGAGTGAGCACAGGAGAACTCAGTGTGCACCCAAATGAAGCGCCTGCTGGGGGGGGGGGGTGGACCTTGCAGCTGACAGAGCCACCCTGGCTGCATGCAGGGCTGTAGTGATGTAAATTAGCCCCTGCCTGGGGCCTGCAAGAAACCAGGTCAGAACCAGGAGTCCTCTTGAGGCTGGTCTGAAAATGCATAATGAACCTGCCCTTTCCTAGGGAGACAGGACTTTTTTTTTTATTAGATGTTTCTCAAAGTATGCAAAATAGGTGAGCTGCCCTGGAGCCTCCAGCGGCATCTAACCAGGCAAGACAGACACAAAGGATGCTGAGTGGGTGCTGGGGGCAGTAGGTGGGGTCAGTGCAGACTGAGGTGAGCAGGAGCCAAGTACCTCCCCTGTGGCTGCAGAGCACGCATTGTGGAGCTGCATTCAAATGCTGTCTTGGCTGCTTGGTAGCTGTGTGACTTTGGGTGAGTTACTTAACTTTTCTGAGCTTCAGTTTCTTGTGAAACTGTAAAATATGAACAATACTGATATTGACTTCAGGGTTTTTATAAAGATGTGTATTATAATTAATGTTTGTATCTTGCTTAGAACAGGGTTTTGTACACAGCAAGCACCAAGTAAGTTGCTTGTTACCCAAACTCATCTGTCAGACCTAGAGTTCCAGTTTCCAGTGCTACCCACCAGTCCTCCACAACCTGTTGGCATGAACAAACACCCTTTCATTATGCTCACAAATTCTTTTTTCTTTTCTTTTTTTAAGATTTATTTATTTGATAGTTATAGAGATAGGGAAAGACAGAGATCTTCCATCTGCTAGTTTGGCCAGGGCTGAGCAAGGCCTGTGCCAGGAGCCTGGAATTCCATCCAGGTCTCCCACGGCGGTGGCAGGGCCCACGCACTTGGGCCATCTTCTACTGCCTTCCAGGCACATTAGCAGGGCGCTGGATCGGAAATGGAGCACAGTCAGGGCATGAACTGTTACTGCTCTATGGGTCGCTGGCATTGCAGGCAGCAGCTTAACCCACTGCACCAGGGCATCCCCTCCGCTCACAAATTCTGCGGATCAAGACCCAGTGGGCATGGCCTTTGTGTCACAATGTCTGGGGCCTCAGCGAGGAAGACCCAGTGACTGTCAGGGGCTGTGGCATCATGCACAAGCCTGGGCTTGACGATGGGGCTCAGCCAGGCCTGTGTGCTGGAGTGCCCACACATGCCTGTGTCCTGAGTCCAGTTTTGCACATCAAGGTCACGGGGTGCCAAAGGGGAGTGTCCCGAGAGCATACACATGAAGAGAGCCAGAAGGAAGGCATCCTGGAGTCACTCCCACGACATCCTGGTGCTTCAAGCTGTCACAAGTCAGCTGCGATTCAAAGGGAGGGGGCAGAGCTTCCACTGTCCCAGCAGGTTGCGAGTCCCTCGTGCGTTGCTCGAGTGGGCAGAACTGCTATGTCCAGCTTAGTCCAGAGCAGCAGAAGTCCCAGGGTGACTTTGTGCTACTGGCTGGGCTGACCCGAATCCATGTCCCCTTCCACGAGGACTCCAGCACGGGGACTTTGAAGTCACTCCAAAGGCCACCAAGGCAGGATCAGAGCCTGGCTCTGCATTTCCTGCCTTGGAGGCGCAGCCACTGATAAACCTCAGGGCTGAGTCTGCTCTTATCCCACGGAGGTTGCCTGGGCTCCATTGTTTTAATTACAGGCTGTTCTTTGATTTAAAAAATCAGCATGAGGATTAAGGGTACTGTCATTTTAAGAGCCCAACTCATGGCCTAAAAACTCAACAGTGAATCAGAGGACAAATGTTCTCATTGTGCTGGTTAAAAATAGGAGCCATGGAAAAAGTGACAGAATGAGATGAATGCCATTAAAGTGTAATTACATTTACTGTAAATGGGAGCCTTGGCAAGGCTCTTCTAGGAGCCGAGCGCTCCTGGAGCCTGTGACACGGAAAACCCCAACCGCCACTGCCGGCTGCTTTCATGGCTAGAGTTTTTATTGTGTGTTTTGTTAGGGATTGTTCTTAGTGTCCAGGAGCCTTTTAGAGGTGTTAGAAGAACTAGTGTCACTCCAAAGGAGAGTGAGCACCGGGCCGTTCACCCTGGGACTCCCCTGCACGCACGAGGTGTCCTTGCAGTTTCTGCGGATCAAGTGTCTGTCACAGTCAAGTGTGGCAGCTGAATAGGACGCGTTTGAAAGGTAGGGCTTACTCTTCTCTGTTCACGACTTGTGTTTTTCTCATTGTAAATCAAGCAGACATTACTGCCATATAAATTTAAATACCCATATATATATATATATATATTTACTCTCTTTATTTACTTTATATGTTTATTTCAATCTTTATATATATATATATATAATATGTAATAAAGTAAATATTTTCCTGAATTCAGCTACCCACAAATACAACACTGCTGACATTTTGGTGTTAAAAATAATAACGTCTTCTCAAACCACAGTCTTCCTGTGGACTTGTAGGTAGTTTGAATGGTTTGCTGTTGCTACCAAAGCTCGATGATATAATCTGGATCTAATTTTTTTATATTAACAAATACAGTTCCATGATCATACCCAATGACTGCCTGGTTATTCCATACGGGATAGCGTGCCACACTTTTGGCTCTGATCTGTAAGTTGTCTTTTTACTTTTATGAAAGACTGTTTCAAGATATATGACTTATAGATATATAACCTAAAGTCATGCTATACATGAGAGTACTTTTAAAAGTTTGTGGAAGTGGGGAATTAAAGGGTAAGTTTATTTGGGGGACAACTATCTAGCCTGGCAGTTAAGACACCAGTTAATGCCCCTGGCAGTTAAGACACCAGTTAATACACATTGGAGTACCTGGGTTAATACTCGGGCTCTGACTCCTGACACCAGCTTCCTGCAAGGGGGGATGCTGGCGGGCAGCAGTAATGGCTCAAGCATTTGGGTTCCTGCCACCCACTGGGGGCTCTGGATTGAGTTCCCAACTCTTGACTTTGGCGACCATCCCTGGCTTTTGTGATCATCTGGGGAAAGAACCAGCAGGTGGAAACTCCCTGTCTGTCTGTCTCTGTTTCTATTGTCTCTCTACTTCTCAAATGCGTTTTTCAAAAATTTAAAAATAAAAATAAGTTTTTTGATGTACATTTTTTTAAAAAACTTTAGGCATAAATTTTTTCATAATTTGCATATTTCGTGAACTTTTTGACAATTCCTCATATGTCTGGATCTCAAAATTTTTTTTTAAATTTTATTTTTGACAGGCAGAGTTAGACAGTGAGAGAAACAGACAGAGAGAAAGGTCTTCCTTCCATTGGTTCATCCCCCAAATGGCCGCTATGGCCGGCACTGTGCCGATCTGAAGCCAGGAGTCATGTGCTTCCTCCTGGTCTCCCATGCGGGTGCAGGGCCCAAGAACTTGGGCCATCCTCCACTGCCTTCCCGGGCCACAGCAGAGAGCTGGACTGGAAGAGGAGCAACTGGGACTAGAACCCGGGGTGCCGGCGCCACAGGAGGAGGATTAGCCTAGTGAGCACCAGCCTCAAAATTTTATATTAAGGAAATTAGTGTGATACTTGTGTGGTGCAGAGGTAAATCACTGCTTGGGACTCTTTCTCTCTGTTTACATTTTAAATAAATGAAAATCAACACATTTTTAAAAAGGGTACTAGCACTTTGTTAACTACTCATTTCACAGGCTATCTTTGTTTTTGATTTGTTTTTCTTTATTTGAAAGGAGGGGTGGAGAGAGAGATTTTCCATCCACTGGTTCACTCCCCAAATGCCTACAAAGCCAGGGGTGGACCAGGCTAAACTTAGCAACCAGGAACTTCCAGCAAGGCCATTCGCAGGGAGCTGGGATGCAAGTGGAGCAGCCAGGACTCCAACCGGTGCCCATACAGGATGCTGGTGCCGCAGGCAGAGGCTTAGCCTACTGGGCCACAGTGCCCCCCAGGGAATGACATTTCAGGAACTTTGTTGAGGCCAGCAATAAAACTGGCACAGGGAACCTGAAACCTGGGAGCCGAGTTAAAGGGAAGACAGGGTGTTGGTAACACACAGCTGCTGCTGATAGAGTTCCCACTGCCCTCGATGGGGGACCCTTTTCCAGGCCACCTTCGCACCCACAAGAGCCTGGCCCCTTTACTCCTCCTAGCCTGGTGCGCTACTAACGCTAATGCTGTCTCTGTGCAGGTGCACAGCAGTGAGCTATCCTGGCCTTAGCGCTCCCCAGGCTGGGTGCTAAGCAGCTTGCTCACATGTTCTCTGTACACCGCTGGCTCTCAAGGCCTTTGCTGTAACGGAAGGAAATTTTGTGTGGACAGCGCCATGCTGAGTGTGTTGGGTCTGCCACAGAGATTGTCCCCACGAGGTGTCATGACCAGTCACGTGGGATTTCGGCTTGGGGTGCTGTGTAGTTTTTCGTGCGGGCATGCCTTCTGTGTTTCTGTAAGCACCTGTTGCGCGTGTCCTCTCTAAGCCAAGCGTGTGCTGGTGCTGGGGCTCCTTCCCTGGCTGAGTGTCCAGGCCCAGTGGGGAGAAAACCACAGCAGGGGTTGGGGCACGAGGAAGCCCTAGGAAGGTGCACGGGACCGGCCCCTGCTGACGCAGGAGGAACTGGGAGCCGCTTGCCGAGGGAGGGGCTTCTCAGGTGAATGCTGAGGCAGAAGGGCAGGTAAGAAATTCAGTTCACGCCTCCTCCTGGGAAACCAGAATGGGGGGAAGCCTCAAGCTAGTCCCGAGGTTGCTCTAGTTCAGACCCAGCTTTGAAAACTCACCTGGAAGTTTTGGCAGAGGTCTGTGTGTCTTCTCACAGATGATCTGTTCTTTATGCATTTTTTTAAAAAATATTTATTTTATTTATTTGAAGGATAGAGTTACAAAGAGAGGTAGATCCAGAGAAAGAAGTCTCCTATTCACTGGTTCACTCTCCAAATGGTCGAAAAGGCTGGGCTGCGTCGATCTGAAGCCAGGAGCCAGGAGCCAGGAGCTTCTTCTGCGTCTCCCACACGTGTGCAGGGGCCCAAGGACCTGGGCCATCTTCTACTGCTTTCCCAGGCCATAGCAGAGAGCTGGATCAGAAGTGGAGCAGCAAGGACTCCAACTGGCACCCATATGGGATGCCAGCACTTTAGGCCAGGGCTTTAACCCTCTGTGCCACAGTCCCAGCCCCCTCTTTATGAGTTTTTTTCAAGATAGCTCTTTTGTTGATTTGTAACTACTCTTTGCTTATTGAGGATAAGAACACTTTGTTATATGTTAACTTTTTTTCTGTTTATCTTTGTTTTAAACTTGTTCATTTTGTTTCATGTAACTGTCTTAAGTTTATTTGTCTAAGTTTCCTTTATTCTTCCCCACCCTGGTGCAACATTCAGGCTAATCCTGAGTCTATGTGGTTTCATTTTTTCTTTTTAAAGATTTACTTATTTATTTGACAGAGTCACAGAGAGAAAGCGAGAGGAGGGACAGAGAGAGAGAGAGCGCTTCCACTTGCTGGCTCACTCCCCAGATGGCCACAATGGCAGGAACTGAGCCAGGCTGAAGCCAGGAGCTCCATCCCGTGTTCAGTGGCCCAAGGACCTGAGCCATCTTCCACTGTTTCCCAGGCAAATTAGAAGGGAGCTGGATCAGAAGTGGAGCAGCCAGGACTCAAACCAGGTGCCCATATGAGATGCCAGCACTGCAGGCAGCGGCTTTACCCTTTGTGCCACAGCACTGCCTGGACATTTGTTGCAGCTCAGACTTATTTCAGACAATGAATAAGAATGCAAGGTGTTGACTTCCTTAAGCCCTGAGCACTATCAGGAAATAGTAGCAGTAGGGTGGGCTGGTTCTCAGAGAGGCAGGTGGTTCCAGCTTAGGCAGGAGCCTGGAGGTCTGTCCTGTCCCAGGCCAGAATCCTGCTCTGAGACCTGGTAACCCAGTGTGGAACCTACCAGGGGCTCAAGGCAGGGATGAACATCATGAGGTGTGCAAGCAGAGGGTGGCCTGGTGCCAGCTGAACCACAGAGCAGGGGAGCTCACACCTGGGACCTACGCTGAGAAAGCAGGGGGTCTCCCACTTCCAACCAGGGGGTCTCCCACCCCCTCAGACAGCTCCTGAGCCTCCATCTCCCCACTGCAGAGACAGTGACAAGGGGAACCTCCAGGAAGTAATGAATGTCCCGTGTGTGAGGAGTGAACCAGCTCCAGTGGTGCTGGCCTGGGTGGGACTACAGGCACAGGTGTGGAGTGCCCAGGATCTGGCTCCAAGGAACAGAATCGAGCCCTTGGGAAATTCTGTCTACAAGTACAAGGGTGCTTCAAGCAGTTCATGGCAAATGGACTTAAAAGATAAGTTTATTTTCGCATGGGAAATTTATCGAGCACAAAACGTTGATTATGAAGGGTCTTCAAAAAGTTCATGGACAATGCAAAGTACGAAAAAACTACACTTGGATTTCAAAATTTTTTTTGCAGCAAAATAATCTTTTTACCATTTTCCATGAACTTTTTAAAGTACTCTTATAAAACTCTATTAGTTGGTTCATTTTAAAACTTCACTAGAGCACTGTGGCACAATGGGTTAAGCCTGCAGTGCCAGCAACAGCATCCCACATGGGCACTGGTTCAAGTCCCGGATGCTCCACTTCCAATCCAGCTCCCTGCTAATACACCTGGGAAAGCAGAAGATGGCCCAAGGCCCTGGAACCCTGCACCCACTTGGGAGACCCAGATGAAGCTCTTGGCTCCTGGCTTCCGCCTGGGCCAGCCCTCGTTACAGCCATTTGAGGAGTGAACCAGCAGGTGGAAGATTTCTCTCTCTCTCTCCTTATTTCTGTAACTCTGTCAAATAACTAAATTATATTTTTTTGACAGGCAGAGTAGACAGTGAGAGAGAGAGAGAGAAAAGTCTTCCTTTTCCGTTGGTTCACCCCCTCAATGGCTGCTGCGGCCGGTACACCACGCTGATCCGAAGCCCGGAGCCAGGTGCTTCTCCTGGTCTCCCATGGGGTGCAGGGCCCAAGCACTTGGGCCATCCTCTACTGCACTCCCTGGCCACAGCAGAGAGCTGGCCTGGAAGAGGGGCAACCGGGACAGAATCTGGTTCCCTGACCGGGACTAGAACCTGGTGTGCCGGCGCTGCAGGCAGAGGATTAGCCTATTGAACCGCGGCACCAGCCCTAAATAAATATTTTTAAAAATTGTTAACTTTGGCTGTGATGCAGCGGGTTAAAGCCCCAGCTTGAAGCACCTGGCATCCCATATGGGTGCTGGTTCGAGTCCTGGCTGCTCCATTTCCCATTCAGCTCTGTGCTATGTCCTGGGAAAGCAGTAGAAGATGGCCCAGGTCCTTGGGCCCCTGCACCCAAGTGGGAGACCCAGAGGAAGCACCTGGCTCCTGGCTTCGGATCAGCTCAGCTCTGGCCCTTGTGGTCATTTGGGGAGTGAACCACGGAATGGAAGACTCCCTCTCTCTCTGGCTCTACTTCTCTCTGTTACTCTTTCAAATAAATAAAATAATTCTTTAAAAAAATACTGTGAACTTTTCCTAAGAAGAGTTTCAACTGAAGAACATGGGCTGATCAGTTCAAAGTGTAGGTAACAGGGAACCACTTTGTTTTTTTTACTGTACTGATCCATGTGTTTGAAATGTTTTGTATTAATAGAACAGATCCAGAGATTTCAGCTTAAAATAAAGTTTCACGAAATTTGCCGATGCTTTTCATTGTTTTCTTAGGTCAAGTTGGATGAAAACTGAATTGAATGTTTTAGCTTTTTTTTTTTTTTTTTTTTTTTTTTACAGGCAGAGTGGACAGTGAGAGAGAGAGAGACAGAGAGAAAGGTCTTCCTTTTGCCGTTGGTTCACCCTCCAATGGCCGCCGCGGCCGGCGCGCTGCGGCCGGCGCACCGTGCTCGTCCGATGGCAGGAGCCAGGAGCCAGGTGCTTTTCCTGGTCTCCCCATGGGGTGCAGGGCCCAAGCACCTGGGCCATCCTCCACTGCACTCCTGGGCCACAGCAGAGAGCTGGCCTGGAAGAGGGGCAACCGGGACAGAATCCGGTGCCCCGACCGGGACTAGAACCCGGCGTGCCGGCGCCGCAAGGCGGAGGATTAGCCTGTTGAGCCACGGCGCCGGCCTGAATGTTTTAGCTTTTTTAAAAAGCCTGTTTACTAAAATGCCACTTTATATCACTATTTTCCTTAACCTATTCTTTTGTACCTAAGTTGGGAACCTCTGGAATGGCATTCTGTCTGCATGTCTGTATCTGCATCTACCTAAACATATACGTAGTATTTTTTTAAAAAAAAAAAAAGTGATTTCTGGGTGGTGACCTGCTGGGCAACTTTTATTTATTTTTTAAATATTTTACAATTTTTTTCTAGTACTTCTATGGGAACGAAGTTACATTCTGAGAACATAGAAAGAGGACCGCCTTCCGCTCGCGGGGGCCACGCCGGCTGCGTCCCCGGCCAACGCAGCGCCCCGCCGGGGAGACGCGGGCTGTTCCGAAGGCGCGTGGGTCAGTCAGCCGGAGCCCCGTCTGTGGCCGTGGTCGCCCCCGCGGCGGGAGGGAACCCTGCCAGTCTCCTGCGCGCCGAGGCGGGCTGTCCGAGGCCACGCCCCTTAAGCCCGCCTTGCTGCCTGTCCATCATGGAGCGAGGAGTGGGAGGGGCCTGCTTGCCCAGCTGGACCCTGTCCCTTGCTTCTCTGAATTTCGGGCTCTCCATTGTGCTACATGGGAAAGACGTGGGCACAGGTGATGCTGAGGATTGGGGTGGGGGGGGGGGAAGAAGTTTACACAAGCTCCCGCCAATCAGAACCTGCGTCTAGAGGGACCCACCAGTCAGAACTTGTGGTATATAAGCTCCCACCAATCAGGACTTGCACCATACAAGAATCCACCAATCAGAACCTGCACTGTACAAGCTCCCACCAATCAGAACCTGCACTCTACAGGCACCCACCAATTAGAACTTGTGGTATATAAGCTCCCACCAATCAGGACTTGCACCATACAAGAATCCACCAATCAGAACCTGCACTGTACAAGCTCCCACCAATCAGAACCTGAACTGTAGCAGTGTCTACCTGTGTTAAGCTGGCTGCCACCAATCAGAACTTTTGCTTTATTGGCATTCCTACCAGAGACAGCATCCGGCAGGAGTAGGTGGAGAGAATGACTCCTGATCCCGGGAGGACCAAGCACTGCGCTGGCTCCGCGGTCTCCCCGACTTGGCGGTGCATCCTGGTGAGAAGGCCTCTGCCTTTTGCAGCTCGCTAGTGAAGTTTCACCGACTGGGGCGTGGCCACCGTGCGTTAAGTTTGGGTTTGGGATCCTCGTGCCTGGCACTGGGGCCTGGTCACCATAGAATATGTTCAGGAGTTCACGGAACACAAGCAGGCTGGGCGAGTCCCTGTGCACCCACCCGTGCCAGTTCCTGAATGCTGGTGACTCTCCCAGCACTGCCACCACCTCTCCCGGGTGTTGCCTCTCCTGACCCCGTGGTGAATTCTCAGCCTTCTTAGATCCCCGCCTCTGTGGCGAGCCTCCACCAGGGAGGCAGACCTCAGCCTGCGGCTCATGTGCCCCGGCCTGGGCTCTTGGGCTGATGGTGACACACACACCCATTAGTTCTTTTTTAAAACTTTAAAAAAAATTGTAAATTAATAATGGGCCCAGGAGTGCAGTGGAGGATGGCCCAGGTGCTTGGGCCCTGCACCCCATGGGAGACCAGGAAAAAGCACCTAGCACCTGGCTCCTGCCATCGGATGAGCGGGGTGCGCTGGCCACAGTGCGCCGGCCGCGGCAGCCATTGGAGGGTGAACCAACGGCAAAGGAAGACCTTTCTCTCTCTCTCTCTCACTGTCCACTCTGCCTGTCAAAAAAAAAAAAAAAGATTTTTTTTTTTTATTTGAAAGACCATTACACAGAGAAAGGGAGAGACAGAGAAAGAGAGAACTTCCATCCACTGGTTCACTACCCCAAATAGCCGCAACAGTCAGGGCTGGGCCAGGCAGAAGCCAGGAACCAGGAGCTTCCTGTACGTCTCCTGCGTGGGTGCAGGAGCCAAGCACTTATGCCATCCTTCACTGCTTTCCCTGGTGCATTAGCAGAGAGCTGGATTGGAAGTGGAGCAGCCGGGACTTGAACCGGCGTCCATATGGGGATGCCAGTGCTGCAGGCAGCTGCTCAACCCACTGCACCACAGCGTTGGCACCAACCCATAAGTTCTTAGCCTCACAGTGCTAGGGAACTTGAGAAAGTTTGTGGAAAACGGAATTCAAAGACAACTTCATTCTGGTGCAGTGTTGCACTCCTTACTTAGCTTTTCCCAATATACGCATTTTCTGAGAACTTTCTGAAGACGCTTCCCATGCTGCGGCATCATCGTGCCTCCTTTAGTAGCCGACTCCGGCTGGCCCTCGAGGTCACAGGGGCCCCGGAGCAGAGCATGCACTCAGGTGGCCTTGAGCTCTGAGGGAAACAGGCAAGTGTGTCCTCCCCAGAGCCTTCACTCTCCCCTCCCTGCTGAGTGCGGTTTGCAGTTTGCTGGCTCACTCTCCCGCAGGTGTCTCTCCAAAGCAACGCACCCCCAGGGAAGCCTAAGCCCCCTCCCAAGCCTCCTCACCTGGCTGTGTGCCTTCCTGGGGCTGGGGCTGGCCACACCCTCCCATGGCCCTGGCCTCTGCGGGTTTAGAGAGATCTCACTTCTGCATGGCTCATGATTGCCTTTGTTTCCACTTTCGTCCCCTTGCAGTTGATTCTTGCAGGCCAGGGGGTGATGTTTCTAAAAGACAAACCTGACTGCATCACCCGCTGTCATTCTCTGACCTCTACCTTTCAAAACATTATTTATTTGAGAGGGAGGGAGAGAGAGATTGAGAGAGGGAGAGACAAAGAGAGCACTCCCATCTGGTGGTTCACTCTCCAAACGCTTAGAATAGGCACCACTGGTCCAGGCTAAAGCTAGGAGCCAGGAACTCAATCCAGGTCTCTCCCCCATGGGTGGCAGGGACCCACCTGCTGCCTCCCACGATGCACATTAGTAGAAAGCTGGAATGGAAACTGGAGCCAGGACTCAAACTCGGGCACTCTGATAAGGGATGTAGACGTCGTGAGAGGCATCTTCCCCACTGTACCGATTGCCTGTTGGGCCCCAGAGGCTGCCTGGGGAAAGCTCCTCCCTCTGCACCAGCCCTGGTGGCACGCGATGCAGGGTCGTCCTGGTGTGCTTCTCCATTCCTGCCTGAAGGGGGAGCTGGTGGGTCCTCCTCTGAGCCTGGTGCAGGGTGGGCGCTCAACCGTAGTCCCCAGAGGAGAGCAGAGTGAGCCTGAGCACAGTGAAGCTGTCCGTCCGTCAGATCCTGGCCTGGCCCTGGGTGCTGTGCTGTGCCTCGGGCCAGTGGTCGCCTGTGGACAGTCTCTGGTCATCTGACATGGGGCCACTGTGTATCTCCCTGGACATCTGCCCAATAGAGCCGGCTGTCTTGCTGTTACTGGAGAAATGCAGGGTTCTTGTCTTTGCGCAAGAAAGAATTCAGGCGTGAGACAGAATAGTGGAAAGTAAAAAGTAGCAAAGTTTATTAGGGTAGGGACATCCGCAAGAACAGATGGGCACCTCTCCAGACAGGACCTGAGAGAGAGAGAGAGTGCCCAGTTGCTCAGAGTGGGGGGAGGAGCAAGGTTACAGGGTTGAGTGGAGAGAGTATACCTAACCAGGCCAGGCGGGCGACTCAGCATAGAGGCAGAGGGCTGAGCACACAGTCCAGTTGAGGCCGAGGGTTTTAAAGGAGATGGGTCTCTGTCTTCACACATTTCCTCCTGAAACAAAGGATTTTATGGCTGTAAATATTAGAAGCTCCTATCTGTGTTTTCCCTTGAAGGTTTCAGACAGGAGGAAGCCTAGCTGGCGCCATCCTGGGTTCAGAGGAAGGGTGAGCAGGACCCCCTAGAGAATGGGGATCCGGAGCAGGGTGTTTGAAATGCAGATCTGGGCTGCATCTGGGAGATTGTGGAAGATTGTCAGGCAGAAGGGGCGGGGACCCCCACCTGGCAGGTTATCAGGTAGAAGGGGGCAGGGCAGGATGTGAAGGCCGGGCTGCCCCTGAAACATTGTCAGGATGACTTTGAGATGCAGATGCAGATGCTGGCCATAGACTAGGCCTTTGTCACACACACATAAGCTCATATCTGACTTCCTACCTAACATTGCCACTGTTTTATTTTATTTTTAAAAAATATTTATTTATTTATTTGAAAGGCAGAGTTACAGAGAGGTAGAGACAGAGAGAGAGGTCTTCCATCCACTGGTTCTCTCCCCAGATGGCCAAAACGGCTGGAGCTGGGCCGATCTGAAGCCAGGAGCCAGGAGCTTCCTCCAGGTCTCCCATGTGGGTACAGGGTCCCAAGGACTTGGGCCATCTTCCACTGCTTTCCCAGGCCATAGCAGAGAGCTTGATCGGAAGTGGAGCAGCCAGGACTCAAACTGGCGCCCATATGGGATTCCGGCACTGTAGGCGGCGGCTTTACCTGCGACTCCACAGCACCAGCCCCTTGCCACTGTTTTAAGCATACATTTTGTTCTTGAGCACATGGTGGGGGGAGGGAGACAGGCAGGGAGAGAGGAAGAGGAAGGATGGATAGAAAGGAGGAAATAGGCATGGATCCCTAAGCTCAGGGTTTCCAGCTCCTGGGCACTTCCTGCAGCCAGAGGATGCGGGTCAGGTGGCTTACATGCGCACTGGGCACGTCTGCTGGGCGGGCCTCTTCCTCCTTCAAGATACATTCAGATTTTGATTTTATGACTGTGTGGGTATACAAGTTAAATACAATCTAATCTGGGCTCATGATTTTGTGTTTGTTATTGTAGTGCTCCATTTTCTCTGGATTTGAAGTAAATTAAGATGGAAAGATCCCTGTGAGCCCCCACCAGCAAAGGGAGCCCCAGGCCCCGAGCGTCCTGTGCCGATGGCCGTGTCACCCAGCCCTTAGGTCTGGGAGGGGAAGCAACGGGTGCCTGTGGGATTTGCCTTTCCTTGGTAGGGGCGGGGCAAGGCAGAGGCCAGCTTTGTGGGACACCTGCGATCGCCGAGAGCAATTTGGAAGTGCGTCCCAAGTCCCCCCAAGAGCCCGTTCATCTCACGTCCACACTCCTGTTCTCTACCAGGAGAGAGGTCCCCAGGTCTCTTGCTAACTGTCCTTCAGGGCCACCCATGACTGACTGCAAATGCGGTGTCCAGCGCCTTCCAAAGCAGTCTGTGACAAGCCACGCCTCCCGGGTGAGCCGGACCCTGGCGATCTGATCACAGATGTGGGAAGGAGCCGTGGGGGGAGGCTGCTCTCAGTACCTGCTGGAATCAGGCAGGGAGGAGGGAGACAGGATTACAAGGGAGGGTGCACAGATGCGGGCACTGATTTGTTCTTAGAACCTCCTTGGCTAACTTTAAAAAGGCTCCGTGCAGAAGGAAGTCCTTTTGGAGAAGGACGGATTGGATGAGAGGAGAGAGGACACAAACTTGGAATACTCCACCGTTACAGCCATGATTGTGCCACAGTCTGGCTTTCTTGGGGAGGAGGAGGGTCCTGTCGTCACAAAGTACGTGCACAGGGCGTGCGGCCCCAACCTGCTGGAGCTGGGCTCCGGAAGTCAGAACTCCCATGCCTTCCTGGCTCTGTCGATAACTGAGCTGCGAGACTCTGGCACGCTTATCCCCATTTCAAATGCAGACTACCGTGCATAGCCAGAGAACTTCCAGAGAGAGGAAAGAAGAAAAATAAATTGCTGGGACAAACTCCAATTGCCTCGGCTTTTGGTTTCAATGAATATCTGTGAGGATTAGCATTCCACCAAGAAGAATGGGATCCAGTGCTGCTTCCATGTTCGTTTCTGAAACACGGCCAAGGAATGAGGACTGTTTCTGTTACATCTTCCACTGCCCGAAGCGCCTTCAGACAGAACACTCCTCCCGGGAGTGGCTACTCTGAGGTGGCAGCCAGGAGGCAGCCCCTCTCCCCAGCCCCAAGTCGGGCGGCCCCTGTTCAGTAGCCACCTTTTCAGCCCGAGCTGTCCGTGGCGGATCTAGTGACGCACACGAGCGCTTGTTGGAGCCAGAGGTTGTTTGAGGACACTCGTCTTCTGGACTAAAGCAGCTACTCGGAGTCCCGCACGGCCCTGGGACAAAGGTGCTTCTGGTGGACGGAGTTGAGAGCCTGGGGTAGCTGGCTTGGAGCCAGGTTGTGCCGGCAGGAGTGGCCGACCTTGGCTAGCCCGCATAGACAAATGCCGATGCCCCCGCCACTCCCAGTCAGCTATTAGGGCCCTGCGGATCACAGAGTCAATGGTGACCATGTCCAGCTGGGAGGACATTGGCCCTGACTACAGATGCTCCCTCCACCAAGTGCTCAGGCCCTGGTCAGAATGAAGGGATTCCCAGGCAAAACACTCACAGGCTCCGAGAATGTCATTTCTAGGTCAGTGACATGGCCAAGTTGTGGACTGGGGCTACTTTTCTTTGGTTAGCCTTAATCTAGATGTTTGAAGGGTAGACTCTCGATGCTTTATAAATTCTACTCTGATTTTTTTGCAAACTTTGTTGTTGTTTAATAAAATATTTATTTACTTGGAAAGCAGACTTAGGAGAGAGAGAAAGGGAGAGAGAGAGAGAGAGAGTCTTCCATCCGCTAGTTCACTCTCCAAATGGCCTCAAGAACCAGGGTTAGGCCAAGTCAAACTCAGGAGCCAGGAACTCCATTTGGGTCTCACACATGGGTGGCAGGGGCCCAAGAACTTGGACGATCTTCAGACGCATTAGCAGGAAGCTGGATTGGAAGTGGAGCAGCCAGGACTTGAACTAGTACACAGTGCTGCAGCCAGCAGCCCAGCCTGCTGTGCCACAGTGCTGGTCTGTCTTTGAGACTTGAAAAGCACCTTACTGTAGCTGAGCAGAGTCCAGCTGTCAAATCAAAAGGCTGCTTGTTGCTGTTGAACCTTTTATTGACATAAGATAGAGTTGCATTTATTCCAATTAGTCATCTGAAGAAATGTTCTCCAGTATCCAAGGACAGCGTAACCTGTTCCTGATGCATCTGCCAACATTTTCAAGCAATGAGATTAAGGCCATTGAAGGAGTTTATTATGAATGTTGCCATCTGGACTTAAGTTGGATCAAATCACTTGCTAACGTGGGAGTCCTTTGCTTCCAGAACCAAAGCATAGGAAGTCATTCCTTTGGTTCTGTGAGTTTTCCAGGATTGGCCATGTGCCCACTGGAGCTGGAGAAAGTCAGATCCACCCAAGTCAGATGAACTGAGAATAGGCGAGAGATGGTGCATAGTGGACAACCAGGTGCCATGACCTAAAGAAGGCAGACGGGGTGCCAACCGGTGTCCCTCACATTGCCAGGAAGCAGAGTAGGGTTCCTCCTAACCTCATCCTCCAAAACCTCCCAGTGTGTATTTCTGGCCAGAGTCCGAAGCTGCAGCTTTGCTCACCCATTCATTTGTTCAGCCAATCAGTCGCCTAGAACTGACCCTGCTTGAGGGCCTGAGCTCAACACTGCCGCGGGTACAACATAAGTAAGAGGCCGTACTGGTTCCTGAAGAGCTCAGCTCTCTGCATGGCTCATGCGCACATTGTGCGTGTTTGTTGGGAAAATAATACCTTCCTCCTTGCTGCAGTCCCCTTGTTTTCTCCTTCTCAGAATGAGGTTAAAAAAGAAAGAAAGAAACAGCCCTGTGTAATATTCCAAGCAGCTTCTTATGCTCACTGAGATAATAAAGTGTCCTAGTGACTCACAGGGAATGGAAGGTTTTTTTCAAAGATTTATTTATTTGAAACGCGGAGTTTCAGAGAGAGAGAGGCCTTTGGGTCACATCTTTATTGCCAAGGCCAAAGCCAGCAGTGACCTGCCTGCACAGTACGCCATCCACATGCTTTGTATGCTCTGATACCTCTCTCTTGGAGAGAAGAATTAATGTCACACTTTATGATTTCCTTTGAATGTTCACTTCTCTCTCTCTCACATATGCGTGCGCGCACACACACACACAGACACACAAGTTGAGACGTAGCCAGTAAACAGACTGTCCAAAGAGTCTTCTACTTACTCAGCACTCACAGCTCTCAAATCCACCTGGTCTACCTGCACATCAGGGGAATTTGTCCCACTGTCTGCTCAGCAGGGTCCCATCTCTACCCCGAGTTCGAGCACATTCTGCCTTCCAGAAACTTCCAGGCCTGGGTCCTGCGTATGAGATGGAGCTGGCCAGGACTGTGGTGAGAGAGTGACACAGCTTTCTGATACACTTCCCTTTTGGGTGTCTTGGGAGGATTGTTAAGACAGAAGCAAGGCACCAAATCCACTCGCTGGTGCTCAAGGGATGTAGCGTTTGCTATTAATCTCCCTTGGTAGACACACCCTGGTGCAGGGTGAGGGCAGGATGAAGTCAGTGCGGTCCACACACAGGTGAGTCTCAGATGGAGGCTCTACAAAGCCGACACCCTGCGTGTCTGGTGTCTCCCTGTGCTCTCTGTTGAACACAGGGCTTCCCTTGGGGGAGGGGGATGGGGAGCACTCTTGATCGTGTCACACCTGACTCTGTAGCTTGCTCTATGGGAGTGGGGGCTGTTGGGAGGAACAGCCCGGGTCTGCGCTTCAGGGACGTTTCTCGCTCTGACTTTGCTGTGGCACACGGCTGTCTCCGGTCCAGGGAGTGGGCTCAGCTCCAAGTGCCACGGGTTAGAGAGATCCAGTCCAAGGCTCTAGCACTCCTGCCCAGCTTGGGGTGACCTTACAGAAATGGCGTCATCTTCCCAAGTCCTGATTTCCCCACCTTGGAAACGGCGAGAACACTGCTGGCCTGACTGGGTCGCTGGGGTAGAGACGACTGAGAACACGTGTGGTGCCTAATTCCAGCTCAGCCGACGGCGGCTGCTGCTCCTGGTTTACAGAGCGGCTTTGTCCTACACGTACCTGTCACTGTCATCATCTGTGATGTCACCATAGAGCTCCTAGATGAAGGAGAAACAAAGGGAAGTGTGATGGAAACCATCAAGGACTGGAGAGAAAGGAGTTTTCCCACACCCCATTCCACCCTCATGAAGGTGCGCTTGTCTGAACAAGTGCCCTGGCTCCCCTGGGTGGATGCTGCCCCCATGGCTCTGCTCAGACCTGCTCTCGGCTGCCTTGTTTCCTACTGTCCTCAGCCTACTGCTACGTCCCGTCTCCTGCAGGCCTGGAGGCGCCTCGGAGACAGAAGCCCTATTGAAGTGAACAGCCCAGCTACAGTGTCTGTGATGACCCCGCTATGCACAGTGCAGCTCAATGATGCTCACAGGGAAGACGCCTTCAACACTGGCTCATAGACATGGAGCTCAAACTCGTGTGCAGGGTCCCCTCCAGGCCCCTGACCAGCCCCTTGTCCCTGTTCATCGTCATCATCATCTTTGTTGTCATCATCATCATCATTATCATATATTAATAATTTGTCAGTGGGACTGGTGCTGTGGTGTAGTGGGCCAAACTCCTGCCTACATCGCAACTGAGCACAGGTTCGAGTCCCAACTGCTCCTCTTCCGATCCAGCTCTGCTATGGTTTGGCAAAGCAGTGGAAGGTCCAAGTGCTTGGACCTGTGCACCTGCCTAGGAGATCTGGAAGAAGCTCCCGGCTCCTGGCTTTAGATTGGCCCAGCTCCAGCTGTTACAGCCATCTGGGGAGTGAACCAGTGGATTGAAGACCTTTCTCTCTCTCTCTCTCTCTCTGCCTGTAACTCTACCTCTGAAATAAATAAATAAAATCTTTAAAAACATTGTCACTCAAACTGGGACACTTTTGAATGTGAAGATGAGTACTGTTAATAAACTAGGACAACTGATGGTCCAACTGAACTGTGCCCCACTTATTGAACCTATGTTTGTGGGTTACTCCATGCTGGGCGCTCTGCCTACCTTATCTCTAAAAGCCCTGTTAGCTAAAGCTATGTTGTCCCATTGCATAGATCAGAAAACTGAGACCTGTGAGAAGTAAGGACCTAGACCAAGGTCACACTTCCCCCAAGTGGCAGAAGCAGGATGGCTACCCACAGAGCCTGGGCCTGAGACCTCTCTGCTGGCCACTTTCAGCCCATATCGGCCCTCACTCAGGAGGCCACCACATACCTGTGCAGCATCAGCATTAGGCTGGCACGTGGCTAGGGAGGGGGCCTACAAAGGTTGTTTGGAATTCTGGGGTCCCCTGGCAGGCTGGCAGTCAGACAGCTCTCCGGGGCCTTTGTTTCTCTGGCTCTTCGTGGCTGTCTAGAACCAATTCAGAGTTGCCGGTGTGATGCGAGGGACACTTCAGACTCCGGCTGTTGCACGTGACCTTGGCATGGCAGCGTTCCTCCCCCCTCCAGTTGGGCCCAGGAGCTCTCTGGCTCCAGCACAGTGCCATGGCCCAAGTACGAAGGTCTTGTCAATATTCCCAGCCAAGGCAGCTGGAGACAGTTCAGGTATTTTTCTTTCTTGTCCAAGGCAGGGATCAATGCAACTGACTACAATGGCCCACTGTGGGCCCCACGTGTCCATCGACGTTGACTGACAGCACAGGCAACTATCTCTGCATGGGCCATCATGCAGCAGGGCTAGAGCGACTGCATGTACTTGTCAAACAAAAGGCTCCTGGCAGCTCCGCCGTTCTGTAGTCCACCTGCTGTCTCGCCGGGGCAGCCTTCTCCCAGCTCTCCCGTGCGTGCAGCTCTCCTCCTCTGCTCCAGTATCCAGGCAACCACGGGAGCACATCCGTCCTGGAGTGACAGGGATAAGAGCTGTGTGCTCCATGCTGGCAACTGACTCTTAGAACATTCTGGAGATACGCTTAAGCAAAGTGCCGTTGACATAGTGGCAAAACAGAAAAGACACAAAGAAACACCATGACAAGATTTAGACGAGGCCTACTGTGTCCGTCTTCTTCACATTTCTGTTTCTGGGTAACTGACGTCATTTAGCGTGTCTGTGATTAACTGGTGGTGGTCCCCCTGATTGTTCTTGCGAGCTTTTGGTCATCATAAACAACTTTCATTACCAAAGACACAATCCGAAATATCAGGTGCGCTTATATTTTGTGTTTCCAGTCAATTCTAGATTATCTGAGCAACGGCCCTGAACCATGGGCTAGGAAATAGAAAACCCCACAGCGTGCAAATCCCATTGATAGATAACTTGGAAATACGTCCCATCATGCTTCCATAGGCTGTTCCCTCTTTTAAAAAAAAAAAAAAAAGATTTATTTATTTATTTGACAGGTAGAGTTATAGACAGTGAGAAAGACAGAGAGAAAGGTCATCCTTCCGTTGGTTCACCCCCCAAATGGTCACTGTGGCTGGCATGCTGCGCTGATCCGAAGCCAGGAGCCAGGTGCTTCCTCCTGGTCTCCCATGCAGGTGCAGGGCCCAAGGACTTGGGCCATCCTCCACTGCCCTCCCAGGCCACAGCAGAGAGCTGGCCTAGAAGAGGGGCAACTGGGACTAGGAGCCGGCACCCACATGAGATGCCAGCGTGGCAGGCGGAGGATTAACCAAGTGAGCCACGCAGCCGGTCCAGGCCTTTCCCTTTTAATTGCATGAGGTATTTTGTTATTTATCTCCATCAAGTGCTATTAGCTGCCACACGTACAGTGCTGACTCCATGTCAAGCACTGTCTTAACCCCTTTGTATTTGTTCTCTGATTTAATGCTCCCAACACCTCCAAGAAGGGGGATTAAACAAATTCATTATTTTTTTTGAAAGGCAGAGTTACAGAGAGGGAGAGAGAGAAAGAGAGAGAGAGGTCTTGCATTCACCGGCTCACTCCCATAACAATTCTGCTATGGAGACAGGAGAATAACTAGCAAACTCCATGACAGAGAGCTGCTGTCTGTCTTAGTCTACTTAGTCCCTTTGGACTTCCAATACCATAAACTGCTCGGCGTAGAAACAAGGAAAAGTTCTTGGTCACAATCATGGAGGTTGGAAGTCTAACATGATGGCGGCAGCAGAGTGGGTGCCGGGTGAGGGCCTGGTCTCTGCTTCGCAGACAGCTGTCCTCAGCTGTATGTGCACAAGGTAGCAAGGGTGAGCACGCTCTCTGGTGCCTCTTTTGTAACAGCTCCAATCCCACTGCTGAAGGCTCCACCCTCGTGGCCTACTCACCTCCCCCCGAAGGGCCCACCCCCTAACTCCGTCACATTGGAGGTTAGAATTTCAACCTATGAAATTTGGGGAGATACAGACATTCAGACCATAATGCTATCTTATTGCTGCATTACAGAGGAGGAAACTGAGGCACAAAACAGTCAAACTCCTCCAAGAACACAGAGTGGAGCCAGGACTGTCACTCACAGTGCTGGTTTCAGGTTTGTGCCTTCCATCATTGCTCCATGCTGGATGTATAAGACGGTATTAACTGAGCAGATAACACACATCTTCAAGTTTGACTGCCTGCTCTATCCGTCTACCCTGAGTCATCAAGTCACCCATTTGTCCAGAAAGTGCCATCAGATGGCTGGCATTGGGCTGCAAACTAGAAGTCACACAGAGGCTGGCGATGTGGTGCAGTGGGTTGAGCCCTGCAAATCCACACCATGGAACACACCAAGGAGAGGTGGCTGTTGCCCGATGAATGTAAAATGTCCAAGGTAGTTAAGTTTGGAAAGCACAGTAAGGGGTGGGAGCTAGGCCTACTGGTTAGGGTTCTGCTTGGAACGCCTGCATCTTTCTGGCTTTGAATTCTAGATTTGCTTGCAACTCCTAATGCATCCCCTGGGAGGCAGCAAGTAATGGCTCAAATAGGTGATTGCCTGCCGCCCATGGAGGAGGCCTGAATTGAGTTTTGAGACTCCTGGCTTCAGCCTGGGGGTTGGGGGCCAAGAACAGAGATCTTTGTCTATCTGGAAGGGAGATTTCTGTTTGTCTGTCTCTCTGCCTCTCAAATAAGACAAACAGGCAAACAAAAAATGTAAAATAAAAATTAACTAACTCATTAATTAACCAATGCATACATTCATGGAAAATGGAATTAAAAGATAAAGGTTATTTTGATGCAAAACTTGAAATGCAGTTATAGTTTTACCTCTTGGTGACGGGATGGGATGAAGCACCGAACAGGACAGAACCCCTCCCTCCCCTGGGAGTCAGCCGTAGAATCTTGCCAGGAATCAGGGCTGAGAGGTGGGATGGCAGCCACACTGGGCCCCTGCGTTTCGTTCCAAGGGAAGGGAGGGACCTAGTCCTGGAAGCTTCTGAGCAGGGCAGGATATGGTTGCTTTTAATTTTTCAAAGCACAGTCTATGTACTCTGAAAAGAACTGCTTCTGAGGATGGCTAGAAGCAGAGATCAGCTTGGTGGGTGTGGCAGTGCTTCAGGGGGGTGTCCCTGTGGCTTGAACCTTTGCAGGTGGTGAGAAGCTTGTTTGAAAGTAGAGCCTCTAGGGTTTACTGATGATCCAGAGTGGGTGGAAGAGGAGGCACCAAAGAGAAATCCCAGGCTTGGCCACAGTAAATGGTAGGGCATTTACTGAGGTGGGGAGCCAGTGTGGCAGGGACAAGGTCAGGGGCTCTAGCTTGGGTCTGGTCTCATGGCCTCCCAATCCCCACTGAGGGGTATGTCAGGTGGGACCTGGTGGCCCGGCTTCAGGCAGGAGGGACGTATTGGAGCGTCTCCATCTTCTGAATGTTCCGTGGGACTGGAAGGAGCAGTGATCCTGGAAGGAGCCAGGGACCCTCACTCATTTAGAGGCCGCCCGTGGTGAGGACCCTGCGTGGGAGGTGGCAAGAAAGCAGCTGTGGGGAGGGAGCAAGAGAACATGAAGAGGTTGAGGACTGGAGACCGAGGGCAGACACAGTCTCAGGGGAGGGAGTGAGCCAGGCTGACAAAGGCTGCGGACAGCACTCCCACAAGCCCTCCGGGATCCACACTGATACAGCTTGGTGCGGCCAAGGTCAACTCAAGGAAGGAGGCACTGCATGTTACAACGGGGGTCTGATAAGATGATAACAGAGCTGAAAAAGTGATATAGCGCCCTCGTGATGTCATAGCGCAACGCACTACTCACGCATGTGCGGTGATTGTGCTAGAAACACACCTCCTGCACCGCCAGCAGTGCCAAAGGACTGTGCACACAGCCCAGCACGGGGCGCAGCACCTGCTGGTGACGTAAGCACCTCTGGTGCTGGGTTATGTATCCGCCACGCTTTCTGTCATCACTTTAGAGCCTGCTCCCAGCGCAGGTCGAGTTACACCAGCGGCGGCCTCCTGATCCTATCAAGGCGCCACGGCGGGTGATGGGCCGACACCATCTGGGTGTGTGTAAGTGCGCTCGGCGAGGTTCACACAGCGAGGAAACCACCCGACCGCACGTTTCTCAGAACGTGCCTCCGTCATTCAGCAGCGAGAGACGCGCAGGAAGTTCTGGAAGAACACAGCGGTGGGGGGTGGGATTGGTGGAGCAGGTGCAGGGAGCAGTCTCCTTGCATTCCCGCGTGGGGTGTCTGTGCATTGCTTGTGTAATAGGAAAAGAACAACGCAATTAAGGGGGGATTTTGCCAGTGAAGAGAGGGTCTCCCGCTTCCCCGGGCACCTGCCTTCCACATCTTTGCTACAGGGAGTGACTGATGTCCCTCCCTCACTCCTCCATCAGCAGGTACCACTCCCCCTCCTCCCTGGCCCGGGGTCCACCCTGGGTTCCAACCTTTTTTACCACACCCGCCTCCAACCCCTTCGGAATCGGATCGGGTCCTTTTCTCCTGGTGCTGTCTCCTTCCTTGAAACCCATTAACACGGGCGGGAGAAGGTAATTCCACAAATGGTGGCAGTTGCCGGTGACAGCATAAATAACATGCCTCGCTGCGGCATTTGCAACAAACAAGCGCACTGCCTTGATTTGGTTGTGCCTCTGATGCTTGTTTTTTTATCAGCGAGCTTTTTTCTCTGAGCAATTTCAGGCTCTGTTTTGTGCAGATGATTGAAGACATTCTGGAAATTTCTTTTTTAAATGATCCTCTCCATTCAGACACCTCAGCCCTTTGAGGCAAAACAAATAACACACACACACACACACACACACATTCTCTCTCTCACACACAGTTTTTCAATCTCTATCAAGCTGAGAGTCTCAGGGTAAATGCATCGATTTGTTTTCATTTAAAAGTGAGAATAGGAGAGAGGAAAGTAAACCTCATGGACGTGCATGAGAGAACACAGCGCTGTAAACTGGGGAGAAAATAAAGATGCCTTTGTCACACATCTCTTATGAGGAATGATGTTTGTGCAATTAAACGGAGCCAGCTTCGCGGCTGGGAACACCTCGGCACGTTAGATGTTTATCTGTGGGGCCGTTCCTCTCGTGCTGGCTGTCACAGGCTCTGAACATCACAGATCGGGAGGGGGAGGGGTGCTTTGACGTGCAAGGGTGCCTGGTTCCGCCAAGCAGTGCTGACTAGTAGGTCACTGGGTCACCCATGCAAACCTGGAGGGAAAGGAAGCTTGTCTGACTCCTGGCTCCCAGAGCTGGGGCAGCAGCTGGTGGACTTCCTGGAGGAGGCTAGATGTGAGGATTCAGCCTTCGAGGGAGCAAGAAAACCCTATGAAAAACCCAAGCAGAGCCAGTCTTTGAGTGGAGATGCAGGGAGAGCGAAAGACAGAGCTGGGTGTGCAGGGGGGTGCTCAGGACAGCAGGGAGCCCAGGTGTCGGGTTGCACAGAACAAGCACAGGAATCACAGTTTCACAGGGAGACTGGAGGTTTGTCTAGCTCAGCTCTCTGCTCTGAGCAGCAGTCCTGCCCCAGAATTGTGGACGTGGGGCCTGAGCATCGAGCCTCTGCAAAGTCCAGGCATGGGGTGTGCTCAGTGGCTGCTCAGTCCATTGCCGTTTGTCGTGCTGAAGCCTGCAAGGTCTGTCAACCCCCTGAGCGGCCCTTGATGACCACCTGCTGTCCTGTCCCTTGCACCAACACCCCTGGGTCCACCTTCTGACACTCCCAGTCCTCAGTCTTCTCCCCTTGGAAGGGGTTAATGCTGGTATCAAGGAGTGGACTGGGGCTTACCCGGGTGGAGAAGTTCCTACAAGAGTGAGCCTGGCCCCTCCCTGTGTCCTCTTGCGCCCCCTCGTGGACAAGCTCTTGCTGTGTTCTGATGCAGCCAGGGGGCCCTCACTGGGTGCTGGTCATATGCTGGTTGGATTTTCTAGCTGTCAGGATTGTGAGCCAAATAAACCTCTTTTCTTTATCCAACACCCAGAATCAGGTCTTATGTCAGAGCCCTAATCGCTACTGTGATGCTCCAGGGGCGACTTTCAGCAGCAGGGACTTGGTCTAAGGGAAAGGGGGACTACTCTCCCTGCACCAGGATGCTCCCTCCAAACCTGCAGGGAGTGCTCAAGGCCTTGAACCCAGTGCCTTGGCAGAATACACTCAGGATGATGGGTTCGTGGACATCTTTAAAAAAAAAAAAAAAGAAGACTCATTCTTACGGTGTTTAGACAAAAATTCCTAGGACTTAAGCTGAAGGGTCCACCCTCATATTTTGAGTTACGATTTATTCTATGTCCTTCCGTAGCGATCTGTGCAAAAAGACGATAAAACAGCCAGGGGATGCTGGACCTGGGCCCACCAAGTTCTGCCGAGGTCCAGGGTCAGATCTGGGGACTACTGGATACAGAGAAGGCACGGGGAGTCTGAGAAAGACCCATGTCTGTGTCACAGCAGCCCACAAGGCTGACTCAAAGCAAGCCGGAAAAAGATGCTTTGAGGTACAAGATGCAATCTCTGCCTCCCAGACCCCCCACCCCACCCTACCCTGGCAGGAAATGAGGGATCATTGCTTGAGATAAGAAATGACATTGTTCTTCCACCGGAAGGAAGTAGCGAGCAATAAACCAGCTGTCTGAGCACGCATGCGCGAAGGAGGCTGTGGCAACGACCACCGGGCCCCAGGAATTTGCTCTCCTGGGACGGCATTTTCCCCGGAGGACAGCTCTTCGGCAGCTCTGCCCACACTCAAGTGCAATGATGAAACCGGCAACAAGGCCATGAACAGCATGAGGTTAACTGCGTCCCTGTGCGTGCTCAGCCTGCATCACACGTGCCCTGGGCTGGCCCAGAGCTGCCCATGGTGCAAATACATCTTGCTTCAGACATTGTGAAAGGTGCTGCGATGACCATGAAGATATACTGGTGGCTCCCTGTGGCCTTCCGGGTGAGGCTGCTATGGGTTGGAGGTGGTTTGTTCCCAGTGGTTTGTGTGCTGGAGGCTTGGTCCACTGTGGCAGCATGGAGGTGGTAGAACCTTTCAAAGGTAGAGCTCGTGGGCGGTACTGGGTCATGGGGACCCACCTCCGGAGGGCTGATTGCAGGTTCGTGGGGCTGAATTAGCTCCCGAGAGACTGGGAGTTAGAAGAAGCCTGGCATCTCCCCCAAATCCCTCTTGTGTGTATACCACTTGCCACTCTTACGCGTGCACCTGGCATTATGCTTTTGTAGCTCCAGAACCGTGGGCTACATAAAGCCTCCTGTCTTTACAAAGCTCCTGCCTTGGGTATTCTGTGATAGCAACAGATGACAGCAGAGGACCAGCATCCTCTGGGCTGCTCCAGCACCCAACTCGCTGCCTTGCAAGCATCCGCCTGGGAGCCTACCAACTTCCTGGAGTTGAGAGCAGCTTAAGAAAAGGCTTCTCCTTTCCAGCGTTTCTAAAAATCTTACCACTTCCAACCATCATAGCCAGCCTTTATGAAGCACTTACTACACCCCAGGCTCTGTGCTAAGTAGGTCACATACATTACCTTGCATTCCCCACACCCACACCTCCCCTGCGTGCTTGAGAGTACTTTCCTGTCGCCACGGTGAAGAACTGGCCCAAGATAAGCTGCTGGTAAGTGGTGAAGTCAGGACTCAGATTAGCTGCTGATTGGGCAATGCACACGCTCTTAGCCATCGCAGTTCATGACATTTTCGGTAAACCTTCTGTACCTCCCCTGGGGTGGGTAACAGCCAGGAAATCGTCTCTCCCAAGGTCCCACGTTATCCCTTCAGTCCTCACTAATAGCTCATTCCACCCAATCTTTTGCTACAGCATTGGCACAATGTGACACTGTCAGCTGCCTGGGAGCAGGAGCTGTTACTGACCCATCTTTATCTTCCCCCTAGAAAACCTGGCTTAGTACCTTATCTATAGAAAATGTTCAACATTTGTTTAACTCAATTGAATGTATTCACTTCTCCCGCAGAGTTACAGACAGGCCCACTAGAGGAACCTTTGAGATTAATTACATCGATTAGTTATCAAGCTATAGCTCCAATGTGCTTGATAACCAGCTGAAAGATAAACACGAGAACGAAGGGCGCTCCTAGCGGAAGTCAGAGCTCAAATATGAGTCACGTCCAGTGATTTTACAAGTGCACACGTGAAGTGGCTCTTTGATGGTTGCCATGAGAACCGTCACTCAGGACTCCGGGAGTGCCCTAGTAATAACGCAGCCTTTGCGTTTGGGAGTGTGATGTGGATGTGCGTCAATTGCAGAGGCCGTGTGGAGAGCATGCGTCAATGGGGCGCACCTGCACGAGCGTCCTGGGGAAGATTAATACAGACCTCTCCAACTTGCCTTCGTGAGGGTTAACGAGGTTTCGACTTTATGATGTGCAACAGCAGTATGCATTCTCTTCCTGGGCTAGCAGTATGTGGCATGGTCCTCTCCCCTTGGTGGGCAGTGGGGACTGCAGCTCCCAGCCAGACACACAAACAAAGGGGAACAACTGACATGCTACAGTGCACATGGGGCTAAGCTGTGTTGTTTGCTATGTTAGGTATATTACATGCATTTTTGACTTAAGGTATTTTCAGTTTATGAAGAATTTATTAAAATATTACCCCATTAAAAGTTGAGGAGAGGGGCCACCACTGTGGTGTAATGGGTAATGCTTCTGTCTACAGTGCCAGCATCCCATATGGGTGCCAGTTCGAGTCCCGGCTGCTCCATTTCCGATCCAGCTCTCTGCTATGGCCTGGGAAAGCAGTAGAAGATGGCCCAAGTCCTTGGGCCCCTGCACCCATGTGGGAGACCTGGAAGAAGCTCCTGGCTCCTGGCTTTGGATCAGCCCAGCTCTGGATGCTGCAGCAATTTGGGAGTGAACCAGTGGATAGAAGCCCTCCCTCTCTCTCTCTCTCTCTTCCTCTGTGCAACTCTGTCTTCCAAATAAATAAATAAATCTTTAGAAAAATAAAGTCAAGGAGAAGCTATACCAAATAATTGACACTCATCCAGCTATCTGTTAACAAAGATCCTGATAATCTTCCACGCCTACTTCATCCGGTGATATCATGAGCTACGATATGGGAAGTCTCTGGCTTGTTGGAGAATCTATGCTCTGAAATACTTTGTGCCAGGTATTGTAAAAAAAAAAATCAAAAACCAAAGCAAATACCTTTGGCCTTGAGAAAATGTTAATCCTGTTGAGAACCCTGATATCTTGCAAAATTATTCTGTAATATCACAACCAGGATATTGATATTGATGCAATTCATTGATTATTCGTTTCCCCAAGTTTTCCTCGTACGTGTGTGTGTGTGTGTGTGTGTGTGTCATTCTATAGAATCTTGTCACCTGAGTGGGTTCCACCACAGTTGACATACTAAAGAGTTATATCAATATCAATATCAATTGCCCTCCTATAACCACTTGTAACTCCTTCCTGGCTCCCGGTCTGTATCTTTAATCCTTGGCAGCCCTTAATCCATCCTTCCCATGTAAAACTTCACCATTTCAAAAATGTTACATAAATGAAGTCATATGGTACAGGATCTGTTGAAACTGGCTTTTCTTCACTCAGCATATATCCCTGGAGATTCATCCAGCTTTGTTGTGTATGTGAGCTGATAGTTGGTTCCTATGTATTGCTGTGTAGTATTCCATGGTGTATACATGCTTCTTTGTTCTACCAATCACTTATTGAAGGCCATCTGGGCAAATTCTTATCTTTGTCTATGATACGTAGAGCTGCTATGGACATGCACTCATAGGGTTTTGTGTGAATATAAGGTTTCATTTCTCTGGAATCAAAGATAAGAATAAATTTGCTGGATCATTTATTTATCGCATGTTTAGCTTCATGAAACAGCAACTGTCAAACTGCTTTGCAGAGCAGCTGTACTGTTTAAAATTCCCATCAGGAATGTAGAAGTGATCCCGTTCCTCCTGGACGTTTCTGCGAACTTTTGGTGTTAACACTATTTTTAAATTTTCGTCATTATGCTATGTGTGTAGTGATAACCCATTGTGGTTTCACTCTGAGTTTCTCTAATGGCTACTGATGTTGAACATCTTTTCACATGCATATTTACCATCTGTACAGCTTCCTCGGAGAGACGTCTGTGCGTGTCTTTTGCCTTTTTTGCAAGTTGGATGATTTGGTATTTACTATTGGGATTTGTGTATTCTTTATGCATTCTAGATGCGAGTGTTTTGTGGATCTGTGACTTGCAAATCTTTTCCCCGGTATGTAGTTCATGTTTTCATCCACCAGCTTGCGATTTGTGCAGTGCAGAGATTTTTAATTTTGGTGAGGACCAGTTTGCCTATTTTCCCTTTCACAGATCATGCTTTCCATGTCAAGTCTAAGAACTCTGCACAATCTTATTTTTCAAAGATGTTTCTACTTCTTCCAGAAGTTTTATAGCTTTCATTTCACATTTAAGTCCATTATCTGTTAATTTTGCATACAATAGGAGGTTAAGTTGTCATTCATCTTTGTTCTCAGCCTATAAATTCCCAATTGTTCTGGCAACATCTGATGAAAAGGCAATGCCTCTATTGACTTGCCTTTTGACACTGTCAAAAATCAGTTGGGCATATTTGTGTGGGTCTATTTCTGAGTCTGTTATTGTTCCAATGATCTCAGATTATCCCTCCGTCGATACAATGCTATCTTGATTACTGCAGCTACAGACAGGATTTAATAATGAGTATAATGATTCCCCCCACTTTATCCTTTGTCAGGATTATTTTAGCTCTTCTAGGGCCTGTGCTTTGCCTTACAAATTTTAGACTCGAGTTTTCTATGCCTTTGGAAAACCTTGCTGGGATTTTGATACTTCTTGCTTTTAACCTATTGATCAGTTGAGGGAGAACTGACACATTCTCTCTCTCTCTCTCTCTTTTTTTTTTTTTTTTTTTTTGGACAGGCAGAGTGGACAGTGAGAGAGAGAGACAGAGAGAAAGGTCTTCCTTTTGCCGTTGGTTCACCCTTCAATGGCCACTACAGCTGGCGCGCTGTGGCCAGCGCACCACACTGATCCAAAGCCATGAGCCAGGTGCTTCTCCTGGTCTCCCATGGGGTGCAGGACCCAAGCACTTGGGCCATCCTCCACTGCACTCTCGGGCCACAGCAGAGAGCTGGCCTGGAAGAGGGGCAACCGGGACAGAATCCGGCACCCCGACCGGGACTAGAACCCGGGGTGCCGGCACCGCAGGTGGAGGATTAGCCGATTGAGCCGCTGCGCCGGCTACATTCTTTCTAAGTCTCCCAGTCTATGAATACAGTAAATCTCTCCATTTATTTAGGTCTTTGTAAAATTTTCTTTCACCAACATTTCATAAATTTAATCATAGAGATCTGGTATATGTCTTGTTAAGTGCACACCTAAGTATTTCATTTTCTTTGGGGGTGATTATAAGTGGTATCATGTTTTTTATTGCAGTTTTCACATTTACATGGTTAATATGTAGAAATAAGTTCATTTTTGTTGATCTTATATCCTAGGACATGACTTTATTGAGCTCACTTGTTTATTCTACACTTTTTCTACAGAGTACTGGGCATTTTCTATAGACAATCATGTCACCTATGAACAGCTTTAGCCCTTCATTTCCAATATGTATGCTTTTCAATTCCTGTTTTTGCCTATGTCAGTGGGTACAGCTTCTCACATTGTGTTGAATGAGAGTGGCAAGAATGAACGCTGTCTCTCTGCTCTTAGGGGGAGAGTATTCAGTCTCTCCCCAGGAGGTAGGGCAGTAGTTGTGATTTCTTTTTCTTTTGGTGGGGGGAGCTATTCGGCAAGTTACGGTAATTAATCTCTATTCCCAAATTGTCACAATTTTTATTATGGCTGGTGTTGGATTTCATCAAAAATTTTTTTAAACATTGATCCATATGATATTTCTATTTTAGCTCATTCATGTGATACCTAGACTATGAATGAGTTTATAAATGTTGAACGAAGCTTGCATATCTGGAAGAAATCCTACTTATGATGTATAATTTTTTTTTACACATTATAAAGACTGTGATTACCTTGAAGAGTTTTCTTCTTTAAATATTTATTTATTTGACAGTCCAGAGTTACAGAGAGAGAGGGCTAGACAGAACAGATCCTTCATCCTCTGGTTCACTCCTCAAGGGACTGCAACAGCCAAGGATGAGCCAAGTCAAAGTCAGGAGCCAGGGGCTTCATCCTCTCCCACGTGGGTGCAGGGGCCCAAGCACTTGGGTCATCTTCCGCTGCTTTCCCAGGCTCATTGGCAAGGAGCTGGATCAGAACGAACTGGCATCAATATGGGACGCTGGCGTTGCAGGCAGTGGCTTTACCTGCGGTGCCATAATGCCACCCCCATCTTGAGGACTTGAACACCTACTTCATGGAGATTGCTGGCCTGTAGTTTTCTTTCTGCTTTCTCTGGTATTCATATTAGAGTGGCTCAGCCTCATAAAATGAGTTAGCAATGTTTCTTCCTGTTATACTGACTGGAGGAGACGGTGTAAAATGGGTGTTAGTTCTTTAAACGCCTGGCAGAACTCTCCAGTAAAACTGTATGGGCCAGGTGTTTTGACACGGTGGGTTAAGCAACTATCTGTGACACTGGCATCCTGTAATGGAGTGCCAGTTCAAGTCCCAGGTGCTCCACTTCCATTCCAGTTCCCTTCTAATGAGTCTGGGAAAGCAGCAGAAGATGGTCCAAGTACTTGGGCGCCTGCCCCCTACATGGGAGACCCAGATGGAGTTCCCGGCTCCTGGCTTCAACCTGGCCATTGTGGCCATTTGGAAAGTGAACCAGTGGATGGAGGAAGATCCCTTTCTCTTTTTTTCTGTCCCTCCCTCCTTCCCTTCCTTTCTATCATTCTGCCTTTTTTTTTTTTTGACAGGCAGAGTGGACAGTGAGAGAGAGAGACAGAGAGAAAGGTCTTCCTTTGCCGTTGGTTCACCCTCCAATGGCCGCTGCAGCTGGTGCGCTGTGGCCAGCGCACCACACTGATCCGAAGCCAGGAGCCAGGTCCTTCACCTGGTCTCCCATGCGGGTGCAGGGCCCAAGCACTTGGGCCATCCTCCACTGAACTCCCGGGCCACAGCAGAGAGCCGGCCTGGAAGAGGGGCAACCGGGATAGAATCCAGCGCCCCGACCGGGACTAGAACCCGGTGTGCCGGCACCGCAGGTGGAGGATTAGCCTATTGAGCTGCGGCGCCGGCCATCATTCTGTCTTTCAAATAAATAAATTAGTAAATCTTTTGTAAAAAACCCATGTGGGCCTAGATATTTTTTTAGAAGTTTTTTGATTGCAAAGTCATTTTCTTTAATGTTGTAGGGGTATTCTGATTGTCTATGTAATTTCGGTTGACTTGATAGCTTGAAGTTTTCAAGGAATTAATCCATTTCCTCTAAACTGTCAAATATATGGGTTTGATGTTTTTCATAATGCTCCCTTATTATCTTGGTGATGGCTGCAGGATCCGTAGTGATACAGCCCATTTCATTCTGGCATTGGTGATTTATGTCTTCTCTCATTTTATTTTGGTCTCTCTTGCTAGGGGATTAACGATGTTAGCGACTAGTTTTGGAGAACTAGCTTTTATTTTCTTATCAGAGGGTGGTGTGAGAAGAGAGCACGACCCAGGATCAGGCCCAAGTTGCGAGTAACCCCAACACATACTCACCGAGTGATGGAGGAGTTGCCAGCAACAAAGAAGGAGGGACAGAATTCCAGACGTGCCGGCAGCGAGCATTCTGGAAGTGAGAGAGGAAAGCGGTGTGAGGAGGAGAGGGTAGAAAATTAGGTAGGATGAAAACCAGGAAGATTCCCTCTTGGCCTGTTTGCTGTTGCTCTTACTAGCACGGACTGGGTAGTTTGCTAACCGGAAGAAGTCCACCTAGCTCTCCGTGCTGGAGGTTAGGGCCAACGGCCTCATCCTGGCATCTGCTCAGCACCTGGTGAGGTCTTTGAAGAATTGCACGACCACATAGGGCATCGCTGGAGATGCAGAGCAAGCTGCCTGCTCTCTTCCTCCCCTTGTAAAGCCACTGATGTCCTCCTGGGGGCGCCACCCTCCTGACCGCCTCTAATCCTGATTGCATACCAAGGGCTCCATTCCCTTAACAGCAATGTGAGGATTAAGTTTCCAATGTGTGAAATTCGGGGAACCCAAACCATAACGGTTCCCCTTAGGATCTGGGTGTGGAGCGGTCGGTCACTGGCTGGGGTGATTTTAACAGGATGATGAGTGTGGAGGCCCCAGGGAAGCAGCTGGAAGATTCAGCAGTCCCATCTAATGGAGTAAGAGCAGGCAGGTTTCCCAAGTGAGAGAGGAATGACGCCTGGAAACCCAAGGACTGAGGAGGGCTAACGCAACTGCAGGAGAAACGGAGCAGGGAGAGGCTGCGACTTCTGCTTTAGTCAGCACAGCCCCTGCTGTCACCCACAGGCTCCTTCCCAGGCTCCGCCCAGCCCCACCCTCCAGGTCTCTCTGCCGCCCTCACTGTCCCCAGCATGCCCATGCCCGCAACTCTCACCTCTCTGCCATTGGATCCGTCGCACACGGTCACAGATTGTTCCCTGCTCTGCCTTGTCTTCCCCACTGAGCTGTCAAGCCTCCCACTTCACCCGTCAGTCAATGCAAATGTTTAAAGAATGCAACAGCTACTTTTAGCCAGGAATCATCTCCACAATGATTTTAAAGGTCGTTGCCTGTTATAGGAACGTTCGTTGAAAGAAATCACTCATTCAAATCCCCCGGACAGCAATTTTTAGAGACGTTGGCGCTCCACAGCATCTCCCCAGAGCCCACTAAGTAAACACTAAGAGGGAAAAGCGAGGTTGTTCCCTCGGTGTGGAGGTTGCATTTCCTCGGGAGCACACTGACTTCAGCTAGGTTAGCATGCATACCGAGGCCTTCTGCTTTGTGCAGGTGGAAGACATCACAGCCACAAGCCTGCAGGGTGCAAAGAGCGCTTCTCAAGGCCCCTTTTCACACGAGGAGAAATGGAAGGAGTGTAGATTATTCGGAAATGTACGTTCTATACCCAGCGTGGCACCAATAAGATGGACTATTGTAAATGTTTCCTGCAGTTGCCCAAATCTTGTTCATTTCAAGAAGTGCATTTAATCATCACTAAGACACCTCTTAGTTCTAATATTAGGAGTTGCCATGTGCTTTCACTGTTTAAAATGATTAAAGACTCAAGGGGTAGGGCATGGCGTCTGGCCGAGCAGTTAAGATGTTGTTAGAAGGCCTGCATTCTGTTTCAGAGTACCTGGGTTCGAGTCCTGCCTCTGCTCCCCATTCCAGTTTCTTGTCAGTGTGCACACTGGGCTGTAGTAGGTGACGATTCATGGAGCCAGGTCCCTGTTACCTATGTGGGAGACCTGCTTCAGCCTGGCCCAACCTCAACTGTTGCAGGTATCTGGGGGAGTGATCTAGCAGATGGGAGCTGTCTGTGTCTGTCTCTCCACCTGCCACTCAAATAAATAAAAATTAAAACCAAAAAGACTCAAGAGTATCTTGGCCTTTAACTACATGCTGTATCTTATCTGGTGCCTACTTCTTTTTTAAAAAATTAAAGATTGGTTTAAAAGGCAGTTACATAGACAGGGAGAGGGAGAAGGAGAAGGCAAAGGGGGGGGGGAGGGAGAGGGAGAGAGAGCGAGAGTGGGAGATAGAGATCTTCCATCTACTGGTTCACTCCCCAAATGACCATAGCAGCTAGGGTCGGGTCAGGCTGAAGTCAGGAGCCAGGAACTCTACTCAGGGCTCCCCCATGGGTGGCAGGAGCCCAGGCACTTGGACTGTCTTCTGCTGCCTTCCCAGGAGCATTCGCAAAATGCTCGATCGGAAGTGGAGGGGCCCGGACTCAAGCCAGCACTTGCTCCGATAAGGGACGCTGGTGTCACAGGCAATGCCTTAACCTCCGCACCACAGTGCCAACTCCTAATGCTTACTTCTTAATCAGAGTCAGAAACCATGGTTGTTAATGCCGTCCCTAAGCCGCTGTGTTATATGGAGCTTTGCAGAAAAGCAGGTAGGCTGCTTTCTCAGCCCACGTGGCAGGGTCACGCTCCCAGCAGGAGCACCTGGCTTCCAGGTGAAGGGTGTGCAGGCTGGTCTCCATGGAAGCAAGACCCAGGCAAGGAACAGCGGCGCAGGTAAAGGCTTACCCAACTTTCTCCTCCTGCCTCTCTTTTCCCCCCTCCCTTTGTGCAACAGAGAAAAACAAGAACCCTGGACACTTCTGGGTGCCATCATGATAGCCCAGCCAGGAGGCCAGCGGGGTTTCCCCGTGAGACGTGACAGCAGCAGCAGCAGCCATCACAGCTGGAGCACATGCCCATCGCTGCCAGGAGCGGCCTCAGACCCGCGCTGCCTCCAAGGCCCAGACTCCCATGGCAGGCCGCACGCTTTTTTGCCTTGACCTGCTGCCATCTCCAAACGTCAGGCCTGTTTCCCAAGGCAGCCTTGAATGCAACTAGCCCACCTTCAAGTCTCCATTTCAATCCCCCACATACACTCATCCCAGCAGCCAAGCTTCGGCACGGCACAGACACGGGCAAGGCAGGGCAGGGAGGGTCCCCAGATGTGGTATGCCCAGCAGCCTCGCTCTGGCCCCGGATGTGCACGCAGTCCCCAGGGGTATAGTGTGAGACTCCTGTTCTTCTCTCTCCTTCTTTCTGTCCCTGTGCAGAGAGTTCTCAGGATTCCCTTGTCCCTTTTGTGCAGAGGCTCCTCAAGGGGGCCCATAATGGGTAGGATCTGAATTTCAAGGCCGCTCATCCCACTGGGCAGGATTATCATTTCAAAATAGAATCTGGGGATCACGTGCAGACCACATGAAAAGCTCAGGCACTGGCATTCATTCGCGAGTCCCCACACAAAACGCTTTCTCCATTTAAAAATCTCAGGCAAGCTCAAAACAGCCTCTGCACAATACAGATGCTTCTCCCAGAGACGGCTTTTTTTCCTTTAGTTCAATCCTTGACCTACTTTCCCGCTCACTGCAATATACCTAATGAGTAATGACGATGTTGGGAGGGGGGGAGGACACCATGGGAAACAAAGTAGAGGGAATGGCTGGGCAGACTTGCTCTGAAGCCTTCGCTCAATGGGCTTGCTCAATGGGAGCTTCCTAGGAGGAAGGAGGTTTGCTTTGTGTATGGTTTTGGAGATTTGCAGTTCAACATTGAGCGGCCCCATTTTTCAGGTATCCGAGGGAGGCTGGCAGTGGCTGAACACGTGCAGAGGAACCATCAGCTGGGGAAACAAGGCGTCCGTCCAAACCCCATGTTTGCTGAGGATTCCCAAGCTGGACTGCGCTCCTGTTAAATGGTCAGGGCATTGGGGTGGACGGTGAGGCACGTGAGTTAAGTTACTGCCTGCAACACTGGCATCCCATGTTGGAGCACTGGTTAAAGTCCTGGCTGCTCCACTCCCTATCCTGCTCCCTGCTAATGTGCCTGGAAAAGCAGTGCAAGACGGCCCAAGTGCTTGGGCCCCAGCACATGAGAGAGTGAGATGGGACAGGCTTCTTACTTTGGCCTAGTCCAGATCGGCCATTGCAGCCATTTGGGGAGTGAAGCATCTGATGATTCTCTCTTGTTCTCTCTCTTTCACTCTGCCTTTCAAATAAATAACTAGTCAAGGTATTGCAGAGGTGGTCATTGATGGAGCCAGGCAGAGGGGCTGGCATTCGCGCCCAAGCACACACGCAGCCGTGCACCCATGTTCACAGTGTCTCCTGTCCCCTTCCCATGCTGTATGTCACCACAGAGAATGCCTCAGGGTCTGGAACATCAACGACTGTCTCTCTGAAACACAGTCTGTGTTTCCATGATGGGGTCTGCACACAAAGGGAACAGAAGCTCCTCCTAGCTTCCAGAGCCATAAACCTGAACCCTAGAAGTTTCACTGGAGGAGAGAAGTGACCACAGAACTCATTTGACTCACACACCCCGAGTCACCCCCGTTTCCTGTCCCTCCATGTTCTTTCTAGGGGCTTCAATGTGACTGGAAGTGGATTTTAGGCTTCGAGGTCAGAGTTACCTGCTTTACCTGCACTGACGTCCGAGCAGGTGCTTAGCCTCGCAGTTAAGATGCTCGTGTCTCACATCAGATCAGCTGCGTTCAATTCCTGGCTCTGGCTCCTGATTCCAGCTTCCTGCCGATGCAGACGCTGAGCAGCCGTGGTAACTGGATTCCTGCCATCCACGCAGAAGGCCTGGATTGAGTTCCTGACTCCTAAATCCAGCCCCAGCTGTTGTGGACATTTGAGGGCTGAGCAGGAAACAGGAGCTTTCTTCGCGCCTTTCTCCAGCTCTCTACCTCTCAAATAAATAAAAATAACAAAGAATAAATAATGAATGTGTGGAAGTGGAGCCTCCCCACACCCCCATACCCACCCATGCCTCTGGGAGGCACCAGGATCTCCTCCTGCCTCCTCCCAGGGCTCCAGCCTCCTTCAGAGCAGTGAGTGCCGTGTGGACCGCCACTCCCCAAGCCAGTTTAAGAAAAAGGACCCATCCCAGGCTTCACCTGTCTGAAAACTCAATGAAGTTGTGGTCTCTCTCCCCAGTCCATCAATCACAGCAAGTCTCATTCAAACCAAGCAAGGCGTCATGTGCCAAGGGCCATCTCCCACAGGTGCTCTCTGCGATGGGGACAAGGACACACTGACTGTAACTGTGACCCCTTGCCCCAGCTCTGGTCTTCCTGGTCTCTTGGGCTGATGTTCGGCCTCCCAGAGCACACCCAGCAGGTGCTTTGTTCTTCATGAGTGTCAGTGCAAAGCCAACATGTGGGAGAAGTTGGTAGGTGTTAAAGAGGCGGTTGGGCCACTTGCCTAGGAGCCAGTGGTCCCCATGGCAAGAAACAGGGATGGTTTTAGTCTGGGAGGACTGGATGACAGGGAGCCCACAGCCTGGGGGCTTAAGCAGCAGGCATTTCTCTTCTCATAGTTTTGGAAGCTGGACAGCCAAGATCAAGGAGTTGGCCGGTGTGGCTTCTCCCTTTAGATTGCATATGGCTGTCTTCAGGCTCCCATGACCGTTTTCCTTATGCATATGTCTGGGTCTAAATTCTCCCCTTTTCTAAGGACACTGGTTAGGGCCCACTCCCGTGAGCTCCTTTTACCTTAACGACCTGCTTTAAAGATCCTGTCTCCAGGGACCGGTGCTGTGGCATAGTGGGTAAAGTTGTCACCTGTAGTGCTGGCTTCCCATATGGTCACCGGTTCGAGTTCTGGCTGCTCCACTTCCAATCCAGCTCTCTGCTGTGGCCTGGGAAAGCAGTAGAAGATGGCCCAAGTGCTTAGGCCCCTGTACCTGTGTGGGAGAGCTGGAAAAAGCTCATGGATTGGCACAGCTCTGGCCATTGCAGCCATCTTGGGAGTGCACCAGCAGAAGGCAGACCTCTCTCTCTCTCTCTCTCTCTCTCTCTCTGCCTCGCCTTCTCTCTCTGTGAACTTCTTTCAAATAAATAAATTAATTTTAAAAAAAGATCCTGTCTCCAAATACAGTCACATTTTGAGGTACCAGGGGTTAGGAATTCACCATACAAATTTGGGGAAACGGAAGGAACATAACCCATAGTGGAACACTGACCAAACCCCAGGGGATTCCATGACTTTATTTTCTTCATGGAGAAAGAATTCAGGTTTTCTAGAAAGCTCTTTTTGTCATTCTTTATGGGTTTTCTCTGTTGTGTCATGAGGGCTAATGCAAAAAAAAAAAAAAAAAAATGGAGCCAGGGGTATATAAGCGGTCTTCTAAAACCTCATGGAGGGTTGAATGTTTGACTTAGTGGTTAAACTGCTCCTTAGTAAACCCACATCCCATGTTGGAGCGCTGGAGTTCAATTCCTGGCTCTGACTCCTAATTCCAGCTTCCCGCTCATGTACCTTGGGAAGACAGCAGGTGAGCTCAAGTAAGCAGGTCCCCACCCTCCACATGGGAGATGTGAATTGAGTTCTTGGATCCTGGCTTGGGACTCTCAGCCACTGTGGGCGTTTGGTTAGTGAAGCAGTGGTTGGGAGCTAGGTCCATCTCTCTGTCATTCTGTCTCCCAAAATAAACAAAATTGTTTAATAGTTCATGGACAATGAACTATGAACAAACTGTGAATTTCAAATTTTTGTTCACTAACATAGACATTAAAAACAATTCCATTTTCTATGAGCTTTTGGAAGACCTGTTAGCATGTGTTTTGGCTGAGACTTGGAGGACACCAAATAGCCCCAACCAGGCTGACTCCCAGCCACAAATGAGGACGCCTGTGCCCACAGATCAATGGCTCCATCCCAACGCCTCTGTGACCACCATTCCTGGTCTTCTGGAAGGCAGGCCGTGTTCCACCCTGGGAGCTGGCCCATGCAAGCGCCCCAAGTCCAAGGGGGTCAGGCCATCTCTCTGCCACCTCTTATCTCAGCATCAGGACAGGGCCACCATAAAGGATGCTCCTAGCTGTGTTATGCTTCGGAAATCATTTCAGACACATCTGACCTTTGCCTCTTGTGAGGAAACTAGCATTGATCTCGCTCCAGGTTTTAGTGGTTTCTTCAGCCTTCACATCAGCTCAATGCATTACTGTGCATACAGAAAAGAAATGAATAGGGGTGTGTGTGTGTGTGTGTGTGGTGCAGAGGTTAAGTTGCCACTTGGGATGCCTGCTTCCCATCACGGAGGAGCTGGGTTTAAGTATCAACTCCTCTGCTTCCAATCCAACGCCCTGCTAATGCACACCCTGGGAGGCATCCGATGAAGGCTCAGTACTCGGGTCTCTGTTATCAGCATGGAAGACCCAGATTGAGTTCTAGGCTCCTAGCTTCATCCTGTTCCAGCCCCTGGCTGTTGCAGGCATTTGGGGAGTAAAGCAGATGCTGGAAGATCCATCTCTGTCTCTCTCCTTTTAGATAAACTGAATAGTAATCAATTCTTTAATTTAAAAATAAATGAATATATGTGTAGCCTGCCAAGCCCACCCCTGTGAGGTGTGCAGGGAGGGGGCAGGGCAGATGACCCGGACATCAGGTTGCACTGACCTGCAGAGCAAAGAGCACAGAGATGTCAGGAAGAAGAAGATATTGTTGAGGGGCACTGATGATGGGGAGAAGAGGGAGAGAGGGAGGAAGGGAGGGAGGGAGAGAGAGAGAGAGAGGGAGAGAAACACAGGTACCATGGGCAAGGCAGCTTTGAGGGGAGCTGTGGGAAGCCTGGCTGGAAATTGATGGCTCTTTCTCCCTTGCTGTTTCAGAAAAGCTCCTCCCTCCCCAAGGAGTGCTGCTCGGGTTTTCCTGTGTTTCCCTCGGGCGGGTCTCAGCGCAGGGCCTGAGCTTGTTAGGTGCAGGCATAGCTGCTACAACCACTATTTTATACACGGGAAGCTGAGGCTCAGAGAGTGTAAGTCCCTCTGGTCAGTGTCTGACTCACAGGTGAAATTCGGGTTTGCCTAACCACAAACACCATGCTGCAGCCTGGTACCCAGTAGACACTCCATTGACCCTTGTTTGAATCACTTAGCCTTTTCCGGTCTGGGGCAATTAGGGTGCAGGGGGCATTGTTGAGCATTTGGCCTTCTCGTGGCCACCCTGGTCATCAGAGGTGAGCAGGACCACCTGTCTGCCCTGAGTGCACCCGCAGCTCTTGTCACATGTGCTTCGCACACAGTTTGTTCACTCCCAGAATCCCCAGCTCACACCTCCTCCTACTCTCAGTCTACAACTCGAACCTTCCAAACTCTCAAGAAGGATGTAAGCCATTGGCTTGACGATGTAGAAACCCTAGTCTGTCACTCTGCACATTTGTTCGCATTTCCAAATATTATCCACTTGCTTTCCATCAACAACGACGCAAGAGAACTCGCTTCCCTGGATGCTGCTTCCAGGGATAAGAATGGAAACTTTGGCTTCCTCTGCAGCTGAGCCAGAGAACGCAAGCCCAAAAAGCTCCCATTCTTTAACTCGGATGCTGATGATTCCTGCTCCTTATTGAGTTTTCAAAAAAGGAAAGCAACACTTACCCTGTAGTCCCATAGAGGCTGGTCTTCCCATTCTGAGACCTTCGGGAACAAAGCCTTCCAGGGATGGCTGAGAAGGCTCCTCCCGCCCCCCAGAGCTGTCAGGGGCAATCAGGATGCTAGGTGCACTCACCTCCCAGAAAGGGTGTCCTCCTGACCTGGCACCCACCCTGCCCAGGGGAGCTGCCACAGGGAGGAAGAACCACTGGGCAGGGCTCACTTAGGTTCTATTGGCTTCCAGCAGGGCCAGAGGGAGGAAACAGCGAATTATGGGCGGGAATTTCAGGGCTGCTCAGAGGAGGTCTTCCGCAGTCTCAGGAACTTCCAGAATTCTGACCATCAAAGCTGAGTTCTTGAATGGATGGAGTGTCTCTGGCTGAAGAGCACCCACTCCTAGGAATGGCGATCCTGTGCCCAGGGAGAGCATGGATGGGCGGGCAGCTGGCTGGGACTGGATCTGTGCTTTTTTTTTTTTTTTTTTTTGACAGGCAGAGTTAGAGAGAGAGAGAGAGAGAAAGGTCTTCCTTACATTGGTTCACCCCCCAAATGGCCCCTATGGCCAGAGCTATGCCAATCTGGCATCAGGAGCCAGGTGCTTCCTCCTGGTCTCCCATGCAGGTGCAGGGGCTGAAGCACTTGGGCCATATTCCACTGCCTTCCTGGGCCACAGCAGAGAGCTGGACTGGAAGAGGAGCAACCAGGACTAGAACCAGGGATGCCAGTGCTGCAGGCGGAGGATTAACCAAGTGAGCCACGGTGCCAGCCCTGGATCTGTGCTCTTGTCCTGGTTCTTGCATCTACTAACTGTGACCTGGAGCAGAGTACCCAGCTTCTCTGAGCCAAGCGTGTGCTCCTGTGAACCTGCCTCTTGGAGATGACAGACTTAAAATCCATGTGGACATGATGCGTGCTGTATACTCGCTGCATCCTGTCCATCTTACTATGCCATGTTGTTAAATTCATTTGGTTCTACGTGATTTTCAACTTCTTTGAGATCGTTGCCATCAGGAGAAGCATTTGGAATAGTGCCTGGTGCGTACTACATAGGTTAATGACCTTGAACCCATCAGTCATTGCCTCTTTCGTGGGCATTACCTCATGGGCACTTTTCCCTTGTGGTAGTGAAGCCAAGTGTTTGAAGGAAAAAGCCATTTATTTCGTGTGAGTGGTAACTGATGAATGCTCCCTTCTCCTCGAGTCTTCTTTCTTAGATGTCTTTGGTATACATACACCCTCCCTCCCCCAATGCCCTCCCTCCACCCATAGGCCAGACAGCCTCCCATTTTTTTTTAAAAGATCTATTTATTTATTTGAAATGCAGAGCTACAGAGAGAGGCAGAGAGAGAGAGAGAGAGAGAGAGGTCTTCCATCCACTGATTCACTCCCCAGATGGCCGCAAAGGCCAGAGCTGAGCTGATTGGAAGCCATGAGTCAGGAGCTTCTTCCGGGTCTCCCACGTGGGTTCAAGGGCCCAAGAACTTGGGCCATTTTCTATTGCTTTCCCAGGCCATAGCAGAGAGCTGGATCAGAAGTAGAGTAGCCGGGACCTGAACTGGTGCCCATATGGGATGCCGGCACTGCAGTCAGCGCCTTTACCCACTACGCCACAGCACCTGCCCCTCCAATATTTTTTTTCACTATTAAAATGACTCAAATGAGCAAGTCAAAGAACCCAGCAGACTTGCCCGAGACAAAACCGAGGCAACTCTGAGATCTGGAATTCTCTCAGCTGCACATCTGAGCTACACGACATATCCTATAAATCATACCTACTTAATCATACCTAGAGGGTTAGAGCACTGCATACTCTTTGCTCACCAGACGATGCTGCAGCAGGAAGGTAACTTGGGATCACGACCACGTGCTGTACCTCTGTCTGCACCTGACTTGTGAAAAATGCCAGAAGCTCCCCAGCAATGTGCTTAGGAGGTCAGATTTGGCCTGGTGTTGTTTTTCTCACACTGTGTTCTTTGGTTTTCTGGATTCATGTGAGGAATTTTGCGGGGGGGGGGGGAGGTGGTGCCGCATCTCACTTGGTTAATCCTCCGCCTGTGGTGCAGGGATCCCATATGTGCACTGGGTTCTAATCCCGGTTGCTCCTCTTCCAGTCCAGCTCTCTGCTGTGGCCCAGGAAGGCAGTGGAGGATGGCCCATGTGCTTGGGCCCCTGCGCCAGCATGGGAGACCAGGAAGAAGCACCTGGCTCCTGGCTTCGGATTGGCACAGCGCCGGCCATGGCAGCCATTTAGGGGGTGAACCAACGTAAGGAAGACCTTTCTCTCTGTTTCTTTCTCTCACTGTCTAACTCTGAAATTCTGGGAATTCCCCAAAATAAAACCCAATTCTTGAAAAATAAACTCCAAGGACTGGACCCAGTGTCTCATTTCTCTCTCTCTCTCTCTCTCTTTTTTTTTTTTTTTTTGACAGAGTGGACAGTGAGAGAGAGAGAGAGACAGAGAGAAAGGTCTTCCTTTACCGTTGGTTCACCCCACAATGGCCACCATGGCTGACACACTGCAGCCGGCGCACCGCGCTGATCTGAAGCCAGGAGCCAGGTGCTTCTCTGGGTCTCCCATGGGGTGCAGGGCCCAAGCACTTGGGCCATCCTCCACTGCACTCCCTGGCCACAGCAGAGAGCTGGCCTGGAAGAGGGGCAACCAGGACAGAATCCAGTGCCCCGACCGGGACTAGAACCAGGTGTGCCGGCACCGCAAGGCGGAGGATTAGCCTGTTGAGCCACGGTGCCAGCCTCATTTCTCTTTCACTACACCCTAGCCTAGAGCCCAATTTATACATCTGTCTCATAACCCCTGTTGTTCACCCTCTGACCTGGGCAGGGCAAGCCTTGGGGTGCCCAGAGTCCTCCCTGCCCCCCGAGCCCCTTCCCCACTGGAACTGATCACACAGTCACAGGAAAGTCGAAAGGCGGCTGACGAGTTCCTACTCTGCAGACTCAACTTCTTGGGGGGTGAGGGTGAGGATCAGAGAGGCAGCTGAAGGCTTGGAGCTGGAGAGAAGCCCAGCGCTATCAGGGAGAGGCCACGAGCTGCAGAAGCTGTGGCTCAGCAGAGGCTGCAAAGAGCAGAGGGCAAGAGGAGAGGAGAGAGAGATTGAGGGTGGGTGGTGGGCAGCCATGGGACAGACAGGAGGCCCTCAGGAGCTGCTGAGTGGACCCCAAAGCAAAGGGCCTCCGAGGGCTCCTTTTGCCATGACAATGACCAGTCTGAGAGGCCTCCAAGTTCCTGGACCATGCTCCAGTCCCCATGGGCCTGGCTCTCCAAATGTTCCTGGGGCCCCATTGATGCTTCAAGTCTGTATTCTGGCCTCCTTCATTACAGAGCTATCTATGGGACAAATGCAGCTTCCTTGAGAGGCTGCAGTCCGGCTTGGTTTGTTTTTCTTTTCTTCTTTTTTTAAAACTTTGTTTTATTGCTTTGAAAGAATTATAGAGAGATGTAAAGACAGAGAGACAGGTCTTCCATCCGCTGGTTCACTCCCCAAATGGCTACAAAGGCTGGAGCCAAGCCGATCTGAAGTCAGGAGCCAGGAGCTTCTTCTGGGTCTCCCACATGGGTGCAGGGGCCTGAGCACTTGGCCCATCCTCCACTGCTTTCTGAAGTGCATTAGCAGGGAGCTGGATTGGAAGTGGAGCAGCCAGGACTTGAACCATTGTCCATATGGGATGCTGCGGCTGCAGGGCAGGGCTTTAACCCACTGTGCCACAGCACTGGCCCAGCAGTTTCTTAACACCTAAGACAAACACCTCTATTGTATAAGCTTCTGGATCCTCCCACTTTCCCACCTTTACCTGTGGCCTTTAGTGGGTGCTATGCACAATCTAGCCATCAACTCCATTTAGCGGCTATTTGAGGTTCAACAGGGGATCCCATCTTTCAAACTCTGTAGTATAAATGTGAAGTTGTCACTTATCAGTGCTGGGACTGGTGGGTGTGGGGTATGGGTGATGTTGAATGTCTGGACTATAGGACGCAGCCAGTGACTTTCTATCATACCGCACTAAAGAACTCGATTCTGCCTTCTTGAGGCCGTGTTCCTAAGCCAACCTCCACCTCAATACTACATTAAACCTGGGAAAGTAACCCAGTAAGAATCTGTCCTATGATGGTGTCAACCAAACACACACACACACACACACACACACAGAGAGAGAGAGAGAGAGAGAGAGAGAGAGAGAGAGAGAACAGGGAGGGGGGGGAGAGAGAGAGAGAGAGAGGTTAAAATCAAAGCAAAATCAAGTTCTGTGTTGGCGTAGCATCGTGTGGGAACATACACAGCATTGTAATTTGTGGGCCCACTCAAAAAAGCTGAGGCAAGGGGAAGTTTGTAAAAGCAAAAATGAGGAGGATTACACAAGATGTTTTGAAACAATAATCTTTGGATTAGCAGAGAGAGTGACGTCAGTGCGAGTCTGAAGGAACAGTTACTGGGTCGGTGTCCTTGCGGAGTTCTTGGTGTACAAAGTCAGGACAGCCTCTGTGTAAGGCTGTGGATCTGGTTGTAATGGTTACTATCCGGCAATCGGATGTGTGAGACCCCTTCCTTCACAACCTCCCATGTTTCTTTACTTAGGGTTGACATAAGGGACTCCATTTTGTCTCTGATAACCTCCGCAGAGGGAGAAAGCTAAAAGAAAAACAGTGGCCCCGTGGACAGAAGAGTGACTGGGGAATCCCCTGCTTGACTTCAGCTTTTGCCCTCATTGAAGACGTATCTTGTGTTGTTGTGAAGTTGAAGCCTGTGTGTGGCTCTGCTTCCCCCGGGGAAGAGGAGCAGTAATGACCGAGGCTTGTGGAGCTGAGCCTCTCGGGTTCTTACACATCTCAGACACCCTCCTGAATGTTCTGTCACATGCTGGCACTCACAGGGACCTGACAAGTTCAAGATGGCGAAACTAAGGCAAGAACTAAGTACAAGTCCCTAGATGGCACGGATAGGAAGCACCGAGTTGGTATTTGACCGAAGTGCCCAGTTTTAAACCCCTGGACTCCAATCTTCAGGAGCAGCTAGCGGGGTGAGTACCCTCTTTACCTAGGCGTGCGGGTACAAGGCACATGGGGAGGCCAGCCCAGGAGCCCAGGGCCCTCCAGATGAGAGAGGGTGGAACTTTTTTTCAATACTGTACAAATTTTCTCCTAAACATACTCCACAGTGGTCCGTGTAATATTCCACCAGATGAATATACCATATTTTAAAAAGATTTACTTATTTATTTGAAAGGCAGAGTTACAGAGAGGCAGAGGGAGAGAGAGTTCTTCCATCCACTGGATTACTCCCCAGATGGCCACAATGGCCGGAGCTGCACCAATATGAAGCTAGAAGCCAAGGGCTTTTTCCAGGTCTCCCACGCAGGTGCTGGGGTCCAAGGACTCAGGCCATCTTCCACTGCTTTCCTAGACCATAGCAGACAGCTGGATCGGAAGTGGAGCAACCAGGACTTGAACCAGCACCCATATGGAATGCTGGCACTGCAGGCAGCGGCTCTAGCTGGTACACCACAGCGCCGGCCCCTTTATCATCATTTTTAAAAGTTTCCCTAATACAAAACATTTATGTTGTCCCCAAGTCTTTAATATTTTGGAGAGGAACACCTTTGTGCTTATGTTTTGGGGAAAATCAGCCACAAAATAAACAGCCACCAAAGGCAGAAGGCACTTTGAGACTAAGGATAGAAATGATCACACAGACTATAATTTATTGTGGCCATTTGGGGAGTGAACCAGCAGATGGAAGACCTCTCCCTCTCTTTCTCTCTGCCTCTCCTTCTCTCTCTGTAACTATGACTTTCACATAAACAAATACATCTTTTTTAAAAAAGAATATAATTTATTGGGGGGAGGGCCTTCCAGACAGAAGCAGGGTCCTGAGTGGCCATAATGCTGCTGGGTCCCTCCACTCCAGGGCAGCAGGAAGTGGCTTGAATGTTAGCAAGACAAGGTGGCCAGGCGGGGTGTATCTGGACAGTCTCAAGAAATTCTAACAGGTCAGGTGTCAGATAAAGGACATTTCAGCCATCGGTGGCCAGCAAGGAGATTGCCTTAATGACTTCGTTTATTCCGCATCTTTGGGAGGTATTGCAGGATCGCCTAGTGGGCAAGAGAGCAGACAGGACCAAGATGGCTGCAGCCCATCAGGCTGGGTGCTTACAACCTCTATCATAAGCAATCATATGTGTTCTGCTGGCGACTCAGCAAAAGGTGACTTCCAACCGTCCCCTGAGCGAGGTGGCTTCTCTCAGCTCTGCAGCCTCTCTGATTCACCCTAGGGACCGGTCAACCACCTCTCTGTCCTCCTCTCTGTGGTCACCGCCTGGCAGCAGAGTGCAGTGTGCTAATTCAGCAGCAGCCTTTGCCTCTTGGAGTAGGCTGCCAGCCAAGTAAGGAAACCTGGCTAAATTTGCACTTCAGACAAACAAGCAATAGCTTTGAGTATAAGTATAGCCCAACTATTGCATGGGATACACTTACATTACAGATTTTTATTGTTGCTACCATTTATCTGAAATTCAAACTTACTTGGCTGCCCTGTGTTTTTCTGCTCTAACCCTGTGGCAGAGGGCTTGCTTCTCCATGAAGCAATTTTTTTTTTTAATTTTTATTTTTTGACAGGCAGAGTTAGACAGCGAGAGAGACAGAGAGAAAGGTTTTCCTTCCGTTGGTTCACCCCCCCAAATGGCTGTTACGGACGGTGCTGCACTGGTCTGAAGCCAGGAGCCAGGTGCTTCCTCCTGGTCTCCCCATGTGGGTGCAGGCGCCCAAGCACTTGGGCCATCCTCCACTGCCTTCCCAGGCCACAGCAGAGAGCTGGACTGGAAGAGGAGCACCCAGGACTAGAACCCGGCGCCTATATGGGATGCTGGTGCCGCAGGTGGAGGATTAACCAAGTGAGCCACGTCACCGGCTCCATGAAGCAGTTTTAAGCAGTGAGCGCGGAGTTCCATTTTTGTAAACAACAGGAGTGATTGGCTTTCCTTCTGCTCTGGTTCAGGCAGTGGGAACTGATACCTATGAAGACTCCTTGCTTGTACCTTTCCCAAGCTGGTCTTCCCTAGCCGCAGGGTTGTGGCTGCTCCTTCCAGTTCTCATGCCTCCTCCTTGGTCCTCGATCTGGGCCCAGACCTGTCAGTAATTGCTGGTGGGAACTCAAGTTTGCTTCCATTAGGAGTTGTATTCTGTGTCTTCCTGGGTCAGAGTGAGGTGGATGAGGAGAGAGGCATTTGCCTTCTGCTGTTTAGACTCTACCCCATGGCGTCACACTCAGGAATCACAGGCCCTCCTGGGTGAGGGTCAGCCAGGCTGGACAACCTTTGGGAAGTGGACTCTTTAATGAACAGAGAGGGGGGTCAGCAGGGAACATGAAGGAAGAGGACAAGGAGCCTGTCATGGTTCAGCAGTGTACGTAAGGGTCCAGAGCCTCCCCCCAACGGAGGCAGGTCGCACCTGCTATAGGAAGCCTTTATTGATAAGAAAAGAGGATTCAGCATCCCCCTTCCATCCCCCACCTCTCACAGAAGGCATCACCTGTGCAAGGACCCCCTGCTTCATGTGTGATCAGTTATGTGAGACCTGAATACACACCCTACATCAGTTCAGTTCAGCATCTTTTTGAGTACCTACTCTGTGCTCAGTACAGTGCTAGATTCCTATCACCGAGATGAGAGACATGCAGGCTCTTTGTTCAAGACACATTAGTGCTTGGGAATCAGCCCACAGTATCCCAGGAAGACAGTGCTTGCTGTAGGTGTTCGTGGGAAAGACGCACACAGAGGACACTTGAGCCCTGCCCCGTGAGGTGCTATAAGATCAGTAAGTGCAGTGCACAGCCAGGGCCCAGAAAGTGGGTCAGGGACCCGCACCTGGGCTGTCCTGCCTGCCTCACAGGTGAGATGGCCCCACACACAGGCCAAGGCCTGTCATTTTAAATGTTCCACAATCTTGTGAACTTGCAACCAGCACAGGCTGGAAATATCCAACATGGCTGCGGGATGAGTCCCTGCGCACCACCCCTCCCCCTCCTATGACCTTTAAGTGATTAGAATGTCATTATAATAAAATTATCATGGGGCACGCCCAATCCCATTATGCACCTGGTTCCATGACACATCTGCTATTAACTAAGAGGGGCATGGCAATAGGCAGTGCTCAAGCCCCACCCCCAGCTCTGCCCCTTATGAATATTCAATAGGGCCCCACGCCAGACATCATCCCATTATGCTTCTGGAGGGTAGAAACCTTGTTAATGGTTTCTGTTTTTCTGTTTTTTTCCCCCTTTGTCACAGCTTGTTTTTGCTTGGCTTGCTGGTTTGCTTGTGGAGGGCTTTCACATGCATGTTTTTCCCTGGAGAGGGTTTTCCTTCGGGGCCCCTTTGTGGTCCTGCTGCTTTGTTCATGCATGACTTGGTTCTTGAGCCTGCACTTTCACTTTGCTCCGAATCAGTCCTGCTCTCCTGTGCACCCCTGTGAGTCCTCCCCTGTGTGGAGGGAAGACCCTGCCCTGAGCCGTGCCGGGAGTCCCCCAGCCCACAGCGCTAACACCGTATCACTGCAGATTAGGATTTCAGTGAATGAGCTTAGGGGCGAGGGAGACACGCACATTCAGTCCACAACCCCGTGAGATGGAGGGAAAACATCTTTTGGAATGGTCCATATTTGCAGGAAATACTTTCCCCTGGCCTACCCAGGGGCCCTTTTCATCCATGGAAACCCCACGCAGGGAGCTGCCTGTCTGAGAGCTCATTACCCACAAGCACCTGCCACATCCCTGGGCAACCCCTTTGCTGGCCCATCTCCTCTCTTCACCAGCGAACTCTGTCTGCCTGGGCTACTTTGAACTAATTGCTAAGTACTAAAGTGTCTGATTTGTACGTGTTGGCTCTGCTCAGAGCTGCCTAAAACATTCACAATGGGACTAGGGTGGGAGCGAGGAACTAGTGTTCATTCTTTTATCTACAAGATTTCTTCAAGGAGGGGAAAGGAGGCCCATAACCCTAACTAGCTAGTTGGATGAGAACAGATCTCTCACTTCAAGCTAAATACGTCAACTGGAGAAGGTGATTAAGTGACAACAACTAGTGAATGGTGTTCCTAGAAGCAGACAAAAGCACACACAGCAGGAATGGGATCTCCATTGATCAGGGTTGGGGAGCCTTTTTTTCTGCCAAGGATCATTTGAGTATTTGTAATATCATTCACAGGCCATACCAAATTATCAACTTAAAAATTTGCCTGCCTAGCTGGATTGGATTCCGAGTCCCACCTGCGGCTGCCTAGGCAGGGAAGGACTGAACAATTTCTCAGGTGGAGTGCACACTTGCCACCCCGCCACAGAGCCACAGCATGAACAGAGCTACCCTTGCTGGCTCTGCAGGACAGGCGCTCTGGAGGGCCTCCTGGGCAGGGGCCCCAGGGATGGCAACCACCCTCCCACAGCAGGGACCTGTGCTGCCTGGTCACCTGGCATTCTTACACAGTGGTCGGACCCTGCTCTGATGAAACAGGAGCAGGGGGTGCTACACCAAGGGAGGAAACACTGTGATGGCCTGCGGGGGGGAGGGGAGGGGTAGATTACAATAAGGGAGTGTGAACCACTTGGCGTCTATATATGGCCATCTATAGGCACGTTGCAGAGTTGTCTGCTTTTATGAACTCATTTGTCTCCTCATTACCCCTTAAAGCAGGCAGGTGTATGGAGCATTTGGGGAAAGGAATGCTGGCTGGGTTCCAAGAGCAGCCTCAGACTGCTGTGTGGCTTAGAGGGAGCCACGTGGCAAGAAGCAAGTGTGTGTGAGTGGGCGGCAGTGTCACAGCCAACATCAAGAAAAAGCGGTGCTCTCTGGCCAGCCCATTTGTAGGAAGACCTCCAATTCACCAGGAGTCCTCGTGGGGTCCACTGTGGTCATGTTTTCTGTTTGCTCAGCCTCCCTCTGTGGAACTAGTTCCCTTCACTCTTGGTCCATATGACTCAGGTAGGGGGTGGGCATGTACCCAAACCAGGCTAATCAGAATAGTCCATGTTCCTGAACACATGACTCTGGTTGGACCAATCAGAATCCATCTAGGACTTTTATGAGGTTTTGGGGCTGTTAAGCTGGTGGAGTGTAAGTTACCTTTGCCATCATTTGGTGAAAGCTTGCCTGGGAATACAACCAATGCAGAAGAAGGCAGGTCTACAATTCTGAGAGATGGAATCCCCGGATCACATGGTTCTAGCACCTAAGCCAAGGCCACTCTTCCCTCTACTCCAACTTGTTTTTTTTTTTTTTGACAGGCAGAGTGGACAGTGAGAGAGAGAGACAGAGAGAAAGGTCTTTTTGCTGTTGGTTCACTCTCCAATGGCCGCCGCGGCCGGTGCACGCGGCCTGCGCACCACGCTGATCTGATGGCAGGAGCCAGGTGCTTCTCCTGGTCTCTTCTGCGGGTGCAAGGCCCAAGCACTTGGGCCATCCTCCACTGCACTCCCTGGCCACAGCAGAGAGCTGGACTGGAAGAGGGGCACCCGGGACAGAATCTGGCGCCCCGACCGGGACTAGAACCCAGGGTGCCGGTGCCGCAAGGCGGAGGATTAGCCTAGTGAGCCGCGGCGCCGGCTCCAACTTGGATTTAATTTCTATAACTTAGAAGGATTCTATTTCATAACCTAAGTGTATAACCTTGGACAAGCAATATTTTTCAGACTCAATTTCCTCATGGGTGAAATGAGATAAAAAATGCCCCACCAGCAGCTATTAAGATAGCCAGTCATCTGACCAAAAGATACGGTATTTCCTGGGTTGCACTAATCATGTTTGCATCCTAGCTTCTTCCTGTAAAAACAGGGCTAACAGAGCTGCTTAACTGGGGCCAGTGCTGTGGTGTAGCGGGTTAAGCCGCTGCCTGCAGTGCCAGCATCCCACATGGGATGGGTTGGGTCCTGGCTGCTCTACTTCCAATTCCGCCCCCTGCTAATGCACCTGGGAAAGCAGCAGAGGATGGCCCAAGTGGGAGACCTGGAAGAAGCTCCTGGCTCTGGCCATTGTTGCTGCTGTTGCCATTAGGGGAATGAACCAGTGGATGGAAGATCTCTCTCTCTCTCTCTTTCTCTCTGACTCTCCCTCTCTTTCTCTGTAACTCTTTCAAATAAATTAAAAAAAAAAAAAACTTAAAAAAAAATCTGCTTGGGGCCAGTGCTGTGGCATAGCGAGTAAAGCCTGTGGTGCCGAGATCCCACATGGATGCCGGTTCGTGTCCCGGCTGCTCCACTTTCCATCCAGCTCTCTCCTGTGGCCTGGGAAAGCAGTAGAATATGGCCCAAGCCCTTGGGCCCCTGTACCCGCATGGGAGAACCAGAAGAAGCTCCTGGCTCCTGGCTTTGGATCGGCGCAGCTCTAGCCGTTGCAGCCAACTGGGGAGTGAACCACTGGATGGAAGATCTCTCTCTCTCTCTCTCTCTCTCTCTCTCTCTCTCTGCCTCTCCTCTCTCTGTGTAACTCTTTCAAATAAATTAAAAAAATCTTTTTTAAAAAATCGGCTTATCTTCCTGGGAATGGGAACAATTAAGACAATGATGTGGAAATAAATCTGAGCAGTTACACAGGAATTCTTTCTGCAAGTGCAACTGTATTTTTACAAAAGCTTTTGAGATGACTATGTATTCACATGCAGCGATAAGAAGCAGTACAGAAAGTTATCGTACACCCTGCACTCAGTTTCCCCCAGTAGTAGCATCTTGCATAATCACAGTATAATAGCACAATCAGGAAACTGGCATTGATGCAATAAGTGAGCTTATTCAAATGTTCTCACATTTACACACACACACAGTTGTGTGTATGTATACTTATACAGTGAGTTCACAACAAAGTGCTCTTGTGTCATCCTTTTGTAGCCACAAACAACTCCCTCCCTCCCCTCCGTGCAGACCCCCTGACAGCTGCTGATCTGCTCTCCCCATCTACAATTTCATCATTTCAAAAACACCCTGTAAATGGAATCCTGAGGTATGTGACCTCTGAGGCTGGCCCAGCCTCAGGGTAACTCCACCGAGGTCCGTCCGACTTGCTGCGAGTACCAGCAGCTTCCACTTTTACTGCTGAGGAGCATTTCACGATACGGATGTACCAGTGTGTTTGACCACAGCTAAAGGAAGTCTCGGTTCTCTGCAGTTTTTTGGTTTTTTGGCCATAACAAAGTCTCTATGAACATTGTGTGTCAGTTTTCACAGGAACCCAAGTTTTCATTTCATTGGGATAAATGCTCAAGAGTGTAGTTAGGTAAGTACATTTTTAGTTTCACTTTATTTAGTTAATTAATTTTTCTCTTCCCTCATTCTTTAAAGATTTATTTATTTGAAAGGCAACATCACACACACACACACATACACTAAGGGTGGGGGGAGAGATAGAGAGAGACAAAGAGATCTTCCTTCCTCTAGTTTACTCTTGAAATGGCCACATGGCCAGGACAGGGCCAGGCTGAAGCCGGAAGCCAGGAGCTTCTGCTGGGTCTCCCACATGGGTGGCAGGGATCCAAGGACTTGGGCCATCCTCTGCTGCTTTCCCAGGCGCCTTAGCGGGGAGCTGGATCAGAAGCAGAGCAGCTTTTGGTCTTCCTGTTGCCTTACATTTCTTCATTTTCCCCACTTTATATTTATTTTTCTTGACTTTTTCAAAAGTACCTTTTAAAGTTACTGGTTTTGGTTCTAGAGATGAGTCACTTGATGAGTCTCCTGTTTCGACAATTTCAGGTAAATGAACAGCTTCTCTAATTGGCTTTCTTTGCCTCTGGGTAGGTGAGGAAGGAACACACTGAGTTTTAAACACGCTGCTACCAGATGACATCACTTTGATTTTCCACTTCCATAGCTGCATTAGATGCCATGCAGTCAAGAGCATCCGTTTCAGATTTGTCCATCACTTACTTTGCCTTAAGCACTTTCCTCCTCTGACCTTGTGACCTTGATACTAGGAGGGTGGAAACCTCCCAGAATCCCTGGGCTCCTGCTGGGAGGAGACCAGACCTGGGAGTGCCATCTTGATCCCCTGAGGGCTTCTTTGATTTTTCTCATCAGCATTTTGTAACTTCTTAAGGTGGCTTTGTCAGACTGAGAACTAAGTATTTAATTTTGTTTCAAGCAATTAAAAATTGTGTTGACTTTTTAATTTCCGTTTCCCCTCTATTCATTGTCAGTCCCTAGAAATGGTAAATAAATCTCTGTGTGTTGACTTTGTAGTCCTGAAACCTCACCAACTCAGTGATTAGTTCTAGGAGGATTTTGTTAGATTCCTTGGGATTTTCCATCGTGGTTGTACGCCAACAAAAACGCTTTGATTTCTTCCTTTCCACTCTAAATGCTTTCTGTTTGTCTCTCTTGCTTTATTTCAATGATGAGAACTTCTGGTACTATTCTGAATCAGAATGGTGACTGCAAACAGCCTTGTTTTGTTCCCAGTCTTGGAAGAACAGCAACCAGTCTTTCACCAGTAAGTATGACCGTGGTATTAAGTTTTTCACAGATGTTCTGTATAAGATCAAGGGAGTTGCCTTCAATTGTATAAGTACTGAGAGATTTTATCATGGCTTAGAGGTGAAGTTTGTCGAATGTTTTTCTGTGCTAATTAATAAGATCAGACTTTCCTTCTTTATCCTATTGACATGATGGATTTTACTGGTTGATTACCAAACATTGACCCTGTCATGTATATTTGGAATAAATCCAATGACCACACTGCTGACTTCAATTATGTAAAATTTTATTGAGAATTTTTGTCCATTTTCTAACTGGGTTTTTCTTGCACTGTTGAATTTTGTAAACTTTGCATATTCTAGATACAAGTTCTCTGTCAGATATTTGGTTTGTAAATATCTTCTCCCAGTCTGGAGGGCTTGTCTTTTCAACTTCTTTAAAAGGTATTTTGCTAAGCAAAAGTTTAAATTTAAGTAATTAATTAAAATTTTTATTTATTTTATGGGCTGGCATTGAGACAAAGCAGGTAAAAAAAAATATTTGTTTACTTGAAAGTTGGAGCTACAGATAGAGGGAAGGAGAGAAAAAGAGATCTTCCATCTTCCGGTTCACTCCCCAAATGGCCCCAATGGCCAGGGCTAGGCCAGGCTGAAGCCAGGAGTCAGGATCTTTCTCCAGGTCTCCCACACGGGTGCAGGAGCCCAAGGACTTGGCCGTGCTTGGCTGCTTTCCTAGGCATATAAGCAGGGAGCTGGATAGGAAGTGAAGCAGCCAGGTCTTAAACTGGCACCCATATGGGATGTAAGCATTGCAGGCAGCAGCTTAACCTGGTACACCACAACATGGGGTCCCCAATGGATTAATTTTAAAACTTACTATCAAATTAATTTAAAGAAGGCCTAATGCATTTTCTGCTGTGGACTGAATTATGTCCCTCTCCAAATTCCTTCAGTTGGAGTTTGCAATACTAACTTGCAGTATGGCTGTATTTGTAGACGGGGCATGTGAAGAGGTGACAGAGGTTAACTGAACCCGAAAGGATGGGGCCCTGTATGTACCGGGGCTGATGCCTTCTCAAGAGCGAGGTACCCTGGATCTCTGCCATGTGAGGACACAGGGAGAATGTGGCTGACTCCAGGCCAGGAGGAGAGCCCTCACCAGAAACTGAACACTGGCAGGCCTTGATCTTGGTCCTTCCAGTCTGTGGAGCTGTGAGAAAATGAACTGTTGTTGAAGCCCGCCCCCGCCCCGCCAAGCCAGGGTATTTTGTGATGGCGGCCTGAGCTGACAAATGCATAATCGTTCCTTTTATGGGTTGATATTTTGGTGCCAAATCTAAGAACTCTTCACCTAGTCCATGGTTTGAAACTAGGAAGACTGCAAGTTTTGGGGTCACAGAGAAATCAACCTCTAATTCGGGAGTTTCAGGCTTGTAGCAAGGACATCCTGTATCAGAGGAGGGGTCCCTTCACACCCCAAGTCACCCCTTACTGATTCTGTCAGCCACCTACATAAGTGAAGGCTGTGCGGAGCCCACAGTGATACAAGAGGAGTGGATGCAGTCCAATGTTGGTATAAAGGTATACAAGCTCAAAGTGGGAGAAAGTGACTCCAATTGCAGCTGTCCGTAGGGAGGATGATTCCCTTCTAGGTCCTTCCACATCCATTTTCTCAACTGGTCCTCATTCCTTTGAGGTGAAGAAATGTCGATAGCCCATTTTATGGAGGGTCGTTCTGTTAGAAGCCAAGACGGTCTCCTGCTGGCCCTGGTATGCTTGACTGACGTCAGGGAAGAATTCCTCATATGGAATCTTTTTGGGTAAGGGTAATGGCTTATGCTCAGCCTGTTGCAATTGGCCAGTAGATTTATAGTGGCGCTTGTGTACAGGGTTTTTGGCTGGAAGCAAAAGTTCTAGTGAAAAGAGAGAGCACCAATTAAAGAATGTTTTTCATTGTATTTGGGGCACAGATAAGTAAAGCCAAATGCAAATTGGTTTACTGGAAAATACAGAGGAAGCCAAGGTGCACCTGTCTCCAGGCACAATGGAGAGCAAAGATTCAAAGCATGTTGTGGAAGCCCTCTCGCTCCATCTCTCCATTTTTCTTCATCTTTATTAGCCACAGGCTCTGCTCACACGGGAACAATGGGGGCTGCAGCTCTCAGTTTACACTGTCTTCAAAGCTACTGTGTCCCATGATACAAGGGCTCAAGTAGAAGCCCCAAGCTGGGACCCAACCAGCCCCGCTCAGGCATACGCCCTTCCTGAACCAATCATCGTATTGCAGAGAAGCAGCAGAGATAACCTAACTGATCAGGCTAGGGGACGCTTCATCGGTTTGGGGGGCAGTGTTAGCCCTATCCAAACTACTTGAATGCTTTCCTCCCAAGAACACAGAACATGCCGACATGTCTCAGCACATGAGCACAGTCCCCAAGCACCTCAAGTGATTCTACTGTGAAGGTGGGTTAAGAAGATCAGGATTTTGTAAATGGTGAAATTTGTGTGTTAAGTCAGGAGATAACAGCCATATCCTCTGCTGGTAGCCAGCAGCCCTAACAGTAGATGTGTTCACAAATACCAACCACCCACCACTGAGTTCTGTGTATTGTCTCCTTCGATCTTGGTCACTCCCCTCAGATGATTTTCTGATTTCCATATCATGGGTCAGGAAACTGGGGCAGAGCAAGTCACCTGCTTAATTTAGTGCCTCATGACACTCAGACCTAAGTCTGTCTGACTTCTGAACTCACATACTCAACCATTTTCTTTTCTTTTAAAGATTTATTTATTTATTTAAAAGTCAGAGTTATACACACACACACACACACACACACACACACACAGAGAGAGAGAGAAAAACAGAGAGAGAGAGATCCTCCATCTGTTAGTTTGTTCCCCAAACGGCCATAATATCTGGGGTGGGGCTAGGCCGAAGCCAGGAGCATGGAACTCCACGTGGGTCTCCCACATAGGTGGCAGGGGCCCATGTACTTGGACCATCTTCTGCAACTTTCCCAGGTGCATTAGCAGGGAGCTGGGTTAGAACTGGTGCTTATATGGGATGCTGGCATTGCAGGCAGAGTGGCTTAACTTGCTGTACCACCATCACTGGGCCCCAACTCAACCATTTTCCAAACACAAGACCATGGTTACTCAGGGTCACTCAGCGCCAAAGAGTGCTGGTGGGACCTGGAGTTGAGTCATCTGGTTCACAAGCCCACTGTCCTTCCATCACAGCACCCTAGGGGCTGCCTTGAGCAGGGACCAGGGCCACGCAGGATCCCAGATGCTGGAGTTACCATCCTGAGTGCCCTCAGCATGGTGTGCATGCTGCTGCTCCAGACACCTTCCTTCTGCGTGGACTCACAGTGACTCAGCAAAAATCCAGGAGGGCTTCCTGTGTCCCAGGCGCTGTGCTACCTCCAGAGCATGCAGAGATCAAGCTAGGCCTCTGCTTCAGGAAATTTACTTTGTGGCAAAGGAGAAAGAAAGGAATAACAAAATTCCTGTACGTGGTACCTTGAAAGTCTTTATGGGGGCCAGCGCTGTGGCACAGCAGGTTAAAGCCCTGGCATGAAGCACCAGCATCCCATGTGGGCACTGGTTCTAATCCTGGCTGTTCTACTTCCAATCCAGCTCTTGCAATGGCCTGGGAAAGCAGTGGAAGATGGCCCAAGTCCTTGGGCCCCTGCACCCATGTAGGAGACCTGGAAGAATCTCCTGGCTCCTGGCTTCGGATTGGTGCAGCTCCGGCCATTGTAGCCATCTGGGGAGTGAACCAGTGGATATAAGATCTCTCTCTCTCTGTCCCTACCTCTCTCTGTAACTCTTTCAAATAAATAAAATAAATATTTTTTTAAAAAAGTCTTTATGAAGGAAAGGACACTGATCAATGCCATGGTGCTCAGCTTCAGAGCTGAGTAATTTAAATTGGGAGTCAAGAAGGACTCTCCACAGAGGGAACAGCTGAGCTGAAATCTGAACAACAAGACAGTGGAGAAGTGGAGGGAAGGGCCAAGTGGGCAGAGGGAACAGCCAGGGCCAGGCCCTGGGGCAGGAGCACGTGTGGGGTTTTCCAGAAAAGCTTGGGAGCTGAGGAGACTGGCAAAAGTGGGCTGGGAAGAGAAGGAAGAAGTGGGCAGTGGCCAGATTGTAGGGCTTGGTGGGCCTGGAGCCTCAGCTGTGCTCCCGGTGTGGCAGGAGGCTCTGCGCAGACACAGCAGGGAGTGGTGTGGACAGGTGCCTGGTGGCTAAGACAGAGACTTAGGGAGCAGTGGCTCAGGAAAGCACCTGCGGATGGGGGCCTGGAGTCGGCCCCTCTGCCCAAGCACGCCTGCCTTCTTGTAGAATGTTGCCCTCTCACAAACCCCATTTTTGCAGCCCCTTGGGAGGCGTCACTTTCTTTTTTTGCAGTTCTGAAGCGAGCTGTCTGCCACTTGGGGATTCTCTGATTTGTGAACTCTCTAGCTCTGCCTCTTGTAAGGTGCGCGATTTCAGAAGAAGCTTCTAATGAGCTGAGAAGGGGGAGCTGAGTCTGGGGACAACTGCATTCTGTGAAACATACAGTGGTCCCTTCACTCAGTGTGACTCCAGGCCCTGAAGACAGCCCAGGCCACCTCGCCTGGTACCCTGTGGCTCATGCGCCTACTGGTGGAGCCCAGCTCCTGTAGAGGAAGCAGCCATTCCCAGAATCCACTTGATGTCCTGCCTCCACTTTGTGCAGCTGAGGAGTCTTGGGAAAAGCGGTCAATCTCTGCAATTCTCAGCATCCTCACCCACAGGGAGGAGTTGTCTGACTCCATTTCCTGTTGCTCTGATAGAGCAGCAAAGACTAGGTGACTCATGAAAAGTAGAGGTGTATTGGTCACAATGCTGCAGGCTGGGAAGTCACAAGACAACAGCGTCAGTGCATGGTGAGGGCCTTCACAGGGCAGCAGAGCACAGTGGAAGGGAGGGGACAAGTGAGTGAGAGACAGAGAGAGAAATAGTGACCGAACTTTCAACAAACCCACTCTCTCAGTAACGCTAATCCACTCCCCAAGGCAGAATCCTCGTGACCCAGTCACCTCTCAGTATGGTTGCAATGGAGGTCCAGTTTCCCACGCAAGAACTTTGGGGACATGTGCCCACAGTGGCAGGGGTTGACGCCTGTGGGGCAGGGTGCAGAGCCCTTGGTGGGATTGTTGTGATTGTTCTTGTAGTAACTACGGGAATGCTCAGACACACATTACAGTCAACTGCAGTATCGTAATCTAACAGTATTTTCTATTTTCTTTCCCCCAATTGTTTCTAACAGATGAATTTGATAAAGAGAATACTTATGAGTGGTGTACACCGAACAGTTACCAAGGAGTGACTTCCCCTTCCCCTGTAAGCACCTTAGGGGCCTTCTATCATGAAATCTTCACAACCCTGCTAATCCCCTGGAGACGATCAGGAACTTCCCCAGGTCACCCAGCTAATGGGTGGCTTGTGTCTTAGAGAGCCAGTTCTGGGATGTTGAACAGGACATAGGAACCTCATGTTTTTCACCCAAACCTTATATTGTTGTCACATGCTCTAAATAGTCTCAAACAAGCTCTAGCTGCACGGGAGTAGAACATATTACTATTTCTAACCTCATCTCCAACAGCAGCTCAAATGCCCTCTGCCTGGGTGAGTATTGTGGGGCAGTGAGTTCACTGGCTGCTTGGGGCGCCTGCATTCCATGTAGGAGTGCCAGGGATCAAGTTCTGTCGCTTCTGATTCAGCTTCCTGCTAATGATGACGCAAGTGCTCGAGTCATTGCCACCGACATGGGAGACCTGGGTGGAGTTCCTTGCTGCTGGCTTTGGCCTAGCCTGGTCCCGGCTGTTTTGGGCATTTGTGGAGTGAGCCAGCAGATGAAAGATCTCTCTCAAGCAAATAAAAACAATTTCAGAGCCTCTGTCACCCAAAGCCTCACCATGGCCCAGGTGCAGGTCAGGTTTGTAGGTGTAGGTCAGGGCTCTCCAGAGGATCAGGAATCCAGGGTTGTAATTCACTGCAAACTCGAAGGAGAATCAGGGGAGCTGATGACATAAATCCCAGGCTGAAGGCGGGAGGAGATGAAATGAGATGTCCCAGCTCCGCAGTGAAGTGGGAGAAAAGGGTGACATTTTCCTTCTGCCGTCTGTTGTATCTGGGTCCTCAACAAATTGAGTGAGGCCCCCTCACTTTGGGGTGGGCTGTCTGCCATATGTAGTCCACTGAGCCCAATGCCAATCTCAGAAACACCCTCCAAGACACATCCAGAAATGACATCCTGTGGTCAGTCAAGTTGATGTGTGGAACTGACATCCCAGGGCTTTCTAGGGAAGTGTGAGAACATGGGCCTCCTCCCCAGAACAGAGTTTGCATTGGGAATGCCTGTCTCCAAAGCAGACTTCCTCTAATTTCACTGTTTTAGGTGGGAGGTGTGGCTCAGTTCTGGCCAGGAGAACACTCGGCTTCATGCTCAGCCTGGCCATGATGCCGCCTCCGTAGAGGACTTGCGTCACAGCAGCCTTCTTCGATTTCCGGCTCCTCTGGGCTCTGACCATTCTGGGCACTTAAGCCTCCTGTATACCCGCAGTCCTCTGCCTCATGGTCCCTCCTTGGAGCCGGTGGTGGGGCCTGGCAGCAGCAGTTTTTGGCAGTCTCTTTGTGCCTGTTGCAGGAATACAGTCAGCAACGCTGGGGATGGCCCAAGCGAGCCTTCTCATCTGTGCCTTTCTGCTCCTCCCGACCCCTGGAGGATCTGACTGCTCCATCACTCCGTCCCTGACACCAGCCCCTGACAGCAGGGCACTCTGCAGGCTTTGGGCACGTGGGCCAAAGCAGCCCAGGGCCTCAGAGTTCTCCCAAGCCTCCTGCTGTATGCTTAGAAGCCACGCGATGCTTTGCATGTAAAGAGGCTTCTCACGTTTGCCATCAAGTACCTTTGACACTCCAAGACGTCAAGTTCAATGTTCCGTGTCTGTGGTTTTGTTTCTGTTTCTACCCAGCACACTGGCAACCCTGGAGAGGACACAGTCACCAGGAGCTGCTACTTACAGAGGATCATTCATTCAATCATTCATTCATTTGCTCCACATGCACTGGGGGACCCAGCCGTGTGGAGGATGGCGCATATATTAAGCTCATCAGTCCCGAGTTAGGCAGGTTGTGTCCAAGCCTCCTACCACGTGTTAGCTGTGTAGCTGCAGGCCCATGGCGTATCCTCTCTGAGTTGCAGCTGCATTATCTAGAGCTCGAGGGCTACAAGAACACCTGCCACATTAAGACTTGGAGAATTAAACGAAACCATGCCTGCGAACCGTTAGTATTTTCAATACAATGTTCCTTACCATGATGAAATGTGTCATATGATGACACAAGATGGCCTCTTACGTAGAATTAGCTGAAGTGCCAAGCAACAATATTAAGCAGGGGAACCAAACCAAAGATAAAGGTATTCTTTCCTGTGCAACCCATAGCACCCATTGACTAACTTGTTCTTTCGTGCAGGGTCAGTGGCTTGGCCCAATGTCTTGTTCTTTTGCCTGGAACTTTATTCTTCCCTACACTAATCACAAGGGTGATAAATTCAGCTTTCTACTATTTAGATGCTCAAAATGCAGCAAAGGTTCATAGCCTTGCACTGAGCAAGACTCCTTTGAAGAACAGGATTTTCTCCCAGTTATGCACATTTGTCTTGCCTACACTTACGTCAATGCCATTGTTTTACAGGTACTCATCTCTCTGGGATCTTTTCAACAACAAAGCTCTTTATTTTTTCACACCCAAATTTCATTCATTGGTAAGTAGTGTAAAATGACAGCAAGGAGATCTGGCTGCAGTGGGTTTTGGGAGAATTCCTCTTATCCTGGGGGAAGAGCCTCTCTTCTTGGGCAGCCTGGGGTGCTCTAGAGAGACCCTCCCTACCCCCAGCCCCCAATACAGCATAATGTTAGATCCCAGGGGGCATGAGCCCAAATGGAGGCCCATAGGCCACGCTGCTGAACATTTACAAGTTACAAATACAGCTTTCATATACATATTAATCTGCCTTATTCTCCGGACAAGCCCAGAAGGGCACCTTTGAATGTCAAGTTCTTGCCCTCCTTAGGGCTCCATCCAGCTTTGAGGTCTCCCCCTCAGCTCTGCCCCCTTTCTCTTCCCACCTCCACTCCTCCTACAACAGTGGCTAAGAAAGCACTAGAAGTCCCAGCTGTGTTCCCTGCAAACAGCAGCCCATGGGCCACCCTCACAAGGAAGCCCAGGCCTGCAGACAGAAGGGGCCAGAGCCCTTGTGAGCAGTGAGTGCTGAGGTCTCAGGAGCACCGAGCATGGGCCAGGCCCTGGGTTGGCAAGCATCTTGCTTTTTTATGTTTATTTTTTAATGGAAAGCTTTTGTTTAATAAATATAAATTTCATAAGTACAACTTTTGGAGTATAGTGGCTCTTCCTCCCATACCCGCCCTCCCACCTCCAAACCACCCTACCTCCTACTCCCTCTCTCATCCCATTCTTCATTAAGATTCACTTTTAATTATCTTTATATACAGAAGATCAACTCTATACTAAGTAAAGATTTCAACAGACTGCACCCACACAGACACACAAAGTATAAAGTACTGTTTGAAGTCTAGTTGTACCATTAATTCTCATAGTACAACACATTAAGGACAGAGGTCCTACATGGGGAGCAGGTGCACAGTGACTCCTGTTGTTGATTTAACAATTGACACTCTTATTTATGATGTCAGTAATCACCTGTGGCTCTTGTGATGAGCTGCCAAGGCTGTGGAAGCCTCCTGAGTCCACAAACTCTGACATTATTTAGACAAGGCCGTAATCAAAGTGGAAGTTCTCTCCTCCCCTCAGAGAAAGGTACCTCCTGCTTTGATGGTCCCTTCTTTCCACCTGGATCTCACAGAGATCTTCCTGTAGGTCATTTTTTGCCACACTGTCTTAGCTTTCCATGCCTGAAATGCTCTCACAGGCTTTTTAGCCGGATCTGAATGCCTTAAGGGCTGATTCTGAGGCCAGAGTGCTGTTTAAGGCATTTGTCATTCTATGAGTCTGCTGTGTGTCCTGGGCAAGCACCTTTCTAAGTGGTCACTTGGTCAGTATTTCAGGTCTTGCAGGCCACGTGGCCTCTGTCAATACGCCCTGGCTACTGCAGTGCTAGGGCAGCCTGCTATCAGGCCAACGAATAAACACAGCTGTGTTCTAGTAAAACTTCATTAATGGACCTCAAAAATGGAATCCTATGTCATTTTCACATGTCCTTCTTCGGATAGTTTAACACCATTTAAAAATGTGTAAAAAAAAATTCTTAGCTCTTGAGTTGTATGAAAGCAAGTGGGCTACAGGAGTGGTTGACAGATCCCTGGGGGATCTAGAACAGGCATGTGGATCGTTGGCCTGCAGACTATAGAGCAGAGGCTCGGGAAGTCATTTCTCTGGCCCTGCCAAGGCAGCCCCAGGCAGGACTTGAAATTCAATACATCTATTGCAGGCTCATTTTTAAGTTGATTATTTTGTAGGCTTGTGAAAGATGTTATAGATAGCCAAATGGCCCTTGGCAGAAGGTTCCCCACCCCTGGAGGGGGTGAGGCAGGAGCTCTGGGCTGATACATCCCACAGAGCCCTGGACCAGTTACCCTGTGGGTAGGCAGTGGGGCCCTCAGGGGCCGGGGCACAGGGCCCAGGGCCAGAGCCCTGATACTGCTTGCCTGGCACCAGCGGTCATGGGCCTTTCCCCAGGCTACCAGAGGGAGGGCCGACTGAGGGAAGCTGCTGTTGCCAACAGGAGCTGTTTTCACTGTGATTCTGGGCCAGGCCTCTTGCACCACTCACCTCTGCCCTCTCCATCCTGCCATTTCCATGCTTCCGGCCTCCTCCCAGGCCGGGTACTAGCTCTCATTTTCTGTGATGAATTGAGCCAAGGTTCATGAACTACCTGATTTCTAGAAAATTCACTCTGGGACTCCTGGGCCGGAAGGGCTTCTCGCTGCAACTCCACGGCCCCTCTAGGGAACACGGCCAATGCCAGATCGCGTCTCGAGGGCACGGGGAGCCCTCTGTGTGTCCTTCCTTCCTCCTGCTCAGGGGACACACGGGAGGGCCGGCTCCGGGGGAGAGCCCCCTTCTCACTTGTCATTTCAGCTCAGTGCCTGGGTGTAAGCCTTTGTCTCAGCCACCGACTGCCAGGGGCCGGGGGTGCTGCGGTGGTTGCTGGCTAATCTATTTTCCCTTCCCTCGCTTACAAGCAATTTCTAAGGCTCTTGTGGAAATCATTGTTAGTCATCCCTATATTTAGCCTTGAGCTGAATCAATTTGATGGCTTCAAAGCAGAGAGAACACACACACGCGCGCACACACACACAGAGCTATTTTGATAAGGATGCACTTTTCCACAATTTTCACTTTAAAAAATAGCAGTGTATACTCTGGAGGTGGGTGTGATCTTTGATAACAGATGTAGCCCAAGAAAAGTATTTAAGATCACATTTATGTCTAACTGACCATGCAGTGACAAGCTGCCTCCCCCTCGGTTTGACTCAAATTACCATGGGAACAGCCTGGCTCTTCAGGGAGGGGCTTCAGAGGCACACGCATCTGGCAGACTACAGTGTCTCCCCGGCCCTGCTTCCCCAGGGATTGGGCTCATTCATCTCTTCCCCCAGAATCGCCAGTGGCTCTCCAGACCAGCCTCCTCGGGACCTTGTGGGGTCCTTGGGGGTCCTTGGGTAGGACATAGGGAGGCAAGGCCATTGGTGCAGGATCCTGACATCAGCAAGCCAAGCACTGACCCAGCTCAGGGCAAAAGACCTCAATCCTTCTCTTCCTGTTGCAGCCAAGAGGTCGGGCAAGTCCCACCTGGCAAATGTGCTCAGTACAGGGGAGCCCACCGAAGCACGAGGCCTTCATCCTGCCTCTGGCCCTAGCCCTGAATATCCTCTTTCCTGACCCTCAGGAAGCCATCCAGAGGCTAGAGGAGCTGTGCCCCAGGCAACCCCCCCAACAGAACCTGCTGCTGCCAGCCCCCATGCACCACCCAGTCCTGCAATCACTCAGCACCTATACCAAGTACCAGGGTGCTGCAGAATGTTCATGGAAAATGGCATTGCAAGACAAACAGCCTCTGACTCTGTCCCTCTGCCTTTAAAACAAAAGGAAATAAATCCTCTGGGAGGCCTTCCTGTTTGCACATCCGCATCTCTCTCTTAGGCTATGCAGCCCACAAGGGCAGGGGCCGTGTTTATTTTGTTCACCTGGCACAACACCTGCCCCTGCCTAAGTCCTTTGTATTTTCCACAGGTACAAGTCGGAGAATGAGAAGACAGGGCCTCACCCACAACGACTCAAACCTGGCGACCTGGAGGAGTCGGACCAAAGGTCACTAGAGTTCCTACCGCAGCAGGTCAGCCGCCCAGTTCAGTGCCTTCTTCCCCCAGTCCTGGAAGGCGATGTTTGCATGAGCTGGCTGGACAGCACTCTGCTCTCCTGGGGATGGGCCGAGCTTGGAGTGTGTGTGATCACCATTAGCGGTCCTGGGCTCAATACCTTTCAGAAGTCCCTTAAGGAAACCCGGTCCCAGCCTCTTAGAGTGGCCTGCCTCTCTTGTCTCAGAGCCACAGGCATTTCCTCTGTCACCTGCTAAGTCCCTGTTATGTCATCCCTTCCAACTGGGTCTCTCTAGAACAAGGCTCTTGTTCCTGGCCACCCCTGGAATCACATGCGAAGCTCTGACATGTCCTGGTGCCCGGGACACCACACACCACTTCCCGCGGAGACTCTGCTAATGGCACTCAGGCACTCAGAGCTCCCCAAGGTCTCCCGATGATGCCAATAATCAGCCAAAGCTGAGAACCCTGGGCCGGGGGGGCAGGTTCCAACATGGGCATGTTTGAAAAACTCCCAAATTGACCAGGCAGCTGGGGTGGTGAGATTGGCCACCAAGTCACAGCCCCTATGTCCTGCTCATGTCCAAGTACCAACAACAGCATTTGTTAAGCAGTCACTGTTCTAGGGGCTTCATGTGTATTCACTCAACCAGAATAACGATAACAGCTAGTGCTTATTTCATACTGAGCATGCTCCAGGCACCTGCTCGGATGAGGCAAGTAACAGACAGGTTAAGTAGCTTGCCTGAGATCCAGGGGTGGGTGGTGATGTTTGAAGAGACACCCAGGTTACCTAGCTCCAGAGCCTGAGGGCTTTGGCCAGGGCCGCCTGGGTGAACGTCCAGCCTGCGGGCCATATAAGGCCTGCAGGGGCCAGGGCTGCGGCATAGCGGGTAAAACTGCTGCCCATGGCACTGGCATCCATAAGGGTGTCGGTTCAAGTCCTGGCTACTGATCCAGCTTTCTGCTAATGCGCCTGGGAAAGCAGTGGAAGATGGTCCAAGGCCTTGGGGCCCTGCACCAGCCAGGAAGAAGCTCCTGGCTCCTGGCTTCAGACCGGCTCAGCTGCAGCCATTGTGGCTATTTGGGGAGTGAATCAGCAAAGGGAAGACCCCCCTCTCTCTCCCTCTCTGTAAGTCTGTCTTTCAAATAATAAATAAATCTTTAAGGAAAAAAAAAAGGCCTGCAAATTCGTACAGTCTGGCCCTGCCAAAGCAACCACAGATAGGACTCAGAATTCAATAAATCTATAGCACCCTTCTTTTTTGAATGATGTTATAAATATCCAAATGGCCCTTGGTAGCAAGGTGGTTTCCCACTCCTGGAAGACAGTGTGCTGGGAGAGGCGGCCGCAGGGCTGCTGGGAGAGCCATGGACACCCGCTGAGTGACTCACTTCCGGGAGGAGGGGGCGGGTCCCCGCTGCAGCAGCAGAGGGGTCAGCAGTGGACCCAGGAGAGTCAAGTGCTCTGGATTTGCAGTTCCACACAGGAGCAGGCATGGAAGACGCTTCCAGGGGCACGCTCCCTCTCTCCCTAACGTCTGCGCCAGCGTGAACACGCAAATACTCCCCGCGACGCTGCCACAGGGCACCCGCAGAGGGGAGACTCCGGCCTACTGTCCATTCTCTCCATCCGATAACTTTTAGAAACTTGACAGTGCTAGAGCAGAGAGGCATTTTGGGCTGGAACCTGTTCTTTCCTGCCTCCTGGGTCAAGTGAGTGCCTGGGCTGCTCTGAGAATCCTTTCCAGGAAGGTGGGGGGACAGACAGCCCTGACGCTGGCCTGCATCTGTCTCTGCTCTCGCACCCTCCCTAACCATGTTCTACTGAAAACAGCCCCTGAGTCTGTACTGGAGGTGCATCCCTCCCTGCTCAGGCCGGTGGCTCCCCTGTGCTGTCCCACCCATCTCCCTGAGCCCTGGTGGAGGGAGCACTCCACCTGGTCGCAAGATCAGTAGTGCAGGGGTGGGCATGGGATCCTAGCTGGCTTGGGCTGCTATAGTGGAACACGAAGCTGGGTGACTCCTAATCAGCAAGGTTTATTTCTCACTGCCCTTGAGGCTGGGAGGTCCAAGATCAAGGCACCTGTCAATCAGGGTCTGGAGAGGTATTTGTGTCCTGGTGCATAGACAGATGGGTACCTTTTCAGTGTCCTCACTGGGGTGGGAGGGGGGAGGGGAGAGGGAGTTTTTGGGTGAGTCTTTTACAAAGACCAGACTCCTCTGTGAGAGCGCCATCCTTAAGACTTAACCACCTTCCAGAGGGCCTACTTCCAAACACACTCCCATGGAGGGTGAGGTTTTAATAGATGAATGGCAGCGGGGAAGGACACATGCATTCAGACCATTGTCACGGCCTGTGAGCCAGGCTGCTGGCATTCCGACTCTGGACCTTGATGGAACAATTACAATGAGAAGTGTTCTTCCCTGGGGATCGCTGAGAACGTGAGATGTAAATGTGGAGTGCTGGCAGCCAACCTGACCCCCGAAGGTAAGAGCCACGCTGAGAAGAGAGAGCACGAAATAGAGCTAGGGCAGGACCGAGTCCTAGAGCCTGAGTCTTGGCCTCCAGATCCAGCTGGGTCTGGATCCACCCACACCTTTCAGTTGCACGGATCCAGAAACCATTTCCTCGCTACGTCAGATTGAGTTGGGTATCTAATGGAAATGAAAAGGTATGAACCCCAGCGTTGTCTGGTGCTGGCTGTTTGGTCTCTCAGAGCCTCCCTGTTCTCATCCATAAAATGAGAATCAGGCCGTCTACCCCATGTGGTTGCTGGAAGAACTAGGGGTGATTTTTAAGTACGGCAAATGTTAGCTCCCCCTTCCCCCCGCCGGTGCCAAATATAAAACTGAAATCTGGATCGAAGAGACACAACATGTGGTAGGGATTAAGAGAAGCTATAAACGTACGACGAGATGACCCTTGCCTCGGGAAACTGGCACAAAGAGTTCAGTCGCGAGGAATAAGAAAGTGCAGAGCCCAGAATAAGAAAGTGCAGAGCCCAGTTAGGAAATTAGCAGGCGCTCCGAGAGATCACGAAACTCCCACGATTCAATGCGCTCGCCCTGCGAAGTCACTGCATCTCTCAGCAGACTCCAGCGGGCCTGGCCTGCAGCACGGGGAATCAGGAAGAGGGTGGCTGGAGAGGGGAGTGGTGAACGGGAGCCCCCTGGTATTCACCCCGCTGACTTCATTTAGGCCCTTCCCACGCAAGGTCTTCACCCGCTAGTGTTTCTGGTGGTTGTTGTTCTTGCTTCTGTTTTGGTTCTTCTTCTTGCACTCAACAGCATTTTCTCTCTGGAGAGTTATAGATATCGAGAACAAAACAGATCCCCTCCTGTTCATAGAATATCAGTTTTGAGGGGCCTGCATCGTGGTGTAGCGGGTAAAGCCACCACCTGTGATGACGGCATCCAACACGGATGCCGGTTGTTCCATTTCTGTTCCGGCTCCCTGCTAATACTCCTGGGAAAGCAGTTAGAAGATGGCTCAAGTGCTTGGGCCCTGCCACCATTTGGGAGACCCGGAAGAAGCTCCTGGACCCTGGCTTCAACCTAGCCCAACCTTGGCTGTTGTGGCCATTTGGGGAGTGAACCAGCAGACGTAAACCATGCCCCGCCCCCAATTCTGCCTTTCAAGAAAAAAAAAAGACTATCAGTTTTGAATGTAGATTTTAAATCCATATGTATGTTGTACTGGGCCTACCTGAACACTAGTCACCCAAGAAGGAACCCGAAAAGCCCATCAATGAAGACCCAAAATGTTGCTTGGTTGTGCTAGATCAGCATTCATTAGTTATTCATGCCCAGCACCAACCTGAGAATCACAGTGAGGCACAGGTGGCATCAGCTGCTTCAGGTCGAGATGATAAGCAGGGCCTGGGAGTCTGCCTGCTGAGGGAGCACCCACATGGTTCTGGAGCAGGTGAGTTGATGGCCTCACCGAGAGCACTAGAGAGGCACTGCAAGGTCTTTACCCCGAGAACCAGGAAGCTGGGGAAGGCAACGGGCCGTGTGGACCAGAGGTTACTGCAGCCACCCAGGCAAGACATGGTGGGGGCCACAGCAGAGGGGCTGCAGGAGGATGCAAAGAGAGGTTTTTTTTTTTTTTTAGAGGTTTATTTGTTTGAAAGGCAGAGATGCAGAGATGCAGAGAGAGAGAGAGAGAGAGAGAGATCTTCCATCTGCTGATTTATTCCCCAAATGGTAACAACAGCCAGAGCTGGGCCAGTCTAAAGCCAGGAGCCAGGAGCTCTTTACAGGTCTCCCACGCAGGTGCAGGGGCCCAAGGATGTGTGCCATCTTCTACTGCTTTCCCAGGCCATAGCAGAGAGCTGGATCGGAAATGGAGCAGCCGGGACTCAAACCGGCTCCCATGTGGGTTTCTGTAGGCGACAGCTTTACCCGCTATGCCACAGCACCGGCCCCTAGAGGTTCTAATGTTGTAAAGAAGTGGTAGAACTAAAGGATGCTTGGATGCAAGAAAGGAAGATGGCAATGACCAACACAGGATTCTTATGTCTCAAATTTGAAAATAAAGTAGCATAGGACTTCCTCTACCATCAACCAAGTAGCTGAGTGCATTTCCTGTTTGCTCCTAGTAACAGACTCCTTGAGAGGGATTTCATCAGCCCCATTCATCAGTCCAAGGAATGGAGTTATCCACCGGTTCCAGTGGCCAGACAGGGAGGACGTGCACAAAGGAGCTGATCAATCTCCTCAAACCAAATCTAAAACCAACAGACAAACACACAGCAGTCTAAAACAAAGACTTCACTTCCTCTCTACATATTAAGCCTCCCAAAGATAACAAGTTACTCTAGCAGTCATTTATGAAGCAGCCACATCAACCACTCTTATTCCCATTTTGCAGATGAGAAAACAGAGCTTCAGAGCGGTTGGTTAACTTGCTTATGTTCAGAGTGAGCTGGACTCATGTCTCTCTAATCCCCAAACCTCTCGTGTTCACATTGAGTTCCTGCCTCCTGGCTTTGGCTTGGCCTCGGCCTGCCTGCTGTGGGTGTGGGAATGAACCAGTGGATGGGCGATTTCTGTCTTCCTCTTTGTCTCTCTCCATCTTTCCACCTTCCAAATAAATAAAATAAAAATGAACCATAGGCCTGTTGTGGGACTGAAAAGGCAGCGATTATAGTAGGATTTTATGAATGAGCAAAAAAAAAAAGAGAGAGAGAGAGAGAGATGCAGGTAAAAGACTGAAGCTGAAACAAAATACTTGCCAGGCTGCACAGACCGGTCTGTGTCAAGATTAAAGCCCACAGAGAGACTCCTAGGCCCTGAGACTGGTGGTGACCCTCAGCCTCTGGGTACCTGGTTCCGCTCCTCTAGGCCCCACTGCTTCCATGGTTAATTCTCCCGCTAGCATGCAAGACCCAGGCAGGCTCCATGCTGCTTCTTCCGTGCACACTCTCTTACCTGGCACTTCCTCAATGACAGAGCACAGAACACGGGGAGCCAGTCAGTAATTCATAACTTCGTTGCTGGCTTACATTTTTGTGAGGTAAGGGGGAAAATATAACACAGCTAAAGGAAGGTATTTATAGAACCGCATAGTGAATCAGGGATATTAATAACACCTGGGACTCACCAAGCATCCTCGCCTCCAAACGCTTTGATAAACAAAACAACGCACGCTTGCCACAAGCTTGGGGAGAGACAGGGCCGCATGTGTTAGTTACAACCCCCGGGTCACTTGCGGGTTGCTAACTGTTGGCTCACATCTGTGGAGCACATCACCAGGGCAGGCCCCATGCTGGGCACGATCTGTGACCAGTGTGCCTCTTGAAAAGTGATGGGTTTTCTTTTTGTTTTCATAGAAAAAGAAATGAGGGCATGGGTATGAAGCAACCTGCCTGAGGTCAATCACCGGTGATAAGCTGAGGATCCGACTGCAACCCAGACCTGCCTGGTGCGCTTGGCAGTGTGAGGGTACCTCAAAGACTTCATGCAAGAATGCGATTGAAAGATAGGTCTCGGGGCCAGCGCCATGGCTCACTTGGTTGGTCCTCCTCCTGCGGTGCCAGCATCCCATGTGGGCACCAGGTTCTGGTCCCGGTTGCTCCTCTTCCAGTCCAGCTCTCTGCTGTGGCCCGGGAAGGCATTGGAGGATGGCCCAAGTGCTTGGGCCCCTGCACCCGCATGAGAGACCAGGAGGAGGCATCTGGCTCCTGGCTCCAGATCGGCGCAGCGTCGGCTGTGGCGGCCATTTGGGAAGTAACTTCCCTGCTCTGATACAACGTGAGACGTAGAGGTAGAAATCAGGGGTCTGGTCGGGATGCTGACGCCCACCACCTGCGTGACCCTGTCTGGGAAAGCTTCCACTCCCATCTGGAAAATGGGGACTACTGGGAGCTTTCATTCAGACCATGATGCACTACCGGGCAGCTGACTCAATTCTCACCATAAGCAACTACAGAACTGGAAAAAAACGGAAACAGGTCTTTTCAACCACTGGACGTCTGGAGTGTGGGGCTGAAGACCGCGTGGAATGACTCCACGTTTGTGCTAGATTTCTGCCCGAGAGCACATTTCCAACTGGGGCACGGCCCTGGAACAGCAAGAGCAAGCAGCGTTTTCATTGGATAGAAGAGAAATGGTGGGTGGGTGCCACTGGGCAAACTGGAATCTGAGAGGGAAGATGCCAAATAGGAGGAGGTGATGCAAGAAAACAGTTTCAGACTGTGTAACGGGCCTGGCAGGTCTGTGGACAAACACTAGGCTATACACACACAGAATTTCCCTAAGGCTGTACAGAATACACCCCCTGGGAGCTGAGAGGTGAAGATTCCAGACATGGCACAGTGCTGGGAAATGCTGGAGGTCTAACTAGTCTGAGGGATGAGACCTCACCAGACAGGGAAGAATCCCACATGCTCAGTTGAGACTTCAGAAAAGCTGGTCCTCTGGTAAGGGCTGCTCCAGGCTGTGCTAGCCAAGCCGAAACTCAAGTGCTGCCCGTAAATTAACTGCTTGCCAAATAAAACTCAGCACGACACTCGTTAGGGGAAGGAAATGTAATTCAGGTCCTCAGCTGCATTGCACTCACGATGTACAGCATGCAATAAAAAATCACTAGACAAATTAAGAAATGGGAAATACACCCTAATACCAGAAGTAAAACAGCCAATAGAAATAGGTGCAGAGAGGATACAGAGAGGCATTAACAGATAAGAAATACTGAAAAAAACTGTTTCATATTTGCCTAAGAATTTATAAGGAAAATGTGGATATAATAAACAAATAGATGGGACCCTTAACAAAGAAATTGATGTAAATTTTAACGTGCATAATTGTGGTCTCAGAAGTAACAGCAAGATATAATACAAAATACTGAAAATTCAATCACTTTTTCCCCCCAGATTTGATAAAATGTATCAAACTAAAAAATTCAAATCATCCAATCTCAAAAAATCCTGAGTATTATAAACAAAATGAAGATTATGTCTCGGAATATCTTAGTAAAATTTCTGAACACCAAAAGCAGAGAAAAATTTTTAATCAGGCAGATATAAAAGACATATATACATAACAAAATGATGAGAAGATCTGATGGGAAGACATCTTTAAAGTGTGGAAGAAAACAAAACCAATCTAGACTTCCTTTTCCAGAAAATATGTTCTTAAAAAACAAAGGTGAACTAAGGCAGTTTTTTTTTTTTTTTTAAGATTTTGCTTATTTATTTGAGAATCAGAGTTGGAGAGAGAGAGAGAGAGGGAGAAACAGAGAGAGAGGTCTTCCATCCACTGGTTCACTCCCCAAATGGCTGCAATGGCCAGAGCTGCACCAATCCCGAAGCCAGGAGCCAGGAGCTTCTTTTGGGTCTCCCACAAGTGTGCAGGAGCCCAAGGACTTGGGCCATCTTCTACTGCTTTCTCAGGCCATAGCAGAGAGCTGGATCGGAAATGGAGCAGCAAGGTCTTGAACTGGCGCCCATATGGGATGCCAGCAATTCAGGCCAGGGTGTTAACTTGCTGCACCACAGCGCGGGCCCCTATTGTAGTATTTTTATATTTATATGAAACATAATTTTTTTTACTTGGAAGACACAATGACAGAAAGACATTTTTCATCTGTTGGTTCACTCTCCAAATGGTTGCAAACATCAGGGCTTGACCAGGCCAGAGCCAGGAGCCAGGAACTCCATCTGGTCTCCTGTGTGTATGGTAGGGGCCCACTTACTTGGGTCATCTTCTGCTGCCTTCCTAGGTTTATTAACAGGGAGCTGGATCAGAAGCAGAGACTCTAAGACTCACCCAGTGCTCTGATACGGGGTTCTGTGTGGCAGTCAGCAGCTTACCCTGCTGCGCCACAATGCCGGAGCGAGGTGTGACAGTAACGAATGACAGACTGTGGTAACTGAAGAATATATGTTTTAATCTCCTGAGCAACCACTAAAACCGCAAGCCAATAGAAGAGATATAATGGAACACATAAAAATGTTTAATTAATTCAAAAGAATGAATGAAAAGGGGAAAGAACAGATGCATTACATAGAAAACAAATAGCAAAATTGGTTAAACATTTTGATTAGAGTAGAGCTTGTCAGACTGGATAAACAAGACAAGGTTCAATTCTAGGCTCTTTACTAGGGCACATTCATAAACAAAGGCACAGTCATAAACAAAAGAAGGGGAAAAGCTATAATATGCATGATGAGTTACAAGAAAGCTTGAGTACTTATGTTAGGATGTCGAGGCGGAAGGAATATTACGAGATTAAAAAGGAATATTTCATAATAATAAAAGGGTCAGTTCAAGAAGACAAAACAATCCTATTTGTGTACACTGTTAATGAAAGAGCATAAAAACACAGTCAGCAAAGGGCCAGAGAAACAGACAAATCCACAACCATGGTTATTATACTTACACTTGCCTGAGTAACTCATGGGAGGAATAGACAAAAAATATTTGAAAATAAATGGTTTTTATAGAACACAATATTCCAACGCACACACATTCGTTTCAGGCAGATACAGAACATTCACCAAAGTGGGTGATACACTGGACCATGAAAGAAGTCTCAATATATTTTAAAATACTGGCCGGCGCCGTGGCTCAACAGGCTAATCCTCCGCCTTGCGGCGCCGGCACTCCGGGTTCTAGTCCCGGTCGGGGCGCCGGATTCTGTCCTGGTTGCCCCTCTTCCAGGCCAGCCCTCTGCTGTGGCCCAGGAGTGCAGTGGAGGATGGCCCAAGTGCTTGGGCCCTGCACCCCATGGGAGACCACGAGAAGCACCTAGCACCTGGCTCCTGCCATCGGATGAGCGCGGTGCGCCGGCCGCAGCGCGCCGGCCGCGGCAGCCATTGGAGGGTGAACCAACGGCAAAAGGAAGACCTTTCTCTCTGTTTCTCTCTCTCACTGTCCACTCTGCCTGTCAAAAAAAAAATAATAATAATAAAATAAAAAATAAAATAAAATAAAAAAAATAAAAAATATTTTAAAATACTAAAAGTTCAAGGTGCATGTTCTCTGACCACAAGAGAATTAGATTTAATGAAGATTATTTAGGACTTAAATCTACGACCCGACACCATCAAATTATTAGAGAGCATAGGAGAAACCCTGCAGATATAGGTACTGGCAAAGTCTTCTTAGAAAATACCCCAGAAGCACAGGCACTCAAAGCCAAAATTAACTATTGGGATCGCATCAAATTGAGAAGTTTCTGTACTGCAAAAGAAACAGTCAGGAAAGTGAATAGGCAACCGAGAGAATGGGAAAAAATAATTGCAAACTATGCAACAGATAAAGGGCTGATAACCAGAATCTACAAAGAAATCAAGAAACAACACAACATTAAAACAAACAACCCTCTTAAGAGATGGGCCAAGGACCTCAATAGACATTTTTCCAAAGAGGAAATCCAAATGGCCAACAGACACATGAGAAAATGTTCAAGATCACTAGCAATCAGGGAAATGCAAATCAAGACCACAATGAGGTTTCACCTCACCCCGGTGAGAATGGCTCACATTCAGAAATCTACCAACAATAGATGCTGGAGGGGATGTGGGGAAAAAGGGACACTCACCCACTGTTGGTGGGAATGCAAACTGGTTAAACCACTATGGAAGTCAGTCTGGAGATTCCTCAGAAACCTGAATATAACCCTACCATACAACCCAGCCTTCCCACTCCTTGGAATTTACCCAAAAGAAATTAAATTGGCAAACAAAAAAGCCGTCTGCACACTAATGTTTATTGCAGCTCAATTCACAATAGCTAAGACTTGGAACCAACCCAAATGCCCATCAACAGTAGACTGGATTAGGAAATTATGGGACATGTACTCTACAGAATACTATACAGCAGTCAAAATCAATGAAATCCGGTCATTTGCAACAAAATGGAGGAATCTGGAAAACATCATGCTGAGTGAATTAAGCCAGTTCCAAAGAGACAAATATCATTTGTTTTCCCTGATTGGCGACGACTAACTGAGCACCAGAGGGAAAACCTGTTGAAGTGAAATGAACACTATGAGAAAATAAGACTTGATCAGCTCTTGTCTGGACTGTTGATGTACAATGTAAATCTTTACCCATTTTAGTATCTCCCTTTGTTGTTTGTTTTTGTTCTAGTACTATTGGTTGAACTCTGCAACTAACACACAATTATTCTTAGGTGTTTAAGTTTTATCTGAAAAGTGATCCCGGTTAACTATGAGAGAGGGAAAAAGAAAGGGAGGATATGTACAATTTGGGACAAGCTCAATCGGACTTGCTCCAAATGATGGAGTTAGAAACATGCCAGGGGATCCCAATACAATCCCATCAAGGTGGCATGTACTAATGCCATCTCACTGGTCCAAGCGATCAATTTCAGTTCACAATTGATCACACTGATAGGTCTAAGAGTCAAAGGGAACACACAAACAAGACTAGTGTCTGCCAATACAAACAGATAGAACCAAAAAGGGAGAGAATGATCCAACATGGGAAGCGGAGTCACAGCAGACTCATAGAATGGCAGATGTCCTAAATAACACTCTGGCCTCAGAATCAGCCCTTAAGGCATTCAGATCTGGCTCAAGAGCCCATGAGAGTATTTTAGGCATGGAAAGCCAAGACACTCTGGAAAGGAAAAAAAAAAGAAGACCTAAATGAAAGATCTCTGCGAGTGAGATCGCAGTGGAAGGAACGGGGCCACCAAAGAAGGAGGTGCCTTTCTCCAAAGGGAGGAGAGGACCTCCACTTTGACTATGACCCTGTCGGAATAAGATTGAAGTCGGCGAACCCTAAAGGCTTCCATAGCCTCAGCAATTCATAACTAGAGCCTAGGGAGATTCCTGACGTCATAAACAAGAGTGTCAAATTGTTAAATCAACATCAGGAGTCACTGTGTACTTATGTCCCATGTGGGATCTGTCCTTAATATGTTGTCCAAAGTGAAGTAATGCTGTAACTAGTACTGAAACAGTATTTTTACACCTTGTGTTTCTGTGTGGGTCCAAACTGATGAAATCTTCACTTAATACATACTGAATCGATCTTCTGTATATAAAGATAATCGAAAATGAAAAAAAAAAACTCAGTGTTATATTGGAAATTGCATAAAAAATTAATAAATTTCAAAAAAAAATATCATGTAGGATCTCTGTTCTTAATGGGCTGTACAATGTGATTCAATGCTATAACGAGTACTCAAATTGTATATTTTACTTTGTGTTGCTATATGAGGGCAAATGGTCGAAATCTTTACTTAACACATACTAAACTGATCTCCTGCATACAAAGAGAATTGAAGATGAATCTGGATGCGAATGAAAAGGGAGAGGGAGCGGGTAAGGGGGGAGGGTTGCAGTGGGAGAGGGAAAGTATGGGGGGGAAGCCATTTTAATCCATAAGTTGTACCTTGGAAATTTATATTCTAAATAAAAGTTTAAAAAATTAAAATTTTAAATTAATTTTTTATTTTAAATTAATAAAAATAAAAACATTAATAAAAATTCCAAATATTTGGAAATCAAGGTACAAATATCTGAATATCCTATGTGTCAAGAAATCACAAGTATCTTTAAATGAATGATAAACATAGAAATTTGTGGTATGCAGTTTAAAAAGCATAGAGGAAAAAGCATAATATCAAATGATTATGTACAAGAAGATGTTTTACCACAACTATATAAGATACTACTGGTGATGGTGAATTTTAGGTGTCAGCTGGGCTCAGGAATCCTTATAGAAGTGGTGTGGCCCCCTCTGGGTGTGTCTGCGAGGTGCCTTCAGAGGAGACTGGCCTGTGAGTGGGTGCAGTGAGCTGGGAAGAGCTGCCCTCCAAGTGGGCAGGCACTATCTAATCACTGGGGGCCAACAAGAGCAAAGAAGAGGTGACTTTCTTCCACGTCTGCCCCTGGGACCGTGTTTCTCATGAATATGAGAACTGCAGGCTTCCCAGCCTTTGGAACCCAGGGCTTCCACCAGACCTTGGGCCTCCCTCAGAGAACTGCACCGTCAACTTCCCTGGTTCGGAGGCTTTCTAACTTGGACTGAGCCCTGCTACTGATGGCTTACAGATGAGCTGGTGTGGACTTCTCAGCCACCATCACGGTGTGAGCCAATCCCCAATTCCCCTAATAAATCCCCTCTTGTATCTTTATCTATTTATTTCTAAATCTTTATCTATATCCATATTTACTTCTAGATTTGTATCTATTTTTCTATTGGTATCTGTTTTTTTTTGTTTTGTTTTGTTTTTTGTTTTTTGTTTTTTGACAGGCAGAGTGGACAGTGAGAGAGAGAGACAGAGAGAAAGGTCTTCCTTTGCCGTTGGTTCACCCTCCAATGGCTGCCGCAGTTGGCGCGCTGCGGCCGGCGCACCGCGCTCATCCGATGGCAGGAGCCAGGTGTTAGGTGCTTCTCCTGGTCTCCTATGGGGTGCAGGGCCCAAGCACTTGGGCCATCCTCCACTGCACTCCTGGGCCACAGCAGAGGGCTGGCCTGGAAGAGGGGCAACCGGGACAGAATCCGGTGCCCCGACCGGGACTAGAACCCGGAGTGCCGGCGCCGCAAGGCGGAGGATTAGCCTGTTGAGCCATGGCGCCGGCCTCTTTTTTTTTTTTTTTTTAAGAATTATTTTATTTATTTGACAGACAGAGTTACAGAGAGAGGTAGAGCCAAGAGAGGTCTTCCATTCGCTGGTTCACTCCCCAAATGACCACAACGGCCAGAGCTGAGCTGATCCGAAGCCAGGAACCAGGAGCTTCTTTCTGGTCTCCCACATGGGTGCAGGGGCCCAAGGACTTGGGCCATCTTCCACTGCTTTCCCAGGCCATAGGAAAGAGCTGGATCGGAAGAGGAGCAGCCGGCACTTGAACCAGCGCCCATATGGGATGCCAGCACTTCAGGCCAGGGCTTTAACCCACTGTGCCACAGCACCGGCCTCAATTGGTAGATATTTTATATCTGTGTCTCTGGAGAAAACACTGCCAACAGGCTAACGGCCTCAAGGCATTGGGGGTGGGAGAGGAGAGAAGACAGAACAAACAAATAGAAAGAGATAAGAAAGATAAAAAAAAGAAAATGATGAAGAGAAAACAAACAATAAAGACAATAAATGGTATCAACTATTGGTCCTCTAAAAATAAAATGCGTAGCTCCACAGCCAGACTAATCTAAAAAGAGAGAGGAAAACTGTCATTCCTCACAATCAAAGAGGAGCTATTACTACAAACTTTACAGGCAACAAGAATATGATAAAGGAATATTACGGAAAATGTATACCAATGGAATAAACATTTTACAGGTGCTAATAAACTCCTTGAAAGACATAAATATTAAACTAAGAAAAAATTTAAAAATCTCAATTTCCCCTCATTTTCTAAAGAAGTTGATCTTCTAACTAAAAACTTCCCTTCAGAGAAAACTCCATGACCACATGACGTCACTGCTGAGCTGTATCCAGTATCTAAGGATGACACAATCCCTCACTGACCTGTGTACATAAGACAGAAATCTTTTCCTAAAACAAAGGAGTAAACATTTCCTAACTCGACCTACCTTGTTACCAAAGCCTAAAATTATAATTTTATAAATTAAAGAAATCCAGTTTTATTAGTGATAGCACGGCAAACAAAAATGCTTTGGCATAAATTTAACAAAAGATGCTCAAAATCTTCACCTTGCAATCTTCAATACATTACTGAGAGAAATTAAAGAAGACCTAAACAAATGGAGTGAGATAACCTGTTCATAGATTGGAACGTTCAATATTTTTGAGATTTCAGTTGTCCCTTATCCATCCACTTTTTGTTTTGGTAAAAACTGAATATGAATCAATTCGATAATTTACATGGAAATAAGAAAGGACCTAAAGTAACCAGAACAATGGAAAACAAGTTGGAGGCTGTATACTACCTGACTTTAAGACTTACTATTAAGCCAGAAAATCAAAAGATATGATATTAAGAACCAAAATGACAAATACATAAATGAAACAGAATATAATCTAAATAAAGGTAAACATAAACATGATCAATTTATTTTTAACAACAAAAAAGCAATTCAATAGGGAAAGAAGTTTTTTCTTTCTTTTTTTTTTTTCAGTAAATGATACTGAAACTGGATATTCATATATAGGGTAGAAAGAACTCTGATCCCTACCCCAAGGACATATACAAAAAACGAACCAAAGTGGGGCTGGTGTTGTGGCATAGCAGGCAAAAGCCACCACCTGCAACACCCGCATCCCATATGGACAGCATGTAAGTCCCAGCTGCTCTGCTTCTGATCCAGCTCCCTGCTAATGAGCCTGGGTAAGCAATGGAAGATGGCCCAAGTCCTTGGGACCCTGCACCCATGTGGGAGACCTGAATGAAGTTCCTGGCTTCTGGCCATTGCAGCCATTTAGGGAATGAACCAGCAGGTGGAAGAGTCTCACCCTCCCACTTTCTGTCTCTCTCTCTGGCCCTTCTCCCCCTCTCTCTTCTCTATGTAACTCTGCCTTTCAAATAAATACAATAAATCTAAAAAAAAAAAACTTACTAAACTTGGATTGCAGATCTAAATGTAAATGATGAAACTACAAAACTTCTAGGATAAATATAGAAGAATATCATGGCCTTGAGGATAGGGACAGTTTTTTTTTTTTTTTCAGTTGAATTCTACCAAAATTCTCTCTGCTCCTTAAAAGACACCATGGGCTACAGAAAATATTCTCAATACGTATATCTGACAAAACTACCGTTTCCAATATATCTAAAGAACTGCTATACCTCAATACTAAAAAACTCCCACAATTTGTAAAAAGCTGAAGACTTGAAGATCTTTTTACAAAGAAAGATGACTAATAAATATGGGAAAAACTGTTCCCATCTTTAGTCATCAGAGAACTGTAACTAGCACTACAGTGACACCACTTACTATAATAACCATAATTAAAATGTCATGCAACACCAAATATTAGTGAGAATGCAGAGCAACTGGACGTTTCCTTCATGAATGACAGGAGAATAGCATGACAAAAGTGCCTTGGAAAACCTTTTTGGCAGTTTCTTATAAAAATTAAACATTTATCTCTCTTATGCAAATTTTATTCCTAGATAATATACTGAGAACTCCCAAAAATGTATGTCCACACAAAAAGGAAATCTTCACACAGAATGTTCATAGCAGTTTTATTCATGATAGCCAGGAAAAAGAAACTTATATGTACATCGTATGTGTAAACAAATTCTGGAATATTCATACAAAAGGTGGATATGATACTCATCAGTGATAAAAAGAACAAAACATGCATAAATCTCAAAACACAGTGAACAAAGAAGCCAGACATAAAAAGGGCACATCCTTTCATGGAAAACAAAGTAAAAGGTAAGCTTATTTAGCTGCAAAAATAAAAAAAATTAAAAATCCATGTGCAGGAGGTAACTTCAAAAAGTTTGTGAAAAATGTGTACTATTATGAAAAAACCTATGAATGAATTTTAATAAATTTGAAAGGGATACAGACAAGCCTACAGCCTTGATGTTTCTTGTGGACAGGGAAAGTGGGTGCTGGGATGGAGGGGAGACCCAAGGTTACCTTTTGGGGGACAACCAGTGTTCCCTTCTGTGGTAGGAATGAGTTACAGAGGTGTATGAATTTGGCAAGTCATTTTACTGTGCAGTTAAATTCTGTGCATTTCACATCATTTCACATGAGGTGACCTTAACCAAAGTGATACAAATTGATTGAATAAATAAAAGAGCAATTCTTTCTCTATCTCATGTAAGATCACACGTGATACACTCTGGAGCAGTTCTGGTGTCCAGCAAGAGGTTAATGCTTTCTGCAGATTCCAGAATCACTCAGAGTAAAGCAGCATTGGAGTGACTGTGCCTCCTCGGGACTCTGGAACCAATGCCTTTTGGCAGAAGAGAGAACTCCTAAACAGCGCTGAGGTTTCAAAGTGGTTATGTGAAGGGGTGCCCGACGTGGTGGCACTTTCAGAAGCACCATCCTATCTCACCCAGTGAGGCTGGTGGCTCTGGCTTTGCACATTGTCCCACAACCCCCACCCATCTTGTTGGCTAAGCTTGGGGGATGAATCCCAAGGGTCTTCTAATCTTGGGGAAAACCATTTGCCTTTATTGGGATTTGCAGAGGGAGTGAAGCAGAGGAGGCCTGGATTGTGTGGGGCTTTGCCCACAAATCAGAAGCTGAGAGGTCTGCTTTATTTAGCTCCTCAGTGCAGTAGGGCTGATTCATTTGGCCTCATCACCTACAGTGAATACGTAACTGCTTCCTCTTTCTGTGCCTCCCTCCCACCAGTAAGAAGAACTGATGCTACGTTCGTGTCCTCATCTAGTATCTACTGACGAATGATATGAGTGCATATTTATGGGGTACACTATTATTCTTCAATGCATGTGTACAATGTGTAGTGATCACATCAGGGTAGTTAGCATTTCAGAAATCATCATCTCTGTGCGATTTGGAGCCCTCAAACTCTTCTCTAGTTGTTTTGAAATGTAGGAGGGGATCTTCAGAAAGTTGGCAGAAAATGCATATTTATTAAAAAAAAAAACTGCGCGTGGATTTCAAAATTTTTCGAACTGAAATAAGCTTATCTTTTAGTTCCATTTGCCACAAATCTTTAAAAATACCCTCAGGGAATTAACTATAGACAATGCAACACCACAACTACTTCCCCTGCCTGTCATCTCCTTCTCATTGCCTCCTTCATCCCCCCACCCCTTCCCATTGACCATCGTCAATGAGAGCCCACCTTTGGGGCGGCATGCCCTCCTCCTGCGATTCTCTTAAAATGCATATGCGCCTTGCTGACTCCCTGCCAATGCACAGCAAGGTTGGGGTTCAAGGGAAGCTTTCCGGGAGCCCCTCCTCTGGACCTGCAGCATGCTACAAAGTCCCCTTTGAACCCCAATGGTAGGTGAGCTCTCAGGGTAAAAAGACCCCATCTGTCTAAAGGGACAGATTTCCTGGACCCAAGGCTCGCAGGAGCCAGGCTGTTTAATCACTTTGGCTGCTGGCATCTCGAAGAGCCCATGAAGAACTAGGACAAGAACACAGCACCTTTGCTGCTCTTCTCCTTCATGACCAGAGGACTACTGGGTTCCAGTTCATCTCTTGGAGTTGGCAGCTGTAGGGTGGGGCTGCGGAGAAGTTCGCACACAGGGCAATTCCTTGTTTAATCCTCAGCTCTTCCACTCGCTGCTCAGACAACTTACTGTAGGCTCTGGGCTCTGGTTTTCTGATTTGTAAAGATGGGGACAACACAACCACTTATTGCAAAGATTAAATGACATAAGCTCTGCCTAGCAGGAGGTTTTTCGAAAGTTTTTGGACCACAAACCATCAGAGTTTAAGCGTGTACAGAAAATATCACAGATAGGTATAATTGACACAAATGCACTATATGCATGTACTGAATGCCTTTTTTTTTTTTTTTGAAAGAGCCACAGAGAGAGGAGGAGAGATAGAGAGATAGAGAGAGAGAGATCTTTTGTCCACTGGTTCACTTCCCAGAATGCCACAATGGCTGGGGCTGGGCCAGGCTAAAGCCAGGAGCCAGGAGCTTCTTCTAGGTTTTCCACCTGGGTAGTAGGGGCCCAAGAGCTTGGGCCATCTTCTGCTGCTTTCCCAGGCACATTAGCAGGGAGCTGGATTGGAAGGACACGAACTGTTGCCCGTACGGGATGTGGGCACTGCAGACAATGGCTTTTACCCACTATGCCACAACACCAGCTCCAGACTGCCTTCTTTTGTTTGCTATCTATTTCTATTTTGTTATATTCTATTCTATTTTTTTTAATGGAAGTTGACATTTTCAGCCTACCAATCACTTTAAGACCCACTCCTGAGGGGCAGGCATTTGGCACAGCCAGTTTAAGGCTTGGGACTCCCTCAGTGTCTAGGTTCAAGCCTTGACTCTGCTCCCAACTCTAGCTTCCTACTTACATGCACCCTGGGAAACAGCAAGTTATGGATCCAGGGGTTGGGTCCCTGCCACTCATATGGGAGACTGGGATTGATTTCCCAGCTCCTGGCTTTGGCCTGGCCCAGCTTTGGCAGATGGGAATATTAGGGGAGTGAACCAATAGATGGGAGCTCTCTTTCTGTCTCTCAGTCTTCCAATAAATTAAATAAATAGATAATTTTAAGAATACCCACCATTGAGAAACTCTATTCTAGTCCATGCTTGGCTTGCTTAACAACCTCAGGGACTCCCAGATGGAGAGGATCGAGATGAACAAGAGTTTTGCAGTCAAGTCTGCTGGCTGCTGGTGGCTGAAGGCAATCCTTGGTACTCCTTGGCTGTTAGCGTCATCCCGCTCCAGTCTCTGCCTCCCTCACGTTCTCGGTGTGTCTTCCTATCATCTTCCCTGTGTGCACGTCTGTCTCTGTGTCTCCTCTTCTGAGAAGGATACCAGTCATGGTGGATCCAGTGCCACCCTATTCCATTATGGTGCCATCTTAGACAATTATATCTGTGTACCAATAGGAGCCCATTCTGAGGCTCTGGGAAAGACAAGAATGTTGGGTGTTTCTAACAAGAGCTCAAGGTTTCTCGTTTCTAGCAAGAGTCAAAGGGGTGGTCAAATTACTGGATAATGAAACCTGTGGAGACTGGCAGGAGCTGGATGTGCAATTCAAGGTCATCTTCTGGGCTGCTCTTCTCTCCCTGAGTGGTCTGAAGTTTAAAGCCATTAAATCTGGAAAGCTTGGGTCTTGAGAGTTAGGGGAAAGTGTTCTTTTTTTTTTTTGACAGGCAGAGTTAGAGAGAGACAGAGAGAAAGGTCTTCCTTCCGTTGATTCACCCCCCAAATGGCCGCCACGGCCCATGCGCTGCCAGGAGCCAGGTGCTTCTCCTGGTCTCCCATGGGGTGCAGGGCCCAAGCACTTGGGCCATCCTCCTCTGCCTTCCCGGGCCACAGCAGAGAGCTGGACTGGAAGAGAAGCAATTGGGACAAAATCCGGCGCCCCAACCGGGACTAGAACCTGGGGTGCCAGCGCCGCAGGCGGAGGATTAGCCTAGTGAGCCGTGGCACCGGCCGGGAAAGTGTTCTGTCTGATACCCAGGTAGCCACCCATGGAACCTGCTTATCTCAGAAGCTAGGAGGCAAAACCCCTCCATCTGGCCTCTGATGGAGCAAGAGGGAGAGGAACCAGCTGCAAGGAAAAGAAAGGCTGAAAGGGGCCAAGCGGAGATGAGGTGCAGTGAATTATGCAGAAAGAGAGGTTTCCAGCAAAAAAAAAAAAAAACCCAACCTGCCAAACACATACTCCTTGATAAGCTTAACAAAATGCACAGCCCTACGTTCAGGAGAGATAAATGAGCTGCAGGAACTGAGCTCTCTAGAAGATGATTTATTCACCTATAATTCACCGAGCAGCCCCAAATGCAGGGGAAGTGGCGAAGAGCTGAGGGCCTCTGATGAAGAATTTATTGGCGTGGTTTGCAAGACAGTCCCAGGATGTTATAAGCCCATTTGTTTTCCAATTTGTAAATCAAAGTGTTCTGGGTCAGGTCTGAGAGCTGAGTCTGATGCTAAGAGCTGCAGTGAGTAAATCAAGACAAAATTTGCTGTCGGGAATTTAGCCAGCCAAGTATAAATCCCGTTTCTCTCCAGTTTCCTGCAGCAGCCGTGTCCCTCCTCTCACAGCTTCCAGCCTCCAGCGCCAGTCACTGTGGCTCTGAGGATAGCCAGAAATCCCCACCCAGACCCTGCTGGGCCTTTTGGGCTCTGAGCTCCAGGGTGTGTCAAATCCTGGCTTCTGTTGTGGGCTTAGGAGCTAGATAGAGGCCTAAGGTGTTCAAGTCTGGGCCTGTGGGATCATGTCTGCCTGTGTTGGCTTTTAAAGGCTGCACCTGCTTGGATGAAGGCCACTGGGGACTTCTCTGTACCTCTGCTATGGTTCGGATAAGCTTTGGCCTGTGATCTCATGAGGAATTTTACACTCCAAAGTCCTAAGTTCATAGTACTAAGAGAGTGGAAACTTAACCCTATGAAGGTGTTTAGAGGTGAGGCCTAATGGGAAGTCCTTAGGTCACGGGGACGTGCCTTTGGAAGGTAGTTCGCATGAGAGGATTGTCGTACAAAGCCTGACTGTGGCCCGAGCCCCTCTCCCTCTGCATTCTGGCTCACAGTGTGATCCTTTCTCGACTTGGATTCCAAGTCACTGTGGAGCCCTTGCCAGAGCCTGTGTCATGCCATTTGGACTTTCAGCCTTCAGAACTGTGAACTAAATAAACCTCTTCTCTTTATAAAGTTAGTTGCCTCGGGTACTTTGTTGTCGTACCGAACAGCTCAATAACACAGCCTCTCAGCTCCATAGTGTTAAAGGCAAAGAGGGGGAGAGGGCCGGCACTGTGGTGCAGTGGGTTAATGCCCTGGCCTGAATCGCCTGCATCCCATATGGGCACTGGTTCTAGTCCCAGCTGCTCCACTTCCAATCCAGCTCTCTGCTATGGCCTGGGAAGGCAGTAGAAGATGGCCCAAGTCCTTGGGACCCTGCACACACGTGGGAGACCTGGAAGAAGCTCCTGGCTCCTGGCTTTGGATCTGTGCAGCTCTGGCCATTGTAGCCATCTGAGGAGTGAACCAGCAAATGGAAGACCTCTCTCTCTGTCTCCACCTCTCTCTAACTCTGTCTTTTGAATAAATAAAATAAAATCTTTTTAAAAAAAAAAATGCAAAGAGGGGAGAAAGTGAAGTCTGGTAGAAACTGTGGCAAAAGAACAATGACAAGGCCAGCAACAGCAATAGAATTTACCAGCTGTTTTCTGTGGGCCTGGCACTCTGCTAAGTACCTCATGTGTATTAACTCATGCATTTTCTCTCTTTTTTTAAAAATATTTATTTTATTTATTTGAAAGTCAGAGTTACAGAGAGGCAGAGGCAGAGAGAGGTCTTCCATCACTCTCCAGATGGCTGCAATGGCCAGAACTGTGTCAACCCGAAGCCAGGAGTGAGGAGCTTCCTCTGGGTCTCCCATGTGGGTGCAGGGGCCCAAGGACTTGGGCCATCTTCCACTGCTCTCCCCAGCAATAGCAGAGAGCTGAATCAGGAAGTGGAGTAGCCAGAATTCAAACCGGTGCTTATATGGGATGCTGGCACTGCAGGCGATGGCTTTACCCACTACGCCATAGCGCAGGCCCTAACTCACTCATTTTCAAACCAACTCTTCATAATAGGCACTATTATTCTCTTTTCACAGGTAAGGAAATGGAGGCACAAACAGAAGGAGCTCAAAGCATCCTTTCATTAATTCTTGGACATCCTGCAAAGCCTGGGACTTCCTTTTTATCAGACCCCAGTCTTGAGCCACCAGGGGACCTCAGGCCAGGCCTATGGAGCAGATGGGATGAATTCAATTAGAGGTTCTGTAAACAACCACAAGAGGAAGGTCCCTGCCAGAAAGGAGGACCCCTCGTTATTTTTGTAGTTGCAACCATCATTATAAAGCTGCTTGCGGCTGGGATCCCCTCTGGTCCCATAGCTCCAATAACTAAAGTAGACCCAGAAGCAGTGAGAGCACCAGGGGGCATCACGCGAGGCAGAGTTAACAATATCCACGGCTGCACACAAATCCTTGTTGCCAACAGGCAGAAGCCTTGTGAGGAACCTAATCACAACCTGAGACTGAGCCCTGGCTGAGCAATCAATTTTGGTATTGTTGGACCTCTCAGCTACAGAGATGTCCACTTGCTCGGGAGGACGCCCAAAGATCCAGACTCCAGACGAGTTGATGTAAAAAACACGAGGTATTTATTGAACGTTTGCGCAAACAGGCCTCCACCTCAGGCGGTGAAGAGCCCTGAGCAGCAGTTTCACACAGCTTATATAGGCAACAGATTAGCATATTCTTAGGCGGGGAATGCTGTGGCATTACAGGATTGGTCAGCTCAGAGGGTCCATTAGCATGTGGGGGGGGTGCTGACGGAGAATGCTGAGGGAGAGTGCTGAGGGAGAGTGCTGAGGTGGCACAGGATTGGCCGGTCGCAGTGACGTCATAAGAGCGCGCCCAGAAACTCTCTGAAGGGAGGGGCAGTTCTGCTCCGGGTTCACCTAGAGTTCAAAAAGAGAAGGGAGGGGCAGCTCCGCTCCGGCTCTGGGTTCATCTAGAGTTCAAAAAGAGAAGGGAGGGGCAGCTCCCCTCTGGGCATGCTCAGAGGCTTCCCGAAGGGGCGGGGCGGCTCCCCTCTGAGCATGCTCAGAGGCTTCCCGAAGGGGCGGGGCGGCTCCGCTCCGGGCGCCGTCCCTTCGCACCAGCGCCTGTGGCCTTGTTGGGCGCCCTGAGGAGACCCAACGATCACCCGCGGCCGGGGCGTCCTGAGGACGACTCGGGGGCGGGGAGATCCCTCGGCCGCTGGCCGAGGGCGAGGAGTCTGGTCTGGGGCCCGCGCAGACTCCACGATCATGCGGAGCCGGAGCGTTGCCACGGCAACCCGCGGCCGCGGAGCCCCGACGACGACCTGGGGGTGAGGCAGCCCCACCACTGCAGAGTGGCCCCGCCACACACGGGGTCAGTGTGGGCTGGGACGACGCTGCCACTGCCCGCGGGCCGCCGGACGAGGGGGCGTGGGGCCCAGGGCTGTCACAGGGCCCAGTGCCTCTCCTCGTAAGGGTCCTTCAGTATGGGCAGGAAAGTTCTAGGAAGCCAGGATGAGGACTAGAACGACAAGCATTGCTGGCAGTTTGGAAGATTGTATGCATACCCCAAGCTATTCCCTTGCAGCAGTCATGAGGAAGGGAACGGCCAAGCTACTATTCCTTGGCTGCACATGAGCCAAAGATACACTCCAGAAACTATGCCACAGCCCACAAAGGGTAAAAATAACTAACCGACCCAGGACTCAGCACAACTCCTGACCAAGAAGTGTTTATGATGACCCAGAACAATGCCTAGATAGTTAAGCTAAAAGATAAAACAAGCAAGGACATCAGGGATTGTACTGTGCATAGATAAGGACTTCTTCACACAGTTAGTGCAGCTAAGTCACTGAATAAATGAACAAATGGCTAAGCAAACAATAATGACAATATCAATTCAGATAGCGGAGAAGACAGAAGCTCATTATCCGGAGTCACTGTAATATATTATCTAAAATATCTGGTGCTCAAAAAAAATTATGAGGTATGCAGAAGTTACAAAACTTTTCCAAAAAGGATAATATGGCCCATACTCAGGAATAAAGGCACTCAATAAAACTAGGAGGGGGCTCAGATGTTGAGTTTCTTAGCAAAGATTTTTAAGTCAGCTGGTATAAATATGCTCAAAGAAATAAAGGAGATCATGTCTAAAATATAAGGGAGATTATGACAATGATATTACTTAAAGAGAATATCAATCAAGAATACAATTTATGTGCTACTCTGCCCAGAATTAGTGTTATTTTGAGGTTCTGGCACTGGGCAGTGCCTGGCGACCCTTGAGACCATCCCAGTCCGGGAGCCAGGGTTGAACTTGCAATTCCGGCTCCTGACTCGGATATTGGCTGCATCATCCACTTTGATCAAAGAGGATTTATCCCAGGGATGTAAGAATGGTTCAATATATGCACATCAATAAACAGCACATTAATAGATCAGAGAATATAATCATATAATCATCTCAATAGATGCAGAGAAAACATTTGATTGATAAAATATAATATCCTTTCATGATAAAAACCTTAAACAAATTAAGTATAAAAAGAACACACCTCAACATAGTATGACAAGCTCACAGGCAATATAACATTGGATGGGGAAAAGTTGGAAGCATTTCTACTAAAATCTGGAACCAGACAAGGGTGTTAGCTTATAGTTTTGGAACTCTTAGCTATAGTTATCAAGCAAGAGAAAGAAATAAAAGGTATATGAATCAGAAAGGAGAAAGTCAAAGCATCCCTGGATGAAGACGGCATGATTCTATATAAATAAGGGTTCCAAAGACTCCACTAAGAGACCATTAGCACTGATAACAGAATTCAGCAAAGTTGCAGGATATAAAATCAACATACAAAAGTCAATAGCATTTTTGTAGATAAACAATGGTTTGGCTGAGAAAGAAATTATAAGAACAATCCCATCTACAAAAACTACAAAGAAATTGAATTCCTTGTGATAAATTGAACCAAGGGTATAAAAGACCTTTATAATGAATATTACAAAACACTAACAAAATAGAATAAGATACCAAAAAAGAGAAGGATATTCAATTGGTTTGGAAGGATTAATATTATCAAAATATCCGGACTGGCCGGCGCCGTGGCTCACTTGGCTAATCCTCCACCTCTGGCTCTGGCACCCCAGGTTCTAGTCCCAGTTGGGGTGCCAGGTACTAGTCCCGGTTGCTCCTCTTCCAGTCCAGCTCTCTGCTGTGGCCTGGGAAGGCAGTGGAGGATGGCCCAAGTGCTTGGGCCCTGCACCCCATGGGAGACCGGCTCCTGGCTTCAGATCAGCGCAGAGCCAGTCCTAGTGGCCATTAGGGGAATGAACCAATGGAAGGAAGACCTTTTTCTCTCTCTTTCACTGTCTATAACTCTCTCTCTCTCATGTCTAAATCTGGACTACCCAAAGCATTTTACAGATTCAACACAATCCCCATCAAAATTTCAATGGCATTCTTTACAAAATGAAAAAAAAAAATCCTAAAATGCATATGGAAACACAAAAGACCCTGAATAGCCAAAACAATGTTGAAACACAATAAAAACAAAGCTGTAGGCATCACAATACTAGATCTGAAGATATACTACAGGGCTATTATAACCAAAACAGCACGATATCAGCATAAAAATAAATACATAGACCAATGGAACAGAATAGAAAAACAAGAATTAAACCCATGCATCTACAACCAACTTATCCTTGACAAGTGTGTGAAAAACATTCCCTGGAGAAAGGACAGACTCTTTACTAATAAATGGTGCTGGCAAAACTGGATCTCCACATGCAGAAGTTTGAAAAAAGACTCCTACCTTATACTCTACACAAAAATAAACTCAAAATGAATCAAAGATCTAGATATGAAATTACTAGAGGGAAAAAGGGTAAATACTCCAAGATTCTGGCATAGGCAATGAGGTTTTTTTTTTTTTTACTTTTAATTTTTAATTAGTTTTTTTAACAGATTGAATGTGATTTGTAGATACAATTCTAAGAACATGATATTCCTTCCTCCTTCCTTCCCCCTCCCCCACCCTCTTTCCTCCCCACCTTTTTTTTAGTTTTTGAGATAACATATTTAAAAAAAAAAACATTGCAATAAAAAAGCTTAATACTTCACTGAATACGTTTAACAAGTAAAAAGCAAAAAGCCCTTAGTTTAGTAGGAATATAGAAAATGGCTATAAATAATTGAATGGAAAAAATGACTACTTCTCCCATATATAAACAGTAAATTTTAAAGCAATCACAACCCATTACAACTATAGTAGTATAACATTCTTAACCAGTGATTTCACAAAAGTATAAAACAAAGTTTTATAGAATTATATTTGCAGCGATACTGATACACACAGAGATTTCTTTATTCCTTCTTTTTTGTTTGTTTTTAAATTTTAGCTCCTATATAAGGGAGAACACGTGATATTTATCCTTCTGGGTCTGACTTATTTTACTCAACATGATGTCCTCCAATTGTGCCCATTTTGCTGCAAATGGTAAAATTTTTTCTAAGCCCTAGCAAATTGCTTCTTGGGGAGGCAGTTTATTTATTTATTTATTTTTAAGGTTTATTTTATTTGAAAGACAGAGTTACAGTGAAATGGTAGAGCCAGAGAGAAAGAGGTCTGCCATCCGCTGATTCACTCCCCAAATTGCCGCAAAGGCCAGAGCTGAGCTGATCTGAAGCCAGGAGCCAGGAGCATCTTCCAGGTCTCCCATGTGGGTGCAGGGGCCCAAGGACTCGGGCCATCTTCCACTGCTTTCCCAGGCCATAGCAGAGAGATGGATGGGAAGTGGAGCAGCTGGGACTTGAATCAGTACTCATATGGGATGCCAGCACTGCAGGCTGGGACTTTAACCCACTGTGCCACAGCACCAACCCCTGTTTTTTTTTTAATAACTGAATGATATTCCATTGTGTGTATATATACCACATTTTTTTATCCATTCATCAGATAATGGACACCCTGGTTGGTTCCAAGGCAATGACTTTTTGGATAAGATCCTAAAAGCACAGCCAATGAAAGAAAAATAGACAAATGGGATTACATCCAACTCAGAGACTCCTGCATGGCAAAGGAAACAGAGTGCAGAGACAACTGACAGAGTGGGAGGGAAATGTTTTCAGACCAATGCATGTGATGAAGGATTAATATCCAGAATGTACAAGGAGCTCAAGAAATTCAACGAGAAACAATCCAGTTACAAAACGGTCCAAGGATCTGCATAGACGATTTCCAAAAGAAGAAACACAAATGGCCAACAAACACAGGAAAAGATGCTCAGTATGAACTACAATGTGGCACCAACTCCCTGCTTTTAGAATGGGTGTTACCCAACAGTCGAGAAAGAACAATTGTTGGCAAGCATGCAGAGAAGAGGGAACCCTAATACACTGTTGTGTGGAAGATTCCTCAAAAACCAAAACCAGATCTGCTGTATAGCCCAGTTATCTCACTTCTGAGAATATAGCCAAAGGAAATGAGGTCGGCATATGCAAGACACACCTGCACTCCTGTATCTACTGCAGTCTAACTCACAACAGCGAAGCTATGGAATCCCTCTCAGTCTCCATCAGCGGATGGCTGAGTAAACAAAACGTGGTGTCTAGATGCACAATAGAATATCACTCAGCCTTAAAAACAGTAAAATCCTAACATTGTACTCTGGGTGGAACTGGAGACCATTATGCTAAGCGAAAGAAGTTAGACACAGAAAGACAAATATCACATGCTTTCTCTCCTGTGTAGACGTTAATAGGAGAATGTGTGGATTCTCTATTATTTGCCATGTAGATATTTATAAATTCTGTCTTCACTGAATTATAGCCCTCACTTTATTATCTTTGTCATGAATCTCATGGTATGTGATATTACCACTGGTTTCAAGGAAAGAAGTATGTATGTGTGTATATAATAGTTACATATGACGTGAACAGGTCAACATTGTAAATAGTACTACATCTAAAGAGTTTTTTCCTTTAACAATACCTTATTTACTAACCAGCCCATAAAAATAGTAAAATTACTTACCCTGGGAGACCTGGTGTTCAGTCCAGTCTGTTTTTTCTGACACCTGCAGCCAAAGGCATACATTTCGGAGCCAACCCTTTTTACGTTTTGAGAATGAAGGATGGGTCAGTTTGTTTGAACAACTGGGAGGATTTTTCATCACCACTGAAGCCATTTTATAACGTAGACATCCCCGTTTCCAATGTTAAGTAAAGGTAAAAGGCCATTCCTGAGAATGCGTTGTCCAGCTGAGACACTCTCGGGATTTCTTAGTCTGTGGTTAATACTGGTAACCGCTGCTATCATCCGATACCCACGGGGGCCGTCTGGAACGGCGCTGGCCTTGCACCATGCATCCAGCACGCTGGTCAGGGGGTCAAGAACGCACGCAGAAAACGAAGCTTCTCTCAACAACACCCTTAACTCCTGGTCAGCCGGCACCTCCAGAGCAGCGATGCTGCTATGAGAGAGGGCCTGGGTGCACCTGCGGCGGGGTCCAGGCTCTGTGGGCCATGAAGGAGCCTGGGGACATGGGCAGCAGGTCGCTTGTGGGGAGCCCGGGGTTCTGGCTCTGGGAGGTGCAGCTGCATGACGCAGTGGGTCTCTGGAAAGTGAAGAGCTTCAGGTACCTTCTCCCTGCGGCCAGCGCTGTCGTTGCCTGAGGAAGAACTGCTACAATGCAAACGGAGCCAGAGCTGTCCCGCATCGCCAGCCGACTGCCCCAGCTCGTGGATGAACTCCTATGCGGACATGATACTGCCCAGCTGGCAGGAGCCGCCCAGCCGCCCCCCGGGACGCTGGAACAGGTAATGGGAGCCACAAGCCTGCAGCACCTGCCAAGGAGGAACTCCACCCAGGCGCACGCGCTCAGCCGGCCCAGCAGCTGCCCGTGCGGAAGTGGCCGCCCGCGGCCACCCGGAAGTCCAGCGGGTGCGGCTGCCGGTACCAGGCCGAGCTGTCCAGCGCCGTGAGGCTGCCCCAGGGCCGCCCGTCGCTGAAGACCTGCTGGGGAGTGGCCGCCAGGGCCTCGCCCGACTCCCACGCGGAGGGCCCGTGCGTTGGCTCCCACGCGCTCCGCCTCTGTGGTGCGGCCTCCCGGGCCTCCCGCTGGAAGGGAAACAGGCCCAGCAGCGCCGGCAGCTGAACTGCGAGAAGTGAGTCGCTCCTGGGATGGAAGCCGCAGGGGAGAGAAGCTGGCCTAGCCACGGTGGAGGCGCTCTGGGCAATCCCCGTCCCCCTGTCCGGGCCCCGGAAGATCTTCTTTGAACAGACCCCCTAGCCTTCTGCGCCGCCAGGACACCCGGCGTGCCCGAGTGCGCCCCAAGCAGCCAGGGGCGGAGGACTCGTGACCGGCCAGGGCCACCAGACCACCGGGCCCAGTAGCAGCACCGCAGCATGGGTGTCGCCGTCTTGGCGATGGCACGAAGGAACTGCACAAAGAAGCATTTTCTTTCTTTTTTTTCTTTATTTTTGGACAGGCAGAGTTAGAGAGAGACAGAGAGAAAGGTCTTCCTTTTCCGTTGGTTCACCCCCCAATGGGCGCTGCGGCCGACGGACCGCGCTGATCCGAAGCCAGGAGCCATGTGCTTCTCCTGGTCTCCCATGGGGTGCAGGGCCTTCCTGGGCCACAGCAGAGAGCTGGCCTGGACGAGGGGCAACTGGGACTAGAACCGGTGCCCTGACTGGGACTAGAACCCGGTGTGCCGGCGCTGCAGGCAGAGGATTAGCCTAGTGAGCCGCGGCGCCCGCCGCAAAGAAACATTTTCTAGTGGAGGTTATTTCATATGGTATTCTGTCATCGGGAAACTGCCAACCTGGTAGAGGGATGTGATGGCTTGCTGAACACAAAATGTAGGCACTGGGGTGAGCATGGTGCATCCATCTTCTGGGAGGCAGTGTGTGTTCTAAACCACAGTGTATGACTTCTGTATGTCACTGTGTTCTCAACAGGCCATGTGTGTGGGTTGCTGACTGTTACGGGTTGAACAGAGCAGGACTAGACCCCCGAATTGATGCAGTTATTTCAACCCCAAAGTCTTACCTTGACAGTCAATGGATTGCTGCTAATTGTTGGATTAAGGTAGAAGCTGGATTTTTTTTTTTTTAAGATTTATTTATTTATCTGAAAGTCAGAGTTACAGAGAGGCAGAGGTTGAGAGAGAGAGAGAGGTCTTCCATCTGTTGGTTCACTCCCCAAATGGCCCCGGAGCTGGGCTGATCTGAAGCCAGGAGCCAGGAGCTTCTTCCAGGTCTCCCACGTGGGTGCAGGGACCCAAGGACTTAAGCCATCTTCTTACTGCTTTTCCAGGACACAGCAGAGAGCTGGAATGGAAGTGGAGCAACCGGGACTCAACTGGCGCCCATGAAGGATAACGGCACTGCAGGCAGCGGCTTTACCAGCTATGCCACAAGCCGGCCCTGACAACTGAAGGTGGTACCTTTGGTAAGTGATTGAATTGAGTTGTTAGCATGGAGTCCCATGATCGAATTGTAATGGCATTATAAGGAGGAAGAGGATGCTCCCTGTCTGTCTTGTTCCTTGTTCATCATCATTATTCCTCTACACACTGCCATTGCAGCCATCACCAGACACCAGATTAATGGGGCCACCCAGTCTCAAACTGGGAACCTCTAAATTGTTAATTTTATTTTTATTTCTATAAATGGAAACCACTTGTACTTTTTTTATTATTATTATTTGAGAGGTAGAGTTAGAGAGAGAGAGATAGAGAGAAAGGTCTTCCATCTGCTGGTTTACTCCCCAAATGGCCACAATGGCCAGAGTTGTGCTGATCAGAAGCCAGGAGCCTGGAGCTTCCTCAGGGTCTCCCACGCAGGAGCCAGGAACCAGGAGTTTCTTTCAGGTCTCCCACCCAGGAGCAGGGGCCCAAGCAGTTGGGTCATTTTCTACTGTTTTCCCAGGCTATAGCAGAGAGCTGGACAGGAAGTGGAGCACCTGGGACTCGAACTGGCACCTATATGTGATGCTGGTGCCACAGGCAGAAGCTTAGCCCACTACACCACAGCACTGGCCTCTCATCTTAGGTATTTTAGAATCGTGGGGATGTGGTGGTCTAGTTTCCAAAGGGGAATACTTTCAAGGGAACGCAAGGAAAGATCCATTGAATTATAAGTCTTTCCAAGGCAGATTATGGTCAGGCATGAAGAGGAGCCACCAAAGTTGAGAAGGTGGGAAGAATGGGGAGGAACTATTAATGGGTTTCTTTTGGAGGTGATAAAATATTATAATAGTTGCACAACTCTGAATATACTAAAAAAAAAGCAATAACTGTATATTTATGTGGAAGAATTATATGATGCATGAATTATATCTCACCAAAGTTGTTGCTTAGCAATCCTGGGCAGACTTGCATAGAATGACTGACTTTCCAATAGAAAGCCTCATGCGTGCAGGATTCCATCGGGCCACCTATTCCTGAAAGCCATCCCATCAACGCGTCTCTCTAGCGACTTCCTGACGCTTTCCCACAACCCCCTGCTATAACTGTGTCATTTATAACTCTTGTCCCTTGAGACCTCCGTGTGCCAAATCTTCTCCTATTACCAAATATCAAAATTAAAAGAAGAGTTTAAACAAACGCATTAAGGGCCTGGGCATCATGGGGGCAGCTCACTGGGCGCAGAGCCTGAGTAGCCGGAAGCTGGTGGCTGAGGGCTGTAGGGCTTCTGGCCACTGGGAACAGGAGCTGTTGGGAAGGGCACTCTCTGGATTGCCTCTGGGCCCACCATGAGGCGCCTGGGCTCTGTGTAGCAGAAAATGTCGTGTGTATTTGTGACAGAGGTAAACGAGGAGCCCTCCACCTAAAGGGAGCACCAGCCATTTGAAGTTTTGACAGCTGAACGTGTAAGTCACAAGGCATTAGATGCAGATATATACAGTGCAATTCCAACAAAGTAGCTAGAACTTCTTGTTACATTACTGTTTACAAAGGTCAGCCATACCTTTGGGCTTGGCTTGATAGAAAACCCAACAAACAAGCTGAGATAAGATTTAAAATTTTTCTACATTCAAAAGAATTTTTTTGGAATATTGAGGAGGACTTCAAAAACCTCTTACAGAGTGCTGGATACCAGTGAAGGAAATAGAACAGTTAAGTGGGAATCCAGTTGCTGATGAAATGGACACATTCCTGGCTGGGTACCAGTAGGAGAAAACAACAAACAGTATTGCTGGCATTCTTCTGTAGTTGATTATGCATTTGAAATTGCCTTGGTATTAAAGCATCACCCTGAAGATCTTGGACTCTTGAAAGTTAGTGCAGTGCCACTAGCAGGTGTCTTAGGACAAACACTGGAGCTTAGAGGAGCGAACATCAGTGGAAATCCATGTGATCCATTGGCATCATCTTGGTTTATGCTGGCCAATTCCAGACACTTACATGAATTCAAAACCAGTTGTTATTAACATGAACTTGAACAACTATGACTGTGCCTTTGATATTAAGTGTTTAATCACTTTTCAAAAATGGATAATCAGAAATTTGGTAGGCTTAAAGATCTAATAACTGATGTATAAATTGAAATGCAATTAAAATTAGCTTTATTGTTGTATTTGAATCGTAAATATTCTGCTGTATTCAAGAAGGTAAAAATATCATGAAACATTAATATGTCTTCTAATATTTGAAGAAAAGAATTTTCCAGATGGAAATATTCCAAATTTTATTTGGCATCAATAAATTTTTTTTTGACAGGCAGAGTTAGTGAGACAGAGAGACAGAGAGAAAGGTCTTCCTTCCGCTGGTCACTCCCCAAATGGCCGCTACGGCCAGTGCGCTGCTCAGATCCGAAGCCAGGAGCCACGTGCCTCCTCCTGGTCTCCCACATGGATGCAGGGCCCAAGCACTTGGGCCATCCTCAACTGCCTTCCCCAGGCCACAGCAGAGAGCTGGCCTGGAAGAGGAGCAACTAGGACAGAATCCAGCGCCCGACTGGGACTAGAACCCGGGGTGCCCGTGCCGCAGGCAGAGGATTAGCCAAGTGAGCCGTGGTGCCGGCCAACATCAATAAATTTTTTATCCCTGGATATAAAAATATAAGTAACAATAAGCTCCAAAGTTTGTACAAAGGATAAATTCTGTCTACTGTAGCTGGGTGATAATTTAAGGACAACACTTAACAGAATTTGTGAATCTTTACATATATATATATATTTATATCTAAGTATATACAAAACCCCAGTTTTAAATGTTAAAATTGTTCAAGTTTACCTTTATACTCTTTTAAAAAACTTAATTGAAACATTATGAACGTAGAGAAACTATTTTATTTATTTCTATTTGCAATAACTTAAAAGTCTTCAAAATATACTTTTACTTGTTTTTGTTTTTGTTTTTGTTTTTTTGATAGGCAGAGTGGACAGAGAGAGAAAGGTCTTCCCTTTGCCATTGGTTCATCTTCCAATGGCCCCTGCGACCTGCGCAATGCGCTGATCCGAAGCCAGGAGCCAGGTGCTTCTCCTGGTCTCCCATGGGGTGCAGGGCCCAAGCACTTGGGCCATCCTCCACTGCCTTCCCAGGCCACAGCAGAGAGCTGGACTGGAAGAGGGGCAACCGGGATAGAATCCAGCGCCCTGACCGGGACTAGAACCCGGTGTGCTGGCGCTGCAGGTGGAGGATAAGCCTATTGAACTGCGGCGCTGGCCATTTGTTTTTTTTTTTTTTTAAAGATTTATTTATTATTTATTTGAAAGGCAGAGCTACAGAGAGGCAGAGAGAGAGAGAGAGAGGTCTTCTGTCTGCTGGTTCACTCCCTAAATGGCCGCAATGGCTGGAGCTGTGCCGATCTGAAGCCAGGAGCTTCCTCCGGGTCTCCCATGAGGGTGCAGAGGCCAAGAACTTGGGCCATCTTCTACTGCTTTCCCAGGCCATAGCAGAGAGCTGGATGATGGGAAGTGGAGCATCCGGGACTCAAACTGGTGCTCATATAGGATGCCGGCAGTGCAGGCATTACCCACTATGCCACAGCACTGGTCTCCAAAATATACTTTTATAAGTTAAAAGTTCCATAGAATAGCCAGGAGCTTCTTCCAGGTCTCCCACATGGGTACAGGGGCCCAAGGACTTGGGCCATCTTCTACTGCTTTCCCAGGCCATAGCAGAGAGCTGGATCAGAAGAGGAGCATCTGGGACTAGAACCGGTGCCCATTTGGGATGCCAGCACTTCAGTCCAGGGCTTTAACCCGCTGCACCACAGCTCCAGCCCAAACTTTAATTATTCATAACATGGATATTGTTGTGGTTGAGAGTTTTTAAGTTAGATTTCATTTTTAGTTCCTTTAACGTTTCTAATTTTTAATGAGTATCAATCTACTTTTTGTAAATCTATTTATGATCAGGGAAATCCTGGGACTTCTGACTGGTCAAGGTAGGCATCTGGTGACGACAGATAATTTGAGCTTTCATCGTTATTTATAATCCCAGTCATTCCTTGCTATTCCTTTGCTATATCCATACTGCTTTGTTCATTTACGTTGCCCTAAAAGTATAATGCATAGCAGAATTTTTCAGGGAAACTATGACCTTAAGAGAAGATTCCTAAGCAGGAAGTTGAAGACACTGTCCCCAAAACTTAAAGTAAAGAAGTATCAAGTAATGAGCTATATTTGCTATAATTAAAAAGTTAATTTACTCTTAAAAAACACATTAAATTAACCATCAAATATTTAAGAGGCAAATGTTCTTTGTGAGAGAATATTTAAAAGCACTTTAAACCATTAAATGGTATCCAATGATAGATGCTGTGGATATTATCATTTTTGCTAGAAATGTTACAGGGCCATAAAATCATAAGAGCTAATTTTATAAACCACATGAGAATGTCAGACTCATGACTTAGCTGCCTTTATTAAAGCATTGGCCATTATTCTGTATATTTGCCGGGAGATGAAAGTCAGGAAAACATCATCCTTCACCAGGGGGCTAGCAGTCAAAGGAAGTTTACAGCCCACTGTGGACTCTGGAGTGGTCTCTAAGGATGCCATGTGTATGAGTAACACTTTTCTTTTTTTAAATATTTATTTATTTATTTGAAAGAGTTATACAGAGAAAGAAGGAGAGGCAGAGAGAGAGAGTGAGGGAGTCTCCCATCCTCTGATTCACTCCCCAAATGGCTGCAATGGCCAGAGCTGGGCCAATCTGAAGCCAGGAGCCAGGAGCTTCTTCCTGGTCTCCCATATGGGTGCAGGGGTCCAAGGACTTAGGCCATCTTCTACTGCTTTCCCAGGCCACAGCAGAGAGCTGGATTGGAAGTGGTGCGGCTGGGACTTGAACTGGCCCCTGTATGGGACGCCAGCACTTCAGGCGGCAGCTTTACCCGCTGCACCACAGCATCAGCCTCAATGAATGACACTTTTAAAAGGATGTGAAAGTTGTAATGAAAAGATAAGCTTATTTTGGTGTAATTTTTTCAAACCCATCCATACAAAGGGCCTTCAAAATTTATAGAGACACAAATCATGAAAAAATAAATAAAAACTATGCATGGATTTCAAAGCATTTTTGCACCCAAATCAACTTTTCATTTCATTTGTCCATGAACTCTTTGAAGTCCCCTCGTACACCTTGCTGTTGCTAATCAGCCCCAGCCTTCTCACCTGGCCGGGGCAGCGGCACAGCCCTTGCCCAGTTATCTGAGCAGCCTCCCCGTCAAGTGCAATTGGAAGGAAGGGGATCTCCACATGCCATCCCTGCCCTGGGCATTGGAGGTCTCTGGTCCCAGACTACACATGCAGGGAAGTTGTCTGGGTCAACTTGGTACAATCTGCAAAACTCCTCCAGATGCTACTGAAATGGAGGGGATGGCCCAAGTCAGGCACAGGTGTCCTGCCTGGAACCTCATTGACCTTGTCTGAGCCCTGGGATGGGTGTCCTGTGTGCCAGCCCCTTCACACATTTGAGTCTCAGAGGACCTGGGGGTGGAGGGATGCAGACATGCCCTTCATCTTTTGCTCTACCTCTCAGGCCATCCTGATTGCTGGGGATGTCCAGGGCCTGGAGATGGAGCCAGCAGTCCCAGGAGCTTCAGTTTTTTGCTGGTCAATAAATATCACGTGGGCCAGCACTGTGGTGTAGTAGGTTAAGCCTCCTCCGCCTGTGGCATTAGCACCCCTTATGGGTGCTGGTTCATGTCCTGGCTGCTCCACTTCCAAACCAGCTCTCTGCTTATGGTCTGGGAAAGCAGTAGAAAATGGCCGAAGTCCTTGGGCCCCTGCACCAGTGTGGGAGACCCAGAAGAAGCTCCTGGCTCTGGCTTCAGATCAGCCCAGCTCTGGCTGTTGCAGCCATTTGGGGAGTAAACCAGTGGATGGAAGACTTCTCTCTGTCTCTCCCTCTCTCTGGAACTATGCTTCTCAAATACATAAATAAATCTTTAAAACAAATAACCAAATAAATAAATATCACACAGTTTGACCGTATTTTCTCTGCAAAGTGGTCACTTGCTCTTACCTTCCAAGCAAGAAGAGTTGTAGATCAGACAACAAACAAGCCTACAAGGACATTTGTTAAACTGTGGTGAAACTTTCTTGGACAAGGAGTCCTGGGCTTAAATTCAGCCTGAGGAATTTGGCCTTAGAACTTAAAATCTTCATGAGAAGAAGAGAAAACAGTCAAACCTGGAGAGAAACTGAAAGGCAGGCACCTGGGCCAGCACATGGCACCTCAGTAGAGCATAAGAAGGGAGGTGGGTGTGACATGGCAGCTCTCGGTGAGCGTGTTGGGGCTGCTTGCTGGCATCGCTAACTGATGTTCACATGTGGGGTTTGGCCAAGCAACCAGAGAGATGTCAGCACATCCAGAGGGAACCTGAACCAGAGAGGAAGATGGCTGTGGCTACCAGGGGATCTCCTCATGTGTCCCTTCCTCCGGGCTCTCATTGCTGCCACACTTCACCCCCTGATCCCGCAGGCTCACGCATTCCCACTGCTGAGGCTCGGGTAGGGTTTGAGTGTCTCCCCCAAAGGTTCGTGTGCTGGAAGTTTGGTCTGCAGTGCAGTGATGTTGAGGGGTAGAACTTGTAAGAGGCGGAGCCTTGTGTGAGGTGATTAGGTCATGGTGGCCCCATTCTTGAGAAGAGATTAATGTTGACCTTGTGGATATGATTAGTTCTTGGGAGAGTGGGTTGTTAAACGCAAAGCCACTCCACATGCTTGGCCTCTTCTGCACTCAGCTGGTTCCCTTTCTGCCTCTCTGCCATGATGTGGCACAGCCAGAGGAGCCTTGCCAGGATGCCAGAACCATGCTGTTTGGACCCAGTAACCATCAAAGTTGTGAGCAAATTAACCAATTTTATATTGATTAATATAATTATTATAATCATTACATAATATAATTTATATATAATTTATACATATTTAATATAATTATTTAAGATTTATATAATTTATTATAATTTATTTATAAAGTACCCGGCCTCTGATATTCTGCTATAGCAACGCAAAGTAGACTAAGACTCCCACATAGTGACATACACTCACCACATGTGCACAAGTACATGAACACACACATTCTCTCACCCATGCCATGCCAAGCACCTGCCCCGTCAGCTGTCAGGTCCTCTTGCATCTCCTTGGCCGCACCGCCTTCTCCTGCATAGAGGGTCTGGGTCCCCCCATCCAGGCACAGTCATCTGGTTATATTTTCATTCCAGTGAACTACTGACCGCCCCACTCCTTCCCCTCATCAACGCATTTCTTTGCGAGTCCTTGGCACTGCTTCTCATTCTCAACCAATGCCGTCTGGAGTGGGACCTCGGGCCACACACCAACCACACGCTCTTGACAAAATTTCAGCAAAGTTCAAACTTAGATCAAGGGTCTCCTCTGGTTTTTAAAATTTAATGTTTTAATTTGCAAGGCACAGAGAGAAAGAGAGAGTGTGTTCTCATTCACTTATTGACACCCTGAATGCCCACAATGGTTGGAGCTTGGCTGGGGCCAAAGCAGGGAACCAGAAACACAGTTCAGGTATCCCATGTGGATGGCAGACATCCAACTGCGTGAGCCACTGCCACTGTCTCCCAGGGACTGCACTAGCAGGAAGCCGGAGCTGGGACTCAAACCCAGGTCCTCTGATGCGGGATGCAGGTGTCTTAATCAGTAGGCCGAGAGCCCCTGCTCTCCTGGCTCTTACTCTGTTCAGATGCTCAGACGCTTTGGACCATTTCTTAGACTTTGGCCTTCCTATTCCCATGGATGCTTCTCTCCTGTTCTCTGTCTCTAACCACTATTTCATGTTCCTCTACTGGGTATTGAGGTTTGCCTCTCCCAGAACTCCACACAGAGCCTCTCATCTCCTTTCCACCTCCTCTGACAGAAAGTCTTCCTTCCCTCCTGCAGCGTGGAGTCAGATCAGAATCTCCATAAATAAAGCCAAGCTCCAGATCCCAGATTTCAAACTGCCAGCCCAACATGTCAGGCACCTTAATCTCAGCCTGTTCAAAACGAACTTTAAAGAACTTCCCCTCCAGTTAAATATTGTGATAGAGAAAGGGGAAACCTTTTACATCACAATGCAAGTCGATCCCAAAGAGAACTAGGTTTAGAAAAAAGATTTATTTTATTTGGAAGGCAGAGAGACAAAATAGAGGTAGGTAGGTAGGTAGAGAGAGAGAACACTTCTATCCACTGGTTCATCCCTCAGGTGGCTGCAATGTTTGGGACTAGGCCAGGCCAACACCAGAAGCTGGGAACTCCATCTAAATCTCCCAGGTGGGTGACAGGGACCCAAGTATTTGGGCCATCTTCCCTGCTTTCTCAGATGCATTAGCAGCGATCTAGATCAGAAGTGGAGCAGCCAGGACTCGAACTGTCGCTCTGATATGGGATGCCGGCATCACAGTCGGGGCAGCTTAATCTGCTGTGCTACAGTGCTGGCCCTGAGAGAATTAGGATTCTGAGCTACTTTTCTGGAACATAATTTACCATGGCTAAGGATTTTCAAGCTATTCTGTTCTCTTCCCTATGATAATTAACGTATTATTGCTATTCAGTATCATCCCGTTCACACACCTGATGCCTGGGTAGGGTGGCAGGCTGTCTGTGCTAGATCAGGTTTGTGCTGTACCACCCTCTCCCCTCCACGTCCATCATCCATCAGCAGCCGGCTCATCTAAAGCTTCCCTGCCCATTGTCCTCTGTCTGACCCTGAGTGGAGCGCCTGGGAGCACCGCATTAGGCAACACAGAGTTTCTAGACCAGGCCGTCAGGTGCAAGGCGAGGCGTTTCCCTTCTGTGTCTTGGCGGAGAAAGGGAGTGGTTTGAATTCCACCCTTGTTTTCTCTCCTTGTTTTCAGAGGGGGAAGGAAAGGCGAAAACATCTCCAGCGCCTCCAGCAAGAACCGCTGTAGCAACAAAGGAAGTTGAGTTTCTCACCCTCCCCAGTGCCTGACGTGTTTATTCACAGAGAGACAAGCCGCGGAGTGAAAGCCGCGCGAGGGTTTAGGAAGGGTGTTTATAGTCTTATTTCAGCGCAGCCAGCACGCACGGCGGGAAGGCGAGATCATAAACTGCAGAACGCGCTTTGGAAATCACAGGGCTGCCTCGGAGTGGGTGGAGGATGGGAGGGAAAGGTGCATGGGGGTGGGGGCAGGGAGAGGGAAGCTAACCCAGGCTCCCACCACCCCTCTGCTGGGTCTGCTGTCCTGGGGTCCCACACAACACCTGGCCCCTTTCTGTTGCCTTCAGAAAATTGAAATAGGGTGACTGTAAAGAACAGGAATTGAGGCAGGGAGAGTTCTGTGCATAAAATCGGGTTTGTAATGAAGAACAACCGCTGAGAGCCCTCAGCCCTCCTACTGTAGGCATTGCTTCTGTGATGGATGGAGGTCTATAGCTACTCCCCTGGGGTGAGACCTGGGGCCAGCTGCCCTGGGGGACCCCAGGGACAAGGCCTAGGTGCTGAACGGATGGGTGCTTGTCACATTCCTAAACCGCTGGAAGGGGCCCACGCTACTGCTGGGTATCTTTAAGTCAAAAAATTAAGGAAGGGGTAGTGGCCAGCTAGGTTCCAGCCTCTGGAAGCTCCTGGGAGGAAGGATGCCTCGGGCTCATGACAGTGCTGGGGCTGACGGCTGTTCTGGCCACCGCTTGTCCTGCACCAGAGTGCTGACTTGCGTTCCCAGCTCCTCCAATGACTAGCGGGCAGGTCTGAGCAGGTGTGAAACCTCACCAGGCCTCTCTCCTCTACCGGAAAAGGAGGAGGAAGCCTCTTATAGGATTGTAGGACTTTCTTTGTATTTTTTTCATGATGTTTATTTGTTCATTTTTTGTTTATCTGAAAGGCAGAGTAACAGAGGGAGAGACCTTTAATCTGCTGGTTCACTCCTAAAATGTCTGCAACATCTGGAGCTGGCCCAGGCCAAAGCCAGGAACCCAGAACTCCATCCAGGTCTCCACATGCGATGCATGCAGGGATTCGAGTACCTGGACCATCACCTGCTGACTCCCAGGCACATTAGCTGGAAGCTGCATAGGAGGCGGAGGCTGGACTGGATCCCAGGCCTTCCCGTAGTGGGTGTAGAGTCCCCAGCAGTAGCGTAAAACTCAGGGCCACCTGCCTGCCCCAGACTGTAGGATTGTAAAGCAATGTGTATGAAGTTCTTATGTCAAAGTGCCTACAGAGACCCGTGCACACCTCGCACAGCAAAGTTTAGCTTTGACCCCATCTTGCTGGTCTCCAGCAGAAACAGCTGCAGGCTGCTCTCTGCTGCTGTTTGTCCGGCATCTCCCTCCCTCCATGGGCACCTGACCAGCCTGGCCCCTGAGCACGTCCGTCCCCTTGGTGAGGGAACAGGCAGGTGACCCCTTTCAGGGAAGCTCCTGTCTCTGGAATTACTGTATTCTCTAAGGGGATGCTGAGGGGACGGCTCAGCCTCCTCCCTAGGGAGAGTCTGTCTGAGCATAAACCCAACAGAGAGCTCCAACCTTCAAGTCCTCCCACGCAGCTGAGCAGAGAGCTGGCCCCAGCCCCAGAACTTTCCCTCTACAGGACTCAGGAATCTTCCAGCTAAAGCTCCTGCAAGTTGGATTTCTGTGTCTTGCCATAGCAGAGCCCAGGCTGACACAGGTGCCCCCCAGTAACGATGGGGGGGTGGTTCTCAGTTCTGATTATGCACCAGCATACTTGGTAGGAACTGAGCTGATTCTGATACTAATCCTGGACTTCCAAGGAAGGCAGCCAGAGAGCCAGTGTTCACATTTTGATGCTAAGAAGCCCTTTCCATCGGCCCTTAATTCGAGTTAATTCTGTGTCTGGTAGTAGATACCGCCTCCCATTACTGTGCCCCCCCTTCCCCTGCGGAAACATCAGGTGTGTGCAGGCAGTTCTTGGGGATGCTGTCCCTCTGGCCAGCCATGGAGGGGATGGGCCAGCCCTCACTGAGCCTGTCTGTGTGCCTTTCTCCATTCAGTGGGGACTTCCCTAACACCCAGAGCTGGGTCTGTTCTCCAGAGGGCACCCTGCAACTGCACCTGTGTGAAGGAGGAAGGAGAGAAATCCTTTTGGGTATAATCTAGTGGAAGATAAGGATGGAGTATGTGTACAATTTAAGTCAGGACCTGTTTGGTTGTTTTTAAAGATTGATTGATTGATTTGAAAGGTGGAGTTACAGAGAGGCAGAAGCAGAGAGAGAAGAGTTCTATCCACTGTCTCATTCCCCAAATGACTGCAGCAGCTGGAGCTGCGCCGTTCCAAAGCCAGAAACCAGGAGCTTCTTCCAGGTCTCCCATGTGGGTGCAGAGGCCCAAGGACTTGGGCCATCCTCTGTTGCTTTCCCAGGCCCATTAGCAGAGAGCTGGATTGGAAGTGGAACAGCTAGGAGTTGAACCAGTGCCCATGTGGGATGCCGGTGGTGCAGGTGGTGGCTTTACTGGGCACACTACAGCGCTGGCACAGTACCTGTTTTAAACAGCCTGGTCTCTGATGATAATGACCGTAGCCATAGAGCTAGTAGCCTAAGGGTCTCAGGTGCTAACCAGGCCAGCTGGCCTCTGGAGTCCATGGTCTTGCCCCATGTCACCTGTTAGCCTGATCCAGTCCCTTGGTGAGTGCCTTCTCACCCCCAGCATCTGAGACTCCTTCAGGTTCATAACTCATGAGTACAGTTCATAGGAACACAGGCTGCAAGATAGAGTCTTGTAGAGAGACTCCTACAGTTCATAGGAGCGCAGGCTACAGGATAGTGTCTCAGGATAGGGTCCAGGAGCCATCCCTGCCTTGGAGAGAATAGGTTTGGGGCGGGGAGACCTAGATCATTCCAGGGTTCTCTCCAATCAATGGAACCAGACCCCAGTGGGCCAAGAGCCAGAGAATCTGCATTTTACTCAGCCCCTGACACATTCTGAAGCTCACTAGAGATTGAGAATCCCCATGGCGGTGGGGCTGGGGTTGCTGCCTGCTTTCTCTGCCCTCCTGTGTTAAACAGTGCAAATCAGACCCAGGGAGGAAGCGGGGGCTGCCCTGTCATCTGTTGGGAGCCCCCCCCCCCGAGAGGCAAGGCAAGAAGAAAGAGGGCTCCTCCCCTGGGCTGGCATTTTAGAAAACCCTGCTTCAAACACCCTGGAGCGTGAGGGCTGGAAATAGTTATTATTTTTGCCCTCATTACCTTCTTTCCCTATTTAAAGTGTGATCATTGTCAGAAACTGCAGCCTCACGCATCCCTGCCATCGCCTCGCACAATAGACACTAAAAATAGGGCTCTGCAAGAGGAGGAGTGTGCTGCACCTGCGACCGGAGGTCTGGTCCGGCCGGTCTGCTGACGTCTGTTTTGCCTTCCCCATCCCCAAATAGCCTTCCATTCTTTTCCCGAGTGACCTCATTTTCCTGATGAGCACAGCCTCGGAGCACTGGGCAGGGGACAGGGAGCAGGCCTGCCTCCGCCACTCTTCCCGGGTTTTGTCGTTTGACTCCTGGTGCTGTCACCTCTGGGGACAGAGAGGGCCTGGAACCTTCCTGGTTGCCGGCAGATGAGGCACAGCTGTCCTCACCCTGCCTGCCCTTGGCCTCGGGCCAGCCAGGTGGGAGATGCTGCTGGTCAGAGCTGAGGCACAGGCTAACTGTAACGACGTCCACAGCAGGATTTCACACGGAATGTGCCAGAGAGGGGGATCTACTGAGTGTGAGCACTGCTAGGGATGACGCTTGGTGGCCGGATGGTGGCAGTTGAGCGAGGGCAGACGTATTGCTGCCGCAGGGTTATGGCAAAGGCTTACTCCCGAAATAGCATGGCTTCTTTTTACATCTCTCCTGGCATCTGCCCATGGCACCCACTCCCAGGAAATGGTGGGTGGGTCTGTTTATGCCCACGGCAGTGAGTGAGAGCAATTTCACTCCCTTGGGAAAAGAATGTGTACAGGCACCGACTGCAGTGCGGGGAAGGGCAGGTGCATTTGTGGAATTACCCCATCCTCGTGGGCTTTGCCCTCTGTGGTGTGGCCCTGCTGTGACCACTGTGCTCTGGCACAGGTCCTTGTGCTTCCCATCCCCCACTAAGGTGAAGCCCTCCCCCATACCTCCAGTAGCCCCTTAACTCCTCTAACCTGCTGTCCAGAAGCCAGTGCGTCCCAGGACTGCTGTGGGCTATACTCCAGGATCAGGAATTCCAACCCTTCCACAGCCACCCCTGTCTGCAGATGGTTTTTCTGGTCTCTGCAGTCCTCACCTGAGCTGTTCATCTGCCCATGACCAAATGGGCTCCGGGACTTAGAGTTGACTCCACTACGGTGTTGTTAGTATCCCGAAGATTCAGTCATTCATACTAACCCAGATCAATGTCCATCATTGTCATACTAGTCCATTTTTTCTGTCGCTATGACAGAATACCTGAGGCTGGGTAATTTATAATGAAAAGAGGTTTATTTAACTCAGAGTTTCGGAGGCCGAAAGTCCAAGATTAGACAGCCCCATCAGCACTGATTCAGCCTCTGGTCAGGTCTCCTGGAGCTGGCATCACAGTGGCAGGAGCACATGTGGAAGAAGTCACATGGGGAGACAGGAAGCCAGCAGGATTCTGGGCCAGGCTTGCTCCTTTTAAATGACCCACTCTCACGGGAACTAACGAGGGTCCTGTGAGAACAACATTCATCCCTTCTGAGAGCAGTTCCCAACCACCTAGTGGCCTCCCATGGGGCTCCTTTCTGAAGGTTATACCACCTCTCAGTACCACTGCACTGAGGACCAAGCTCCCAGTACCCTTGAGGGCTACACTCAGGCCACATTCAAATCCTAGCCATTATTCCTGGTCTTTCCAGCATTCTCTTCTTGGTGCATCTCTTGGGTAGCTGCCACCATACAACAGATGTCTTCCAGGAAAGTTATGCATGAGAGGGATTTTTAAATCCAGCCTTGTGCTGAAAGCAGATAATTATCTTAGTCACTGTAGTTTGGTTTTCATGACTAATTCCCTGGCACGTGGCTCACCTGTGCAAACTTGCACTGACTTCCCAGAGATACGCACAATTGCATACTCACACACACCAACTCTTGCAGTTATTGACAGCTATGTAAGAAACCACTCCATGTGTACCCACATTGAACAACCATTTTATTATTTCCCATGACTCAGTGTGTTGACTAAGCCTTGGCTGGAAGTTTCTTCTCCATTTCTACGGAATGTCTTAGGAGCCTGTAATCAGGACGCTGGATGGCTCTGGTCACATGACTGGTACTGTGCAGGGGTTGGAAGGAAGGCTGGGCATCCTCATTGAATTCATGTGGGAGTTCCACATGATTAGCATGGGCTTTCTGATGCTATGGCAGCTGGCTCCAGGAGTGACAGCTCCTCTGTGCAAGTGCTTAGTAAGCCCCTGATTGTTTTCCTCTTGCTAATGTCCTTTGCCCAAACTTGGCCACATGGTTAAGCCTAGAGACATGACAAAATAGTGGAAGACTGGAATCCAAATGCAACAGTCTGCCACATCCATCACTCAACAAGTGCAGCCCACCTAGGGATTACTGAGTCTGGCACACATTAAACACCATATCTCGGGGTCCCCCTTTCTCAGCAAGGAAACTGGAACAGATGTAGAGCTGTACAGCATGAAAGGGAGAGCTGGCCAGCTCTCCTTAACAGGCAAATTCCCAATAGCATTCAAGGAAGTTTGAGCACAGTTTTGCTCCAAGGTTATTGTTATTTTTACCTGCACACCATTGTTCAATGATTATATTCTTCAAATCACTGGATTTGATTGGTTGTAACAATTTATAGTACCTGTGACCCATAAACTCCCTTCACGGTAGAAACAAGACTATTGAAGTTGCAAGTTAGTGCCTCAGTTTTCTGCAAATAGGTCTGCTTTGAGAAACCTCTGCCCTCAGGTGCTGATCTTACTTGCTGTTGTCTGGAAGGAAAAAAACAATCTGTTGACTGGAACATCCTGTCTTTTGCACACAAGTGTCCATGATGTCTGACAACAGGTGCTCGAAAGACTGAAATCAAATGGAGAATTTGTTTTGTTTCAAAGTAGAATGGATCCAGTGTCCTGCAGATAAAATTTATGGTAGCTCAACACCTCAAAGACTCAATTCACAGGAAATTATTTTGTCTAACAGTAAGAGATAAGAATTTAAGACAAACTATACACGAATATGACAGTCCATAACACAAAAAGGGCAAGGTGGAGAAGAAACAGTTTTTCAACTTTTTCTTACAGAAATTTGAAACATTTATGTAAGGAGCCAGAAGAGTATAATGTACCTGTGTCCAGTTCCCAGCTTCTATATAGTTCTTTTTTTTTTTTTTTTTGATAGGCAGAGTGGACAGTGAGAGAAAGAGACAGAGAGAAAGGTCTTCCTTTTCCGTTGGTTCACCGCTCAATGGCCGCTGCGGCCAGCGCACCGAACTGATCCGATGGCAGGAGCCAGGTGCTTCTCCTGGTCTCCCATGGGGTGCAGGGCCCAAGCACTTGGGCCATCCTCCACTGCACTCCCAGGCCACAGCAGAGAGCTGGCCTGGAAGAGGGGCAACCGGGAAGCAAACTTCACTTGTCTTTACTTCCTCTCCACAAACCTTTGAGGCATATCCCAGACGTCATCATTACATTTATAAATTATCTCAAAATGTTCAGGCTGAGTTGAAGGAGCTAGACAGAAAGATTTTGATTCTACTCATTTCAAGTTCTAGAATACACAAACACATCTACTTTAACAGAGAGTAGACCTGTGACTGGGGATGGGACTGGAAGAGACTTGAGGGGATGCTCACAAAAGGACAAGAACAGTTTAGGGGTGATGGAGAGGTTCGGATCCTGACTGGGGCGATGGTCTCACAGGTGGCTCACATGTCACAGCTCACCTCATTGCACCTTTTACTTCCTTGCAGTGTATTACATCAATCATAGCTGCCTATGTGTATTTTAATATACACATTAAAGTTGCAGAGTTGGTTTAAAAACAACCAGGAGCTTAAAAATTGAGTTAGATGCCTAAAATAATTTGCTTATTTTGTTTCTATTGACAGAAATATTTAAGGGTGTGAATTTTTTTTATTCTTTCTGCAGCTAAAACCTGCAGGTTACATTACAGTTTTTTCAGTAGTTATTTTCTAAAATTCCCCTTTTATTTTGATTTATTTGAGAGACAGAGAATTCCCATGTCCTGGTTCACTCTCAGAGGCCCCTGATAGCCAAGGCTGTGCTAGTATCAATGACAAGAGCCAGGAACTTAAAATAGGTCTCCCGTATGGGTGGAAAGAACCAAGTTCCCCGAGCCATCATCCACTGCCTCCCAGAGTCTTCAGCAGCAGGAAGCTGGAGCCAGGAGTCAGACACAGGCGCCCCACTCTGGGATAAAGGCATCGTAACAGGGAGGCTCAACACCCACCCCCTAGGATTTCCTTTTTGGTCTAATAATTGCTTAAAAGAAAGTCATTTATTTTTTAAAAAAATTTACATAGAAGGATATTTCTGTTTCTCTGTTTTTAATGTCTAGTTTAATTGTACTATAGTGAGAGGATTTTGCTAGTACTGTTTCTACTTTGAGGAATTTATTGAAATTTTCATCATGGCTGACTGTGTGATCTGTTTTCATGGATGTTACATAGACCCTTGGGGTAAAAAGGCAGATTCTCTGTTTTCAGGATGTAGATGCTGACAGATATCAGTCAGAGCTTCTTCCTTAATTCCTTCTTATTTTTGTTATTTGACTAGCATGAATTAATAGTTTTGAAAACCTTCCTACTATAAGTGTTTCTGTTTCTCCTTACATTGCCTAATTTCTGCCTTATGAATATTGTTGCTATGTGATTTTATGCAGAGATATTAATTCATTATTCTATCTTCTTTGTGTAATGTGCTCTTTAGCATTGTAACACTCCCTTCCTAGTCTTAATGAATGATTTTTCTTTGTCCTGGATTTCCTCCTTTTTGAAGATAAACTGCTAACATTTGTTCGCTTTTGATTTGTATTTGCCTAGTACACCTGGGTCTATGCTTCTCACATTCAGCTTTTATTATCCATTTATTTTAAATACGTCCTTTTTAACATTATAGCGTTGGATTTTTCTGTATGATATAATGTGAAAGTCATTTCTTATTTATGTATCAGTTGAGTTAATCCAATTTTTATCTATTGATATGACAGGTGAGTTGATCTGAGATCTGCCGTATTGTTTTGTTCCGTGGCTATAGTTATTTCAAATGGATAAGCAGAGTAAAGAAACGAGGATGAGAGAGGAGAACTGAATTCTGATAATTGGGGGGACCTGTAATGTTGCTTTAATGTTCTGCTGATCAGCTCTATAATTATGTCACCACATGAACTCCTTGGTCATTTGCTTTTTTTTTTTTTTTTAATTCCTTTATTTATTTGAAAGTCCAGAGTAACAGACAGAGGGGGGCACACACACACACACAGAGAGAGAAAGAGGGAGGGAGGAAGGAAGTCTTCCCTTCCTGGTTCACTCTCCATATGACTGCAATGGTCAGGACTGGGCCAGGTTGAAGCCAAGAACCTAGAACTCCATCCAGGTCTCCAACGTAGTTGGCAGGGCCCCAGGCACTTGGGCCATCTTCAGCTGCTGTTCCCAGGCCATTAACTGGGAGCTGGATTGGAAGTGGAGCAGTTGGGACTTGAACTAGTCCCCATATGGGATGCCAGCATTGTAGGCTGCAACTTTACCCACTATGCAACAAAGCCAGCCCCAATAATTTGCTTTTTAAACATTGGGTTACAATAAAATTAGAATATACAAAACTACTTCAAAAGTTAGTAGAAAATGAAATTAAAAGTTTATTTTGATGCAGAAAACTTTGAAATCCATGCATGATTTTTAAATAATGTGCATTTTCCATGAACTTTCTGACGGTCTTCATAGTTTCTTCCCTTTCTCCAACCTCTCCTCCACTTCCTGACTTAAGTCAATACTATTATCTTTGTTGATTTTTACTGTGGGAGATAGTTTGTGGCCCAGAGGGTTAAGCAGCTGCTTGCAACTCCAGCATCCTCATATGGGCTCCAGTTCAAGTCTCCGCTGCTCTGCTCTAACCCAGCTCCCTGCTAATGTACCTGGGAAAGCAGCGGAAGATGGCCTGAGTGCCTGGGGCCCCGTCACCCACGTGGGCGATCTGGAGAGAGTTCTAGGTTCCTGCCTTTGACCTGGTCCAGTCCTGGCAATTGTACTCATTTGAGGAATGAACCAACAGATGGAAGACCTGTCTCCCTCTGTTTCTCCCTCTCTCTCTCATACCTCTGCCTTTCAAATAAATAAATGAATGAATAAATAAGTCTTATTTTTTTTTACTTTGGACTTCTATGTATATTTGTATGTCTACTATTTGATTCTTGAGCTTTAAACTATTTCCTTTGTTTCTCATTTTGTTAAGGCAACCATGGTGCTACCTACCATCCTCACCCCTTTCCTACTCTCATTTTTGTTGTTTTATTTCTGCATTGTTCAGGCCTTCAAGATTTACAGTCTATATGTAAGATGTTATTCTAGTTGCTAAATTACATTTATTTTGAAATCTGAATCTAAGTGCAATCAATACTTAGAAGCAGATTTTTGGCCTAGGAGACCAGAATTGACTTCCAGTGGATGAAGTTCATTTTCTGGTCATTTCTTTAAGAGTTCACGAGAACCATACTTCCTGAGTCCTTATAGATTAAAAATGTTTTACTATAGCCTTTTTATAATTGTTGAACAGCTTGGATGATATAAAATTCTTGGTTTGCACTTTCCTTAAATATCTTCTAAATGCTTCTCTATCCTCTTCTAATGTTAAATGTTGTTTTGGTGAAGTCTGAGTTCAACCTGATTTCTTTTCTCCTTGTGAGTGACTGGATGTGTGTGTGTGTGTGTGTGCGCTTTACTGGCTGAAGGACACTTTCGTTAATTCCAGTGACTTTACTATGATGTATCTTATGGGCACACTGCCTTAAAAATCAGTCGTTCCTAGTAGGTGGTACAAACACTTACTAATGTTTTATTTAAGGAAATGTTTGGAATTATATTCTTTTTTTTATTTGACAGATGTAGTCATAGACAGTGAGAAAGAGAGGCAGAGAGAAAGGTCTTCCTTCCGTTGGTTCACTCCCCAAATGGCCAGCACGGCCAGCGCTGCGCCGATCTGAAGGCAGGAGCCAGGTGCTTCCTCCTGGTCTCCCATGGGGTGCAGGGCCCAAGCACTTGGGCCATCCTCCACTGCACTCCCGGGCCACAGCAGAGGGCTGGCCTGGAAGAGGAGCAGCCTGGACTAGAACCCGGCACCCACATGGGATGCCGGTGCCGCTGGCGGAGGACTAACCAAGTGAGCCACGGCGCCGGCCCTTTGAATTATATTCTGAAATGTGCTACATCCCTTGTTTTGGTTTCTCTGGGGACTCCAATTTTGCATGTGCTGGCCTGCCATTGCTCCCCCTTTCTCTAATCTCAGCCCTGTGTCTATTTCACTGAGCTGGCATTTCCCATCTCCATCCTTTGCTTTGGGCATCGTGTTTCCTGCAAGGATTTGGCAGCCCTTATGTTCTTGTGCTTCTTTCTTGAGTCTTCTGGTCCTAAGTCATCATCTTCCGTTGACGTGTCATCTCTAACTTGAGTGCCGTCATTTGTGCCTTGAAATTTTCCTGTAGAGATCAGATTGTCTTGGTAATGTCTTTGTTTTGTTTCTAACTCAAAACACGGAAAGCTTGATCATAGTCATCCTCTCTTCCAGGCTACACAGAGGTGCATGTTCTTCTGTCGATGTGATTTTGCTGCTTTTTGTGTCTTATAGCACATTTGCATCAAGGTTATTCTATTTGGTTGATCAGCTTTTTGCAGGATGCTCCTGCCAGGAGTGGAGCAAGGGCAGCCTTCCAGACTTCTCAGCCCCAGAGGACCTCTGGGTCTTTTGTCTCCACAAAGACAGATGGCTTTCCTCAGACCCTCTAGATATGCCTCCTCGGCTTCTCTGAATCAGGCTGAGCTTGGAGAGCGTCTTCTGCCAGTCCTCTCACTCAGGAAGGGTACCTTTGCGTGCACTTGGCGCGTTCTGCTGTTGCCAGCCCCCTACATGTTTGAGCTCCTCTTCCTGCAAGCTTTCTGTTGTTGGCTGCTGTCTTAGCTCACTTTCTGTGGTCAGGCTATTTGAGACCAGGTGGTTTCTATAGAAGTTCATTTGGGCTCACGGTTCTAAGGCTGGGAAGCACAAGGTTGGGAAAATGTGTTCGGAGAAGGAGGGCAAGTGCACATGTGTGGGAGGGAAGTCGCACGGTGAGAAGAAGCAAGAAGGGAAAGTCAATGGAGCCAAACTCGCTTCATAACCGACCGTTCTGGTGGTAACTAACCCAGTGCCATGAGAGCACCAACTCACTCTCACAGGAGGCATTCAGCCACGCATCAGGGTTCTGCCCTGTGACTCAAACCTCTTCCACGTGGCCCCACTCCCCAACACTGCCACGCTGGGGACCCAGCTTAGCAGGAGTTTTGGTATGGACAAACCGTAGCGGCATCCCTTACACGTGTTTGGAATCTATGGATTCTGTGTGTCCATACGTCCCGAGGCACAGGAACCTCCTTGCAGCAGTGTGTGATTGCCCTGAGAGAAGGGAAGCACCTCTGCTGGGTTCGTTTCTAAATCTGATGCCTGGGGCAGCTGTTCCCAAGACTCAGCAAGGTACACCTGGGGCACAATGAACCCACATTCTCCCTCCACCACTTTCCTTCCTTCTCTGAGGGCCCTGCCTTGATGGTCAAGCGGGTAATGTGCTAGTGTAGACGAAGGATGAGGAAGGCAGCAAGGGCCACCAGGAGTGGTGGGAGGTGGAGAAGAGTAGAGAAGCCATGAGCCATCAAAAAGCACAAATCAGCTAAGGGGAAGCACGCACACGCACACGCACACACACACGCACACACACACACACATGCATTACATTTTGTGAATCAGACAGAACACCCATGGTGGCCAGTGATGTATCACCTCTTATCTTGATCTCCAGGCTCTTTCTTTGCCATACTGTGTTGAGGATCCAACCACCCTTCCCCAGCTCAGGAAAGCTGTAATGAGAGGAAGGAAGGTTAGGGTAGCTCCATGCTTTAAGTTCCTACATACGCAAGCCAGCGCCCAGCATGAGCAATAAAATGAAACTAGAGACTTTACCAATCAGAAACTGCCGACTAACCTCCTGCGAGGGACTTTTCACTCTAAGCAATCAAGTGTATTTTGTCCTCCTGCATTAGCCTATGCTGCCTGCCCATACTGCCACATTGCAGCTCACTGGACCTCTTCTGGCTTGAGTGCTGTGAGGTTCATAAATAATCCTTGGCTCTAATAAACTCTGTTCAATGTGCTTTGTTCTCCTGTTAGCACCAACCGCGGCTGCGTATCACCCTAGTGGCTCTCCACCCTGCCACCTTCCCTGAGGCCATCCTGAGTGATGGCTTCACCTGCAGACACTTTTTCACACGCATGGCTCAGTTCCTGTCTGATCTCTTTGCCTTTAACAGGTACCTTCTTCTTCTTCTTCTTTAAAGGTTTATTTATTCATTTATTTGAAAGAGAGAGAAGTATTCTATCTGTTGGTTCACTCTCCAAATGGCTGCAGTAATGACTGAGTCTGATCCATCCAGGTCTCCCATATGTGTGGCAGGGTGCGATCTTTAGGGCCATCTTCCACTGCTTTCCCAGATGCATGAACAGGGAGCTGGATCAGAAGTGGAGCAGCTGGGCCTCAAACTGGTGCTCTGATATGGGACCCCAGTAGCACAGGTGGCAGCTTAGCTCGCTTGCCACAGTGCCAGCCCCAGTAGGTATCCTTAACGTGGAAGGCTGGAGCTGGCCTGGGCACCACACTCAGGGGGCTCCAGTGGCTTCCAGAAGGAGACTTTGGCTACCCCAACCTCCCCGTTCCCATGCCCACACGAAGAGTGTGACTGTGACAGCAGGGCAGAGTCAGCCTTCTCAGAAACAGACAGGCTACAGAAGCTGAAAGAAAGAGACCGAGGGACGCAGATGAGGCCGAGCAGTCAAGATGGGGCTCAGAAAGGCTGAGGCAGGCCCTGAGAGACGACATATGCTCTGCACGTCACCTGAGGCTGTGCGGAGGCTCCTTGGCCACCGTGGGCCTCCCAACTGCCCTGGAACAACGTCAGAATGTTGTTGGAGAGCATCCTTGGCAGTGGTAGGGGCCAAGTGTTCTGGACACTCACCAGAAATAAGCAGACTGCCATGAAATAGATCAAGAATCCCTTCCAATTAGGACAGTTGTGTGTGTGTGTTTAAAAAATTTTTCCCCCTGAAATAGCAAAGGGAACAAAATGCAAAAATCTGTTCTTTTCTTCCAAAAGCTTTTTAAGTAGCAAATAAGCAAGGTGTCAGGACTGGGAAAGCCTTCTGTCTAGGCTCCCAGTAAATGAACTTGCCTTTTGGTAGAGAGCTTGAGTTAAAATTAAACAGCTATATTTGCATAGCTTGCAACAAGAAGGATCCTACATGCAATGCCTTAAAAAGAAATCTGAACTTTTTTCTTTTCTTCTTTTCTTTTTTTTTTGGGGGGGGGTCAGGTTGTAGAGCAAGAGAAGAGAATCAGACAACAATACCTCCAGCAATGTGTTAAGAGGCTCAAGGGATTTCTCAAAGCAGCTTTGCAAACAGCCCCGGGGTCTGAAAGCACCCAGAGGGACTTGCTGGAGGAAGACGACATCCACCCACCTCCCCCGTTGGTGGTCTCCACCCGCAGCGGAGTCTTCAAAGTCTCCATCAATGCCTGCAGCCCCTAGCCCCATTACCTGGGTTGCCTTTATGTCTTTATGTCACTTGAATCCAGTCCTAAATGCAAATTCAGATTCTGTGCTCTCACGACCTAGAATAGTGCCTAGAAAAGCATGACTCATGGTGATGGTCGCCCTGTCTGCCAGATGCACCACTCATGCCTTGCTGTCACTTCTAGTCTTCCGATTTCCTTCTCTCTCCTAGTGGCAGCTGGAGTTGCTTCTTTGAAAACTGCCACAGCAGTTAACCTGGGGTGCCGGCATCCCATATGAGCACTGGTGTGAGCCCCAGCTGCTCCGCTTTCTATCCAGCTCCCTGCTCATATGCCTGGGAAAGCAGCACAAGATGGCCCAAGTGCTTGGGACCCTGTTAGCCACATGGGGGACCTGGAAGAAGCTCCTGTCTCCTCGCTTCAGTCTGGCCCAGCTCTGGTCATGGTGGCCACTTGAGGAATGAACCAGAGGATGGAACACCTCTCTCTCTTTGTCTCTCCCTCTCTCAGTAATTCTGCCTTTCAAATAAAATAAATATATCTTTAAGGAAGAAAGAAACTCTGACCAGAAGAGTCAGGTTTATCTGCAACATAGCCCAATGCAGCCCAGCACAAGGCTGTCAATTACCTTTAGAAATGCTAACAGGAGCTCTTGGATGATATCCCAAAATCTTCACCTCTTCGAGCAAAAGGGCTGTTTCAGGAGTGCTGTAGGGATATTGCCAGATGTTAGAAACAGAAACTTTTAGAGTGAACTTGTCACTGAAGGTGAGCTCTTGAGAAAGTTGCCCTTGGGAGAGATTGTCTGCTCAGAATCCAGAATCGCTCAGCAAGCCATTAAAGAGTGGACTCCACCATGGCTGTTCAACCTCTGTGCACTGCGTGGTCCCTGTGTTCTCATGCATTGCGTCTCCAGCTGGACCACTTGAGCTTCATTCTAGGCACCTGTGATCTGCACTGACTTAGCCTGGAGAGCGCTCTCACACAGAGTTGAGGAAGAAGGCAGGGGCCCAGGGTCTTTTGAGCGGAGCACAGCTTCTTCATCCTTGAGCATTGCAAAGGAATTTGGTTTTCTCACGAATTTATTGTTGTAGTCAGGCCCCAGAGGAATCTGCTATCTTAAGACCATTTGACAGGCCCAGGGGCGCCCAGTGTTCTGGATCTTCTGTCCATCAACACCCCCACCCCTGCCCCCAGGAGGGTGGCTTCCTCCTTTGGGTGTCTGGAGTTGTTGCCAGTGGAAATGCTCCCCAGGAGCTATAGGCACTGGGCATCACCCTCGTACCTCTCAGAAGCTCACTTTGACTCATTCACAGTCTCCCCCTATGTTCTGGCCGTTATTTTCCCACCCTGATACCATCTGTGTTGCCTCCTTGTTACCTGTGTAGAATGGCCCATGAGATGGATTGTGAAACTCTGTAAGCTGCTTCCCAACTAGTTATGGGAATTCAACAATTTTTTATTTTTATTTTTATTTATTTGAAAGGCAAAGCGAGGGTGAGAGAAATCGTCCATCCATGGGTTCACTCCCCAAGTGACTGCAACAGCTGGGGCTGGGCCAGGCTGAAGCCTAGAGCCAGGAACCCCATCCCAGTCTCTCATGTGGGTGGAAAGTACTTGAGCCATCATCTGCTGCCTCTCAAAGTGTACATTAGCAGGAAGCTGGGTAAGAGAGGAGGTGGAACGGCATCCCAGGCGCTTATACGGGACATTTTCTCCACCCAACTGGCTGTAACCCTCAGTGCAACTCCTTGGGAGTGGTGTTGACCTGTGTTCCTGAAGTTTTGTTTAGGAGCTGATTGGGAAGTGTCTCCAATGCTCATGAATTTTTCTAAGTGTGCGTGTGTGTGTGTGTGTGTGTGTGTAGGGAGAGAGAGAGAGAAAGAGAGAAAGAGAGAGAGAGAGAGAGAGAGAGAGAGAGAGAGGCTTAAGAAACTGGCTCATGGAATTGTAGGGGCTGGCAAGTGCAGAATACGCAGGGCGGGCCAGCTGGCTGGGGACTCAGAGAAAAGCTAATGTTGCTGTTCAAGTCCAAATGCAGTCGGCTGGCAGAATCCCCTTTTCCTTCAGTGACATCAGTCATTTTCTATTAAGACTTTGAACTAACTGGAGGCAGCTCACCCGTATCATGGAGGATAATCTGCTCTGTCCAAAGCCTGTTGATTGTAAATGTAACCTACATTTTAAAGATACTGTCATTGGGCAGCTATTTAGTCAAGGGGTTAAGGTGCCTGAGTCCCATACCACAGTATCTGGGTTCAATCCCTAGCTCCAGTTCCTGACTCCAGCTTCCTGCTAATACACCAGGGGAGGCAGCTGGTGATGGATCAAGTAATTGCCTCCTTGCCACCACATGGAAGACCTTGATCTCACTCTCACTCTCACTCCTGGCTCCAGCTTCTAGCCGGTGTGGACATCTGGGGAGTAAGCCAGCAGATAAGACTGCATGCTCTCCTTAGCTCACTCAAATAGATATTAAAAAGAAATACTGACAGAGTAACATCCAGACTAGTGTTTGACTAAAAGCTGTGTCCCATGGCTCAGCTAAGCAGACATAAAATTAACCCTTACAATGAGATGGGAGATCTCCAGAGATGGGCACGGGGAGCTGTATTTAGAAGCAGGCTTGTTGCTGAGCCAGACTTACTGGGACAGAAACCAGAACCGAGGTGCCCATATGGGACCACAGCACTCCTACTTCCGAAACTCAACAGGAGTGGCATCCAGAACTGGTGTGGCCTCCAGGGAGCAGATTAATCCTTTCCACCTGTGTTTGAGCAAACAGGGCCTTCGCTGCAGAGGTACAGTGGGTTCTCAGTGGGTGAGGAACACCCTTGCCTCAATGGCATTTGTGCGTGTCATAACCCTCTCCTCCCAATCACACTGCACCACACAGGCATGAGAACACACACACACAGACACACACACAAGAGACCTGGAAGGGAGTCCACAGAGTGACAAGGTTCTGATTGTACCACACAGGTATGAGAACACACACACATACACACACACACACACACACACACACACACACACAGGAGACCCGGAAGGGAGTCCACAGAGTGACAAGGTTCCAATTGCTCTGGATTGTTGTTCCTTGGCGGTTGTACCTTCAGTTAACCTGATCCCCTCAAGCCTTGGGTCTAGGAGTGTGACCTTGAGACAAGGAAAGCCCGACAGGGGTGGTTCCAAGCAGTCGACTCCCTGGGGAAGGTTAGAGTGTCAGATACAGTCAGAGGGTGGCCTCTTTATTCATGAGTGGGCGTCTGCCGGAAGGACTTTTGGAAAGGAGTGAGGAAAGCATGGGGGGGGAGGGGTTGGTGGTGTTGCCAGCAGGTGAGGGAGAGAAGGCAAGAGGAGGCAGGTGAGGGAAGAGGAAGAGGCAGACAGGAGGAGCGGGAGGGGGAGGCTCCAGCTCTGGTGCCTTAGAAAAGCAAGTGAGAGAAGGAGGTGAAGACTGGGCAAGGAGAGCCCCGAGGGCAGTGTGGAGGGGGCTGCTCAGCTGGGCCCACCCAGAAGCACTGGGTGTCATTATCAGAATAGTCCTGGAGAAAGCAGGTCTTCCTAGCCTTGAATTATTTGTATAAGGAGCTCTCACCCAAGGTAACACTTGGCAAGAAAAAGGGAGAAACATAAAGACTTGGGGGGTGGGGGTGGAATTCTGGAAAATAGGCTCTGGCCTGCAACAGCAACTCAGGAATGGGCAGCTGGACTCAGTGGCCCTCCCTGTCCTCCCCCAGGGCTGTGTGCTGACTGTCCAGCTGCATGCCTCGCTCTCCACAGTGGAGGACCTACTGTGTGCATCTGTCGGGCTACAGAGCTATCACCAGAGTCCTGTAGGGTGGCCATGAGGTCCACCGTTCATGGTCTTCCTGCCATGTGCCTGCACCTCTCCTAAGGCCTTAACCTACGGCAGCTCATTCAGGATTTAAATCCCATTTTACAGAGCTGGAGATAGGACGTGGTGGCTAGTGCTTTTAACCTCTCCCTGCCAGAAAGGCCCCTAGGAACTCATTGTGGACGCTTCCACGTTATAAAATGTTCCTCTTTCAGAGGCAACTTTGTGTGGCTATGGAAGATTGTATCGCTGGTTGGGGGTGAGTAAGAATGCAGGAGACCTGACTCTCAGCCTCTGAAATAAATAAAAAACATGAAAATATAAAAAGGAAACTGCTGGAGCAGTGTTGTAGCACAGTGGGTTAAGCCATTGCCTGCAACGCTGGCATACCATGCTGGAGCTCCGGTTGAAGTCCCGGCTGCTCTACTTCCAATCAGCTGCTTGCTAACGCTCCTGGGAAGACAGCAGAAGATGGCCCAAGTGTCTGGACCCCTGCCACACATGTGGGAGACCCAGATGGAGTCCCAGGCTTTTAGCTCTGTCCTGACTTAGCCCTGGCTGTTGTGACCATTTGAGGAATGAATCAGTGGAGGGAAGATCTCTCTCCGCGTGTGTGTGCATGTGTGTGTGTGTGTACATGTATGTGTGTCCCTCTCTGTCTTTCAAATAAATAAATGAGTGAATCTTCACAAACAGAAAGAAAACTGGTGAGGGTGAACTAACTCTGGGCCAGGCCGCTGAGGGCCAGGGACGCTGACCTTCTGACAACTTGCCAGAACTTGTCCAGCACCCCACAACCTTGTCCTTCCTGCTCTAGGTCTCCACACCTTCCCTGGGCTCCTCCACTGTGCCCTGTGCACCCTGGCCTCCTCCCTGCTCTCCCTAGGCCTGGACATGCAAGGCAAGGCCGTCTCTCAAGGGCCCCACTTCCCAGCCAGTCCTTCCCTCCAGCACAAGAGCACATTCGGGTCTCAAGCCTCTTGTGGCCATCAGATCCTAGCAGCTCGTTACATCCCCAGGAGGTCTGCAAACTCTGAGCCCTCCGAGCACCCCTCACGCTCCCACCACTTTCCAGCCTGAAGGGGCCACCCTCCCTCACAGGTCTCCCTGTACCTCAGCTGATGTGCAGCCCTCAGCTCACCACCTGTCATCTGGAGCCCCGCTGGGCAGCCCTGCACCTGCAGAAACTGCTTCTGAGGGTGTAGTGGAAGACTTAAAACAAATGGAGGACCAGCAAAGAGACAGAGGCACTCATAGCTATTTGAAGCCCTTTTCTTTCACCTGATGCAATACACAGCCTGTCCATGGGTCCCGAAGACAATAGTGTGATCATCTCCCCCAGGATCAAGGCTCTCCAATGTTTTGGTCAAATTAAAGCTCCAGGCTCCTGGGGATTCCCAGGGGACCTGCCGTCACCGACTTGCTAGACGGATCCTTAGCCTTCTGCAGGAGTCAGGTGCTGAACCAACATTGGGAAAGTGTGTGATCTTGTGCTCTTTCTGCACTGATAGCATAATTTGGAAGTTCCCACCATGTGCTTACAAGTAACGTGGCAAGTTCTCTGCCAATCCAAACATTCAACAAATAAACTAATGGAACCCAACAGAGTCCTGGCCCCCTGGAATGATGGGGTTCCTGTGGGCCCTGGGCATGAGCTATGTGCTAATGAACAGGGGCCTTGACCAAAGAGCCTACTGTCCCTCCCTGGATTAGAAGTAAAACAAATCAGGATCTCCAGGGCCCGCCGAAAGTGAAATTCTGAAAATTCAGGAAAGAATTCTGAGCAGGGCATGCCAAAATGGACATCCCCTAGTCAGCATCCACTCCTGCAGGCCAGGGCAACTGGCTGGGTTTATTCATTATTCAATATTATTATTATTTTATGTGTGGTTTATTCAGATAGCAGTTGCAGTCTCGTTCTCACCACAGTCAGCACCAATAGTGATAACTTCTGTCTTTGCCCTCTTTTCTGTAGGAGAAGCCATGGCTTTGAGTCCTGGGGGTTTGTCGTACTTTTACTAAATGAGAGGATGATCAAGACTTTGTCTTCTAAGTTCTAGGCTCTGAGAACTGTGGGTGCTTTTTGACCGGGACGGGGGAAGTTTCCAGTTGATGAGAGACAGAGGACAGACGGCAGGACTCAATTTTGGGGACTGGTATTAGGTAGGCAGTTTGGGTTGGGGGCTCCTGAATGCTGGAGAACCAGAACCCTGAGCTTTCTGATTGTCCATAAGAAAAAAGGGCCTCTTGGTGTGCCGGGAGAGGCTGAACTCTGGGGTCTTGTCACTCAAAGTGTGGCCCACAACTAACAACATCTGTATCACTTGCGAACTCTTCAGAAGTGCAGAATCCTGTATTCTACATCAGGCTCACTGATCCAAACACCTGTGTTTTAGCAAGATGACTAGATGCTTCGTGTGCACGTTAGAGTTAGAGAAATACTTCTGTAGGTTACACTGCTTGGAAGCCTCCGCAAAGACACTCAGACTAACTCAGCACAAAGAAAGAGAGTGGAGTGCAGACTTTGAAGGTTCCCCGTGGCCTGGGGCAGTTATCACAATCCATCTCCCAATTTCATGGACTAGTGTTTCCATGCAACTTCAAGGGAAAGGGAGGAACAAAACATGACTGAAAAGGAATATTCTGCCAACCCTAAAGGTGATGACATGACTCAGGCTTGGTGAATGTATAAATATAAAGGAATCTGATGAGTCTTTTGCCTGAGTTCTGGGAAAGAAATCCATATCCTTTATCTGGCTGAATGGATTTCCTGACAAGCTGTGTATATGAAATGCAAGGGAGATTCAAAAAGTATACTAATAAAATAATATTAGCTATAAGTACTAATAGTATTAAATAAGTTTATTTTGATGCAAAACTGAAATGTGTGCATAGTTTTTTTTTGTAATATGCATACATTCCCGTTAACTTTTTGAAGACCTCTCTTATGTTCCCCTTGCTGTCACCATGCACACTAGATTAGAATCCTTATTGCTGAAAATATCATCAAAATGTACCTAATTAGTCAGATTCTCTGTGTAGCAAGCGATCTCTAGTCCTTGGTGCTGGCAACGACAAACGATCCTTTCCTTGCTCTGTGCTCCATTGAGTTTGGTTGGGCTTGACTCAAGCCGAGGTTGAGTTCATGTCTGCTCCATACCAGCAGCTAGCCAGGGCATATTCTTGTCAATGCCAATGGCAGGTAGCAGAAGCAAAGCACCCAACAAGGCAAGCATTTAATGCCCCTGTGAGTTTCACATGGGCTCATGTTTCATGGGCCTACGCACATCACATGGGCAGGTCCTCGTGGTTAGGAAAGTATGGGCCGCCTGCTCTACTGACAACACTGCAAGGTCACGTGGCAAAAGAGTAAAGGAAGAAATGGGAACAGCATCTAATCTCGCACAGCACACGAGTCTTTTTTCCTGCTTTCACGAACCCAAGTCAGTGTCTGACTAAAGGCTCTCAATCCCCCGTGGTCTGTCCAAGTCCAAGAGCACAGACGGGCAGGAAGAAGGCTGCCTCTCTGTAGAAGAAAATGTCTTGGTCAGTTTTTTTAACCTAACCTGAAGGCTGCCAAAAATGTTGATTAACATAGGGCTTAATCTGTGCACTTCTAGTTAGCCAAGATTTTCTTGATTAAACACAAAAGGTTCTCGTTTTTAAAAAAACAGTCATTGTAAATTTAAAACAATGATAAACTACGAATTAAAAACAGGTTTTCTCATAGAAAAGGTTCACAGAAATGGCATGTGTCATGTATAATAATAGTAAGGATGCTAATAACATTTATGATGCTAACTATGTACCAGACACAATTAATCTTCCACCAACCCAATGGATTAAGTGATTTTATTTTATAGATGAATAATTGAAATTTAATTACTAATCAAGTCATTACATCAGGCTCAGACAACCCGAAGCATGGAAGAGTCTTGACCTGGACATTTCTTCATCTCGTTGTAGTTGTCTGAGAAGTGAGAGCGTTGATCTTCCCTATCCTGGTACTATTAATAATGAAGACAGTGTCTTTAACAGTCAGATATACTGCAGGTATTTAATAAATAATAGCTACTTTACAAGGACACGGATTACTGATCTAAAACAGGAAAGCCCGTTCTCACTTGAGGGAATTATGAGAACTTAATTTCTGACAGTCAGCTGAGGAGAGAACCAATAGCAGAGAGCCATGTCATTAATTTCTTCCAACTTTCCCTTAAAATTACTCAGTGGAGACGTGGAAACAGTATGAAGGCAGGACGGGAAGCTTTCCATGAGAGAAGCACCTTCCTAGCCTTTCTTCCAGCGGGTTGGAAAGGTTCAAGAAATGAGACTGGAAGAAGGATGAAAAGGAGACAGTTGAGCAGGTACCAATTTCCTCCAGCAATGTGGCCGGTGGGAGCTCTCCCAAGCCAGGGAGTTGGGCAGCAAACAGCCCACATGCCAGAGAAATCAACTATTACCTTATTCTTGGTGGGTGGGCTTGCTATGGGTTGAATGCTGGTGTCCCTCCAAAATACATTTCAACGTAACTCCCAATGTGATGGCTTCAGGAGGTGGAGTATTAGGAGTTGATTAGGCCAGGATGGGATGAATGCCTTTATTAGGCAGCTTCTACTAGAATTTAATCCCGTTGCCTCTCTACTATGTGAGAACTCAGGAAGGCTCATCTATGGAGCAGAGACTGAGCCTTCACTAGACGTCAGATCTGCCGATACCTTGGTCTTAGCTCTGCAGCCTTCAGAAGTGTGAGAAAGAAATTTCTATTATTTATAAATTACCCAGTCTAAAGTATGACAGGCATAGACTAAGACAAGGCTAAAGTTGCCACTCCTATTGCAAATCCGTTTATAATCCCGGAAACCATGCAGTATCCCAAAGTCAAGGGTTTTATATAGCTTCAGGGATTATGAATGAATAACCTAAACAGTTCTGTAACTGTAAAAGAAATTAATTTATGCTCTAAAACCATTCACAGAAGAAATCATCAGGCCAAGATGATATTATTGACAAATTCATCCTCATATACAAGAAATAACATTCAATAAAACAATCTCTTCTAAAAAATCGAAGAGAGTGGGGATTTCATCTTGACTAATTCTGTGAGTCCAGTTTTATCCTGCTGTTAAAATCAAAGACAGTACAAAATTTTAAATCTACAGACCAATATCTCTCATGAACCCAGATGCAGAAATACTCAACAAAATTTTAGCAAATTGAATCCAGCAATATACAAAAAAGAATTATGTACTGTGGTCAAGTAGGATGTATTCTAAGTATGCAAGCCTTGGATCACTTAGTTATCTACTGTATTAGCAAACCAAGACACATACACTGTCCTAGAAAAAGCATTTGACCAACTCTAACACCAACTCATGATATACATTTTCAGCAACCTAGGAATAGAAAGAAGTCACTTCAGACTAGTAAAGATCCTCCATAGATTGGGGCCAGTGTTGTGGTGCAGCAGGTTAACCCTTCACCTGCAATGCCAGCATCTCATCTCAGAGCGCTGATCCGACTCTGGCTACTCTGCTCCTTGTCCAGCTTCCTGCTAATGTTCCTGGGAAGGCAGAGGATGATGGCCCAAGTGCTTGGGCCCTGCTACCCACATGGAAGATTGGGATGGAGTTCCAGGCTCCATTTGGGGAGTGAACTAGTGGGTGGGAGATTCTCTCTCTCTCTCTCTCTCTCTCTCTCTCTCTCTCTGCCTTTCAAATAGATAATTTAAATCAATCTTTTTTCAAAAGAAAAATTCCTACAGTTAATATCATACTTCATGGAAAAAAGCTGAATCCTTTATTCCTAAGATTAAGACAAAGCAAGGCAAGCATGGCCATTCTCACCGCAATACCTGACATACTTCTTTAAGTCCCAGGCCCTGCAATGAGGCACTAAAAAGAAATATCAGGCATACAGATTGGAAAGCAAGAAATAAAACTTTTAGATAACATGATTGTCTACATAGGAAATCCCAGGAAAACGACTGCAAACTCCTACCAATAATAAGTTAGTGTATTAGTGCACTATGATTCCCATATCAAAATACCAAAAACCGACTGACTCAAACAGCAGAGGTTTGCTTCCTCCTAGTTCTGGAGGCTGAAAGTCCAAGATCAAGGTGCCGGCAAGGTGGATTGCTGGTGAAGCCTCTCGCTGTGGCTTTCCGATGGCTGCCTTCCCAGTGTTTCCTTACGCGACCTTCTGTGTGCGCGTGTACACTCCTAACTTCTCCTCGTCTTCCCATAAGGATACCAGTTTCATCAGATCAGGACTTTGCCACCATAACCTCACACAGCTTTAATCACCGCTTAAAATTCCCATCTCCAGGACCTCGGAAATCTGAAGATGGTCCTACCATATGACCCAGCCATCCCACTCCCGGGAATTTACCCAAGGGGAATGAAATCAGCACATGAAAGAGTTATCTGCACCCCCATGTTTATTGTAGATCAATTCACAATAGCAAAGACATGGAATCAACCTAAATGCCCATCAGCTGAAGACTGGATAATGAAATTATGGGATATGTACACCATGGAATACTACATAGCAGTAAAAAAAAAAAATGAAATTCTGCCTTTTGCAACAAAATGGGTGAAACTAGAAAACATCATACTTAGTGAAATAAGCCAGTCCCAAAAGGACAAATACCATATGTTCTCCCTGATCTCTGTTAACTAAAAGGGTATCTAAAGGGTAATTTATAGAAGTGAAATTGACACTGTGAGACACTTTGAAACCTCCTGTCTCCAATATGATCTCAATGGAACTTAAGGCTTCAGTATACAAAGTTGTGAGGGGGACACATGATACTGTATGTATTCCAGGATACAGTGTCGATACACAAGAATCAACCACTGTAAACAACTGAAGATAAAAGTTACTCTGTACAAGATGACTCCCCAGAAGAAAACAGAAAGGCACATTTCTAATGCAAGGTACATGGAATTGAAGTCCTGAAACTCTAGAATGCTGATGAAGCACGTCAAGGAAGAGAGATACACTACATTCATGGATTGGCAAACTCGAGAAAGAAGAGGTCAGTTCTCCCCAAATAAATCCACGGTTTTAATACAGTTTCAATCAAAAGCCTAGCAGAAGTTTTGTAGATAAAATGACAAGCTGATTTTGAAATTCATATAAAATGCAAAGAAACTATAATAGAGGAGTATTGACTTGGGAAGAACTCCCCAATCCCATGTTCAGACTTACTGCAAAGTTAGAATAATCAAGATAATGCTGAGATGCATAGATTAATGCAACAAGATAGAGAGGACACATAGATATGAACATTTGGTTTTTGTCAAATATGCAAAGGCAATTCAGTGAGGAAATAACATTTTCAACAAATGGTTGAACAAATTCACACACTGAAAAACCTTGGCCTAGACTTCATACCTTATGCAAAAATTAACCAAAAGCAATTACTGATACTAATTTCAAAACACAAAACTGTAAAACTTTTCAAAGAAACATAGGAGAAAGTCTTTGTTACCTGAAATTGGATATGATAAAAAAAAAAAAAAGCACAGTCAATAAAAGAAAAAGTTGATAATGTGAACTTTATCAAAATTAAAAACTTCTGTTCCATGGAAGACACTACTAAGGAATGAAAATCCAATTTACAACCTGGGAAGAAATATTTGCAAATCACATGTCTGACAAAGGATTTGTATGTAAATAACTGTCCAACTCAGCAGTGAGGAAACAACATAGTTCACAAATGGGCAAAGGACCTGAACAGACCCTTCTCCGGAGAGAATATACAGATGCCAATAAGCCCATGAGAAGGTGCCCAACATCATAAGCCATTAGATAAATACAAATTAAAACTACAGTGAAATACCACTACATACCTACCGAGCAGGTAGAATAAAAAATACTGACAACACCACGTCCTGGTGACAATGCAGCAGGAATAGAACTCCCATACGTTGCTGCTTGAAATTTAAATTGACTCAGTCATTCCAGAAAACAGGTTGGTGACTTCTTATAAAAGCAAATGCATGCTTCTCATCTGACCCAGCAATCTCACTTCCAGGTATTTACCCTGGAGAAATGAAAGCCTATACTCACCCTAAAACCTGTCCAAACATGTGTAAAGTTATTCTATTCATCATTACCAAACTGGAAACTATCTAAAATCCTGCAACGGGTGAATGGATAAACTAAATGGCGCAACCATACAATATAGGGAGTTATCGATCCCTGTAACCACGTGATGACTCACGGAGGCACTGTGCAGAGTGCAAAGGTTACAGACTGGGTGATTCTATTATCTGAGAGTCTCAGAAAGGCAAATAAAGAAGCTGGTTGTCGGAGAGTAGGTTGCAGGGAGAGTGTGACTGCAGTGCAGCCTCACCAGGGAGTTTTGGGGTGATGGAATTCCTCTCTGTCTTCAGTATGGTGGAGGTTACACCAACCTGTAGATAGGTTTAGGTTCATGGACCTACCCACACAAAATCGTCAATTTTGGAGTATGTTAATTTAAAACCAAAACATTTTAAGTCATTTTTTTAGGGGGCCGATATTTAATGCTAATGCCTCCTACTGTCCCTGTTCCCTTTCCTCTTGTTAATAACAGACTTCTCTCTAAGTGTGAATTTTCGCAAGGCACGTGGCAGTAAAGCAGTAGACTAACTTTTCAGCCTCCTTTGCAGCTAGGTGTAACCGTGTAATTGGGTTTGGGTGATGGGATTAAAATTCCTCCTTGAACATGAAGCTGCAACTGTCTAAGTTTTCCTCTACCGCTCTTCCTGGAGGTGGTGCTGGTGAGTTACTTCCAGCACAAAAACGAGGGCAACTTGGGCAGGAGCCTTAGACCAAAGAACAGCTGCCAGTCATCAGGCGGAGCCTTGATGATCTCATTCTGTGCAGCTCACCATTCTGCTCTTCGGAAGATACACTTTGAATTTTTGTAAGCTAATGCATTTGAGGGTTTCTTTGTTTCAACTAATATACAGATTCAATATAGGAAAGACATCAAAGGTGAAGTCAAAGCCTTCCAGAGTCCCAACACCCAGCTATATACCTTGATCTCACCTTGCTCCTTTCAGTACGCCAGTGTGTTCACATTTAAAAAAATTCAGTGAATCTGAGCTTGTTTAGTCTTGTGGTGGGTTTCCTGAAGAGTACTGCATTTGGGGAGTAGGGTATAGGGACACAGTTCCTTGCAGTCCTTAGACTGCAATAATTTCCCCCAGGAGATTGTGCAATTTGTACACTACAGCGGTACTCTGTGTTAGAATAAACTAATTTATTATTAATTATCATTAATAATAAAACCAATCCCTGCTGAGGACACATCCCTGTATCACACTTAGAGAGAGGAATGCATACAAGGCAGGAGTTAGGAGCTTCATCTTTGGAACTGGAAAACTGCAGGTTCAAGTCCAAGTCTAATCTCTACTTTTTACCACTTGCTAACTGGGTAATGTTGGGCTGGTGCCTTAACTTTTCTGAATTTCAGTTTCTTTTTCTTTACAATGGAAATAAATAATGGCACCTCCCTCCTGGGGATGTCATGAGGATTAAACATGATGACACATGTAAAGGTATGACAGCACCTGGAACATAAGAAGGATTCCAACATTGATTTATGCAACAGGTATGTGGATTAAGTGCTTGCTATTTGCCAGATGCCTTTCAGGTAGTGGGAGAGTATCAGTGAGTGACACAAGAAAGATCTTTGCTCTCTTGGGTCTAACTTTCCAGCAGAGGAGGTGGACAGTTAACAAAATTTTAAAATAACATATCTGATGAAGTTAAGATGGCTGGATGTTAATCATCAAAATATCTTTGGCATGTGTGAGGATGTTTGGATAACATTTCCTCCCTCAGTCTTGCAAGTCTATGCAGAAAAGCTAGGCAAGGTGGGTGGGTGAGGACACTGTACAGGAGAACTCGTGCATAATGTTGTGAGCCATGGCAGGCGACCCACTTTTGGTGTTGCACGTTCTCTTGTGTTGAGCATGGCTAAGATCTTCACTGCCCACGCCCTGTGCGCACAGGTCAGAGGGAGGAGTTCAGGGCAATGCAGTAGGGCAGAAGTCTAGGATTCACCAAGGCTTCCGATCTCCTGGATGCCCTGAGAGAAGTCCAGGTGGTCTTCTTGGGGGACCACTAGCAACAGTTAACTTCCCCTAATCTGTGGACAGCAGGCATCAAGTACTGGACAGCAGTTCTCAACCCTGTTTTCCCTTAGATTCACTTCCAGATCTTTGAAAACAGCACTGCCCAAGGCCTCACATTTGCAGAACATCTGCCTCAGTGCAGCTCAGGGATGGAGACCAGGCACTCTTGCCATGTTCCAAGGTGATTAAATGTTTGCTCGTGTTGGGAACCACTAACTTCAGCTTTGACCGACTCATGAACCACTTCTTGCCTCCAGTCAGGAATGGTCCAGTCGCTGTGCTAAGGTAGGGCCAGCTTGTCACCTCCCTCCTAGGGGAAGGGAAGCCTTGATGGAGACCTACAAAACAATCCCATGGGAGGAGCAGGTTCTTCCCCTTGGTCATGCTGTCCTCCTGCCTCTAGGGAGCGCCCTTCCTCCTCTGTGGTCTTGCCAAGTCCCAGCCCATCTTCAGGTCTCCACCTTCACATCTCCTTTGTGGTGACGACAGCTGGCAAAGGCCTCTGTGTTCTTTGACATCTGGCCCCCATGTCCGTAACAGGGCTTTAGAGTTTATAAAGATCTGCACGTGTTTGGACATTTTAGTATTCATAGCACCCTTGAGACAGATGTTATAATCATTTTACACAGGCAGAAGCCTCAATTTGACTACTAAATGATTTCCGTGGGCCCCTTAGTCAACTGACAGTTCAGGGGTATGAGTCTTCTTTTTCCAAAGTGTTTCTGATTTCTGCCCAATCTAGGAGATTCTCTTTGGCAGTGTCCTGTCACCTGATTGTTTCATTTCTATAGATGTCAAAGTTCGTTTAATCTCCCCAATTCCCTGATCATAAAAATTATGTTTTTCCTTCTCACACTGCCCATTGTGCTCACTTATGATGGTTATCTATTAAAATGGATTTTTTAAATATATATGGTTTAGTGTCAACTGGAGATTACATTATTTACTGTCATAAGATCAAAATTCATATTTTGGAGATTGATTAGAGGATAAAAAGGCACACTTTTCTAGCTTCCCTCTGTAGTTCTGAATTTGGAGAGAGAACAGTAACAAGCTTGGGCTGAGTTGGCCTATCCCAGCTGATTTGCTGCAGAGAAAGGAGGGTCAGGATCACAGGATTTGGGTTCTGTCCTATTTTAGGAGTTGCACATTTCCCCACATAAGGTTTTGTTTGGGCTTTCATTTAGTGTAGACACTGAGAAGCCTCACAATAGCAGCCGAGTACTTTATCTGGAAGGTCATCGGCCCCATCACTTGAACATTTTCTTGCAAGAAAATTTACAAAAGATTAATGGAAGATATTGGATCACCGGGAAGAGACATTCAAGTGATTTGCACATCGAATAAAAAACACTACCTTTGTCTCATCTCCAAGATGAATTTGAAGACCCATCCTTTTAAAGTGCACTGATGGAAATGTAATGCATTATATTAGTCCATTGTTAATTTCATTGAAATCCCAAGGACACTGGCACCACATTCATAGCAGTCAAGCTAAGCAGCTCTGTAACATGGAGGGAACATGGGCAGCCAGCTGTGGCACTATGTGGACCAGGAGGTGTTTCCAAGTAGAGCAAGGTAGGAAGCCATCTCCCAGGGAGACAAGAAGGTGGCCACTCCCTGTGTGCTACAAAAGGGGAGAGAATTTTACCCTCTGGAGGGAGTGTGCAGTTAAGACAAAGAGCTGCATTCCTGCTCAGTTTCCCCATAAGGGCTCCCTGCAGTAGACCAGGCTCTATCTAGTTCTCCCCTTCTTGAGGGCCAGGCTGAAACTGAGCATGCTCAGACCACCCTGGGCCCCTGCAGAGCCCAGAGCCCCACTGGCTGCTTCCATCACCACACCTTTGCTCAGAGAAGACGTTTGAGCCCAAAGATGAAGACATGTAGAACTATCAAAAATGTAGTGACTTCCAAGACATACAAGCTGTCTAACATACGTGCAGTTGGAATCCACCAAAAGGGGAGAGAGCAGAGAGGGAAAAAATATTTAAGAAAAATTGATGTTTATCACATTTTAGAAAAACTATAAGCCCAGAAACCTGTGGGGATCCAAAGATCCCCAAGGACAATTACTAAGAAGAGCACATGAAATCACAGCCAAATCACACTCCTGATCCAGGCCTGCACCCTGAGACCCAGGCCAAGAGAGATCACTTGAGTGCACCCAGACACAGGCAACTCTATAAACACGAGCAAAGACACAGCTGTAGCATGGCTAGAGATGTCAGTAAGAAATCATAAAACACACAAAAATGGGATAAAACATCTAAAGTAATGCAACAAAAATGACAGCTGTAGCATTAAATACCCAGCACGCATCTTTAAAGTGAAGAAAAATTAGAGATATTTCAGCCAAAAAAAAAAAAAATCCACAAGCATAATTTGTCGTCAGCAGATATGCACCATGAGAAGTGATAAGTAAGGTTCTTCAAGGTGAAGAAAAATTATACCAGATTGGAATTTGGATCGGCACAGATATGAGGACACCGAAATTTTAAATGTTACACAAATATAAAATGCTTGCTTCCTAGTTGCAAAAAAAAATCTCCTTAGAAGATAGTTGACTGTTCAAGACAAAAATAATACCAATATATTTTGGGGGTAATAAAAGAAGTGGAAGTAAACACGTATCAGCAAAAAAGGGTAGGGCAGGAGGAATGGACTTGGAAGGTAGAACCTGATAATGAGAGATGAATTTGATAAATCCTGGGACACTTACAGAAACAAAAGGTGAAGCTAATAAGCCAAGGATACAACAATAAAATATATTAAAAATAAGGAAGAAGAGAGAAAAAATGAAGACAACACAGAAAAAGGGAAAAAAAGGAAAGAAAACAAGGTAGCAAGCTTAATCTCAACCACATCAATAATCACATCAAATATGAATAGTCAACCTGTACTGTTCAGTGCACTCACCATATGGAGCCATTTAAATTAGTATAAGGGGCCGGTGCTGTGGCATAGCAGTTAAAGCCACCGCCTGCAGTGCCAGCATCCCATATGGGTGCCAGTTCGCATTCCAGCTGCTCCACTTCCAATCCAGCTCTCTGCTATCGCCTGGGAAAGCAGTGGAAGATGGCCCAAGTCCTTGGGCCCCTGCACCCACATGGGAGACCAGAAGAAGCTCCTGTTTCCTGGCTTCAGATTGGCACAGTTCGCACCATTGTGGCCATTTGGGGAGTGATGGAAGACCTCTCTCTCTCTCTCTCTGCCTCTGCCTCTCAATAACTTCGCCTTTCAAATAAATAATTAAGTCTTAAAAATTAATTGGAAATTGATAAAATCAATAATTTAGTTCCTCAGTCACAGAGAGAGAGAGAGGCATAGTGACAGCAGAGAGAGTGGGAGAAATAAAGGATAGGAAAAGAAAAACACAGCAAACTGATCATAAGAAAGTTGGAATTAGCCTATCAATGTCAGACCAAAGCAGATTTCTGAATAAGGTGTACAACCTTGGATAGAAAGGAGTATTTTTACAATGATAGAGAGATAATTCATCCTACAGGCTTAGCAATAATAAAAATGCTTGTATCAAATAACATAGATTCAAAATCCAGGAAACACTGCATATCGGACTACGCTTCTCCATGACAGCACACGAAGAGCTGAGCGGGTGAAGCGGTTTTCAAGGCACCAGGCATCAGGCGACAAAGGACGGTGATTCCTGAGCGATAGGAAATACACGCCATGTGTCCTGCACCGCCGTCTTACTGGCTGAGAGAGTCATGCGGCCTGACACAGGGAGAAAATGCCGGGTCCCCTGAGTCGAGAAGCTGGAGCTGATGCCAACAAGGTGGTGGAATTCCAAGAGGGGCAGCACGGAGAGAACACCACAGCTGTGGGGGGCTCCCCCAGGGCCAGCGGTAGAGTGCTGACCGTGAAAATGCTGATTGGTGAAAATGAGAAGGGGAGGGGAAGAACCATCCCCCCCCCCCCCCCATAGGAGGCACGTTTGCTGGAGCTCATGCCAGGCCAGAAATACTGCTGTTCCAACCAACCAGACGGAGAACCTCATGTGTGAGCAAGCACTCGACAGGATTGTCTACTCATTTCACAAAAATGAGCCCTAAAACGATTTCACAGGGCGATATATATGTCAAAACTCATCAAATGGTACACAGTTTACACAGTTGCGATATACTAATTACAGCCTGATAAGGTGTTTTTTTTTTTTTTTAAGATTTGTTTACTTGAAAGGCAGAGTTACAGAGAGACAGAGATCTTCCATCCGCTGGTTCACTCTCCAAATGGCTGCAATGGCCAGAGCTGCACTGATCCAAAGCCAGGAGCCAGGAGCTTCTTCCGGGTCTCCCATGTAGGTGCAGGGGCCCAAGGCCTTGGGCCATCTTCTACTTTTTCCCAGGCCATAGCAGAGAGCCGGGTCAGAAGTGGAGCAGCCAGGACTCGAACTGGCACCCATATGGGATGCTGACATCACAGCAGGCGGCTTTACCTGCTGTGCCACAGCGCTAGCCCCGGCTGTTTTTTAAAGGTAAGGCAATACAGGGTCAGCTTTATGCCAATAATTCAACAACATAGATGAAACAGATCAATACCTGGAAAAAGACAAATACCAAAACTCGGTCAAGAAAAACAGACACTTGAAAAATTCTATAATTACATAAGAAATTGAATTTATAACTGTAACATTCTCACAAAGAAAACTATAGGCATGGTGGACTTCACTGGAAAATTTTCTGAAACATTTAAAGAATGAACAACACCAATCTTGCTCAAATTCTTTCAGAAATTAGAGGGGTGCCTCCTATTTCATGAGACTAGTATTTGTATTTTGATATGAAAACCAAAGACACTATTAGAAAAGAAATTTATAAAGCAATACACTTCACAAATATGGATTCAGAAATCCTTAAAGAATTCTAGATCATTGGCCGGCGCCGTGGCTCAACAGGCTAATCCTCCGCCTTGCGGCGCCGGCACACCGGGTTCTAGTCCCGGTCGGGGCGCTGGATTCTGTCCCGGTTGCCCCTCTTCCAGGCCAGCCCTCTGCTGTGGCCCGGGAGTGCAATGGAGGATGGCCCAAGTGCTTGGGCCCTGCACCCCATGGGGAGACCAGGAAAAGCACCTGGCTCCTGGCTCCTGCCATCGGATGAGCGCGGTGCGCCGGCCGCAGCGCGCCGGCCGCGGCGGCCATTGGAGGGTGAACCAACGGCGAAAGGAAGACCTTTCTCTCTGTCTCTCTCTCTCACTGTCCACTCTGCCTGTAAAAAAAAAAAAAAAAAATAGAATTCTAGATCATATCACAAGTAACACACATATTTGGGGCACATTTAAACAAAACATGAGTGTATTAAAGAACTATGTACTATACATTATAAAATATTGCTGGTAGAAAATAAAGAACACTTAAGTAAATGGATCACTATACCATGTCCACTGGAGAAAAAAAGTCTCATATGGTTAAGATGGCAATTCTTCCCAAATTGATCTACAGACTCAATACAATCCCATTTGAATTCTCAACAGCCTTCTTTTGAAACATTATATGATTCTGAGATTAATATGCTAATACAAAAAAGCTAGAATATCCCAAGAATCTTGAAAAAAAATAACAAGAATTAGAGTCTTTAACTTGCCTGATGTATAGCCTCACTATGAAGTCAACAGTGATTAAGACAATGTGGGGTTTATGTAAGAAGAAACACATTGACCAATGGGACAAACAAAAGTCTGCTTTAAATTTAAAGTGTTTGCTCTAAATCTAAATCTAAATCTAAATCTAAATCTAAATCTAAATCTAAATGAGGATCCATACCCCAGCTGGTTTTCAACAAAGGGACAAAGGTAATTTAATAAGAAAGAGAGTTTTGTAATAAATAGTTCTAGAACAACTGGATATTATTCCTATTGTGAAAAAAATAAGCTCAATCCCCTTTCTTCAACGTTAAGAAATAAATTCAAAATAAAACTCAAATGAATCACAGACCTAAGTGTGAAAGCTAAAATCATAGAGGTTTTAGAAGAAAGCGTGGGAGACTATCTAACTGAGTTGGTCTTAGACAACGATTTCTTAGGACACAAAGCAATAACCATAAAAGGAAAAACTGATATATTACATGTAATCAAAATTCAAACATCTGTCCATCAAGACACCACTAAGAAATGAACGAGAGCCACAGATTGTGATAAAAATGTTAGGAGAAGCATTATTTCACAAAAAGCTTGTGTCTAAAGAATTTTTTTCTTAGAACTGCAACTAAAAAAAATACAAGAAAAGTCAATTTTACAAGAAGTGAGAGCAAAAGATATGAAAGTACCTTGGACAAAAAAAGATACACATGTGGCAAATAAGACGTGAAAAGATGCTCAACATATTAAAAATCAGGGAAACACAAACGAAAATTACAAGACTGCAGTAAACCACTACAAAGGCTGAAACAGAGAAGACTGGCGTGGGTGGCCAACCCGAACACATGCTCACTTCCTGGCATTCAGGCCTCTGTGCATCCTACCCCTTGAATGTGAGTGGGACCTGGGCTGGCACCAGTCAATAGAATGTGGCCCAGGTGCTTGGTTGTCATTCCTGTGTTCACCAGCCCTAAGATTCAGCCTACTGTCTTGCTAGCCAGCTCTAATGATGTATCGTCTCTGCTGGCTTTGATGACATTAGTTGCCATCAGAAGAGGCCCATGAGACAAAGAACCGAGTGTTGCCACTGGCCAAAATATGGCAAAAGAAACCTGAGAGCACACAAGAAATTCAGACTTGCCAACAACCCCATGAGCTTGAAAATGCATCCTTCTCCAGTCAAGCCTCAGCTGAGCCTGGCCCTTGATTGCAGCCTCGTGAGAGACAGAAGCAACAGGACCCAGATAAACCATGCCAAAATTCGTGACCTATTGAGACTGTGAACTAATAGATGTTGTTTCAAGCCTCTGAGTTTGTAGTAATTTGTTATGCCACAATACATAACTACCAGATGGGACAATTGTCTGTCACATATTTACAGAAGAGTGTAAAATGGCATGACCATTTTGGAAAAGATTGGTTATTTCTTATAAAGTGAAGCATACAATTACTCTAAGGCCCAGAAATTGCACTCAGGGTATTTACCAATGAAAAACAAAACATATGTTCATGAAAAGACTTATATTCATATATGCCTAACAGCTTTATAACCCCAAAGTAGAATGCACCCAAATGTTCATCTATATCCATTTAATGAACTACTACTCAATCACAAAAAGAGTGAACACTACTAATGTGCAAATACACTGATGAATGTTAAAATCATGTTGAAGGAAAGAGGCCTATTTATATTAAACCCTAGAAAATAGAAATCTTATCAGTGATAATGTAAAAGAGACTTCTGGTCATTTAAAACTGGGTGTGTGCAGTTAGCATTGACAGCCAAGACTCATGAGGCTGATTTTTAGGGAATGGTCAATTCTCCATCTTGCCTAGGGTAGCAGTTACAACCAATGTCGAACCCTCGCCAGCAAGGGTCCAACGGAGTCACAACACGACCGCTGTTGATCGGTTCTCAAGGAACTTTTATTTAGAGCGACAGCAGAAAGCAAAGAAGAAGAAGGAACAGCAGAAACAGCAAACAGCAAAAGCAGTAGAAAAAGCACCCCGCAGCCCCTCTCCCAGTCCCTTATATATCCCCAGCCCCCTAGAGCAAGCAGTCCATAGCCATCAGTCCAATCACATTAAAGGGCACGTATAACTTCAGCTGGAAAGTGTATCTTGTTCCATCCTGTTGTTTGTGGAAGTCTTGTGGTCAGCACTTCCTTGACTGGTTTTGCTCAGCAGGATGAAGCAGGTAAAATGTTTGCAATGAGGAGGTTCCCACAGGTGGCCAGCCTGTAGTTCCCCACAAACCAACCTGCAAAAATCACTGTAGTGTTCACTTAAAAGTGACACATTACATGGTATGGAAATGATTCCTCAATATAGTTGATTTTAAAAATAGATTTCAAAGTGGACTTAAGACATAAGTTGTAAAACTTGTGGGAGGAAACCCAGGGAAATCTTCAGGACATGGGTCTCGGTAATGATTTCTTGGATTTGACACTGAAAGCACGGGTAACAGAAACAAAAACAGATGACTAAGTAGAGGCAGGGAGGGCAGTGTTGCAGCATAGCAGGCAAAGCCACCACCTTCCATGCCAGCAACCCGTATGGGTGTCACTGCATTTCTTTTCTTTTTTTTTTTTTTTTTTTTACAGGCAGAGTGGACAGTGAGAGAGAGAGACAGAGAGAAAGGTCTTCCCTTGCCGTTGGTTCACCTTCCAATGGCCGCGACTGGCGCGCTGCGGCCGGCGCACCACGCTCGTCCGATGGCAGGAGCCAGGAGCCAGGTGCTTTTCCTGGTCTCCCCATGGGGTGCAGGGCCCAAGCACCTGGGCCATCCTCCACTGCATTTCCCGGGCCACAGCAGAGGGCTGGCCTGGAAGAGGGGCAACCGGGACAGAATCCGGCGCCCCGACCGGGACTAGAACCCGGTGTGCCGGCGCCGCAAGGCGGAGGATTAGCCTGTTGAGCCACGGCGCCGGCCTGCATTTCTTTTTTTAATTAATTTATTTGAAAGGCGGAGTTACACAGAGACAGAGATGGAGAGAGGTCTTCCATCCACTGGTTCCCTCCCCAAATGACTGCAACAGCTGGAGCTGTGCCAATCTGAAGTCAGGAGCCAGGAGCTTCTTCCAGGTTTCTCATGCAGGCACAGGGGGCCAAGCACTCGGACCACCTTCTACTGCTTTCCCAGGCCATAGTAGAGAGCTGGATCGGAAGTGGAGCAGCTGGGACGCCAAGTGGTGCCCATATGGGATGCTGGCACTGCAGGCGGCAGCTTTACGCACTACGCCACAGCGCCAGCCCCACGTTACTTCATTTCTTGTCCTGGCTGCTCCACTTCTGATCCAGCTCCCTGCTAACGACCTCGGAAAAGCAGCAGCAGTTGACTCAAGTGCTACTGAGCAGGGCTAGAGTTTCAGTTACACAAGATGAGTGAGGTCTGGGATCTGCTGTACAATACCCATATTGTGCCCACAGTGAACAGTACTAAAGTGTGCACTTGGGCATTTGTCAAGAGGCTAGATCTCCTGTTACATGTTCTTACCACAGTCATTCAAAGCAAATAGATCTTCCAATGGGTCATTTGCCCAAGCTGTGTCTTCAGGAGATCCTGCCTCAACTGTGCATCCTCGGGACCCAGAATTTCCCTTCTCACAGCACTTTTTCCCGTATGTGTCCTGGATTGTTTAACCATGCATCTTCCCACTTAAAACACAAGCCCGGGGCTGGTGCTATGGTGTAGCAGGTAAAGCTGCCACCTGCAGTGCAGGCATCCCATATGGGCGCTGGTTTGAGTCTTGGCTGTTCCACTTCTAATCCAGCTCTCTGCTATGGCCTGGGAAAGCAGGGGAAGATGGCCCAAGGCCTTGGGCCCCTGCACCCGTGTGGGAGACCAGAAAAGAAGCTCCTGGCTCCTGGCTTCAGATTAGTGCAGCTCTGCCCTCTGTGGCCCTTTGGGGAGTGAACCAGAGGTTGGAATCTCTCTCTCTCTCTCTCTCTCTCTCTCTCTCTCTCTCTCTGCCTCTGCCTCTCTGTAACTCCGCCTTTCAAATAAATAAATAAATATTTTAAAAAATAAAATGAAATACAAGCCCTCTGAGCACAGAGACCAAGGCTGTCTCATTTCACCATGTCTCTCCCATGTTCACAATATCTGCCCCAGAACAGACACTCAAGACATGTTTAGGGGACAAATAAAATGCTGTGTTGTCGTCCTGCTATTGTATGGGCTTAGTCAGCCAATCCATGTGTTTTGTGGTTTTTGTAAAATTCCCCATTGAAGGCCACATTCCATCCAGAATGAGTTTTCCAGGCATCTGTCGGTGCCAAGTGCATGCCAACAGACAACTGTGATCAAAGCTATGATGCCAGAAGCAACCCAAAGTGAGAAAACCAGCTCCCTGGGTCATTTCCATCTGGACAGGCTCCTCATGACACTTGACAGCTCCTGCCTGGACAGAGATTCTTTTCACTTTCCCGTTTCAGGGAATCAGGCAGGTTCTCACCAGTAGTCCCTGGTGGGATTTGGTGGTGGCCCCCAAAACCTCTAGTCTGACATCAGGTGCTGTGTTGTCGTAATTGTGTATCTCAGCCTCTGGGCCAGTATGTTCTTGTGAAGAGACAGCCAAAGCATTTGGTATACAGTTGTAAAGATTGCCTCACCACGTTGTCCCATGGGTGTGAAAATAGACCCTTCCGTCCCCACACTGTGCTCATTGTCATCAATCCCCCACTTGGCGATATTAATACCCCTGATTTCAAGAAACAACATTGTATATGTGCACATATACAATGTCTACATAGGAGGTGAATGTGGCAAAATGATAAAAATGGTTAAATTTTAAAATCAAAAAGCTAAACTTAGAAAAAGACCAAAAAAAAAAAAAAAAGAGGGATCCAACCTCATTTTTTTAGCCTTCATTTTGTTCATGTCATTCAGCTTTTCTGAAAGCTCACTGGTTGGCTGGTATTGAGTTAGATATTTCCTTAGCACGGTTTGTCAAGCACATAGTAGGCCCTCAACGTTCCTGGGCTGCTCGTAGTCTCTGTGGCGAAGGAGGTGTTCCCCAGTGCAATGAAAATCAAGCTTGCTACCTTCAGAACAGTAGTGTCTCCTAGCCCACCCAAGGTGGCCTCACAGCTAAATAAAATGCAGTGGCTTTGAAAGAACGCAAAAGAGAGTCCAGTGGCAGAGACCGCTAGCTGCCTTCTAAAAACCTTCTCTTTCTGCAATAATGGAACTTGGATTTTTTACCAGGGCACATTGCTCCCTATGCAAAAGTCGTTTTCCTAGGTCCCTTCTAGTACATGTAGTTGTGATTAAATTTTGGCAAATGACCTCAAAGCAAAAGTTCTACATCAAATCCAGAATCTCTGTTAAGCTAGGGGACACTCCCTTCTTTACTCTTACCATTTCCTTCCTGGAACAAAGGTGTGATCATGGGAGCTTTAGCAGCTCTCTTGGGCTATAAGGATAGAGACTAAGCACTAGAGATGATAGTTAATGAGAGAGCCTGATTTCTGAGGACTTGGTGAAACTCTGTTGCCAACACTGGGCAGTTCATGTCCAGACTTTTTTTTTTAAAGATTTTATTTATTTATTTGAAAGAGTTACACAGAGAAAGAAGGAGAAGCAGAGAGAGAGAGGTCTTCCATCCGCTAGTTCACTCCCCAAATGGCCGCAATGGCCGGAGCTGTGCAGATCCGAAGCCAGGAGCCAGGAGCTTCTTGCAGGTCCCCCATACAGGTGCAGGGGCCCAAGGCCTTGGGCCATCTTCAGGCCATCTTCTACTGCTGTCCCAGGCCATAGCAGAGAGCTGGATTGATGTCCAGATTTTTTGACCTTTGAAGAAAATAAACTTCTGTGGTTGTTTTAGCCACTGTTTCTGTGGATTTTTAGAAAGACACTACTCACCCAGAAATAATGTCTTACTCCTACCTATAGAATTGTAGGATTTTAGGTTAAATGCAATTACAGGGACTTATGTTCAAGTCTGAAAGGTATCTGACAACTTGATGCATGTGTAAATTAAGGGGAAAAAATCCATCGATGGCAGAAGAGAAAATAGAGATATCCACTAAGAAACTACTGCAGTGACTGGTACCCTGTGAGACCCAGGACTGGTCTTGCTCTTGCCCTGAGACCATAAGTGCTCCGTGATCAGTTCCATACCTCTGTCTCCAACACCTTGGCCTCCTTGACACAGCTGGAGCCACACCAGCCCTCGCTCTGCTCTTTGCAATACCTAAAACCATTGCTGTCCCAGGGCCTTTGCACCAGCTATCTATAGCCTGGAAAATTCTTCCCCCACTTCTTTCCATGGCTGCCTCCTACTTGTCATTCAGGTTTCAGCTTACATGCCCCCTTCTCAGAGGGCGTCCTTGAGGTGTAAAACAGCCCCAGCTGGCATTTTTTAGTTGATGGAATTAGTGATTGTCTCTCTGCCCCTTACACACCAACTTCAGGTAAATTCAACAAGTCACTTAATTACCATTCACCACCGCATCCCAGAATGCCAAGAGATGCCTGGCTCATGCATGCTTGTCAAATACCTGCTGACTGATTGTAGGAACACTGGACAGGAAAGGCCTTCTCCCTGCTGCTCGGCTTTAGCCCGTTCCTGTTTGGCTTTCTCTGTTTCTTTTCTTTCTTTCTTTTTTTAATGTCTGTTTTCCACATCTCAAGACAAGTATTATGTATGCAGTGGAGCAATTTCCTAATTTGCATAAACTAATTTTTGTGTAATCCCTGATGGTATCTAGACACTAGCCTATGGTACTTAGGACTGTCGGGAATTATGTACACGTCAATGAGAATCCCTTGGTAAGATTCTTTCCTGAGCAAGGTTTTTAAGGAGTTGGGAATGGAGAGTACGTGAGAGTATTGATCAGCTGTGGCCTGAAGTATTCCCTAAGGGAGAAGACACAGAGCAGGAACAAACAGAGGAACAGGACGTTTTCTTCCTGACTCAGCTTGGAACAGTCCCTTATTTGAGATACAAGTTCAGCAATGTGTGCGCAAGTTGAGCCCTTCATCTGCTGGAAGACACGTTACCCCTTCCTGGAGCCCAGGGCGAAGGTGTGGGTTGGGTCCCTTGAGGTGTCCCAACAGGCACTGGAAACTAAAGAGCCCTTGGTGGGGAGCACATAGACCTAACAAGCAGACGGCTGAACAGCTGTGGGACTCATAGTTGACCTAGACGCAGTCTCTCTCTTCACCTCCTCCAGCTCTTACACTGGTTGGGCAGCTCTGAGAGTACTTCAAACAGCTCACGGGAAGTGGAATTAAAAGCTACGCTTATTTTGATGCAGTGGAAGGTGGAAATCCTTGCACACAGGGGTTCTCCAGAAAGGTAATGGAAAACGTGCATTATCAACCAGCTGTGTCTGGATCGCACACTTTGTTATGGTACCAAAATAAATCTGTAATCCCATTTTTCCACGGGTTTTTCTGATGCCCTTGCATTGTGTGTCTGGCATAGTGTGGAGCAGAGTGGAGCCAGCCGAGGGCCAATGGACCCCATCCCACTCTCCGGAAGCTTAACATGGATCTCAAATCCCAGCTCCCAGCACCACTGGCATCAGAGTCGGTTCCAAGGACTGAGTTGAGACTGCTCCTTTTGTTCTTGCCACAACTGTCTTTCTAAAACTGAATATCGTCAGCCCTCTATATCCATGGGTTTTGCTTCCATGGGGTCAAACAACATAGGCTGAAAATATTTGGGAAAAACAATGGTGTGTGCACTGGGCTATGTAGAATTTTTTTCTTGTCATTCTTTAAATGCTATAACATAACAAAGTATTTGCACAGCATTTGCATTCCATTAGATATTAATCATCTAGAGATGATTTGAAGTTTATGACAGTATGTGCATAGGTTATTTGCAAATACTACAGTTTTTCACAAATGACTTGAATATCCACAGATGGTGGTATCTGCAGAGAATTTTGGAGCTAATGCCCTGTGGATATCAAAGGAAGACTGTACAAAGGGAGTGCTTAGCCTCCCCATAACTGAAATGCTAAAATGCAGTTTTCAGGACTACAGGAATATATTTGGCAATGAACAGTTGTTACCTGGAAGGTGCATCAGTGCTTTCCTGTGTTCTGCTCATATTCATCCTAAAATGATAAGTCGTTCAAGGTCACCAGTGAGAGACCTAGAGTTGGGAGGGGACCAAGTTCCCAGTCCCTGCTCTGCCCACAGCTTGAGTCCAGGCAAGCTCTCTCCTCTCCCATGTGGAGTGCAGGTGAATCTGAGGCAGGTGATGTTAAGCCTGCTCCAGCTCCGAGCTCCTCTGGAGGTGTAGCTCAGATGCAGGGACATCGTATTTGTCAAGGATCTCCAGAAAGCCAGGACCACTGGGCTCTGAGAGGAGATCCGTTAGGGGGATTGGTTCATGCTATCAAAGGGCTGAGAGCTGCATGGAAGGCTGTCGGTAGGCTGGAGAACCAGAGAAGTCGATGGCACGGCTCAGCCGGAGTCCAAAGCCCCAGAGCCAGGGAAGCCAGCACCCAGTGTGACACCTGAAGCCCTAGGGGCCACTGCTGAAAGTCTCAAAGTCCACAGGCCAAAGGTTCTAGAGTTCCAGTGTGCAAGGGTAGGGTAAGAAGGGCATCCCAGCCCAGACACACAGAGTGGGGGCACACAAGGAATCCCCTTCCTTCCACCTTTTGGTTTTCCGTCCGGGCCCCAGCCGATGGAGTGGAGCCCACCCACTAAAGGGCAGATATTTCCCCACTCAGCACACAGAGCTGCCCTGTTCCCCTCAGGAAACACCCACTCACAGAAACACCCAAAACCCACGCTCCGCCAGCCACGTGGGCCTCCTCAAACTCAAGCCAATCAAGACAGCGCCCCCAAAAAAGACATCTCAGAGAAGTTAGATGCCTGCTGGAGACACAGAAGAGAGGGGAAGCAGAAGTGAGCTTTAAATAAATGAAATGAAAACTGGTCTCCACCAAGAGAGCCTCCAGCCTTGTCAGCCCAAGGAGGAGCTGCCGGGAGCCTCGGCAGCATGGTACCACGAATGGTCAGGACATTGCACATCAGCAGAAGCACAGCCCCTTTAAGAAGGCCAAGGCCCACAGAGGCCGGAAGGGATGGGATATTTTTCAAGTGCTGAAAGAAAAGAGCTAGCAACCATAGGCTCTTGATCTAGAACTATCCCTCAGCAGCACAAAGGAAAAGATGTTCTCAAAGAAAAACTGCAAGCATCTACCGCAAGTGGGCCTACCCTTAAAGACTGACTGAGTCTAAAGAAAGTTCTCCAAGCAAAATAGAAAGGAAGAAAGACCAACGCAAAGAATAGAAACATGATTGCACACGATACAAGGGTACTTGAGCTCGTTCATGGAAAACTGAGTGAAAGGGCAAGTTTATTTTGGTACAAAAAATGTTGAAATTCGTGCAAGTGAGGGTTTTTCAAAAAGCTCAGGGAAATGCATTTTATAAAAACACTATGCTTAAATTTTAATAACTTTTTGCCCCAAAGTAACCTTGTCTATCTGTCTGTCTGTCTGTCTGTCATCTTTCTATTTGAGAGGCAGAGAAACAGAGAGACACAGAAAGAGCTCTTATCCTTTGGTTCTCTCCCAAAATGTCCACAACATCTGGGGTTGGGCCATGCTGAATCCAAGAGCTCCAAACTTAATCCAGGTTTCCGATACAGCTTGTATGAACCTAATCAATCGAACCATTACCAGTGCCTTCCAGGGTCTACACTGGCAGGAAGCTAGAGTCAGGAGCCAACTCTAGCCATTCAATCCGGCACGTGGCTGCCTTAACCAGTGCCTTAACTGCTAGGCCAAATGCCTGCTCTTAGACTTATCTTTTAATTCCATTTCTCATGAATTTTTTGAAGAATTCTCATAGTTTACCCAGGAGTTATAGAAATTTCTGTGGATAGTCAAATATGCTAACATCTAGTACTCCAGCAGGGGAGAGAAGAAGTGGAGAGGAAGGGAATACTGTGGGACCATGGTTGAGCAGCTGCCTGGGGTGCCTGCATGCCACATTGGGGTGCTTGGTGCCTGGGGTGCCTGCACGGCACATCGGGGTGCTTGGTGCCTGGGATGCCTGCACACCACATCGAGGTGCTTGGCTTGAGTCCCGGCTGCTCTGGTTCTGCTCCAGCGTCCTGCTCATATGCACCCTGGGAGGCAGCAGAGGAGGGCTCAAAGCGAGGAGGCGGCGTTGGGCCCCTGCCACACCTAAGCATACTCAGAGCTCCTGACTTGGGCCCCAGCCCAACTCCTGGCTGTCACAGGTATTTGGGGAGTGAGCCAGTAAAAGGAAGCACTCTCTCCCTCTCTCCTCCCCACCGCTTTGCCTTTCAAATAAATAAAAATACAATAAATAGACTTTTTTTTAAAAAAAAATTAAAGTGGGAAGGGTTAATAGAGGGGAGCGGAGGAAGGTTTCCACACTTAAAATGGGGCTGACATCAGCAGGCCGTGATAACCCAAACTCAGACAAAGAGACACTCGCAAAGCACTCTGAGTACATCAGGATGAAATCTCAAATGTGTTCAGGAATCCCAGGAAGACAAGAAAGCAGAAACTGAGGGACAAGAACCAGAGAGAACAAATAGCAGAACGGCAGACCCAGCACTAACTCGTCAATAATTGCCTTAAATCTAAGTGATCTAAATATATCACTGGACAGATAGATTGACCAAGTGGACTAAAAGTCATGGTCCGACCATATGCCAGTAGCAATCGGCTCCCCTCTTTTTTTTTTTTTTTTTTTTTTTTTACAGGTAGAGTTAGACAGTGAGGGAGAGAGACAGAGAGAAAGGCCGCCACTGGTACTGCACCGATCCGAAGCCAGGAGCCAGGTGCTTCTTCCTGATCTCCAAAGCCAGGAGCCAGGTGCTTCTTCCTGGTTTCCCACACAGGTGCAGGGACCCAAGCACTTGGGCCATCCTCCACTGCCTTCCCAGGCCACAGCAGAGAGCTGGACTGGAAGAGGAGCAACCGGGACTAGAACCCGGCGCCCATATGGGATGCCAGCGCCAAAGGCAGAGGATTAACCAAGTGAGCGACGGCGCCGGCCCCAGCAATCGGCTCACTTTAAATTCAGTGTAGGAGGCACAGAGAAGAGCGTGGGCCCCTCCTTTCAAGTCCCATAGCCTGTTAGTGGCAGAGCGGGGTCTCTGCTGCCCTGTTCCAGCCCCAGAGCAGAGCCTCTGCCCTGTTGACCCTGCTGCCCCCCTGTCACAGAGCAGGGCTGGGGGCATGGGCAGGGGTCCTATACCTTTAATGAGAATCTGAATAAAGAAGTGTCCTGTGCGACCAATCTGGTAGCAGCTCCCTGTCGTCACCCTGGAGTGTTCCCCTTGGGCAGACTTTCTCACTGGCTCGTGTTGCTCTGTTGAATCTGCCCCCCTCCATCATCCAGTCTCGGCCCTTGTCGTCCCTTAGATCATTTTCAGGGTGACAATCCCCAGGCGACAGCTTTGCAACTCCCAGCAGCCAATTAACTTTCTGACAGCGGAAACCACGCTGCCTTGCCTGGCGTCATCGGGTGTTGCCTGTGTTGCAGGGGGGGACGTGGAACTGCACTGCCCAGGATCCCCCTCCCTGGGTACCTGCACCAAGAGGAACGGGAAATGGGGAAGAGGTTACTCTCAGGAGGAAATATGGGCAGCCAGGAGAGGGAGGCTGCCAGCAGCTTCCAGGTTAGCATCGCCCACCTGATGATGCGGGCAGTGGACCCAGCGTGGGAGGTGGTGTGTAAGATGCCGCAGGGTGAGGTGATCGGCGGGAACTTCCTGGAGTTTTTTGGGGGCTTTGTGCTCCCGTGCCCTGATGGCAGTGCTGGGCTGAGAGCTTTAAGAGTGGCTCCTTCAAGCTCCGCCCTAATTCTCTGGGCTTCCCATGTTGCAACCACAACTTCTGCCTTTGCTGAGGGAGAGATCACACGGTGAATCCCTCGTCCTCGTTCACCAGCTGCTTCTGTCTTTTCTCTTTCTGGGCTCGAGGAAGAACCACATGGCCACGCAATTTCTGCTGGCCACTGGGAAGCAAGTGGGAGTGACAGGGGACCCTTCAGGGAGGAAGTTGTCGGAGTCAGGGCATCGTGTCCTCTCTGCCTGCTCTGTGGGGCTCTGGATGCACATGGCTGCGTGGCTTGAGTGAGAGGCAACCCTGTCACGTCCCTGAGACGTGGAGCTGTCTCCACCGTGCAGCCTCGCCTGTGCTGAGTGCAGTGGAAACAGAAACGAGGTGTGGAGACAGACCAAGACATTTCACTTTCGTGCACAGTAATGACACCGCTTGAAGGTAGTATATGATTTCCAAAATTGCCCGACTCAGGAAACCAGAAGTGCATCCATACATCTGCTAAAAATAACAACAGAAACAAAGAAACCCAACTTCTCAGTTGCCGGCATTGAGAAGAATGGAAATTGCAGATCCACGAGTATCTTTCCTCCATTCACCCAAAAAGGATTTTTTGTGCAACACCCGTGAGTCAGGCACTGGGATAGATGTGCATGATAGAAGATAAATAATCCCTCTTTGCAAAAAGCTTGTCACCTGGCTCTGCAGAGGGCATTAACCCAGTCAAAGACAGTGCGAGAAATGGAAAGGAATGCTACTCATCCTGTTCTCTGGCACTGCAGGGCGAGCCATGTCATGCCCTGGGCTCCATCTCATTTAATCCCCAAGACAGCCTCGTGAGTTGGGGTTATGATCCCCAGATGAGGCTCCAGGGAACCAAGTTTCAGAGAAGGTAAGTAATTCACCTGAGGCGACCCAGCTGGTTAGTGGCCGAGCCAGAATTCAAACACATGTTGGCGTACCTCCAAACCCTCAGTGCCTTTTCAAGGCTTGTGGTGCAGTACCTTAGTCCATTCTCTGTTGCTGTGACAAAACACCTGAGCCTGGGGATCTTACAAAGAAAAGGGGCTCGATGCGACTGGAGTTCTGGAGATCGAAGAACATGGCCCTGGTATCTGCTCAGCCCTGCTCTGAGCCTTCCGACTACAACACAGCACGGCGGATGGCATCGTGGTGGGAGCACACACAAGAAGGAGCGATCCATGGTGAGATAGGCGGTGAGAGATTCAAGGGCTCTTCCCAACACAGGGAAGCCTTGTTCTGACCTTGAACAAGTCTTAGATGGCCATCCTTCGGTTTCTGCCCTCACATTCCTCCATGCTAAGATTTACATGTGGTCCAGGTGTGTCCCCACGGGCTCACATGCTAGAGGCTTGGTCTGCAGTATGGCGCTATTGAGGAGGTGGAATCTTTAAGGGGTGTGGCCTAGAGAAACGTGGCTATGTCTCCAGGGTTAGTGTTCATAGGACCTCAGTTCCTGCGAGATCAAGTTGTTAGAAGAAGCACGAGGCCCGGCACTGCAGCTCACTAGGCTAATCCTCCACTTGTGGTGCCGGCAGCCCAGGTTCTAGTCCCTGTCGGGGCGCTGGATTCTGTCCCGGTTGCTCCTCTTCCAGTCCAGCTCTCTGATGTGGCCCAGGAAGGCAGTGGAGGATGGCCCAAGTGCTTGGGCCCTGCACCCACATGGGAGACCAGGAGAAGCACCCGGCTCCTAGCTTTGGATCAGCGCAGCGCACCAGCCGAGGTGGCCATTAGGGAAGTGAACCAATGGAAGGAAGACCTTTCTCTCTGTCCCTCTCTCTCTCACTGTCTAACTCTGCCTGTCAAAAAAAAAAAAAAAATAAAATAAAATAAACCAAAATAAATGAAGAAAACCAAAGCTTAGTTTGTCAATATTCAATAAGCCCAGTCTTGAACCCCAAGAGAGGCTTCTATTCACTTTTCTTATACTGGTTTATGATTTTTTTTTCTATTTTCATTGTGCCTTATGTAAAGGAAATATGTTGGGGCTTTCACAAGACATCGATTTCCAGGAGATAATTTTGGAACGAAGTTGAACTTCGTATTTCTATGTGTTTTTTTCTTGGTATTTCTAATATTTCTTAGAGCACCATATGGGCTATGTTTACCACCTTGTCTATCCTTTGTCTCTGATTTTCTATCTCATAATTAGCAGACACTGCAAAAACAAACAAACAGAATCGTCAACTTATAAGAGTTGTTTTAGTCAGGACCATTTTAATCACCAAGCTATCACCCTGGCAGATGTCTCGGATGTTCTCATGTAGGGATTACACGAAAGGGGTAAAGCAAATACATTCTCTGTGGGAGTATTTCAAAAAGTTGGTGAAAAATAGATTAAAAGATGTTTATTTTGATGCCAAAAAATTGAAATCCATGCATAGTTTTTCATAGTACATATTTTTATGAACTTTTTGAAAACCCCTCCTATGCATGGATTCAAACCTTTTTTTTGTACCAATGTTCTCCACTGTAATAATAGAAAGTGAATTATGAATGAGATAGTTAACAAAGAAAGTTCATGTTCTCTCATCACATTAAGGCCCAAAGTAGAACTCCCATTCAGCTAACTCATAGCACCAAAGCCATTGTTGGGCTACCCTTTCTGTCACGCTATGGCTATCCTTGTTCTCAGGGGACAGCGTTCAGTAGGAGAGATTCCCTCCTCTTCTGTGTCCCTTTCTATGAATGAAGAAACCTTCCCCAAAATGCCCCGAGCAGATATGCCTTTGTGTTGGATTAGCAACAATTCACCCCCAAGCTTAAACTCACAGCAGCAGGGACACCGGATTAGCTGGTTAGCTTGGGGATGCTCATAGCCACACAAAAGCAATAGATTGTCTGAGTTAAGTCAGAAGGAAGAGAAGGAGATGTGAGTAAATTCTTGGAAGGGACTCCTATGTATGACCTTTTGTTTTGTTTTTTCTTTTTAGCTTGCATAACAATTTTAGGAGATTGCCATTGTTATCTCCATTTTACAGATGGGAAACTGAAATTTAAGAATTTTAAATCCTTTGCTGGACTATCCATACATAGAATATAACAGAGCCGAGAGACAAGGATGAACCTTGCCCATTCCCAGTGAATTCACGCTCAATTGGAACCAGGTTTTGTGTCTGCTTAGAGGATACAATGGTTCCTGTTTTCTTAATACTTATGCCAAAATTAAACACTCAACACATGGAAATCTCAAGGCACAGCAACTCAGAGTTTTAGAGTTGGGATGGACCTTTTTTGTCTCACACCCCACAGCATTCAGACAAGTGATGTGCAGGGTCCACCCTATACAAAGCTCTAAATACGGAACTGCTGGACATGCCAAGATGCACGAGATGTTGTCCCCATTCCCAGGGCTCATCAGTTAATGAGAAAGTGTCTTCATCTTTTTTTAAGCTGTTTTAACAGAATACCTGGCATTGGGTAATTTAAAATGAAGAGAATTTTATTTCTCATGTTTGAAAGCCAGGGAGTCCAAAACCAAGGGAGCAGCATCTGGTAAGGGCCTTCTTGCTTCATCATCAATCCCATGGTGGAAGACAGAAGGGCAAGAGAATACCAAAGGACTGGAAGCAGTAGGGAGCCAAACACTCTTATGACAAGCCCACTCTCAGGAAAATCCAGTCCCTCTATAGTGATGCTAATCCTGCTTCATGGGGCGGAGCCAAGATGGCGGAATAGTGAGGACGCGCACTAGCAGTCCGCAAAAAGATAGTTTAATAAAAACAGAGTTACTGTAGCCTCAGGAAAAATCTCACGGAAAAAAATGCAGTGGAAATTCTTCCGGACCCAGTGAATGAGACGCAGAGGACCTAGGGGAAAGTAAGTTTGCGAACGGCAAATCGTGCCTTAGTGGCACGGGAGCTGCCGGGAGGGACGGGAACTGGACGGAACACAGTCGCCATTGGAATCGAGCGCTTAAACGGGAGCCGATACAGGGATCCCGAGACACTGGCGGGGGGAAGCAGACGCCACGGGGGAAACAGCACAATTGAGGCGAGCCCACACGGACACTAGCCTCTTTCGTTGCCCACCCTGCTCACTCGAGCTAGACTGAACACAGTGGGACGGCGCGCGCCCTCTGGCTGAACCGGAAGCCGGGCGGAACACAGTCGCCATTGGAACTGAGCGCTTGAACGGGAGCCGATACAGGGATCCCGAGACACTGGCGGGGGGAAGCAGACCCCCCACGGGGGAAACAGCACAGTTGAGGCGAGCCTGCACGGACACTAGCCTCTCTCGTCACCCACCCTGCTAATTCGAGCTAGATTAAACGCAGTGGGACAAGGCGCGCCCGCCCGCCCACCCGCCCGCCCATCACTGAGGCAGACGGAACCAAAAACCCGAGGCTGTAGAAACCTGAAGGGGATCCAAAAACTGGGAACACACCGCGCACACAAACTCCGTTACCTTGACAACCCAGAGAAAGAGTGTGGGGAAAAAAAAAAAATGCCAAATAAAAACAGATTCCGAGGGAGCAAGATCAAGGAAGACGCTATGATGACCCCAAACGGAAAAGACACCCCAAGTCAGGATTATGAAGATAATGAGATAGAAGAAATGCAAGAAACAGATCTCAAAGAATTGATAAGAACATTAAGAAGTTCTCAAAAACAAATTCTCGAACTACAGAAATCCTTAATGGATAAGATAGAAAATCTCTCTCGCGAGAATGAAGTACTACGGAGAAATCAAAACGAAATGAAACAACTAGTAGAACAAGAAGCTACGAGAGTGACAAAAAATCTTAATGAATTGAAGAATTCAATAGATCAAGTGACAAGCAATCTTGAGGGCCTTAAAACCAGAATGGGTGAAGCAGAAGAGAGAATATCGGACCTAGAAGACAGAGAACAGGAGAGGAAACAGTCAAACCAAAGACAAGAAGAGGAAATTAGAAAACTAAAAGATATCGTCGGGAATTTACAGGATACTATTAAAAAACCCAACATTCGGGTTCTAGGTGTTCCTGAAGGTATGGAGAGGGAGAAAGGATTAGAAGGCCTTTTTAGGGAGATACTAGCAGAAAACTTTCCAGGCTTGGAGAAAGACAGAGAAATCCTAATCCAGGAAGCTCATAGAACCCCTAATAAACATGACCAAAAGAGATCCTCTGCACGACATATTGTAATTAAACTCACCACAGTGAAGCAAAAAGAAAAGATCCTAAAATGTGCAAGAGAGAAACGTCAGATTACTCTCAGAGGATCTCCAATTAGACTTACAGCTGACTTCTCAACAGAAACCCTACAAGCTAGAAGGGAATGGCGAGACATAGCCCAGGTACTTAGAGAGAAAAACTGCCAGCCCAGAATATTATACCCTGCAAAGCTCTCATTTGTGAATGAAGGTGAAATAAAGACCTTTCATAACAAACAAAAATTGAAAGAATTTGTTGCCACTCGTCCAGCCCTGCAAAAGATACTTAAAGACGTGTTACACACAGAAACACAGAAACACGACCATCAACATGAAAGAAGGTAAACGAAGGGAACCTCACGGCAAAAGATCACAGGGAATTCAAAGCATACATTAGAAAATATCTGGCAAATGGCAGGGCAAACTTACCACTTATCAATAGTCACATTGAACGTTAAAGGTCTAAACTGTCCTGTTAAAAGACAGAGATTGGCTGATTGGGTTAAGGAACAGAAACCATCTATTTGCTGCCTACAAGAAACACATCTTTCCAACGAAGATCCATACAGACTGAAAATAAAAGGATGGAACAAGATATACCACGCCAACAGAAATGAAAAAAGAGCGGGTGTAACCATCTTAATATCGGACTACATAAACTTTAACACAAAAACTGTTAAGAGAGACAAAGAGGGGCACTATATAATGATTAAGGGATCAATACTACAGGAAGATATAACAATTCTCAATGTATATGCACCTACTTACAGGCCACAGGTTTATTTAAAAAATTTGTTAAGAAACTTAAAGGGAGACTTAGACCCCAACACAATAGTACTGGGGGACTTCAATACTTCACTCACAGATATTGACAGATCGACAGGACAGAAGATCAACAAGGAGACAGTAGATTTAAACAACACTATAGCCCAAATGGATCTAACAGATATCTACAGAACTTTTCATCCTACACGTAATGAATTCACATTCTTCTCAGCAGTACATGGAACCTACTCTAGGATTGATCACATATTAGGCCATAAAGCAAGTCTCTGCAAATTCAAAAGAATTAGAATCATACCATGCAACTTCTCAGACCATGAGGGAGTGAAGTTGGAAATTAGCAACTCAGGAATCTCTAGAGCATATGCAAAAACATGGAGATTGAACAACATGCTCCTGAATGAACAATGGGTCACTGAAGAAATCAAAAGAGAAATCAAAAATTTTCTGGAAGTAAATGAGGATAACAGCACAACATACCAAAACTTATGGGATACAGCAAAAGCAGTGTTAAGAGGAAAGTTTATATCAATAGGTGCCTACATCAAGAAACTGGAAAGGCACCAAATAGATGAGCTTTCAATGCATCTCAAGGATCTAGAAAATTTGCAGCAAACTAGACCCAAATCTAGTAGAAAAAGAGAAATAATCAAAATCAGAGAAGAAATCAACAGGATTGAATCCAAAAAAAATTACAAAAAATCAGCCAAATGAGGAGCTGGTTTTTTGAAAAAATAAACAAGATTGACACCCCATTGGCCCAACTAACTAAAAAAAGAAGAGAAAAGACCCAAATCAGTAAAATCAGAGATGAAAAAGGAAATATAACAACAGACACCACAGAAATCAAAAGAATCATCAGAAATTACTACAAGGACTTGTATGCCAGCAAACAAGGAAACCTATCAGAAATGGATAGATTCCTGGACACATGCAACCTACCTAAATTGAACCAGGAAGACATAGAAAACCTAAACAGACCCATAAGTGAGTCAGAAATTGAATCAGTAATAAAGGCCCTCCCAACAAAGAAAAGCCCAGGACCAGATGGATTCACTGCTGAATTCTACCAGACATTTAAAGAAGAACTAACCCCAATTCTTCTCAAACTATTCAGAACAATCGAAAAAGAGGGAATTCTCCCAAATTCCTTCTATGAAGCCAGCATCACCTTAATTCCTAAGCCAGAAAAAGATGCAGCATTGAAAGAGAATTACAGACCAATATCCCTCATGAACATAGATGCAAAAATCCTCAACAAAATTCTGGCCAATAGACTGCAACAACACATCAGAAAGATCATCCACCCAGACCAAGTGGGATTCATCCCTGGTATGCAGGGATGGTTCAATATTCGCAAAACAATCAACGTGATACACCACATTAACAGACTGCAGAAGAAAAACCATATGATTATCTCACTAGACGCAGAGAAAGCATTCGATAAAATTCAACACCCTTTCATGATGAAAACCCTAAGCAAACTGGGTATAGAAGGCACATTCCTCAATACAATCAAAGCAATTTATGAAAAACCCACGGCCAATATCCTATTGAATGGGGAAAAGTTGGAAGCATTTCCACTGAGATCTGGTACCAGACAGGGATGCCCACTCTCACCACTGCTATTCAATATAGTGCTGGAAGTCTTAGCCAGAGCTATTAGGCAAGAAAAAGAAATTAAAGGGATACAAGTTGGGAAGGAAGAACTCAAACTATCCCTCTTTGCAGACGACATGATTCTTTATTTAGGGGACCCAAATAACTCTACTAAGAGACTATTGGAACTCATAGAAGAGTTTGGCAAAGTAGCAGGATATAAAATCAATGCACAAAAATCAACAGCCTTTGTATACACAGACAATGCCACGGCTGAGGAAGAACTGCTAAGATCAATCCAATTCACAATAACTACAAAAACAATCAAATACCTTGGAATAAATTTAACTAAGGACATTAAAGATCTCTACAATGAAAATTACAAAACCTTAAAGAAAGAAATAGAAGAGGATACCAAAAAATGGAGAAATCTCCCATGCTCATGGATTGGAAGAATCAATATCATCAAAATGTCCATTCTCCCAAAAGCAATTTACAGATTCAACGCAATACCAATCAAGATACCGAGGACATTCTTCTCAGATCTGGAAAAAATGATGCTGAAATTCATATGGAGACACAGGAGACCTCGAATAGCTAAAGCAATCTTGTACAACAAAAACAAAGCCGGAGGCATCACAATACCAGATTTCAGGACATACTACAGGGCAGTTGTTATCAAAACAGCATGGTACTGGTACAGAAACAGATGGATAGACCAATGGAACAGAATAGAAACTCCAGAAATCAATCCAAACACCTACAGCCAACTTATATTTGATCAACGATCCAAAACCAGTCCCTGGAGTAAGGTCAGTCTGTTTAATAAATGGTGCTGGGAAAACTGGATTTCCATGTGCAGAACCATGAAGCAAGACCCCTACCTTTCACCTTACACAAAAATCCATTCAACATGGATTAAAAATTTAAACCTACGACCCGACACCGTCAAATTACTATATAAAGATAATTGCAAATGATTAAAAAATCTTGGTGTTAAACTGGAAATTGCATAGACAATTAATCAATTTTTTTAAAAAAAAATCATGTAGGATCTCTGTCCTTAATGTGCTGTACATTGTGAATTAATACTATAACTAGTACTCCAACAGTATTATCATTTTGTGTCTCTATGCGAGGGCAAACCGTTGAAATCTTTACATAATATGTACTAAATTGATCTTCTGTGTATAAAGAGAATTGAAAATGAATCTTGATGTGAACAGAAGGGGAGAGGGAGCGGGAAAGGGGAGGGTGGGGGGAGGGAGGGAAGTTGTGGGGGGGGGGAGCCATTGTGGTCCATGAGCTGTTCTTTGGAAATTTATATTCTTTAAATAAAAGTTTTATATAAAAAAAAAAATCCTGCTTCATAACATCATTTGCTGTTATTAGGCCCCAATTCCCAACACTGTTGCACTGGGGATTAAGTATCCAGCACACTAATTTTGAGGGACATCTTCAAACCATAGCAGAAAAAGTATACAAATAGTGAGTAATACAATGTGATGGAATATACTAACTACTGAGACAGGTGCCCAAAAGCATTAGAGGGAGTTTTAAATAATTAACTTTAACCATAAAAGATCGACACAGAGAAGGTGGAATCTGGCAAAATGACTTGGAGGCAACATTCCACCAAAGATGGTTGGAAGGAAAGTGGGTCCCAGGATGGGAGCCCTAGATAGGAGCAGCCAGGTGGACAAAACATCAGGATATTAAAAATTTTTTGAAGTATAAGGAAAAACTGACTTTGGAAAGCATTCGACAGACACTGGAGCTGTGACAAAGCTCCTGGATCTTTTGCACAGGAGTGCTCAAGAATTCCCCATATTATATGTGTACAAGTGAGTTTTCCATCTTAAGTAGTCTGTCTCTTATCCCCATAAAGAGTAGTTTTGTTGGTTTTAGTATGGCATTCCACCCTGGTCTATCAACAACCACTGATTAGCTGTCCACTGATTATAAGTATTATCCTAGGCACTGGTGATAGGTAAATAAGCAGCTCACAATCCAATTGTGAACCCAGTCTGACAATGCTGTGACACCAAACAGGTCACTCAACATAAGGACTCCTGACCACCACCACAGGGTCTTCTTTTAATCTAATTTTAATCTTAGTAAAAGCACATGTTACCTACCAGAAGTAGAATCTAGGCCCCAGCATTTTTATTTTATTTATTTATTTATTTGAAAGGTAGAGTGATGGAGAGAGGAGGAGAGACAGAGGGAGGGATCTTCCATCCACTGGTTCATACTCCGAATGGCCAGAATTGCCTGGGCTGGTCCATGCTGAAGCCAGAACCAGGTCTCCCACATGGATGGCAGAAGCCCACGTACTCAGGACATCTTCCACTGCTTTCTCAGGCACATTAGCAGGGAGCTGGATCAGAAGTGGAGCAGCCTGGCACTCCAGTATGGGACACTAGTGTTCTAAGTGTCAGCTTAACCCACTGTGCCACCACCCTGGCCCCTAGACACTAGCATTTTAAGCAGCATTCTGTTTGATATTTGTGCAAAGCATGTTGATCGATATTGTAATCTGTTTTCTGGTGCTATAAAAGAGTACCACAGCCTTGATCATTTAATTTTTAGATTTCATTTTTTGGCTTTTTGTTTGTTTGCTTCATTGAAAGGCAAAGAGAAGGACACTGAAAGAGAGCTTCCATCTGCTGATTCACTTCCCAAACATCAACAACAGCCAGGGCTGAGCCAGGCCAAAGCCAGGAGACAGAAAGTCATCAAAGACTCCCACATGCGTGGCAGGAACCCAATTGCTTGAGCCATCACCATAACCTCCAAAGGTCAACATTTGCAGGAACTTGTAATCTGGAACTGAAGATAGGCATTGAACCCAGATACTCCAACGTGAGATGCAAGTGACTTAACCATTAGGCCATGCATCCACCCCCTCAGTAATCTACGAAGAATTTTTATGTCTCCAAGTAGAGAAGTCTATGATGGAAGGGTTACATCTGGTGAGAGCCCCCTTTCTGCCTTATAAAATTGTGAAAGGCATCACATGGCAAGAGAGAACAAGAGGGGAGGGAGGAGAGAGATAGCATGGGAAGGAGAGACAGCATATACAAGAGAGAGCTCACTTTTATAGCAAAGCCATTCCCAAGATAACATCCATTCCTATGATCACAATAGTCATCCATCACGAAAGGGGTATTCTTGTGATGTGATCCCCTCTTAACCGCCCATCTCCCAATAACATCATGGGGGCAAGTAAAATTCAACACGAGTTTTGGATGAGACTTACAAACCATGGCAATTATCTACCAGGAGATAGAGGGACGTGACTTTCTGGAACTCTGAATGGTGAGTCTGTCCTCAACCCATGACTCATCTTTCCTGGCATATGGAATTTGCAGAGAACAAACCAACCCACAGATTCTCGCAAGTCCCTGATGGGAGTGACAAGGACAAACAAGGAAGTGAGACCCTGCAGGACTTCACAAAGCTAGGAATCAACACCCGCAGGTAGAGTTGTCCCACCAGCAATGAGGTCATGCAACTTTGCTCTTACTGAGACTGCATTTCACCGTTTTATTGCAAAAGGAGCCCTGGGGAAATGTTAGATATTATTCCAAAGCCGAGATTGATGCCATCCGTGACATTCCACTGCTCTCTAGGCTTCAGACACTCTGCCAGGGCTGAGCATGGAAAAGAACCTTCTGTTGAATTTTTCTTGACCTACCTTGGTTAAGAAGAGACTTTAGCTAACATCAAGAAAATTAATCTCTGGGGCCTTCGTATCGTAGGTTGGAGTGGGAGAAGCAAGTGTTATGGATTGTAAAATGGCTAATGTTTGAGCTAGACAGGCACGGTATTGCCACTGTCCTAGTCCATGCCCTCGTCCATCTCTCTGCTTCCCCACTCCTCTGTGGGCAACTCTCCACTCGGTAGTCAGAGAGAGTCCTTGTGAAGGAAGCCCTCTAAGAGCCTCTCATTGCAAGCATGATAAAAGCCAGAGATGATCTTCAAGGTTCCTTTGGCCCCGATCATGCTCTGATGTAACTTCCACACTCTCCCTACCCGTCACCATGCTCTGGTCACATGGACCTCCTTTCTGCACTTGAACTGCTGTTTATTTACTTCCGTGTCATTAGAAAGGCAGAGAGAAAGAAAGAGACAGGCGGACAGACACTCATCTTCCATGCACTGGTTCACTCCCCAAATGCCCACATCGCCTGGGCTGAGCCAGCCTATCCGTGTGGGTGTCTCATGTGGGACAAGGACCCAAATAGCCGAGTCACCATCACCTCCCAAGGGTGTGCATCAGCAGGAAGCTGGAACCAGAAGTAGAGCCGGGATTCAGATCCAGGCCCTCTGACCCGGGATGCGGGAACTCAAAGCAGTAATCAAACCACTGTTGCAAATGCCCCCCTGCCCTCACCGTGTCTGCACTGGAATCTTGTATGAATGCAGCTCCTTCCTCCAGATGTTTGCATAACTACCTCCTCCTCATTACCCAAGGCTCAGCTTGGCTCGCAACTCCCAAGAGTGGCCTGTCCAAAATCCGTACCTCCACTAGTGCTCACCACAAAGGACGGTTGCTCAGTAGGCATGCTGAATGAACGGACGGATGGATGGTGAGTGAATGGGGTATGAGCATTGATGTGTGGATCTTAGAGACGTGTGGCAGCTCTTTCAGAATCTGCTAATAAGATGACTCGCTGAGCATGTATGAGTAGGACAGACATTGTCTTAGTTCCATTTTTGCTGCTGTAACAAAGTACCTTCGATGCAACACGCAATTTAAACCACAGACAGAAATGTATTCCTTACAGGTATAGAGGCTGGGAGGTGCCGCACGAGGGAGCCAGCACACCTGGTGTCAGGTGAGGGCCGGGTCCCCATGCTCGTGCCCCCTTTGTGTCCTCACTTGATGAAGAGGTGAGCAGCTCCTTCATACCTCCTTTAGAAGGGCATAAACCCCATTCATGAGCGGTCCACCCAGATGACCCAGCACCTCCACAAGGCCCATCCCCTACAACTATCCCACTGGTAATTAGGTTTCAACATATGAACTCTGAGGGGACATTCAGACCACAGCAAGTGTATACTTTTCTGTGCAAACCTATATATTTGAGAGTGAAAGGAGGCACTCTCCATAACAACACAGGCCACAGGTGTTAACCAGGACTGTCCCAAGAAACCGAGATACACAGTCACTTGAATGACAGGTGAGTATAATTACTGTTTTCCCTACTTGGATGATAAACAGCTTGTAGCACTTAAAAGATACGCAATAAATACGCTGAGTGAGTGAATGAATGAATGTCACTCTCAGTTGATGGGGAAACCAGCAAAGGACCACGGCATTGAGTAATGAGTCCGGCGAAACCCAGGGTTTGTGCTTCTATTGAAGATTCAAGGGGGGCGTCTGGCATTTCCTCCTAGTTGCCAGCAGTCTCAGAGGTGTGTCACCCCCCAACAAAGGCCCCCTCACAAGGCTCGTCCACCCCATGGAGAACACTTTCCAGGACACAAAGCCCTCACATGGGTTCCACCTCATCCAACCCTTATAACTTGCCTGGGAGGCGACTGTGGTGTTTTCACTCCTGTGCTACAGGAGAGAAACCCACATCTATGCATGTTCCTATATCTGTAGATGTACCTACATCTGTAGATGCTTAGGAGCCCACGGTGAGGTTTCAGGAGACATTGTCAGAGGCCTCGCATCTTCCACCATCACTCTTGCCTCCGCGTACATCCGGGTCTCTACTGTGGGAGTCTGTAGCTCTCTCTGCCCGAGGGTCTTCTGAGGCACACCTCGGCTGATAGGACTGACAGCTTGGCTTCCTTGTCCCTTGAGGGAAGAACTCTACGTCGCCTCCCAGAAGCCCCAGGTAGGTTGGGCCTCAGTTGCCCACGGTAGTAACTACTTTTTTTTTTTTTTTTTAAAGATTTATTTATTTATTTGAAAGAGTTAGAGAGAGTAGGAGAGGCAGAGAGAGAGAGGTCCTCCATCCGCTGGTTCTCTCCCCAATTGGCTGCCGTGCCAGAGCTGCACCAGTCCGAAGCCAGCAGCTTCCTCCTGATCTCCCATGGGGTGCAGGGCCCAAGCACTTGGGCCATCCTCCACTGTACTCCCTGGCCACAGCAGAGAGCTGGCCTGGAAGAGGGGCAACCGGGACAGAATTCGGCGCCCCAACAGGGACTAGAACCCCGGGGTGCCAGCGCCGCAGGCGGAGGATTAGCCAAGTGAGCCACAGCACCAGCCAGGATGTCAGTTCTCTAAAACATGGTTACCATGTGAGCAGCCATCCTTCCTCTGGACATATACCCCCAAGGAATGGGAAACAGGATCCTGAATGGCTATTTTCAGACCAGTATTTATAACAGCAATATCCACCATAGCCAAAAGGTGGAGGCACCCTAAGTGTCCTTTGACGGCTGGATGGATAAACAAAATCTGGTAAATACCTTCCAGTGGAATTGCTGCCGTCTGGATGTTTGTGTCCCCCAAATTCCCAGGTTAGAATCCTTACCTCCAGCTGCTGGTATTAGGAGGTGGAGCCTTTGGGAGGTGACCGGGTTCTACCCGGCAGAGTGGGAGCAGGAGATGGGCTACCACCCAACACTGACGCCTTGATCTTGCACTTCCCAGCCCCCAGAACTGAAACACATTTCTGTTGTTTAGATGCCATCCAGTGCATGGCATTTTGTTACTGCAACTCAAACACACTGAGATGGGAAGGAATATTATCCGGCCTTAAAAGGCAGGGAAATTGTGTCCAACAAGAACTAGTCCTTAGGTGGATGAACCTTAAAGAAAGACACCAAGCTAAATGAAATCAGTCAAACTCAAAGGGACAAAACCGTCTGATGGCACTTATATATGAGTTACCTTGAAGAGTCACAGAGCTGGAAGGTAGAACAGTGGTTCCCAGGGACGGGGGGAAGGGAGCAGAGGGAACTGGATAATGGAAAAGTTATGGACGTGGAGCGAGGTGGTAACTGCACAACACTTTAAATCTATTGAGGGCCACTGAATTGATTATTCAGAAAAGGTTAAAATGGTGACTTTTATGTCTGTTCTACCACAAGGTACAAAAAGAACCTCGTAGGGGCCAGCATTGTGGGGCAGCAGGTTATGCCACCACCTGTGATGCCAGCATCCCATATGAGGCTTGTTCAGTCCTGGCTGCTCCACTTCTGATTCAGCTCTCTGCTAATGCACCTGCGAAAGCAGCGGAAGATGGACCAAGTGCTTGGGCCCCTGCCATCCACACGGGGCACCTGGATGAAGCTTCTGGCTCTTGGCTATGGTCGGGTCCAATCCTGGCTGTTGCAGCCATTTGAGGAGTGAACTAGCGGATAGAAGATCTCTCTTTCTGTGTCTCTCTCCTTTCTCTCTCTCTCTCTCTCTCTCTCTCTCTCTCTCTCTCTGTGTGTGTGTGTGTGTGTGTGTCTTTCCTCTCCCCCGATGACTCTGCCTTTCAAGTAAATAAATAAATTTCAAAAAAAAAAAAAAAAAAGAATGAAAAACCTTTTATCACCTTCTCTCTATCACCTATCTTTCCACAGCACTTTTGCACCAAAATCCTAGTCTTGGTGTCCTCTTTATAGGGAAGCCAGTCTCAGACAAGGTTCATGCATGGCAGAGCTGGTGCGTGAGCCTTAAGCTCAACCCAAGTCCTTGGGCATCAGGCTCTGTGCTCTCGAGCCTGCAGGAAGCCCTGCTACACAGCAGTAAAATCAGCTGCGGTAGCCAGCAGTCAGCATCCGGGGAGTGTGTGTTGGCAGCCCTGGTCTCTTTGCAGAAGCTTTGGCAATTAAAAAAATAAGAATTCTTGACTGTGTAGGAGAACAGAGAGACAGACATGTGTTTCTTTCTTTATTTTATTTTATTTTTTTTTGGCAGGCAGAGTGGACAGTGAGAGAGAGAGACAGAGAGAAAGGTCTTCCTTTTTGCCATTGGTTCACCCTCCAACGGCCGCCGTGGCCAGTGCGCTGCGGCCAGCGCACCACACTCATTTGATGGCAGGAGCCAGGTGCTTCTCCTGGTCTCCCATGGGGTGCAGGGCCCAAGCACTTGGGCCATCCTCCACTGCACTCCCTGGCCACAGCAGAGAGCTGGCCTGGAAGAGGGGCAACTGGAACAGGATCTGGCGCCCCGACTGGGACTAGAACCCGGTGTGCCAGCGCCGCAAGGCCAAGGATTAGCCTGTTGAGCCACGGTGCCAGCCGACATGTGTTTTTGTTACCAGGAATTTGTGTGACCATATAACTCCATCCGATCCATGGCCTACGGTTGGCTGCTTTTCCTAAAACACAGAAGAAAAAAAGAGTGTCTCAGAGGGAAGGATTTTACCTAAATTCTACATGGATTTTGAACCTTGTTGCTGAAGTGTTTTTTTTTTTTTTTCAGAAATATTTAATTCACAGGCATTATGAACTCACTCCAGGCATCCTTCAGAGAATCATTCTGCTAGCCTCTCCTCCTGGGCCAGCCAGTCCCCCGATGGCCACTTTACCCATTTGCCTTCTGATAGACACAAACACAACTAAAGGCATAGAGGGAAAGCACCGCCCACTTCAGTCTCACTGGTGCTGAACGAGAGCAGCCAGGTGCCGGTGAACCCGGGACCCAGAACGCTCTCCGCCGCGTCACGGAACTGGTGTTTGTCAAATCACGGGAACGAACACATCAGTGAGCCCGGAAACATCTCCTGCAGGGCAACAGAAATAGACAGAATGGAAATCGTCGGCACGCACAGCAGAGATTAGGCCTCTCGGATCCGCATGTAATAGAATTGTTCTGCAAAATGTGTTTCTTGTAGGTCTCAGGAAAGAGAACTGAAGCAACTACGTTCTCAAGCGCGTCAGTGACTGTAACTTACAGCAGTTTTATGCCTACATATAAAGATTGTTTATTTATCTGAGTGGCAGATGATAGAGAGGTAGAGATATATAGAGAGAAATCTCCCATTTGCTAGTTCACTCCCCAACAACAACAACAGCCTGGGATGGACCAGGCTGAAGCCCGGGGATGGACCAGGCTGAAGCCTGGACACAGGGGCTGCATCCGGATCCCCCACGTGCGTGGCAATGACTCAAGTGTTCCAACCGTTATCTGCTGCTTCCTAGGTGCCTTAGCAGAAAACTGGATCAGAAACAGAGTAGCCAGGACTCAAACTGGCCCTCCAACATGGGGTGCAAGTGTCCCGAGCCTTGGTTTAAGCCACTGTACTACAATACCCACCACTAATCACACATTTTAGAAAGAACTGGAAGAGAGGAGTTTGAAGCACAAAGACATGTTAGACGTTTAAGGACCTAGACATGCTAATTGCCCTGCTTTGATCAGTACGGGTTGTACACATCCATCACATTTTCACGCCATACCCTGTAAAGCTACAATTATTCATGCTCACTAAGAAAAACAAAAATAAGGATATAAAAATAAATATTTTAGCTTGATCAAGAGGACTCTTGCATGTTTGCCCTTCTCCTGATCCTTTAACCTTCTTGTCAATTTGCTGGCCTTCCGTGAATGTCTTTCCTTTCCCCCAAACCCAAGAATAACTGTGCTCTGTGTGCCCTCGCCAGCTCTCCTAGGCTGTGTCTATAGCCAGAACAATGGGCCGCATGAACCACAAGCAGCCAGTTATTTCCGTCATGCATGTAAACAACTAAGCAATGACAAATCCCAGCTTGCTGGCCCGGTGTTTTCATTTTTCAGTCATTTGGCAAAATGTTGACATAACCATGCATCCCTCCTACTGAATAAGTGAGCTGGGGTCAGACCTATTAAATGCGCCATTAACAATAATTTCGTGAATGAGACATTATGCAGGAGTGAGCCTGCTCTCTCAGGACACCCATTTGGAATGAACTCAAACTCATAGAAATGTAGAGTGAAATAGAAGCACTTAGCAGTAACCCAGAGAGCTGGGCTGCCTTTGGCGGTCAGACACATGAAATATTATTTCTTTGGAAAACAAGCTTTGAAAACTCCGGCTTCTCCAAGGGGTCACTGGACATTTCCATGACCCCTGGTCTGGTTTGTTCTTGTCCTACTCCCTTCTCAGCATCCCGCAACCCACCAGCTTCTTCCCTCGGCTGAAATGACCCCTGTGTGGAGGACTGTGTGCTACATACAAAGCAAGGTGAAAATTAAGTAGCTCAGGGTAGTGTCATGCAACTGGCCTGACATTAACCCAGCCTGTGGCCTGATAATGATCCGATCAGCCAGCTAACAATTGTGCCTGCTTTGACCTGGTATTGACGCAATGCATTCTACTTAATCTGAGGAGTATAAAGGCTGAGAGAGGCAGGGTAGACAGTAGGGTGCTGTTCCATCGTTCTCCAGAGTCTGCTGTAGCATTTATCACAATGTTGTAATCACCAGTTGTCACAATCACCCCTCTGCCTTTGAACTCCTTGAAGACAGAGATGGGCTTCGTTCTAGCATCCAATGTGCACTTTAGGTGAGCAGTTTTGCTTGGAAGTGAACCAGCGAGGCCGGCGCCATGGCTCACTTGGTTAATCCTCTGCCTGTGGTGCTGGTACCCCGGGTCCTAGTCCTGGTTGGGGTGCCAGGTTCTGTCTCAGTTGCTCCTCTTCCAGGCCAGCTCTCTGCTGTGGCCCAGGAATGCAGTGGAGGATGGCCCAGGTGCTTGGGCCCTGCACCTGCATGGGAGACCAGGAGGAAGCACCTGGCTCTTGGCTTTGGATTGGTGCAGCGTGCCGGCCGTACTGGTCATTTGGGGGGTGAACCAAAGGAAGGAAGACTGTTCTCTCTGTCTCTCTGTCTCTCTCTCTCTCTCTCTCTCTCTCTCTCTCTGTCTAACTCTGCCTGTCAAAAAAAAAAAAAAGTGAACCAGTGGATGGAAGATCTTCCTCTCTTTCTCTGTCTCTTCCTCTCTCTCTAACTCTGACTTTCACAATAAATGAATCCACCTTTTTGAAAAATAATGTCCACCGGCTGTACAAATAGGCTTCTGTATTTCCTCATTCATTCTTGGTTCCGAGGGACAGTTTGGATACATACAGACCTGGGATCAAGTCCTAGCTCACTCATTGACAAGGGAGATTCAAAGAGCTCATGGAAAATGGAATGAAAATATACATTTATTTGGCACAAAGATTTTTGAAACCCATGGAGATGAGAAGTCTTCAAAAAATTAGTGAAAAAATGGATATTATGAAAAACGGTGTATTTCGATTTTGTTTTCACCAAGATCATAGGCTGATCTTTCAACCTCATTCTGTAGGACGTTTTTGAAGCGCCCTCACACCACCCAGGCCCACACTTCTCAGACTTCACTGTGCAAATGAAGCAGCTGCAATGTTGTTCAAATAGATGCAGATTCAATAGGTCAGCGGGGTGGGGCCCAAGGGTCTGCACATCTAAGAGGCTCCCAGGTGGTGCCTGCTGCCAGCCCATGGACCACACACTTTGAGTAGTGAGTCTCAAGGGTCTAAGTGATTTTGCCCATGTTACGCACATTGTTTGGGTCTATTACTTCCATTAGGAAAGAAACCAGGAGGCTACAGACTAAAAGGTCAAGTTTGCATTTGGCTCCATGTAATAGAAACCAGAAAAGTAATCAGGGGTCCACTTTCCTCACTAGAGAAGGAGGCCACTGCTCTGGGAACCAGGCCCCTTGGCCCTTCCTGCTCTTCCACCAGTAGCAAATGGACTTTCATCCTCAGGGCCACAGGGTACTGCTCTGTCTCTGGACATCCACGTTCTGGGCAGAAAGGAAGAGGGAGGAGCAAAGGGCACAAGGCATGAACCAGATGACTCTTTTTTTAAAGATTTATTTATTTATTTGAAAGAGTTACAAAGAGAGAGAAGGAGAGGCAGAGAGAGACAGAGACAGAGAGGTCTTCTATCCACTGGTTCACTCCCCAGTTGGCTGCAATGGCTGGAGCTGTGCCAATCTGAAGCCAGGAGCCAGGACTTTATTCTGGGTCTCCCACGCAGGTGCAGGGCCCAAGGACTTGGGCCATCTTCTACTGCTTTTCCAGGCCATAACAGAAAGCTGGATTGCAAGTGGAGCAGCTGGGACTAGAACTGATGCCCAAATAGGATGCTGGCACTGCAGGTGGTGGCTTAACTGGCTAAGCCATAGAGCTGGCCCCAATTCTAATTCTTTGAAACCCAGGAAACATAATAACTTGTCAGAACAGACATTTATGCAATGGTTAAAGGCACTGCCTGTGACATGCACATCCCAAATCAGAGTACCTGCGTGTGAGTCCCAGCTCTGACTCCAGTTCCAGCTTCCTGGATATTCGGGGAGGCATCAGTGATGGCTCAAGTGCTTGGGTCCCTATCACTTATATAGAAGACACAGATTGAGTTTCAAGCCCCTGGCTTTGTCCTGACCCCATCCCTGGCTGCTGCAAGGCATCTGGGGAGTGAACCCGGAGATGGAAGATCTTCCTGTGCCTATCTCTGTCTCTCTTTTTCTCTCTCTATTTTTCAATGAAGTAAAAACAAAATTGAAAAATGAACAGTAACTTTTCCAAAAGCACACCCTATAGACATCTGTGTACTAGACACCCCTGGCAGATCAGGTGTGTGACAAGGTGGATAACTATAGCCAGGCACATCGCTGCTCTGAGCAAAAATGAGGGAAATCTATTGGGTCACCTGTAGTGGCGCTGGATGCAGATATCTGTTTTATGCTGTTGCAATGGCCCTCACGGAGCTCGCTGAGGCACTCTGCCCAGCACCTGCTGTGGAGTAAACTCCGCCAGTGTGAGTTTCCTTCCCTCTCCCCTGCAGCCCCGATGGCACGCTCTCCAGGAGTGGCCGCATTTAGGACGCCCCTCTGGTGGCTTGGAAATATCCCAAGGCATTGGCTTCCTCCCTACTTCCTCCTCACAAACACTCTGGAAAATTCTCTCTTCCCAGCTTCCCCCTTAGGCCCCTCCATGCTGCACACCTCAGCACCCAGCCCCTTGGCAACCACTGCACTAAATGGGATCCAGTGCCCATAGCACCTCTAAATCTGCATTCTCAAAAATGACAAATGACACCCTAACCATGAAGGTCCACAGTTTCTTCCAACGCCTGTCCCACTGAGCCTGGGGGTAGAGTGTTAACACCATTGTCATACACTCCTGCTTCCTCAGATGCCAACCTATGAAAGCCTGAATAGAGGAAAAGGATGGACCCTGCTGTTGGTGACAGGAGGCTCCCCTTACCTGGCTGTCTTCAAGCTGGGACGACGGTCTTCTCCTACCTTCAGATGCAACTCAGACCAGAACTTACACTGTTGACTCCCCTAGGTCTCAGACCCTGAGATTCAGCCCGTGACTGCATGCAGGGTGCCCCTGGATCTGCAGATTCCTACCGCAGATCTCAGGACTTCTCAGCTTCCTTAACCCAGGAAGCCAAAATTACACATTCAATATATATATATATTCTGTCGGCTCCTGTTTCTGTGGGGAACTCAGGCGAATGGAAGGCAGAGGGAGTGTAGACATAGCTGACGTAGAAAACACGCGGTTAAATCCAATTTCAAGATTTAGCGGGGCCAGCACTCTGGCATAACGGGTAAAGCAACCACCTGCATTGTCGGCATCCCATATGGATGCTGATTTGAGTCCCAGCTGCTCCACTTCCAATCCAGCTCCCTGCTGATGGCCTGCGAAAGCAATGGAAGATGGCCCAAGTCCTTGGGGACCTGCACCCAACATGTGGAGACCCAGAAGAAGCTCCAAGCTCCTGGCTTTGGATCAGCCCAGCTCCAGCCATTGCGGCCATTTGGGGAGTGAACCAGTGGATGGAAGACCTTTCTCTCTCTCTCTCTCTCTCTCTCTCTCTCTCTCTCTCTGTAGCTCTGCCTTTCAAATAAATAAATAAATCTTTTTTAAAAAGTTAGCTTACTTGATGTGGTTGCATTTCTCACTTCAACCCAATCAATTCAACCTGATGAGAAGTTCATTATGAAAACAACAGCAATATAGAAAATGCAAAGGAAACTTCCTTAAGATCAATACAAAGTCAATACAGATGAAATGATTACTTTGTAGGGCAGTCGATGTGGTGCAGGGGGTTAAGCCACCGCTTGGAATGCCTACATATTTTATTGGAAGGCTGATTCAATTCCTGGCCCTGCCACTTCTGATCCAGCTTCCTGCCAATGCACGTGGGAGGCAGCAGATGATGGCCCTGCCATTCAAGCAGGAGACTAGAATGGAGTTCCTGGCTCCTGGCTTCTGCCTGGCCCAGCCCTGGCTATTGTGGGCATTTGAGGAGTAAACCAATGGATGGAACATCTGTGTGTGTGTGTGTGTGTCTTTGTCACTGTGTCCCTCAAATAAATAAGGCTTTTCAAAAAGAAATTATTACATTGAATACTATTGTTTTTTTTTATGATTCTTGTTGTTTCTTTTTTTTTTTTTTACTTTTTTTTTTAATTTTTTTTTTTTTGACAGGCAGAGTGGACAGTGAGAGAGAGAGAGACAGAGAGAAAGGTCTTCCTTTTGCCGTTGGTTCACCCTCCAATGGCTGCCGCGGACAGCGCGTTGCGGCCGGCGCACTGCGCTCATCCGATGGCAGGAGCCAGGTGCTAGGTGCTTATCCTGGTCTCCCATGGGGTGCAGGGCCCAAGCACTTGGGCCATCCTCCACTGCACTCCTGGGCCACAGCAGAGGGCTGGCCTGGAAGAGGGGCAACCGGGACAGAATCTGGCGCCCCGACCGGGACTAGAACCCGGTGTGCCGGCGCCGCAAGGCGGAGGATTAGCCTGTTGAGCCACGGCACCGGCCTTTGACTTTTATTTAGAATATAAATTTCCAAGGTACAACTTTTGGATTACAATGGCTTCCCCACCCATACCTCCCCCCCCCCCCGCTACCCTCCCCCCTTACCCACTCCCTCTCCCCTTTCATTCACATCCAGATTCATTTTCAATTCTCTTTGTATACAGGAGCTCAGTTTAGTATGTGTTAAGAAAAGATTTTAAACCATTTGCCCTCACATAGCATCACAGAGTGAAATATACTCTTTGAGTACTAGTTATAGCATTAAATTACATTGAATACTATTGTTTAAAAGTGGAAAGACACTTTAAATCTATGAATTCATGGAGGTTTATCATGAAACTCTAAAACACTTCCGATCTCCACTCCCAATCCAGCTCTCTACTATGGTCTAGGAAAGCAGTGGAGGATGGCCTGAGTCCTTGGGCCCCTGCACCCATGTGGGAGACCTGGAGAAAGCTCCTGGTTTCAGATTGGTGCAGCACTGGCCTTTGAAGCCATCTGGGGAATGAACCAGCGGATGAAACACCTCTCTCTCTCTCTCTCTCTCTCTGCCTCTGCTCTCTGTAACTCATATGTGTGTGTGTGTGTGTGTGTGTGAGAATATATATATGTATATATAGTCAATATGCATTCAATATATATATATAAAAGAAAGAAAGAAAGCTATTTGGTAGTAACAAAGGCGTGTTCCTTGCCAAATTAGATCTTACTGGTTGGACCAGAACTGTGTTACCTGCTCTCTGACTCTTTGGCCGGGCCGCTGCCAGGCACCTCGTCAAGCTAGAAGCCCCCGGTGCTTTCCCCTCCCTCCCTCCCTTCACCCAGTCCTCCCTGTGCCCCTGTCCTGCCTCTCCTTCCTTCAGCAAAAAAAACAGTCACAGCTCCCTGCCACCAGGTCTCTGTCTCCCATGCTCTCGCTGGTGGCCCCGGAAATGTCAGAGAGGCCATTTCTTGCCACATGACCTTGGCAAAATCGCTCCGCTCATTTCTTCAAATGTAGAGTGGCCATAATAGTAACTTATTGACAGGGCTTTGTGCGAAGTGAATGAGGGCGCAGATAAAAGGTGCCAAGCCTGGCATATAGTAGAGCCTTACTTAGTGTTGGCTTCTCTCCCCTTCGTTATTTCTCACCTGGACAACCCCAACCTCATCCTCACTGGTTGCCTTGCCTCCAGATCCATGTCCCTCATCCTGCCCTCGGGGATGGGTTGAGGAGGACTCCCCTAGACTCACGCAAGATGTTTAAACTCTGGTGTCTCGGTGTTCGTGGTTGATGGATTAAGGGTGGAGACTTGATCACTCTGGTGGGTCTGATGGGAGGGCATTGGATTAGTAGATGCATGCCCTTAGAGGCTGGCTCTCCAAAGAGTGTTGGTTATGATTTCTGCTTCTGCCTAGCTTTCTCTCAGCATGTGATCATTCCTCTGCACTCGCCATGATCAGCCTCCACCTGGCCCAAGACTGTGGCGCCACCTATTCCTGAACCATAACCTCCAAACTCTAAGCCAAAATAAACCTCTCCTTTCCCAGGAAGTTCCTCCCGGATATATTAGTTAAGGTGATGAGAGCAGATTAATACACCTCCTCAGGGCTACGCTTTGACCTTGTAAAATACAAGGACTTGCAAAAGTGCTGGTTATAATCTGCTCCATTTCAAAAAACCTTTGGTGAGTTTCCATTGTTTGCAGGAAAGAATGCAAGATACATAGAGAGAATACAGGGGCTGGTGTTGTGGTGTAGCAGGTAAAGTAGCCACCTGCAGTGCCGGCATCCCATATGGACGCTGGTTTGAGTCCTGGCTGCCCCACTTCCGATCCAGCTTTCTGCTATGGCCTGGGGAAGCAGTAGAATATGGCCCAAGTCCTTGGACCCCTGCACCCATGTGGGAGACCTGGAGGAAACTCCTGGCTTCAGATCGGCCCAACTCCACCTGTTTCAGCCATTTGGGGAGTGAACCAGTGGATAAAAGACCTCTCTCTCTCTGTCTCCCTGCCTCTATGTAACTCTGCCTTTCAAATAAAAAAATAAATCTTAAAAAAAAAAAGAAGAGAATACAAGGGTATTTCAAAAAGTTTGTGGAACAAGGGAATTAACCTAAGAGTTTATTTTGGTGGAAAAAAATTTTCCATAATACATGGAAAATGTGTAACATGAAATAACTGTGCATGAATTTAAAAAAAAATACACCAAAATAAACTCATGCTTTTAATTCTGTTTGCCAGGAACTTTTTGAAATCCCATCATCTGAGGAATGTCTGCTATTCTGAATGCAAATAGCCTAATTTTCCCCCTGCTGTCTTCGTGTTTATCCCTGGACTCTAGTCTGGGCTCTCAGTTTCCCCACATCCTACTTTGACTCAACCCAGAATAATGGCCAGTTGTTCTCTCCATGGAGGATCACCAAGACTCAGCTCAAGGGCTGCCTCCTCCAGGAAGCCACCTTTGTTCCCTCTAATCCGATGCAAATATACCACTCCCTGCTCAACACATCACCACGTGAGTTTGGGGACACCAACTCTGTCATGCTTGGTGCCATGGTTTGAATATTAGTTTGGGTGTCTCCCAGAGGCCCATGGGCTAAAGCCTGAGTCCCCAAAGTCTTATGTTAGTGGCTGATTAATTACTGTTAATGGCTAATGATCAAGAGTGGGGGCTTGATCCAGTTATGTCTGGGAGTTGGGCCTGATGGGAGGTTGTTGGGTCATGAGGGCTTGCTTTTGGAAAGGAGTTTTCACGGGAGGATTGGTTCTGTAAACTGAGCTTGGCCTAGCACCTCTCTCTCTCTGCTTCCTGGGTCACCATGTGACCCTTCCTCTGCATGAATTTCACCATCTACTGCCCTCATCAGACCCGTGGGTCACCCTCTCCTGGACTGTGAAACTCCAAAACCATGAGCTGTCTTGGGTAGTCATGGTTATGAAAACTCTCATGCACTTGGCAAGGATTACTCACAAATAGTCCCTCCCCACTGGGCCACAGAGCCACAGAGGACAGGACCATGCCTCCTGCATCTCTGCTCAGCATCCAGCTCAGAATGAGGGGTGCTGCGAGGCTCCTGGGAGACCTTTGGAAAAGAGAATATTAGTTAGGGAAAGAAACCAATGGAAGGAAGACCTTTCTCTCTGTCTCTTTCTCTCACTGTCTAACTCTGTCTGTCCAAAAAAAAAAAAAAGGAGAAATACCTTGACTAGCCTATAAAAGCAAGAACAGCCTTCTAAGTCCTGAACAGGCCAGGGCCAAAAAGATGTCAGGAAGGGGCGCCATCTTGGTTCCATCAATGAATTAGTGCCTTTGAATTATTGTTAGGATGAACCCTCTCCTCATGGTAGCATTGGGCTCTGGTCTTTGTTGGCCCTGGGATATGAAAGCCTGAGCTTACTCCCCCTCATCACAACTTCATCCCTGGGGACTCCAAGCCACAGGCATCCAAGGGGGTTCCTACTTCTCCCTCTGTGGCCCTGGCTGCATCTTAACTCAGATGCCTGAGTTATCACCCCAGTGGTCCTCTTTGTTTATAACGTGGGAGTTCCTCCCTGAACTGATCCTGAGAACAGAAAGCAAAACAAGACCTTTCAGGGTTGTTGTTGGGGTTTTTAAGCCGTCCCTATAATAACCAGCTACTCTGTCCTCTGAAAGACTTCATGTTCCAGAGTTTGACTTGAACTGATTTCCACTGGTGACAAACTGTAATATATCTCCTTGTTTTGAAGAAGTGAGAGAGACAGTTTAGACCCTTGGAACACATCCTGCAGAGATAATGGAAAAAGCCAGTTCATTCTGACGTCTGGACTTGTCCGTTCTTCCATCAGATTCCTAGGCATCTGCAATTTGTCAGATAGGAGGGCTGGCTGCTGGAGATGCTGAGGTGAATGAGACTCTCCCGAGCTCTGATGCACTCCCTCGCAGGAAGTCTTATGGAGGGGAAATGAGCCCTGCTCCCTCTTTAAAATCAAATCGATGGGGCTTCAGAGCCAGTGATACACAGTATTTATGCAATGAATAAAGGCAGAATGACAGTCCGTGGACATGACTTCCCATCAATTGCAGAGAGAATAAAGTGACCCATGTGTCTATTAGATGACAAGGTCTGTATTATTTCCTCAGCCTGCAGTATAGGATGAATAAAAGTCACAAAGAGAGAACGATCTCTGTGTAACACATGGGTTTTAATATTCAGCTCTCTGAAAACAGGAACTGTGTGGTCTTTGCTGAAGGAGGCTGTAGACTTCGTCTCCAGTGAACTCTGGTTTGCATTTGAATGACTCTAGTTGCAAAGTACTTTTATAACATACCATACCTTTGCCAGTTTAAGTCCCAGCTGCTCCACTTCTGATCCAGCTCTCTGCTATGGCCTGGGAAAGCAGTAGAAGATGGCCCAGGTCCTTGAGCCCCTGCACCCATGTGGGAGACCTGGAATAAAGACCTGGCTCCTGGCTTCAGATCAACATGACTCCAACCATTGTGGCCAATTGGGGAGTGAACCAGCAGATGGAAGACCTCTCTCTCTCTCTCTCTCTCTCTCTGTGTGTGTGTGTGTGTGTGTAACTCTGACTTTCAAATAAATAAATCTTTAAAAAATGCCATACTTTTATTCTACCCCTGAACGCTGTGAGCTATGTGTTGTGATTCCTGTTTTGTAGCTACAGAAACCAAGCTGAGGAGGTTTAAATTGATAGACAGTAGTGAGTCTGGCGCTGGAGCCCACATTCCTGCCCAGGTATCAGTAAATCTTGCTTTCCAAGTCACGGAGGAGCCTCAGGGGCTCAGGAGTTAGCTGGGGGGGGGGGGGGCGCGACCTCTATTGTCTGGGCCCCACACTACCTGCAAGATTGCTTTCAGATGAATTGTGTTCCCCCTTGTGTGTAACTGGTCAAAGCCATACATTAAAAGGTAAATTCAATGCAACCTTATTATCCCATAGCAAAGTCCCTTCCCCCTTGCTAGTCAGTGAGTTCAGAAGCCAGAGAATAAGAAGGAAATATTAAAATAGCAACCAAAGCTCCAGCACTGTGTTCTTTCAAGAAAGAGTATGGGCCCCAGCGCATGCTGGCTGGAGAGCACTGGGCAGGAGTCCTTTGAGTCCGTGCCTCAGGCCATGGACTGGGGACAGTGCAGACAGCTCCTGCTGCAAACCAGCCACAAGCCAAGCTGACAGCCGGCTGCCCTGCACCTGGCTCCCTGTTTCCTCCCTCTCTCCGAAGGCAATCCATCCTTTGGTTTTATACTTCCCCTGAATTTGACCCAGTGCCCCAGGATTGAATCTCTGCCTGACTTGCTTGTAAGGAGCAGAGGACCCTCTGTCCATCACAGGGCTCCATGAAGACCCAGAAACTCTGCCCACTCTACCCCATCCATAACCACCCAAAGTTGGCAGCTCTAGAACAAGCTGGCCGGCCAGCCTTCTGAGCTCAAGTTGACTGATCCTCTGCTCATCAACTGGGACACTTCCTTGGAAGTGGAGAACAGTTTCATCAAAGATAAGTAACAAGGAAAGCCCTCGCCTTGTCTTTGTGTCTCAGGCCTCAAAATGAGCATCCCCTTGGCAGCCTCCTGGCCAGGCCTGCGGAGTGGTCACTTGGATTTTCTATGCATACAAATAAGAAGCTGGCTCCCTGGACTGGTCACTTAAATAGACTTTTCCATCCACTGAGTTTCAATTTAAAACCCTGACAAAGCCATCTTCAGAAAATGTTCTCTTGTATTTATCGCTTCCAGTTCCCTTAAATTAATTCATCTGTAATTGTCCTCGCAGCTGGTTGATGGGGGACAGCTTCTAAGAATTGAATTTCTTCTAAGAACCTGAGCTTGTTGGCTTATTCATTTGCCAAACACAGTAAGGAGGCGTTTTTCTCTACACTTTTCCAAGATTTATATTACGGGGCTACTCATTTATTCTCTGTCAAGTTGGCATAACTAATTTGAGAAGGACATTAGAGAATGAGTAGAAAGAAAAGGGGTGTGGTCAGAGCACCCCCAAACTGATGGAAACTTTTAACGAAGTCTTCGGAATTCTGGAAATACTGGTAAATGAGCAATGGAGATGCAGCGTGAGATGATCCTGCTACCAAGAGAGATTGCTTTGTCTTTGGGATGCTTGCAAGCAGCAAACTCATTCTGCCTAAACTCCCGCCAGGCAGGCAGAGTGAAGTTCCCTGATCCACACACAAGGATGGAAGAAGGAGAAGGCGATGTCTTGATGAGTCAACATGGTGCCGCCCGGTCAGTGGTCTCCTAAGGAGAGCAGAGCTGTTGGGGCAGGAGTGAAGTCACTCCTTGGAAGTCTCACTACTCTGCTTCCCAGCTAACGTGCACCCTTGGAAGCAGCGCATGGTGACTCGAGTAGATTGCCTTTTCTCTTAGTTGATTGTTTCTTTTGCTATGCAAAAGGTTTTAACTTATTTATTTATTTACTTATTTTGCTTGTATAGCCTGAGCTGTCACTATAATATACAAGAAACCATGGCCAAAGCCAAAGTCAAGGAACTTTTCCCCTGTGTTTTCTTCTGAGAGTTCCAGGTCTTTCATTTAGAGCTTTTATTCATTTGCATTAGTCTTGGTGTATAGGGTCAGATAAGTGTGTGTTCTGTTAATGGTGTCCCACAAGTCCTATAGTCATTCTCTTTCATTTCTTCTTCACCCCTATGACCGGGCAACTTCAGAAGATCTATCTTCAACTTCAGGGAGTCTTTATCCTGCTTATTCTAGTCTGCTATTGAAGTTCTCCTTGCATTTGTTTTGTTTTGTTTTGTTTCAGTCATTGAATTCTTCAGCTCCAAAATTTCAGTTTTGGTTCTTTATTATTATTATTATTATTATTATTATTATTATTATTATTATATCTCTTTGCTGGATTTCTCATCCAGATTGTGAATTGCTTCCTGATTTTGTTGAATTGTCTATATGTATTCTTGTAGATTGCTATTCTTTAAGACAATTATTTTGAATTTCTTTTCAGGTAATTCAAAAACTTTTCTGTTTAGGGTCAGTTACTTAGAATACAATACCCTTTCATGGAATTGTGTTCCTTTGCTTTTTCGTGTTTTTAGTGTCCTAGTGGTGCTGGTTTGGAGATGGTTTTCAGGGATCAGGGTCTCATGAACCTATGTGGCACCTGGGTGTTGAGTGCAGATTCACCCTCTCAGGAAGGGTTGGATGTAGATTTCCAACAATGCTGTGACTCTGAGTCACCCCCCACCTCTCAGGTTCATGGACCAGGCTGTAGCTGTAACTCTGACCCTGGGAGACAGGGAGGAATGTCTGCCCTGGAAGTTTGGGCATGGGGAGCATGGGTGCAGCTGCTATTTGGTAACCAGAGTCCTTAGGGTTCAGTGGCACCTCAGTCCCCTGAGGATAAGGTGCCACATGGCAGTGATTCTGGATCCTGGGATGGTAGAACATGGCAGCATCCTACTCCAGAATGGTGGCATGAAGCTGTCATTTGGGCTCTGAGTGCAAGGAACAGCACAGCAATGACTCATGTCCACAGGGTAGAGGCATCTCAACAGCTCACCCTCCAGGGAGCTTGTCTAGTTTTAGGGACAGGAGGTACTGCCGTCATTCAGCCTGCAGGTGAAATATCTCAACTCAGCCAATGCTCTGTTTCCCTGGGACAGAGAATACCAAGGCATCTCAGCCCTGGGATATGTAGCTGCTTGGCTTGGCCAAGGCACTAATTCCCTAGGAGGTAGGGCGCTATTTCAACTCCTGCGCAGGGCATGAATGCTCTGGGCAGCCAAGGTATCTACATCCTGGTAGGGAGGACACCACTCTGCCCAGGCCCAAGGAACAGGTGGCAGCAGTGAGTGGGAGGGGGTAGATGGATCTTCACATGGTCCCCCTTTGTATGTGCACTTGTCTGTGTCCTAATTCCTCTTCTCAGGAGGACACCGCTCATACTGGATTAGGGCCCACCCTGGTAATTTTAACTTACTTCCCTATTCATAAGCTCTCTCTCCAAAAACAGCCCCATTCTGAGGCACTGGGGTTTAGGACTTCACCATCTAAATTTAGGAGGACACAATTCCATCCTTAATAAGGATCTGATCTATCAAACTATACTGCCACATCAATGAATTTTTTTTTAAAGACTTATTTGCTTGAGTCTTTGTTTGAAAGGTGAACCATCAAAGAGAGAAAAGCAGAGCAAGAGAGGGAGAGGGAGATTTTTCTATCTGCCGGTTCACTCCCCAAATGACTGTAACAGCCAGGATTGCGGCAGACCTAAGCCAGGAGCCAGGAACTCCATCTGGGTATCTCATATGGGTGCAGGGTCCCAAACATCTGTACTATTTTCTGCTGCCTTCTTGGGCACATTGGCAGGGAGCTGGATCAGAAGCAGAGCAGCTTAACCTGCTGCAGCCCCACACTGTCCCCGATGAATTTGTTTTGAATAAAGACAGAGTGTTCTTTTCAGTGATGTCAAGTGCAGATCCAGAATAGCTGAGTTCTGGAACTGGGCCTTGACTGTTCATATATTATCACAGTGCTTGACATTCCGAAGCAATGGGAGGAGGAAGTCAAGTGTATATACTAAATACACTTCCTCATCTATTCATGCCTTTAAAGATTAAACGAGGAGGGTGGTTACAATTCCACTGGTTTGTTTTCTAATTCAGTTCCTGACTCCATTCTCAGCCATGGAGATGAATAGTGACTCACTGGCCCAGAGTTAGAGTTCTCACTTGAAAGTGGATGCATTGCACAAGATCATGATTAAGGTCCCATTAGTTATGTGAAGTCCAATAATGGCCAAAAGGAAGTTCATGTACCACTGGAGGCGGAGTCCCCTGACCTAGGTTTTGGTAGCATTCTACAACACTTGGAATTGACTTCCAATAGGTATACAGGCTTTTTGTTTGCACCACACCTACCTCACCTTCACTGCAGCCCCAGTGAGAGACACACCAAAGTTAGGCTTTGCCTGTTTGACCTCTCCCCTCCTGGTGGATTCTAGTGGATCTTTACGAAGGAGCTCTATGGAGGCTATGAACATCAAGCATTTACGAGCACCTGTTACATGGCTGTACCAGACCAGGCAGAAAGGACTAAATCATGAGTTGGAAATGATTCTGGCCTTTAAACTCACCAGTTAGTGGGGGCAATAACCATGTAAAGAAATACACGTAAAGAAATAATGGAGAAGTGGGTCTTCTAGAATGGTAGATTGAAAACAACTGAACATCTGCCATCCGTAAAATCACCTAAACCTCCAGAAAATGCTGTCAAATCAATTAATTTAAAACTATGGACTTTGACCAAAAGCTTGCAACAATCCAAGGAGAATGTATTCAGGAAGGGTTTGCTAGGCCTTCCTAAGAACCACACTGATTGTTGTTGACCCACCTCCACAACACAAGGGGGTTTCCAAATGTCCATTGACAATGGAATTAAAAATTGCTTATTTGGGTCAAAACATTTGAAATCCATCGAGAGTGTGTTTCATGTGTTTTTTGAAGTCCCTTTGTAGCACTGAAACCGACCCCACAACCACAAAGCGAATAGCAAGTGATACAGGTAAATCCTCCTCGCCAGTGATTGCATTACATGTCAATTCCTGTTTTAGAAAGCAAATGGATAAAACAATAGGATCCAACTTCTTGCTATGCACAAGAGACACACTTTAGATGCAAAGACACAATTAGGTTGAAGTAAAAGAACGGAAAACACATGAAGAATAAAAAAATAAATAAAGTGCTGAGGAAGCTGGAATGGCAATATCAGACAAGATAGACCTAAAGATGAAAATCACGGGGCTGGCGCTGTGGTATAGTGAGCTAAGTCTCCACCCGCAGCACCAGAATCCCATATTGGTGCCAATTCAAGTCCCTGCTGCTCCTCTTCTGATCCAGCTCTCTGCTATGGCCTGGGAAAGCAGCACCAGAAGATGGCCCAAGTGCTTGGGCTGCTGCACCTGCGTGGGAGACCTGGAAGAAGCTCCTGGCTCCTGGCTTTGGATTGGCCCAGCTCTGGGGAGTGAACCAGCAGATGGAAGACCTTTTTCTCTGTCTCTCCCTCTCTCTGTCTAACTCTACCTCTCAAATATATAAATAAAATCTTTTTTTTTAAAAAAAAGACAAAAATCACTATTAGGGACACAAAGGAAATTATATAATGTTAAAGGGTCAATCCATGAGAAAGATGATACATGTATACATCTAACAACAGAGCCCCCAAAGCATGAAGCAAAACCTGACACAACTGAAGAGAACTAGACAATTCTACACTAATAGCTGAAAACTATCCCACTTCAATAACGGATATGACTGTCCAGAAGCCAACCAATAAAAGACACTGTGCAGAACACAGTAGAACTGGGCCTGACAGACATCTATGGGGAACATGTGAAGCCTGCGTGGAACATTCTCGAACATAGACCATATACTGGGCCGTGAAACAGCTCTCAATACATCCATAAGAACTGAAATCATGCTAAATATGTCCTCCCCTAATGGGATTAAATTATAAATAAAAGAAGGAAATTTGAAAAATTCACAAGTGATGTGGAAATTAAGCAATATAACTCCTATGCATATATCCTAGAGAAATGAAAACACATGTTCATAGCAGTGTTTATGTATTCAAAAAGTAGAAAAAAATTCTTCAACTGGTAAGTGAGAACCTGGTATACCCATACAATGGAATGTTACTCAGGAATAAAGGGGGATGACGTACACACTACAACATTTTATGCCAAGTGAAAGAAACCAGACACAAAGGAGCACACCCTGAGTGACCTGATTTATATGAAATGTCTAGAGTAAACAAAGCTATCAAGACAGAAGCAGATTAGTGGCTGCCTAGGATTGAGGAGAAGGGGAATGGGCAATGATTCTAAAGTATACACGTTTTGTTTGGTGTGATGAAAATTTTCCAAAACTTGGATTATGGTGATGGCTTTTCAGTTCTGAATATACTAAAACCCAGGGAAGTTATACTCTAAATGGTTGACTTTGTGGTATGTAAACTGCATTGCAATAAAGAGGTGGGATGGTTTTTAAAAATCAGGCAAAGAGGACACAAGCTCTGTGAGAAAAGGAAGTTGAGAAGGAGCTGGAGGGACCGGCACTGTGGCTCAGCGGGTTAACACCCTGGCCTGAAGCGCTGGCATCCCATACCATATGGGTGCTGGTTCTAGTCCCAGCCGCTCCTCTTTTGATCCGGCTCTCTGCTATGGCTTAGGAAAGCAGTAGAAGATGGACCAAGTCCTTGGGCCCCTGCACCACTTGGGAGACCTGGAAGAAGCTCCTGGCTCCTGGCTTTGGATCAGTGCAGCTCCGGGCATTGTGGCCATCTGGGGAGTGAACCATCAGATGGAAGACCTCTCTGTGCCTCTGCTCTCTCTGTATAACTCTGACTTTCAAATAGAAAAAGAAGATGCTATTTGGATTTCCTCGGAATTTTGCTTTGGGTCAACTCTGCCCAGAATTTTAGGTCAAGTAACGTTTCTGTCCCCAGACCTGGTCCCAGCTCAATGAGTGCTAAGGAGAGAAGACTGAAAAACACAGCTCAGAGGAAAGGCGAAGAAGGAATTGAGGTTGGATTGGGACAACTAGGGGATACCTGGACCTGCGAAAGGGCAATGCAGACAAAGAACAACAGCCATCCTGCGATGGAGGAGAGCAGCCAAGAGGATGGATGCATGGCCAAAGCGGGGAGAAGGCGGCTGGAGAGGGAAAGAGCCTAGGAGTCTCTGTGATGTGCTAACAAACTAGGTGTTAACCTGGTCAGGGAGACCCCAGCCACAACTCTTAAGAAGAGCGTCTGATTCCGTCTTTGAAAGCCCATCCCGACTTCAGAGTAGAGAGTACCTGGGACAGGTGGAGGCGTGAACAGGCGTCTAAGAAGCCGGATAGAGCAGTCCAGGAGAGAAAGAGAGTGGTGGCTTCATTCCAGTTGGAAGCCAGCATTAGAGGGAAACTGTTCTAGAAGGTAACAGGCTACATCCGGGCTGGCAGAAGGTGGTGTTCAGTTCCACCACTCAGCCAGTGCATCCCTGCTCTGAAGAGACGGGTAGGAAGAGGAAGCTGTAACAGGAACATAATACGCTGGGAGCGAATGCACTTCTGCAGATCCCCAAAGTATGCTTTCGCTGGATACATCTACAAGTTCTAGCATTAAAAATACGCTTAAAGTCCGCGATGGGAAGAAACGTCATTTTTCTTCTCTGCTCTCGTGGAAAGACTCATCTTAGAGGCAGGGAGATATTTTACAAATGGGTGAAGATGGCTTGCGGTCTCTAATTGGCAGGGGCTGTGGGAAAGGGCAGGGTGGGTGTGAATTGCTGCAGGTCCAGTGGCTTTAGCAGACGCCAGGCCCCCATTTCTCCAAATGCTAATGGATCATGGACACTCTCATTACCTATGTTAAGGAGCATTGTAACAAACAACGCACTTCCATTGGGCAAAAATACAGTGTGAAGATGACTTCAGCAGACTATTTTTAAAAGATTTATTTGAAAGTCAGAATTACAGAGAGAGGCAAGGAGAGACAGAGAGAGACAGAGAGAGAGAGGTCTTCCATCCGCTGGTTCACTCCCGAAATGGCTGCAATGGCTGGAGCTGGGCTGATCCAAAGCCAGGAGCCAGGAGCTTCTTCCAGGTCTCCCACGCTGGTGCAGGGCCCAAAGACTTGGGCCATCTTCTACTGCTTTCCCAGGCCACAGCAGAGAGCTGGATTGGAAGTAGAGCAGCTGGGACATGAACCGGCGCCCATATGGGATGCTGGCGCTGCAGGTGGCGGCTTTACCCGCTACACCACAGCGCAGGCCCCCATCTATCCTGCTTTATGAATAGTCAGACTCCCAGAAGGACCATCAAACTCACCCAGGGGATTGTATGGAAATTGATGGGAGCATTGTAACTGCAGTTAACCATGGAAATGGGATTCCGAATGCTTTGAAAGAGAGGAAATCAGCAATCAGAAAAATGTTGCTAAATAAGTGCATTCTGCACAGGGGAGGTGGCAGAACCCTGGGAGCTGAAGCATTAAGAATAGGGGCCGGCGCCGTGGCACAGTAGGCTAATCCTCCGCCTGCAGCGCCAGCATCCCTTATGGTCGCCGGTTCTAGTCCCAGCTGCCCCTCTTCCAATCCAACTCTCTGCTACGGCCTGGGAGAGCAGTAGAAGATGGCCCAAGTCCTGGCTCTTGGCTTCGGATCGGTGCATCTCCGACCGTTGCGGCCATCTGGGGAGTGAACCAACGGAAGGAAGACTTCTCTCTCTGTCTTTCCCTCTCACTGTCTCTAACTCTACCACTCAAATAAATAAATAAATAATTATAAAAGAATATTATTTCCTTGGTAAGAAGCAGAAGGCCAAGAAATAGAGTTATGAAGACTCTAACACTGTCTAACATTTTTAAGGAGTTACCTCATGTCAGAAACCATGTCAAGCCATTTCGATGCCAGGTAAATTTAGACCTCAGAATAATCCTATGAGAGTAATATCACTCTATTATGTGACTGAGGAGTCTGAAATTCAGAGAGGTTAAGGAGTCTGCCTGAGGTCACACAGCTCACATGGGGAAGAGTCTTGGTTCAAGTCCAAGCGTTGGAGACCCTGAGGCAAAACTCTAAACTTGGTCAAATTGCCTCAAATTATAAAATACATGTGTGCCAGAGCCAGTGTGAGAAAAACTGTCCAGGCCCCAGGCAGAGCCAAGACGTGAGTCTCTTGGTCCCGCCACTTCTGTCGGTACTTTCTTACCCCACACCCTAGCACTTCTGCCCCTCTCTTAACTTCCAAAGTCTTCCTCCTGAGTCATCTCACTGCACCCTGATCACTAGAGCCTTCCTCCTAACCCGCCGTGTCTTAGGTGACGGCGGAGGGGGGGGTGCCTTTGGGTAGGAATGAGGCTGCGCTCAATGAGTGAATTCTCACAAGAGTGAGTGCCACTTTGGGACTCCAGCATCCCATGTGGGAGTGCCGGTTTGAGTCTCTGCCTCCCTGAGTCCGATCCAGCTCCCTGCTAATGCTCCTGGGAGATGGCCCAAGGGTTTGGGCCCCTGCTGCTCATATGGGAGACTGGCATGGCGTTCCAAGCTCCTGGCTTCAGCCTGGTGTGGCCCCAGCCCCAGCTGTTGTAGGTATTTGGGGAACAAACCAGGAGATGGAAGATCTCTGGCTTCTCTGGCTTTCAAATAAATAAATAAATATTAAAAAAAAAATAAAGAGCAAGCCTATTGCCTGAGCACTCTCTGGCATGCTGTGTTGCTGTGTAATCTCTGTTCCTGACATGTTGTTGTCATGCCATCTGCCATGAGGTGCTCCCAGAGCTGAGGGCAAGATGATACCAGGGACCTTCAGCATTGTGAGCTGAATAAACCCCTTTTCTTTAGGGGTTTTGACCCAGCCTCGGGTATTTTGCTAGGGCAATGGAAAATGGACTTAAGACCTGGCCAAATGCCGAATTCCTGTGAAATTAATCCCCAAGTTCCCGTTCCATCCTCTGAAGCCATGCGCACATGTCAGAGCCCTCTCACTAGCCAGAGTTAAGCTGCCCTTGTACCGGTCTGTAAGGCCAAGGCAGGGTTCCCTGGGGCGGGACATAGCTGTGGAAGCAGCGGTGACTAGGTGCAGGTGGACACCCCTGGAATACAGTGAGGAAGAGCAGGTGTCAGGAGTCAAGTAGGACCCGTCTCCCCAGAACTCCAGCAGGTGTTTAGACTTCGGGGTCTTAATGTCGGTAGTTGATGGGTGAAGAGTGGAGCCTTGGTCTGGTTGTGGCATCTGAGAGCTGGGTCTAGTGAAAGGTGTTCAGATTTGGGGGGTGGGGGAAGGGCTCTTGTGAGTGTGTTGATGATTTTTTAAAAATATATTTTATTTATTTATTTGAGAGGTAGAGTTAGAGACAGTGAGAGGCAGAGACAGAAAAGTCTTCCTTCTGTTGGTTCACTCCCCAGATGGCCACAATGGCCAGAGCTGCGCCAGTCTGAAGCCAGGAGCCAGGAGCTTTTTCCTGGTCTCCCATGCAGGTGCAGGGGCCCAAGCACTTGGGCCATCCTCTACTGCCTTCCCGGGCTACATCAGAGAGCTGGACTGGAAGAGGAGCAACCGGGACTAGAACTGGCACCCATATGGGATGCCGGTGCCGCAGGTGCAGGATTAACCTACTGTGCCATGGAGCTGGCCCCTGTGTTGATGATTGGAGTCCAGCTTCTGCCTAGCTCTCTGCTGTTCCCTGGCTTGCCGTGTGATTACTCTTCTGGCCCAACCACAGTGAGCTTCCACCAAATACTGGATTCTGAAACTGCCCAAACTGGAACTGTCATCTCCAAGCTGTGAACTGAAATAAACCTTTCTTCCTGAGAAACCTTCCTGGGTATTTTAGTTAGAGCAACAACAAATGGGTTTGTCAATACAGCAGGCAAGGACCAGCATTCCCAGCACATGCCTGAGATCAGGACCTAGTTACCAAATCCAGGCTTCTGCTCAGAAAGAAGCAGGAACTGAGAGCCTCCTGGTCTGTTGATGGCCACACAACTGATAGTTAGAAATAGGGCTGTGGCAGAGTGGGTAAAGTGGCCACCTGCAGTGTCAACATCCCATTTGGGTGCTGGTTCGAATCCCAGCTGCTCTACTTCCAATCCAGCTCTCTGCTAATGGCCTTGGAAAGCAGTAGAAGATGGTCCAAGTCCCTGGGCCCTGCACCTGCATGGGAGACCCAGAAGAAGCTCCTGGCTCCTGGCTTCAGATAGGCATAGCTCTGGCAGTTGCAGCCAATTGGAGAGTGAACCAGCGGATGAAAGACCTCTCTCTCTCTGCCTCTCCTTCTCTCTGTGTATAATTCTTTCAAATAAATAAATCTTTAAAAAAAATAAATAAGGCTATGGCGAATGCATGAAAATTTATCAACACAAGTCCTGACCCAAACGCACCAGATATGTATATCTGTTGATGTCCTGAGTCCAGACCCCATATCTCAGGTCGCATCCATTGGACAAATAAATGATAGCAACAGTGAACTCAGTAACTCTGAGAAATCAATATCATTACCTCCTTGTTACAGATAAAAGAGCTTTGACCGAGAGGGGTTAAAGGACTTGCTCCAAGTCACAACAGCTTGGAAATAACAAGTCAGGGCTCAGATCCTAGCAGATACCCCTGTGCTGTTATGCCCTCTACATGAGAGAGCTGTGTGCCGCCTGCTGGGGTAGGCAGCACACCAGACAGGGGTCAGGCTGGGATCTTTACAATGTCACCACCATAATACATCTCAGCCACGAATGGAACCATGTGCTGGATCCTAGGCGTCGTAGCGAATCTCCAGGTGCATGGAGGGTCTTGGGGACCCCCGTCACACAAACATGTCATAAAGGAAGGGTGAAAATGGCCCAGGGAAGCAGCAGCACCTCGTTGACATCTGGGGTTCAGAAAGCCCTCCGGAGCTTCTATTTCTGCCATCACCCGGAGGAGGAGGAGGAGTTCCTGAGGCCAGGAACAGAGGAAGAGCAAGGTCAAGGACACAGCAAGCCATGGGTGGCTCCCTGGGGGAGCTGAACCATGTCCAAAGGGCTTCAGCCCCCACAAGCCAGGAAGATCCATTGAGGTCAGAGTTGCAGGCGCTGCTCAGATGGATGGGAGTGGAGAGACAAGAGTTGGGTTTTGTGCTGTGCCCACTGGGGAGCTCTGGAGGGGAGGCTGGTAGGTAAGGAACTTGACCTGTGCTCTTTAGTTGAGGGTCGTTCTGGCTGCTGCGTGGAGAACAGAATGAGGGTCGGAGGAGGAAGAAGAGAGAGAAGCAGGAAGGACGTTCAATGTGTGTGTGTGTGGGGGGGGTAATCAGGATGAGGTCGGTAGCCGTGGATAGAGAATGGGGTCTCCGGACAGAAAGGGTTCAGGCAGGAGCCTCCCAGCTGTCTCCCCAACACCCTGTGCTCAACCTCCGACTCCCGTCTCAGACGCTGCCCCGCACAGCTCCCATTGCGGGGGCAGGGCTGGTCCTTCTCCCGTGCCAGCCAGGGGTGATGCTCTGTGTTTGGTCATCGTGAGATAGAAGGTCACCAACTGTCCTTTCCCACAAGTGTCCTCTTCACTCTGACCTCTCACCCTTCCTGTTTTGTTTCCAGAAGGGTGGTAACATTTCCTCCCATTGATGAAAGTAAAGTGATAGTTAATGAGCACTAATAACTGTGTGTTCTACACAGTGAGCTGGAGTCGGCGTGTGTCTTCATTTGTCTGTGCTGCTTTAACAGAATCCCCGAGACTGGGCAGTTTATAAAGAACAGAGGTTCACGCCTTATAGATACGGAGGCTGAGAAGTTCAAGGGCAAGCAGCCCACATTTGGTAAAGGTCTTCTGCTTAGTCACCTCATGGCAGAAGGGCAAGAGAACACGTGTGTGTGTGTGTGTGTGTGTGTGTGTATGAGACACACATACAGGAGAGAGAGAGAGAAAGCCATGACTTAATCATCTCCCAAAGGTCCCACCTCTCAGCACGGCTGCGCTGGGGCTTCAGTTTCTAGTGAATGGACTTTCATTCCTTCCCACCTTAGCGCTATTAAAAAATAAAATCCATGACCTGTGACCTCCAGAAGTCTGGTGCCCACTTAATTGGGGGCAAAGTCGAAATTCCTTCGCTCTCTTGCCTGCACCCACTCTTATCTCTGCTGCATTTTCTCTCACCTCTCCCCCACCTCTGCTCCTGCCCCTGGGACCCTGCCTCCTGGCTTTCCGCTGCTCCCCAGGAGCCTACCATTACCTCCCCCGCTCTCAACACCTCAACACAGGAAACTCCTTCCTCCTCTGACACCTTCTCATCTGGCCGGGTCAGCCGTTCTTGGCATTTCTGCATCTTGCACACACTCTACCCCTCAAGATGAGATTCCGGAGCCGGGGAGGCTGGGTGGCCCGGAAGAGGGGCTGGGTTCCTCTCTCCTGGCTCCCTTTGGTTGGAGCTGCTTCTGCTGCCCAGGAAGTGGTTGTCTCACCTGCAGTGGGAGCCAGCGGGGGAAATGAGCACTGATGCTTGAAAGACCATATTCACAACCTCTGGGGGGTAAAGAAAGCAATAATCACTCCCCTTTGTTATCCAAGAGCACAGTCCTAGGAAAGAGGGGTCCTTGATGGAGTCACCTGCAAGTGAGGGTATCTTACAGACTCACCTGTCAGGCGAAGGCCTCTGAACACGGCCTCCCTGGTTGTGCAGCAGTGGGAAGGTTCTCTGACATAACTGGCCATGCAAGCTATACTCACGCTCCCTTTCCTTAAACACCTGCATCTCAGGGCATAAATAGATGGCTCTCAGGGGATTAGAAAACAGCTCCTCCCACAGCAGCCTGGGAGTTCCATTTTTTTTTTCCAGTGCCAATGTCATTGTCTTAAGTAAAAAGTTTAAGATAACAAACAGGCTGGCCTTGGGCTTCCAGCAGCTTCTGGTGACCTTGTGCTGCCTGTCTGTCTCCAGGCCCCAGGATATCCTGCTCAGGGGGCACCAGCAGCCCCAGGCTCAGGTACTGCCTGCGTGCTCAATGGACCAGGGCTCCCTGGCCTCATTCCCAGCACCTCAAATCTGTCCACTGTCTGTCTCTGCTCAAGGCAACCCATGTGCAGTGACACCACCCCCAAAGCACCCCCTATGGGCTGTGAAGACAATGCCACCTAGAAGAAGCCGAACAGGGTCTCTGTGGCAAGTGGGGCTGAGACCCTGCCCTAAATGCTGAGGCCCAGGCGGAGCAGCTAGCCTCCGGGGAGCTCACCCGGTACACTAAGCAGCTGGAGCTGGGCCTCAAGCCATGGAGACCCAGCCCGAAGCAGAAAGAGCAGGGGCTGTCTCACCCTGCACCGCCAAAGAAGCCCCCCGCTTCCCGGAGGAGGCAGCTGGTGCCCCCTTGTCATGAGGCCCTGTGGTGGCTCAGGGCTGCTGCCTGTTCAGCCCAGGTGCTGGCCTGGTAGGTAAGGCCACCAGAAGGAAGGGCTGAAGGGTCTTGTCCGGCAGGAAGGGCCAAGGCCACCACGGTTCAGGTTCAAGTTCTCTTAGCCTTTCCTGTATCAGGGAACAATTCCCCTCCACCCCCCGGAATGCAGATGCTGTTTCAGGAGTTCTGTGTCAGCAGGTGCAAGCTGGGTCTGTGGACCTGGGACTGCTGAGCAGGTGTGAGTTTGTCCGACAAGTGCCCAGTCCCCATATGTAGGGTGTCTGATGAGTGTCCCTCCTGCTAGGAGAGAGAGAGAGATCAGGGAGGACAAGGCATTTGAAAGCTACAGTAAGCGGAAGCCAATGTCCCACGAGGTGTAGAAAGAACAGTGTCCTTGGCCTTTAGGGTCTTTGAAAGCAGCTCTTGGTATAAGGCTTAGTGGGGAAGCTACACAATGGAGCCCTGGTGCTCACTTCCGAAACAATGCCCATCAAACAGTATGTCGGTGCTCTGTGCCGTGATGTCACAGTGCCCTAATAAGTCTCCATTTCTGATGGCAATGGGAAGACAGAATAATAAACAGGTGAAAATAAACAATCTGTCAGTAAACCACCGTGAACTGTGCGCTGGGCGATATGCTGTCAGAAATGCAGGTTTGGCTCTGGTAGCATAGACAGGAAAACGACAGCAAACCAGGTAAAACTGAATCTTCTGCCACACATCTGCAAACCTGATGGTGACAGCGATGTCCCAGGTACAACTCAACGTCCTTTATGTGCGGACTTAGCAATGAATTTGGCTCCAGATACAAAGCCAAGAACATTGTTTCCCAAAGAAATAAGTAAATAAGCAAAGAAACTTCCCCCCAGACAAGGACTGAAGTGGTGGGAGCAGCCACTTCTCTGGCCCATTGGCAGTACCCCTGCTGCGGACACGATTCCACCTGTCCCCGCCCCCCAGTCCTGGCTGCTCCTAGCCTGCCTGCCTTGTCTCATGGACACAGATGCAGCGGTCACCTCGTCCCCAGCCCTTGTCAGATCTAAGGCTTCTGGATTCTCTTTGCCTGGGTCTGTCTTTGCCCTCAGCCAAGAGTCTCCCAGCTGCGGTAGAGATGCACCTGTCTTCCCTCCCCACCCCCACCCCAGCTCCCAGCACAACCCAAGTCAAAGCCTTTTGAGAGAGAGAGAGAGAGAGAGAGAGAGAGAGAGAGAGAGAGAGAATGACCTGTGGTGTAGATTTCTACTCCTATCTTATCTGCCAGGGAACACACAGAGAAATGTCATACTCAGCACCCCGTCTGCCCACCACCAGCCAGGGTCCAGACAGTGGTTTCTTTATTTTTATATGTGTATCATTTTGTTGTTAAGTAAAACTCAAGGAAACCTACAGAACGGATGTGCAGCTAAACAGACAACTAACACAAGCCCCTGCCCTGCTCACCGTCTGCCAGTGAGTCCCCAGGAGGGGCGACTCCATTTACCCAGCCACCTCCCTGGATGCCACCTTCTCCCCCACTCCACCCCCATGCCCTGACCTGCTGGTTCCACCTCCCCAGGTCCCTGCTGTCTCAGGACTGAGACCGCGCTTGGCCAGCCCCCATCCTGCCTCACTCTCCCGTCTACGCAGCAGGCTGAGCTCTGCCTGCCAGGTGGGGCGGCATCTTCCAGCGGGGCTCAGCAAGAGGTGCACATGGCGGGAGTAGGGGGTGTCCTGGACACAAGTGGGGACCGGGGCTGTAGTTATGACCCCTTCGTGGCATCAGCTCCCTTGGGACAGGCCTGTGAGGACAGTGGACCCAATGATGCCACCTCATCCTTCCTCTCCTCATTTGGGGGTATCAGGGGCTTCGGACCTCCCCACCCTGTGTTTGCCTTCCCAGCCCCTGGCGCACATCTGCAGTCAATCTCAGCATTCAGTCCTCTCTGTGGGGCACAAGTAGACTCCACCCCCTTCCCCAGCTCAGAGCCACCACCATCCTCTTCAGCAACAGCCTCCTTGTTGGCCTCCAGCACTGCTCCACTCCCACCCCCACCCCCCAACAGGTTCCTGGGGAGCAGCGCTGACTCCAGCAGTTAAGATGCCCACATCCCTGGGCCGGCGCCGTGGCTCAACAGGCTAATCCTCCGCCTTGCGGTGCCGGCACACCGGGTTCTAGTCCCGGTCGGGGCACCGGTTTCTGTCCCGGTTGCCCCTCTTCCAGGCCAGCCCTCTGCTGTGGCCCAGGAGTGCAGTGGAGGATGGCCCAGGTGCTTGGGCCCTGCACCCCATGGGGAGACCAGGAACAGCACCTGACTCCTGGCTCCTGCCATCGGATGAGCGCGGTGCGCCGGCCGCAGCGCGCCGGCCGCGGCGGCCATTGGAGGGTGAACCAACGGCAAAGGAAGACCTTTCTCTCTCTCTCTCTCTCTCTCTCTCTCTGTCCACTCTGCCTGTAAAAAAAAAAAAAAAAAAAAAGATGCCCACATCCCACATGGCAGTGCCTGGGCTCTTCCCTTGGCCCTGACTCCTCACTCCAGCTTCCTGCTCGTGTAGATCTGGGGAGGCAGAGGTGATGACTCAAGTAGTCGGGTCCCTGCACCAATGTAGGAGACCTGCATTGAGTTCCTGGCCCCCAGTTTGGGCCCTGGCCCAGCCCCAGATGTTGCAGGCATTTGGGGAGTGAACCAGTGAATGGGAGCTCGCTCGCTCTCTCTCTCTCTCTCTCTCTCTCTCTCTCTCGCTTTCTCTCTCTTGCTCTCAACTAAATAAAAATTAAGGAGTTTGTGGAATAATGGAATTAAACAGAATTTTTTGGTGCAAAAGTGGATAGTTTTTTCATAGCATAGGTTTTCCATGAAGTTCCTAAGATCCAGGTATGCATAGATATTAAAATATTTTTATCCTTAAATAAACTTATCTTCTAACTCTGTTTTCATGAACTCTTGGAAGTAATCTTACACGTAAGCCTTTCGGTGGGTTTGTAGACTGAGTTAAGTTGCGCTTCCTTGGACAAGGACTCAGGCACAGGGGCATCTGCAGTGCACCTCTCGGGCACAATTCTCGGAAGGAGGGAGAGAGGAAGTACCGAGGGAGGAAGTTCTGGAATGTGCAGGCTCCGGAAAGTTCTGGATCCTCCGGACTCCAGGTTTCCCAAGTGAGAAATGGGATCTTATGATGAAGCGAACCTTTGCAGACTAGAACAGCTACGAGGACAATAGTTTGATCCACTCCCAACGGACATCTGTTAGTGTGGTTCTTTGGGACCCACCACATCTTGCCCGATCTAATGACCAATTGGGAACACAGAGAAGATGGGAGGGGAAACCTTGTCCAGTGTTATACTGAGTCACGTGGTTTGCTTCACTTTCAGAGATGGAAGCAATTCCAATACCAGAAACCAGAGACCTGAAAGGAAGAACAGTAGCCACCATTGTTAAGCTTCCCCCATGTGCCAGTTGCTTTACTTCCTTGTCGGTGCCTGTTTTGTCTCCATCACACAAACACCTTTGCAAAGTGGGTATTATTTTAAGATTTTATTTATTTATTTGAAAGGTAGAGTTACAGACAGAGGGAGAGACTGAGAGAGGTCTTTTATGTGCTGGTTCACTCCCCAAACGGGTGCAATGGCTAGAGCTGGGCTGATCCAAAGCCAGGAGCCAGGAGCTTCTTCTGAGTTTCCCACATTAGTGCAAGGGCCCAAGGACTTGGGCCATCTTCTACTGCTTTCCCAGGCCATAGCAGAGAGCTGGATCAGAAGTGGAGCAGCCAGAATATGAACCGGCACCCATATGGGATGCCTGTGCCACAGGTGGAGGCTTAGCCTACTACACCATAGCACCAGCCCAGCAAGGTGAATATTATTGGGCCTGCTCTACAGAGGGGAAACAGACTCAGAGGGGCTCATGGACTTTTCCAGGTTCTGCCCAGGGCTTCTCTCCCTGCTCTTGCAGGGCCCAGGACAAAAACCACTCTATTAAATCATAGGCACACCCTCCTTGGGTGTTTGAATGAATAATCAGTAGGGTTGATTTAGAACTCATAGAAGTGTTAATGGTCTGGCAGAGACTGATCAGAGCAGGCTAAGCATGACCCCAAGGAGACCTGCATTAAGTTCCTGGATCCCAGTTTGGGCCCTGGCCCAGCCCTAGCTGTTGCAGGCATTTGGGGAATGAACCAGTGAATGGGAGCTCTCTCTCTCTCTCTCTCTCTCTCTCTCTCTCTCTCTCTCAAGTTTATGAGCAGAGAAGGCTGTTTGTTGAGTCTCTACTCTATACAGAGCTCATGATAAAAACTCAAACTTGTACAATTGCTGCCTCCAGGGGCTTAGTATCTGGGAGCCAGTGTTTAGCCTAGCAGTTAGCCCATGGGTTAATACACCGCACCCCATATAGGGGGACCCCGAGTTTGAGTTCTGTCTCTGGCTTCTGATTGCAGCTTCCTACTGATGCAGTCTGCAGGTGACAATTGCGTCCCTGCCACCCACATGGGAGCCTGACCCAGCCCTGGCTGTTGTGGGCATTTGGGGAGTAACCAACAGATGAGAACTTTCTCTCTCTCTCTCTCTCTCTCTCTCTCTCTCTCTCTCTCTCTCTCTCTTTCTCTCTCTCTCTCTCCCTCTTAAATAATAATAGCAATAGAACTTGATACTAGTAAAAAGAGTTACATCTTACAAAATAATAATAATAATGAACAGAGAGGTGTGTGGTGTCTTTACTGTTGAACACTACAGTGCTCAGACCAGCCAGAGGCCCTGGTCACGGGCTGCTGCTTGAGAGGCCTCCCTGGCCTGGGTGATTCTCCAAATTCAAGGCCACAGGCAAGCAAGGGTGCTCAGGTTTGGAAATCCCCCGTGGCAAGCATGAAAACACTTCAAAAAGTTGGTGGAAAAAAATGGGATTAAAAGATAAATTAGTTTTAGTGCAACAACTTTGAAACCCAGGCAGTTTTCTTTGATTGACACACATTTTCCATGATCCTTTGAGGACTTCTCATGTACTTCATCCCTAGAACCCCAGCCATGGTTGGAGCAGTAACATGCATCAAGCATGCTTAGGGTGTAATCTCCCTGGGTTGCTAGGTTACCATCAACCTGTTCTGTGTATGGGAACCTTAGATGTTTGCTTTGGCTTGTGAGCTGGGCTGCGACCACTATTGGGACAAATGATGTCACAGCCCGCACGGATCAGTGACATTTTCCCCAGTTATTGAAGGCAATCTGCTGTCATCACTCTGTTGCCAGCCTTCTCCCTGCACTCCGTCCCCTTCCTCCTGTCTGAGAAAGATTCCTCCTCGGCTTCCAAAAAAGAAAAAAGAAACCAAAACAGAAAAACCCGAGTTGATATTTTGCCGAATTGGAAGAGCGACCAGAAAAGAAGGTCAAGTTTTAAAAGCAGCAGCCTGGGAGTGGATGGTAATTAAATCTGCTCTGGGCTGGGTGAAGATGATTCATTTCAAGGACATCGCATCCCGGAAAACACGTGACCCAAGGTATTTTTCTAAATAACCTCAAGTGCTAGGCAAGTTATCCTTTAAATTGCATGCCAGCGACATCTCCTAACTGGTATTTCGCTTGGCAGGCACTGAGCTGCCGCCACAGCCCGGATTTTCCTGCAGGCAGAGCCCGGCCGTGTTCTGACAGCCCTGCCGGCTGCTTTCTGCTTCCATCTGGAGGGAGCACACAGCTGCAGAGGAGGGATGCACTTGGTGGGCTCCAGCTCGCCAAGGCACCTCTGCTTGGGTAGGGGGGGTCTTTGCAGCCCAGGGAGATGGCACAACCAGAGCCCTTGGGGTGAGCATCAGGAAGCCTTAGGTATCATCCTAAGGATGCTGCTGCTAAGATTACACCTCTTCCAGGAAGCTTTCTTCCGATTGGGAGGCCCTAGAGGACTGCTCAGAGATGCACACCCTTACCCCTCACCCGCCCACCTTCTCCCCCGGTAACAGTCCCCTGCCCCCCACTGCTGTCATCCAAGTCATTCCCACCATTGCTGTCAGGTTAGTTCACAATAACTCTGGCGTGGCCACCTGACGGAGTGGACCCCATCAGAATCCCTTCCGAGGCTTGGCCCTAGAAGTTAGGGAAGCAGACTTCCAGAAGAAAGAGAGCTAAGCAGATGTCCACGCAGGACCAAAGTCAGGGTGGTCTGATGGGCCTGCAGCCCAAGCTTCCTTTAAGCCCAACGACCCTTACTTCCTGCCACGCATCTGCCTTTGAAATTTGTTGCCTTTTCACTGTAGGCTGGTTCAAGTGCAGTTTCTGTCACCAATAGTGTCACCTGACTCGCTTTCATTCACAGCTTCACCATGAGGTATGAAATCTCTGTAATTAACATTTTGCCTAACCATGTAGGCACCTTTTTATAGGTGAGCTCACTTGAATAAAGCTTGATGTGTTGAAATATATATAACAATCCAAGCTTTAAAAAATGAATAGGTAAACATTCACACTCCCTAAAGAATTGTTTATTCTACCGAAAAGACCTTTCTGGAAGGAGTTCTATTAATTACAGCTTGCCTAGTGCATTACAAATACTCTTTTGAAATTGAGGCATCCATAAAGGGATTAGTAAAATCAATCACGATGCCTGTATGCATTAGTCTATTGAGGCTGCCCTAACGTGGCGCCACAAAGTGGGTGGCTTATGCAACAGGGACTTATTGTCACATAGTTCTGCAGGACGCAGGCTTGGTTTCTTCTGAGGCTTCTCTCCTGGCCTTGTAGATGGCATCTTCTCCCTGTGCCGCTTCTCATAACCTTCCCTCCATGAAAGGGGATTTCAAAAAAAGCATGGAAATGGCAATAGAAGGTAGTTTTATTTTGGTACAAAACATTTTGAAAGCCATATGTAGTTTTTTATTATATACGTTTTCTATGACATCTTTAAAAGATCTCTTATAGGCATGGATTTCAATATTTTTTACACCCAAATAAATGTACCTTTGAATTCCATTTTTCCCTAAGAACTTTTGAAATACTTTCCTATATGCCTGTCTATGTGTCTAACTTTCCCTTTTAGAACGCCTGTCATTCCAGGTGAGGGTTTGTCTTAATGACCTCATTGTCACTTGATTGCCTATACAAATGCTCTGCCTCCAAATACGGTCATGTTCTGAGGTCCTGGGGTTACATTGCTTTTAGGGGAGACACAGCTCAACCTGTAAGGTCATGGGATGGGATCCTACACAGCCGGGACACAGCAGGAGGGCGACGTGTGCTGAGAGTACACGTCTCCACCTGCAGTGAATGAAGAAGCCACTCTGTGTTAAGCCTGCGTATTTCGACCTTCCTGTAAATCGTGTGTGTGAGTATGTGTGCCTGCACACCCACAGATACAAGTATTTGATTTCTAGAAGGAATCAAAACACAATAATTAACTTTTTGGAGATGGAATTGCGGCAGAAGGGACTCGAACTTTTCGTGTGTACTTTCTTGGCTTTCTGTTTCTATATTGTCTGAATCACGTACTTCCTCTCCTCCTTAGGCTTTTCTGTATTCTTTTAAATGCGTAAGTGCTGAGTTGAATGTTACTTGAGTTCTCAGGATAGGTTCTAGGTACTCAGCATGGCCTACATTCCGTGTATCTGTCTGTACTTGTCAGCTCTTAGGAGGTTCTGTTTGTTCTGCCCATACATGTGAGGCCTGGCATGAGTGACCAAGAAATCAGATCCCATCTAGTGTTCTGGAGATAGTAATGGAGAAAAAACAACATGGGTCACAGCGTAGAGGCTGGCTAGAATGCTTTCGTGGATGATGAAATGGAGATTTATTCTTCAAGATAGTCCATATAAAATTTCATGGGAAATGGAAATAAAAGACAAATTTATTTTGGTACAAAATAATAGCTTCATATGGTCCACGGAAAGTGAAAAGTTATTATTTTACGAATAGATGTGCAAAGATTTCACTTTTTAAGCCAAAATAAACTCATCTCTTAATTCCAATTTCCCACAAAATTGTGAAGTACCCTCAAATACCAGAAGACACCAGGAAACTGGACATCCCATAGGTTGTCATTCCATTTCGATACCTGCTGTGTTTTTGTAGGTCAAGAACAATGTCCTTGAAAGCATGAAGAAGTTGGACTCAGGGCAGCATTTCAGAGCCTTCTCAACCTCAGTTCTGCGAGGAAGTGAGCCCCGGGGTCCTGACACATCGTGGAGTATCGTCTCTTCTCCCGGTGTACCAGAGTGGTCCTCTCATACTCCTGTACACTCTGAGTTGCTCCCATTATGTTCCACAGGCCTTAATCCTCTGGTAGAACTGGATTTTGCAAGGCTGTTCTAGATGCTGCTGCCTCACCCCAGGCCCTCCACCCCACATTATCAAACCATCTACTCCTGAGAAAGATCCAGGAGTCACGATGGCTCATTGAACAGATACCAGCCGGGCCTGAACCATTTGGATGGTTCTAGCCCATTCCAGAAGACACATGCACTCCGGACCCAGAATGTAGCCTGTGCAATTCAAAATGGTAGCCACCAACCACATGGCTGCTTGGGCTTAAGTTTAAGGAAAACTTGAAATGTATTAGTCTCACTGGCCACATCCACAGTGTTCAGCAACCACCAGAGGGTACAGCACAGGTGAACATCTCCATGAATACAGAAAGTTTCTCTGAGGAGTCCTTACCATCTGTGTTTGTGAGATGGACCCAGAACTCGGCTGGAAGCTGTCCTAGCCCCAGACTTCATGGAATCCCCAAAGGAAGCCCAATCACGCATTGCCTAAGGAACTTTCAGGGGCCGACCCTGTGGCATAGCGGGTAAAGCCACTGCCTGCAGTGCCGGCATCCCATATGAGCTCCAGTTCTTGTCCCGGCCACTCCACTTCTGATCCAGCTCTCTGCTGTGGCCTAGGAAAGCAGTAGAAGATGGCCCAAGTCCTTGAGTCCCACATGGGAGACCTGGAAGAGGCTCCTGGCTTCAGATCAGCCCAGCTCTGGCCATTGTGGTCATTTGGGGAGTGAACCAGCAGATGGAAGACCTCTCTCTCTCTCTCTCTCTCTCTCTCTCTCTCTGCCTCTCCTCCTCTCTCTGTGTAACTCTGACTTTCAAATAAATAAATAAATCTGTTAAAAGAAAAAGGAACTTTCAGTCAACAAAAGACAGCACATCAATGGTGATCCTATGAGCTTACAGTAGAGCTGAGAATTCCAGTGACCTCATAGCCACGGTATGTTCATAGCGCACATTGTTCATGCGTTTGTGGCTATGCTGGTGTAGTAAACCCACCCAATGTGCTGCCAGTTGTATAAAAACATAGCACATACAGTTGTGTATAGCACACAAAACTGGCTAATGACAATGAATGACTATGTTACTGGTGTGTGTATTAACTATATCATGGATTTTAGCATTTATTCTATAGTTTGGAATAAGAAGAAAAATCACAAATAACTAGGTTACCAGTTGATGTATTTACTAAGCTAAATTATTTTAGAGTATACGACTTTTTATTAAAAAAAAAATCTATGAACTATGCTATGCGACGCCCGCAGCAGCCTTGTACATCATCAAGAGATTGCATCAAGAGATCAAGATTGATCAAGAGATCATGTTGAGGGGCTGGTGCTGTGGTGCAGTAGGGAAAGCTGCTGCCTGCAGTGCTGGCATTCCATATGGGCGCCAGTTCGAATCCCGGCTGCTCCACTTCTGATCCAGCTCTCTGCTATGGCCTGGGAAAGCAGTAGAGGATGGCCCAAGTCCCTGGGCCCCTGCACCTGTGTGGGAGACCCAGAAGAAGCTCCTGGCTCCTGGCCTCAGATTGGCCTATCTCTGACCATTGTGGCCATTTGGAAAGTGAACCAGCAGATGGAAGACCTCTCTCTCTCTCTCTCTCTCTCTCTGTCTGTCTCTCTCTCTTTCTCTGTAACTCTGCCTCTCAGGTAAATAAATCTTAAAAAAATTTTTTTTGCCATTTTAATCATTTTCGAAGTGCTCAGCTCAGTGGCATTAAGTACATCCATGTTAGGCAACCCTCTCCAGAACTCTCTCATCATTCCATATGGAAACTCTGCCCCCACTAAACACTAGGTCCCTTGGGCCCCTGCTGGCAGCCTGTGGCAACCACAATTCTATATTCCATCTCTGTGAACTTGACTATCCCGAGTTCATCACTAAGTGGAAACATGCAGACTGGGTCTTCATGTGCCTGTTTAATTTTGCTTGGTGCAATGACCCAGCGGTTCGTCCATATTGTACCACGTCATAGTTTCCTTCCTTTTTGAGGCTAACATTGCCTTGTGCGTATATACTTTTAAAATTAAAAATGTATTTATGAATTAACAGGATGACCATACCAATAGTTCAGAGGCTTCCCTCTGCTGATTGCTCCTCCCCCAGAGACCCAGCTCACTCAGGCCTGTGGGCAAGCGGCCAGGCACAGGCAGAAAAGAGTCAAGGCCAAAAGACAAGTCTGCTAAGGCCAGTAACGTGTTCTGGGGGTCACTGTGCTGAGGCTGTGAGTCCATCTAACACGATCTGAGGGCTTTCTCTATGCCAGCCATTGTGGAAGCGTGATCTTTTGTCCACCCTTGGACGGCTCTCAGTTGCTCCTAGTTCAAAGACCCCTGTAGCGCTGGCGCCCGGGAGCCTCTGCTTGTGTCCTTTCTGACCTGGAATGTGGCTGTCACTCCCCACAGCCCCAAAATGTGGCTGCATCAGTGCGTTTCTGAGCCTCATTACCAGCTGCCTGTCCCCAAGTTTCATCTCACAGCAGGAGATGCATTGTGAGCCCGCATTTTAACAAGGAAAGACCAGCTTCTGAGCTATGTGGCCCAACCCATGCCCACAAGAACAAAATAATGTATCCTCATTTGCAGAAATGGAGGACTCTCGGAATTCCTGGAACCCCGGGCCCAGAACAATCATCTGTTGCCTGGAGTGGGTGTTTGCCCTCGTGTGAAGCTGCTGACCGAGACCTCTGTGTCCAACACAACGAGTGTCTGCATTCAATTCCCAGCTCCAGCTCCTAACTCCAGCTTCCTGCTTATGCTAGCCCTGCCATGTTGTCTCCCTCTCAATTCCACCCTCCCTACCTGATTACAAGGTGTCCTTTGCTGTCACTCATCTCCCTCTCCAGCCAGTCCCCAAGCCCTGTGTATCCTGCCTTTCACCAGAGAGAGAGAGTGAGCAAGCTTCCATTCTCTGGCTAACTCCCCAAATGACCGCAACGGCTGGGGCTGGGCCAGGACGAAACTAGGAGCCAGGAGCTTCTTCTGGGTCTCCCATGTGGGTGCAGGGGCCCAAGCACTTGGGCCATCTTCCACTGCTTTCCCAGGCCCATTAGCAGAGAGCTGGATGGGAAGTGGAGCAGCCAGGTCTTGAACTGGCACCCACAGGGGATGCTGGTGTCACAGGCATTGGCTTTACCTGCTGTACCACAGTGCTGGCCCCCTCCCATAGCTCGTGCTGCCCCTCTTCTCCACCCCCGGCACCATGATCACTAACTCAGGTTGTGCCTATGGGGGCCCTTCATTCAGCAGATACTAATGAATAGTCATCACCTGCAACCTCCAGTGGAACTCTGAGAACTGACTCAGCAACTGGCCATTTCAACATCATGTGACGAGCACTCTGACCCCCTGAGGGAGGCACTCCTCACCGACCTAGGAAGGTACAGGAGGACTTCCTGGAGGAGAGGACAGCCAAGCTGACGTAATACAGAGGGAGTCTTTGGAGCTCTCTGGGCACAGCAAATTTGGGAGGAGAAATGTTGCAGACTAAAGCAGCCAAGGCCAAGGCCTGGGGCAGGTGGCTCAGCAGGGCTCAGCCGGGGCACAGGTGTGAGAGGAGGCCAGGAGGAGGAGGGCATGTAGTTAGTGGCCCTGCCCGGCCTGGCTCTCAGGAATCCCGAGTCTGGTTCCTGTTCTCCCAAAGCCCCCACAGGAATTCTTAGGACCATGCATCACCTGCAGGGCAGGTTTAGGAGCTGGAGGTGAGGATTTGGGTCAAGGAGGGCAAGGGAGCTGCTCATGCTTGGCCTTGAGAGAGTGAACTGTGTATTGTGACCATCGTATTGCAAGTAGGTATGGACCTTGAACTCTGACGCAGAAAGTCTTATTTATCAATGAGCTTGCCAACTCGGTCCTTCATCAACAGAAGGGAGGCCCCTAAATCACTCAGGACCCAGAGTGCGCTAAATAGAGAAAACAGCCTGAGAGTGGGGAAAAAAAAATCTCCTCTCCTGGCCTGCAAAACACCTGATCACAGGTGAGCTCCCCGTGTTCTGGGAGACAGGTGCCGAGGGCTGTCTTCTGCTGTGATTGATCTCTCCGTAGAACCCTTGAGTTTTCACTGAACTGCTTTGCCCACCATCACAGGCCTACAACAATATTTGGTGCTCAACTGCATGCATGTTTTCTCGTGGGGTGCAATGAGCCACCTCAGCCAGCTCTCTGGCCTCTTCTCAGAGCACTAATCCCATCATGAGGGCTCCATCTTCTTTTCCAAATCACTTCCCAAAGGCCCGGCCTTTCAGCACCATCACGCTGAGTTTCAACATGTGAGTTTGGGAGGGCGCACACAGTTAGGCCATTGTGCCACCAATGTGGACAGCTTCCAGGGTCCTGTGCTCTCTTTTCTGTGTACAATCTCTACCAAACAAGCCATCAGCTCCTGTTATTTCAACTACTATTTCCATGCAGCTTCCACCTAGACTGCTGTCCCCAACCTGACCTCACCCTGAAATCCCAATTCTGCTTTTCCAGCTCTGGCTGCCATCTTTCCAGAAACTTAAGATCAGTTTCCCCAGAATGAAGCTCCTACTTGCTGTCCTACTCAGGCTCCAACCAGCATCTCCTGTCTTCTTTGTTTCTAACAAAGGCAATGTCTGAGCCCATTTTCTGTTGCTATAATACAATATATGAGCCTGAGTCATGTATAAAGGAAAAGTGTTTATTTAGTTCATGACTCCGGAGGCTGGAAGTTCATGTCTAGCTATTGCATGTGGGCAGGGGCTCATGTTGCATCATCACACGGCCAAAACGCAGATGGGTAAGCGGGCATGAGTCAGAGATGAACCACAGAGGTAGCCTTGCTTTAGGAAAACCTGCTGTGTGTATAAATAATTCAGTCCTGCGTGAGCAAGAACATACTCATTCTTGCAAGAATCAACCCAGCCCCTTGAGAACTCCATTACCCCTTCCATGAGGACTGAACCCTCATGACCCAAACGCCTCCCAGACATGTCACCACCTCCCAATACCATTCCATAGAGAATCAAATTCCAACATGAGTTTCAGAGGGAACTAGCCATTCCCAAACCATACAAGGCACCGACGTCCTCTGCCTCATTGTCAATCATCCACCAAGCATCAACAGAGCACCCACATTATGGTGCTCCCTTTGTCCCACTTTTCACAGCCAATCCGTTCCCAAGTCCAGTCACTGTTTGCAGAACACATCTCCTAGTGTTCAATGATTCTGTTCTTTCCAAAGGAAGAGTGTCCCCTTGCACAAACAGAATAATTTAGGATCCCTCTTTCAAATAAGGAAATGTCGAGAGCAGAAACACACGTCTCCCTTGAAGAAAGAAATTAGCTTTTAATTAAATGGAGATTATGAAATAAATCACTTAAATAACCAATTAGCACTGCATTTATTTGCATGTCATACTATAAAGTTTCTTTATCTTACATTTAAGGGAAATGAATTTATGACCTAATGAACTAAAGAGCCTGGTGTAGTCAGACACACAGTTTGCAACACAGAATTGTAAATCAGATTCAATGCTATATTACCATGGTCAGTGACAGATTCCTCTCTTTTGAGTTTTATTTTCTATTCAATATCAGATGATAAGGAGTATTGCAAGCATGTTGTTTCTTTTTTAACAGAACTGTGCTTAATAAAAGTCATATTGTTAAAGTTGTCAGGCTTGATGAGACATTCTTAGGTAACTAAGACATCTTAAAACAGAATTTGTTAATTCTTTGATGAATCATCTCCTCATCAGTACATGACCTTAAAATGAACTTCCTGCATATTTTTCTTCCTTTTTCTTAAAGGTTTATTTATTTTTATTTTAAAAGCAGAGTTTCACAGAGAGAGGGAGAGACAGAAAGAGAAAGATCTTCCATCCATTGGTTCACTCCTCAAATGGCCACAACAGCTGGTGGGGCTGGGCCAGGCTGAAGCAAGGAGCCAGGAGCTCCACCTGAGGCTCCCATGTGGGTGCAGGGGACCGAGCACTTGGGCCATCTTCCACACCTTTCCCAGGCACATTAGCAGGGAGCTGGATAGGAAACAGAGTAGCTGGAACTCAAACCTCTACTTACGTGAGACGCTGGCACGGCAGGTGGTGGATTACTCTGCTGTGCCACAATGCTGGCCCCATTTTTTTCTCTTTACTTTCTTCCTTTTCAGTCAAAACCCAGTGTGGTTGCTAACACTTGAAGCTACCGCTCCTTGCTCTCTCCCCTGCACTGGAGCTCACACAGAAGACTTGTGCTGCTGTTGCTGCTACAGATGAAAGTCCAAGTCTAGCTGTGGCATCCAGGAGGGGAATGAGACCTTGGTAGGAAACAGAGTCTTTGCAGATGCACTGGAACTAAGGTGAGTTTGTATTGGATTGGAGGGAGCCTTCATCCAAGGTGACTGGGACTCTTAAGAGAAAAAGGAGAGGGAGAGAGGACACAGAGCCACATGTGGAAAGAAGGCCACGTAACAGACAACAGCAGCAGGGATGGGAGTTATGCTTCTACAAGCCAAGGTGCTTGGAGGAGGCAAGGAAGGGCTCTCCCTGGAAGCCATTAGAAGGAGCACGGCACTCTGGCACCATGGTTTCAGGCTTCCGAAGCTTCCAGAACCACAAGAGAGGAGATTTCTATCATTTGGAGCTATACAATGTGTTGTAGATATTAAAGAACCTCTGGAAACAAATACAGTGGATGTGGCTTTCTGCTATGCCCCAAAGCTGCAATGTAACACAAAGGGTTTCTAAATACTTCCACATACATCCCCCACCCAACTCCCAGTGTCACCCGACTTCCTGAACTCAGCCCAGTGTCGACTGTTTCTCTCGCAATGGTCGCATTTTACCCTGGGTCTTGGAGCATCGTGGACTGGGGAACCTCTGTGATTCTGGGGAACCTCTGTGATTCCCTGGATACCTGAAGCCTAGATGAGAAAAATGTCGATCTCAGTGCAGGGTACCAGGACCATGACCAGGGGCCAGGCAAGATTACTTTGCACAGAGTGTGGGTCTGCAAGGTGCCCTGGAAGGCTGTGGACAAGTCGTCACTCACCCACCATGCACCATCCCCTGACTTCCTCACGAGGTCCAACACAGAGAAGCCATGTGCAGAAAACTGGTGCAGGGCCCCTGCATGGGAGCAGGCAGCATGTGACACGGGGAAGCACCTGCAGGTGGGCACAGGGACTTAGGAGGGCAGCTGCCCTCACCTGAAGTGAGCCAGGCAAGAGAGGATGTGTGAAGTTGCAGGAGAGAGAAGGAAGGAACTCTTGGTTGTTATTGGGGAGGCTGCGAAATGGGGGCCTCTGTGTCTTGCTCACTATACTATTTTCATTTTCTTTCTTTGCTTCCCACTAATATAATCTGCCTCTGTTTGGAAAAAAAAATCACAGTTACAGAAAGGAAAAGGCCTGGAACGCAGAGCAGAAACAATAGGTTGGGGTCGAACTCCTCCAAGCCTTTGGGATTCGCACTGAGAAATCATCAGCGGCCTGCTCTGTCTGCTTCCAGAAACTGTGGTGCAGAGCATGGGGTCCTGCAGTTGCCCAGTGCTCTGTGGGTGGGGGAATGCTGCCCTTGGGCTAGGTGTCATGCGGTCTCTTTGCCACTGGCCATGTCATCCTTAGGAGGAGCTCCTCAAAGTGGGAATCACTTGCTGTGGGTCAGTGGGGATCCACAGGTCATGGGCACTCCATGTAGAAAGACACTGCATGAATGGGTGAACTTGGCACCCTATCTGCACCCCATCTCCCAACTCCACAGCCTCCCCTGCCTGCTCAGCTGGGCCACAGGAGCCAGGAGCTTCCCCCAGGTCTCCCACATGGGTGTAGGGGCCCAAGCACTTGGGCCATCTTCCATTGCTTTCACAGGCCATTAGTAGAGAGAGCCAGATCAGAAGTGGAACAGCCAGGAATCGAACTGGTGCCCTTATGGGATGCCGGTGCTGCAGGTGGAGGTTTAACCCACTACCCCACAGCACGGGCCCTGCCTTTTTGTGTCTTTCCTTGTGTTTCTGATGGCTAGATCCATCCCTCAGCAATCAATCTGTGCTTAAACAGTGAGATTGGATTCTGTCATCAGCAACTAAGAACCCAGACCAGCAGAGTCACTATGTTTTAGAATCCTGAGATAAACCACACCCTTCAATGCAGAGGGAAGCTCTCACCATGACAGTCATTCCAGTGATGTTTCTGGGAAGCCATTTTCTTCAAAAGTATTACCAGGCACACACAGATGGGCACAGGATGATGCATCCAGGGTCCAACGTACCTAAATATAATCAAGACTTCGTAAGTCTCAGTCTTAGAATTGAAAATAGGGTAAGTTACAGGCTCAAGTAGGCCAGGAAGGGGCCATAAAAGCGGAGAGATGCAGGGAAGACATTTGAGGAAAGGCTGGTTTTCATTGATCTCTTCCACTAGGTCGTCACTCAGGCTTGGTGTGGACAAATTCACCGACTTTTACAGTTGAAAATTCACAATTCTAATACGAGAGCTGCAGATCCCTGCAAAAGTCCTGGAAATCCCAGGCTGGAGATCTGTTTTCGGGTCAGACATCAGCCACATTTGGGTTATTTCCAGAGCTAATCCTGTTTGTAAGCTGGTCATCATTCTCCCTAGTATGTGCACAAATGTAATTTCTGCCACCGCGAATACCATCCATGGGGGGAAAAGACAAATGATATAAACTTTGTAAGTGTCTCCTCTGATATTTTTAGGGGAGGGCGTTTTGAGTTTTTGTATGAGAGAGGCTGTTGTCGGGCAGGGAAGCAGGCCTGTTTGCCCAAAAGTCGTCAAGTGTGGAAAAAGGGCTTCCATCCCAGGCCTGGCTACATCTGCCCTGGCAACGCTGACGCACGGAATGTCACTGGGGCTGGCAAAGGTAGCCTGGGGGAAATGCAATGCCTGAGTCTCCGAATCATGCAAGCCACAGGCCCATTAGGGTGTCCACACCCTGGATCTGTTGTGAACCCGGAGCCGCATCTGGAAGGAGGAGACAACCATGGGACCAGGCACTCTCTCAGTCCACGGAGCCTGCTGTATCAAAATCCCACTGAGTGGGTGGCTTATCCACAACAGAAATCTATTTCGCATGGGAAATCTTGGAAGTCCAAGAACAGGGTGCGAGCAGGGTTTGCTTCTGGTATTTGCTCTCAGGTTCATGGGCAGCCCCTTCTCCCTGTGCCCTCACATGGTGGGGGCTGGGAAGTGTCTCCCCCAGGCCTCTTTTTAAAGGCTGCTAGCCCCTACGTGTAGGGGCCCCTCTCGTGACAGAGAGCACTCCACCTCCCAACACCGTCACTTTGGGCAGGAGGATTCCAACACACGAATTTGGAGGGGACACAAACATTCAACCTATGGCAGAGAGATGCCTTTTCAATATGAATAAAGAGAAAAAGAAATAAATTACTTCTTCTTTGGAAATTTCACCAGTCGTATGGATATAAAACTGGATGAGATTCTGCTTACTGTTAGGAATTTAATATTAAAAATTGCCAAGCCACTAACAATCATAGCAGAAAACTACCATATGGAAAAGTTATCAACATGTCTTTTTGGAAGCAGAAAATCACTGTAATGTTTTTAAGTATCAAAAAAAAAATCCATTAAACATGTTTTTGGGCACTTTTCCTCTCATTGGGGTGAGAACAGTATTCCCACTAACAACAGCATGAGCGATTCATGTTCTCAGAAGGAACAATGGGCTAATTGCTTATGAAGGATATGGATTCCACCCCTGAACCCAGGCACAGCTCCCACGCCACACAGGGGCCCATTCCTGTCTGGTCAACACTCAACATGGAAACACTGCTTCTCTATTCCAGAAGCTCTGGTGGGCAGGCCAGGTCCTGCCCACGGGGGAGTAGGATAACTACTGTTTCCCAGTGGTCCATGGTAACCTCCTGCTGGACCTGACAGTAGCGAGTGGGAGGTACAGGCAGCCGCAGGCATGTGCATCAGAATGAAATTCTAAGTTTATTTTTAACAATTAACCTCCTCTTATTTTCTCTCTCTGGCTACAATACTCTGCAGATGGCTTCAATTCATCGTTTCTGCCATCACAAAGGTGAGAAACCCACTAATTTCCCAATAGCACATCAGCCAGAGGAGACTTGGCCATTGGAGGGCAGGCGAGGGTGATGAAGGTCACACACCCCAGTTCCCCCATCTCCCAAGAGCCCGTTGGATGGGGGGTGCTGGTTCTCAGGGAGAATCAGGCCATGCAAGTTAGGGATTGCTGAGCGGACACTGTGTTCCTCCACATTTCATTTCTAATCAATTCAAAGTGTGCAAAATTCTCTCCTTTCTTTCCCCCACAGTTCTACAAAGGCAGCTGAGACACAGGACTGTTTGTTTGGAGAATCTGGGGGAACAAAGGCAGGAAGAGGGCAACCCTGGGGACCCCAGGTGGAAAAGTTCTGCAGAAGGAAGCCCTGAGCGGCTTGAAGATGATGGGTGTCGCTTGGCTAAGTCCCATGCAAAAGCAAACATGCCAACCCCAGGCGCCATCTGTGGGGCAGCTGTGCTTGGAGCCCAGCACAGAGCCTGTTCCACAATCCACGGAGAATGCAACTGCCCAGGGACAGAGGCCCAGGCTTTCCATGTGGCCCACGTGAAACTCTGGTGTTTGGGATAGTGATTCCCTCACTGCAGTGGGTGAGGAGGCCTCCCTGAGATGAATCCAGGAGGCCCGTGGCTTCCTTACTTCTTCTGGTGCTCTGCTCTGGATAGCTGCACACCATCTGCAACACAGGAGTTTAAACCTCAAAGTCAACAGTTAATGGTACCACGGAGGAAACTTCACCCAGTGGTGTTTAGAGGGGTAGACTTTGGGGAAGGGTTAAGATCAGTCTAGGGGCCGGCACTGTGGCGCAGCAGGTTAAAGCCCTGGTTTGCAGTGCCGGCATCCCACATGGGCATCAGTTCAAGTCCTGGCTGATTCTTTTCCAATCCTGTTCCCTGCTAATGGCCTGGGAAAGCAATGGAAGATGGCCCAAGTCCTTGGGCCCCTGCACCCCCATAGGAGACCCAGAAGCTCCTGACTTCAGATCGGCTCAGCTCTGGCCATTGTGGCCATCTGGGGAGTGAACTAGCAGATGGAAGATTCTCTCTCTCTCTCTCTCTCTCTCTCTCTCTCTCTCTTTCTCTCTCTTTCTCTTTCTCTCTCTGTATCTACCTCTCTCTGTAACTGTCTTTCAAGTAAATAAAGTAAATCTTTAAAAAATATATGTGTGGTACTCATTAGAGAGCCATTATAAAAAAACAGGAAGTAATAAATGATAGTGAGGACATGGAGCAATCGGACCTCTGTGCCCTGCAAGTGGGAAGGTAAAATGATACAGCTGGGGCCAGCACTGTGGCCCAGTGAGCTTAGCTGCTGCTGGCAATGCCAGCATTCCGTATCTGAGGGCCAGATTGAGTCCTGGCTGCTCTTCTTCCAATCCAGCTCTCTGCTAAGGCACCTGGGAAAGCAGCAGAAGATGGCCCGTGTACTTGAGTCCCTGCTACCCGCATGGGAGACCAGGATGAAGTCTTGGCTTCTGGCTTCAGCCTGGCCCAGCTCCAGACATTTGTGGACATTTGGGGAGGGAACCAGCAGGTGGAAGTTTCTCTCTCTCTCTCTCTCTCTCTCTCTCTCTCTCTCTCTCTCTCTCTTTCTCTCTCTCTCTCTCTGCCTTTCAAATAAATAAATAAATCTTAAAAGAATTAAAAAAAAATTTTTTTAAATGATACAGCCACTATGGAAAACACTATGGTAGGCACTTAAAAATTTAACAATAGAGTCCCCATATGATCCAGCAGGTGCACTTCTGGGTATATACTCAAGCAAATTGACAGTGGGGACTCCAACAGGTCTCTGTACTCCCACATGCTTGGCATCATTATTTGAAGGAGCCAGCAGGTGGAAGCAAGGTAAGTACCCCTCAACAGATGAATGGATAATACAATAGATACATGAATCAAAATCTGACATATACATTCGATGGAATACTATTCAACCTTAAACAGGAAGGGAATTCTGACCGATGCTGTCTATATGCGATATGGAGGGACCTTGAAGACACCATGGTAAGTGAGATGAGCCAGTCACAAAAGGGCAGATACTGCACAATTCCACATACAGAAGGTGCCTAGAGTAGTTAAACTCAGATCAACAGGAAGCAGAACAGTGGTTGTCAGGGGCTTAGGGGCCAAGGCAGGTGGAACGGAGAATAATCTTCTAATGAGCATGCAATTTCAGTTTTGCAAGATGCAGAGCGTTCTGGGACTGGATTGCAGTGATGGTTGCACAATGTGAATGTGCTTAACCCACTGAATTGTACACTCCTAAGTGATTAAGATGGTAAATCTTATGTCAGGTCTATTTTACGATAGAAGTATGTGTGTGTGCAGAATAGCCTGAAGCCCTTTGCATCAGCGCTGGGAGATGAGGCCAGATGAGGCCTAGGGCCACTGAGCCCAACTCCTTCCCTATCTCAGATGAGAGAGGGATGGGATAACGCAGGAAGCCAGGGACCCGACAATTAGAGCCAAAAGGGCCCTGTCCACCCCACCCCACCAAAGGCTTAGGATAGGCTCATCTACACAAAAGCAGTAATCCCATTTACCAGTGTCTTCTGTGCAAGTGCCTCACTCAGGTGACAGCATTTACTCCTCATCACCCCCACCCTCCCTCCTCCAGACTCACAGAACCTGCGGAGGGGACCCAAATACTGGAGGCTGATATGATGGCGACAAGACTGGAGGCCAGCATGGTCTCCATCTAAAGCTCTCAATCCTGCTGTGACCATGCTTGCCTCCTCCTCAAGACATACTGCTCCCTCCTGAATCACCTAGCAAAGGTACCCACTTTCCATTGTCTGCATCACCCCCAAGGGCTTGTTGAGTTTCTGTTTGATTTTACGGGGTCAACAGTGAATGTGACTAGTCCCCTGGGTTGTGCAGTGTGTAACCTACACAGCAGACCCTACTTTGGAAAGGTGCTACAACCAACATGTTAGTGGGATTCTCCTTCCAACAGGTTATTAAATCAGTTTGTAAACATTATTTATTTATTTGAGAGAGAGAGAGAGAGAGAGAGAGAGAGAGAGAGAGAGAGAGAGATCCCATCTGCTAATTCAACTGGGAAACCAGTAGAAGATGGCCCAAGTACCTGCGCCCCTGTACCCTCATGGGAGACCCAGAAGGAGTTCTAGACTCCTAACTTTGGCTTGGCCCAGCCTGAACATTGTGGCCATTTGGAGAGTGAGTCAGAGGATGGAAGACCAATCTCTTTCCCCACCCCCACGTCACTCTGTCTTTCAAGCAAATAAATCTTTAAAACAAAGTGAAATGAAATGCCATTGTATTTGCATATAACCTATTCTCATCTCCCCTATACTTTAAGTCATCTCCAGATTTTTTAGAATACCTAATATAAAATAAATGCTATGGAAAGAGTTTGCATGCCGTTATTTAGGGTATGTGGGCAAGCAAAAAAATCTGTACATGTTCAATGCAGGCACAAGTTTCTTTCCAAATATTTCCGACCTGTGGTTTGTTGAAACTGCGAATGTGAACCTGAGGCTGCACAGGACTGTTGTCCCCACGTGTGCAGTACTCAAGTCCAAGAGACTGAGCCCCAAGCAAAGGAAGCCCAGCCAGGAGCACTTTCTAACCCTGAGAATGTGGGGAGAAGCTGTTTGAACTGAACCCACTCTGAGGTCCTCAGCTTGGCACCTGGGTCCTAGGGGCACCCCTCTTGAAGCCCTGGGAGGCCACTGGGGTGTTTTCTCCACTCCACTTCTTCCAACAGGACATGGACTTGATACCTTAAATACAAGTCTAGGTAAGCCAGAAGAGTCACTGCTTTTTTTAAAAAAAAAAAAAAAACAAAACTGGAAGCTGTTAACATGTGTTGCTCAAAGACACAGGATACACTTCAACTCGAAGTGCATGAGGTTGCTCTTTAAAGAGGACATTGGAGTATGTGGTTTAGCAGAGAAAGGCTGTATGTTGGATGCCATTCATCCATTGCCTAAGTTAGGACTTCCAGCTAGTGGGGTATATAAGGCTGGAGGCCCCCATTTGGGAGCCATTGGCCAATGAATCCGACAGGATTTACAGCATGAGGCTGGATGAACTGATCAGATTTGTAAGTGTGGGAGGCAGAGAGGTTAGATCTGAGGCCTGGCCCTCGGAGTAGAGTTGGTTTCTATTTCTACTTTGGCAACAATCTTGACTGATCTGACAGCTGAAGGCACTTGGCCATAAACGTGGAAGTAATAATACGTGCATTCATACAAGCATCAAAATACTGATGTGGAAAGAAAGGCCACTTCTGCAAAAGGACTCAGGGACAACCTCTTGGAGGTGGTGGCACATAACCAAGACCTTGCAGGGCAGGAAGAAGTTCAGCCGAGAAGGCAGGGAAAAACAAAAGCAAAGCTTTGATTTAGGGAGAGCACACGTCACACACAGAGCATGCACTGTACAGAGCAATGGAAAACGGACTGGAAAGCTAGGTCATGGTCGGATTAAGATGCGGATGAGACTGCCAATGAGTGAGGACTTGGTTTGGCGGTCGTGGCAAAAGCATTGAAGCCGAGATCACGGGTTGTAGAGTCAAAGGCATGGGACAGCGCAGGTACCTAGGGGCCCTGATCTCTGTGTGGTGAGGGGTTCCCAGGAGCCAGGCAGGACCTCAGGGAGACAGGGGGCTGTCAAGGGGCTCAGGATGGTGGCTGCCAACCAGAACAGAAATATTTTAGCACATCAACCACCAGTGTGCACCACGGGCCTGCAGATGAGCCTCCCACTTCCTCGGGCATGTGTTTCCGTTTTCCCAGGAGCACCTGCTTCATTCAGCAGACCTCTCTCCACGTCCTTGGGTTTCCTCTTCTTTTGGATGACTCTCTCCTGAAGCTCCCAGCATGAAGGTCACAGCAGGGACTGTAAAGCCCTCCCTTGGGCTGCAGGTCTACTTCCTGCTCCTCCCACACTTCAGCTTCTGCAGGGATGAGGACTAGAATGGCCAGGGAATATTCCTAATTAGGACTGACTTAAGCGAGACGATGGGAAGAAAGAGATGAGTCAAAGCAGCAAGAGTCTACTAGGATTCTGTTACTGAATGACAGGAGAGGAAGAAGGGAGGGGGGATAGGAGATAGAGAGAGTGAGAGATGAAAGATAGATAGATAGATAATAGATAAGATAGATGCAAGGAGAACTTAAAGGAAGAACTCAGCTTAGATCAGCTAACTAGGAGAAAAGTGACATCATTCATAGACTAATGAAGTTGGAAGAATGATCTGGGACAGAGAAAAGGAAACAGAATGAATCAAGTTAGTGTTTGATGAGCTAAATTGGAGACATTCACACGGAGGTATCAGCAGGCCGTTGGGAATGTGGGAGTGGAGCTGAAAAACTTGTCAGGATCAGAAGTATAGATTAGAGAGACTTTGGAACAAGGATCCCAGAACTGGATTCTCGAAAGAGAGAAGATCAAGAGGCTAAAGATAGACACTTGGAGACCTGCTCTTCAATGGGGTAACAGGAAGCAGTGGAAAGTAAAGTCGTGAGGCCTTGGCATGAAGGAGGCATGATGTGGGATGAATGAATGAGGTTTCAGGAAGGAGGAATTGGGCACACAGAACATTCTTGATTTTTTTTCCTGTTAACAAGTTTATTCAGATATATCTCACATACCATACAATTAACCGACTCAAAGTGTCAATTCAATGAGTTTTAATGTAGTCACAGTTATGCAACCATCATCAAATCAATTTTAGAACATTTTCATCACCCTCCAAAACACTATACCCTCTATCCATCACACTCCAAGCTGTTATATCCCTAGAAATAGGAAAACAGTCTATTTTTTTCCCTGTAGATTTGCCTATTCTAGACTCACATGTAAGTGGAACCCTCAGTGATTGGCCTCTGTGACTGCCCTCTTTTATTTAACATGAAATTTTCAGTGTCTATTCATGTTGTACCTTGGATCAGTACTTCATTCTCTTCATGGCCAAATAATATTCCATTGATAGATGCGTCACATTTTGTATTCATTCATCAGCTGACGGACACTTGGGTATTTCCAGTCTTTTGCTATTCTGAATCATGCCACCATGAACATCCAGTGGACACTGTGGTGAAGACACATTTGTTTTCATTTTTCTTGGGTGTATACCTGGAAGTGGAGTTGCTGGGTCACACATGGTAACCCTATATTTAACTTCTTGAGATGTTGCTAAACCGATTCCCAGTATTTTACATTTCCACCAGCTGTCTATGAGGGCTCCAGTTTCTCCACATCTTCACCAACACTCAGTAGTGTCTATTTTGTCTTTGTTTTTTTATTTGATTACAGCCAACGTAATGAGCATGACGTGGTATCTCATTCTGGCTCTTATTGGAATTTCATTCATGACTTTTCATGTGCTGTTGGTGGAGTGGGTATCTTCTTTGAAGAAAATTCTATTCCAATACTTTTTCCATTGTTACTCTTGTTTGTAAGAGTTCTTTAGATATTCCAGAAACAAGTTCATTACCAGATATGTGATTTGCAACTCTTTTTCCCCACTCTGTGGACTGTCTTTTCACTTCCGTGATAGCATCATCATACATTTTCGCTTTTGATCAGAGTCTAACATCTTTTTTTTTTTTTCCCCCCTTTGGGTGTTTGTGCTTTGGTGTCCTATCTAGGAAGCTTTTGCCAATCCCCAAATTTAAGCATAATCTAGTTTTATCTCTTCTATACAGGCATTTGGTCAGTTTTAAGTTGATTTTTAAGTACAGTTTGAGGTAGGGGTCCAGCTTCATTCTTTCGTGTGCTGATATCCATTTGTCCCAGCACTGTTTGTTAGAAGGATCATTCTTTCCTCCACTGCAATGTCTGTAACCTTGTTGAAGTCAATGCTCATAAATGTATTTACATCTCAGCCCTGACTCTATTTCCTTCATGTCGTACTCTATCCCCCCATAAATGATCTCAGAATATCAATTTCTATGTTAAGTTAGAATACAGACACCTAGGGGCCCAGCGTTATGGCATAGCAGGTAAATAAATTTTTAAAACATCTACTCATGACCTGGTTCCCAGGTCAGTGTCACAGACTACCAGCTCCCTGTCAGTTCAGATAATGCTCACCGAACATGATTTTTCTTTAAAAAAAAAAAAATCTTTATTTATTTGAAAGTTAGGGTTACAAAGAGCACGGGAGAGACACAGAGAGATCTTTCACCTGTTGGTTCACTCCCCAAATAGCCACAGTGGCCAGGGCTGGGCCAGACAGAAGCCAGGAACCAGGAGCTTCATCCTTGTCTCCCATGTGGGAGCTGGGGCCCAAGCACTTGGACTATCTTCCACTGCTTTCTCAGGCCTATTGACATACAGCTGGATGGGAAGTGGAGCAGCCAGGATGCTAACTGGTGCCCCATGGGAAGCTGGCGTCACAGGCGGTGGCTTTACTCGCTACACCACAGTGCCAATCCCACCACCAAACCTGCTTTGCACAGTGGGCAAGCATAGTTCACCCAGGTTAATAAACTCCCCTTGGACTATGTCTTTAATGTAATGTCCCTCTCTGCCAGTGTCCCCTTACTGGAAAGCCATGTCAAGCCACTGGCTCTCTACACAGCCTGAAGTCACAGGTCTTGGCTCAGCACCAGGATTTAGACTTGGCCAAACTGGGCTCGGATAAAGAACTAAGTGACAAAGAGATAAAAGATAGGATGATGATGTGTTAAAGCAGTTCATTTCCATGGAGCAGGGATGGGGAGGGAAACAGAGTGAGAGCAAGAGAGAGGAAAAATGAGTGGGAGACACTGATGGGAAGCCAGCAGAGAGTGTGGGGGTGCGGGAGTTTGAGGAAGGGAGCTAATTAAAATTCTTCTTGTCACTTGACCCAGTATCCCCAGAACCAGCATTACTGCTGGGTGCTTGCAGCAGAAGTGTGGGCCGCAAGGAGGCCATGCCTCTGCCCTGGCTCCTCTCCCTGCCAGCAGTAATTCCTCACACAAGAAGTGTATGCTGTCTAGTTCTCCACGCCATCATCCATCAAATGGGATACTAAGAAAACTGCTCTCTGGAGGTAGCTGGGCTAATTAAATACATGAATCTATATAAGGCTCTTAGCTCAGGACCTGGCACAGAGTGCCTGGTAAAATTAGCTCAACTCACAGGAGAGGGGTGGGCCTCTGGCACAGCCATTAAGTTGCCACTTGGGACACCCCACAGCCCATATCAGAATACCTGGTTCAAGTCCTGGTTCCCCTGCCTCCAACCCAATAGTGCACCCTGGGGGGCAGCAGATGATGGCTCCAGGATTGGGTCCTTACCACCCACTTGGGAGACCCCAAGGGAGTTCCAGGCTCCTGGTTTTGGCCTGGCTCAGCCCTGAATAGTTCAGGCATTTGGGGCCTGAACCAAGGGAGGGATGATCTTTGTGTCTGTCAGTCTATGAGTCTGTCTCTCTAACTTTCGAATGAAGATATATAAGTAAACGTTTTAAAAAATATATGTCAGTAGAGTACCCGCTTCCTGCCCCATCACCAAGTGCCTAAAACCCCACCTGCAACATTACCACACTGGGGACCAAGCTCCAATGTGTGAATCTCCGGGGAGACAAACAACAGCCCAACCATGGCACTCAGTGATATGGTAAAAAGGAAAGGTGACTTTATACCACCCACAGATATAATAAAAAGAACAAGTGACTTTAGCAATTTCTAGGATTGAAAAACACAATCAAGCCCAATCATCATGATGGAAATCTTTTAAAGCCGCCATTTTTCAAGAAAGGAAGGAATCCCAAATAACACACATGCATTAAAAACACTGACCAAGGTGGTTTGGTCAGGGTCTTAAGACAAAACTGTCAACTTGAGCATTCATGGAGAAGAGCTTCTTTCTCACCAAAACCTTGCAATAATGCACACTGACACAAATGATGCTCACCCCTACAGGAAACGCATAGTCCGCCGCTTCCTTGGGAGGGGCTGTAAGTAGCTCCTTGGAGAACATGTTTCTATAATTAGCTCTTCAAGTGAACTGTTTGTAATGAATTTCCTATCACTAGATGTTCTTCCGGGCAAAGTACATGGCCGATTGTGCGTTTGCCAGTGTAGAAATCTGACTACTCAAACAGTGTGGTCCAGAAGTCAGACAAAAGTGGAAACCAACCTGGGAAATGACTTGAAGATGCCTGCTGGTGAGTACGTACTCTTACAAACGGACACAGGTACACATGGAAATGACCTCTTCGGAGTTGAGTTCCACGGGACAGGAGCTGAACACAGGTAAAGACAATGGCCGCTGGGTGTCAACACAGATGTTTTTCTGTCCTGTCCTGGATAGGTGTTCTTCACACCTGTTGGGAAAGTGTGTCAACAGCTTGCCTGCCCCTCCACAAAGGCGGGCCAGCGACCTTACAGAGCTGCAGTGATTTCTTTAGCTTGGGTGTGCTTGACCGCTACCATTCCTTCTCAACTCTCCTAGGCTAACCGCAAGAACTGAACACCACCTCCCATCCTACTGGCATTTCACAGTTCACCCACTTTTACTGTCCTTGTGTCTTCTTTCCAGCCACAGTTCCCAGCACCCGGTGTGTAAAGGAATTTTCTCCCATTCTACTTTCCACAGGCAGTGGAAGCAGTGTGTCTTCCACGTTCCAGGGGCTCACTCGTGATGGTTGTTAGCTTAAGGTGGGGTAGTTTAAACAAGTCCTTGGAGCAATCATAATTTGACCTGAGCATTTTCCCAAGAAAATACTCTCCTTTGAGTGAGAAAGGCTACATCCCTGGCCACTATGTTCACCATCAGGCTGACAGGAGGTACCAGCTGCACAATGCACCCTCCTTGGGTTGGCCTGCACTGGCCCCACATTCAGGGCCAAGAGAAGGAGGCTTGACCTGCATCCAGACTTCTCCTGTAATGAGAGGAGTGTGCAACCTTCCCCAACCTGAGAACCAGAGTTGGAAGACCACATGTTTACAAAAGGACACTCCCGGCTAGTCAACTGCCAAAGTCCAAACTGTGTCCTTGGTGACATGCCAATGTGCCAATAACCCAAGTGTCGCCCCACTGACTTTATTTCCTTCTATGAATTATCAGGCCCAAGTGTGGCTCCTTTGCCAACTCCAATCCATCCTCCTGGAGTTCTTTTTCAAGCACTTGGAAGATAGCCACTTTAAAAATGGAGTAAAGATATTAATAACGGATTCACTGAGAGGAGAGCAAGGGAAAGCAGAGCTAAGACATGTGCAGGAGCGGAGCAGAACGCACTTGGCATCAGCTCATCCCCAGCAGGATTTCATGGAGAGTGAGGATGCCATGAACGTCTTAGTGCTGGCGTGTCTGACGTGGCTAAGTGGCTGGGAGGGAGCACGGGCTGGACAGGCACCAGAGTCAAGTTCAAGGCCCCACGTTGCCATGTATCCCCAGGTGCCTGAGGGCACCTTGAGCCTCTCTCTAAGTCAGATTCATTTTCTGCCAGCTGAAAAGAACAATTCATCTTTTTGCAGGGCCTTGTGAAGATGGAATGAGGTAATGTAAATACTCGGCACGTTAAGTATTAGCTAAGTGTCACCTTTTCTTACCGCAAACATTATTTACTGAAAGATCGCTTTTAAAAATCCCCCTATGCAGACAATGGAATAGCATTTGGTGCTAAGAAGAAATGAGCTAACAAGTAATGAAGATGCATGGAGGAAACTTCACTAAGTGAAAGACGCCAGTCTGAAAAGGCCACACACTGCGTGATTCCAACTAGATGACATTCTGCAAAAGGCAAAACGACGGAGACAATGAAGAGACCGACGGTTGCACAGTGGTTGGGGTACAGGCAGGGATAACCAGGTGGAGAAGGGAGGGTTTTCAGGGCAATGGAATGATTCTGTGTGACATCACTTTGGATACAGGCCACTGTACATTTGTCCAAATCCAGAGAATTTTATAACATGCTGAGAGCCTTGATATCAACTGTGGACTCTGGGTGATTATGTGTGGATGCAGGGCTGGTAGCAAAGGTGGGGGAGGCTTTGTGTGTGCTTCAGGGAGTAGGGGCCTATGGGAACTTTCTGTACTTTGCTCTAAAGAGCTTTCTTAATAAAAAAAAAAATCTTAGAGGGGAAGTAAATGAGACCTAGAATCAAACTTTATTATTAGTGAATGTGTACATGAAGGGACTGCCTCAGGGGGCACTCTCAAGTGTCCATGCTGTCACACCTTTGCCAGCCTGTGTGTGTATGTGCATGCATGTGTGTGCCAGCACAGGCCTGCAAACACACGTGACCCGTCTCCTCCCGTCATGCCCTGTGCTCCTGCAGTTAACACGGAAACCTGAGGACTTCGTCCCCTCCAGACTCCCAGGGCCCAGTTTTCTGCTCTGTAAACCTTACTTCATTCTTCAGCTTGCCAACCACATGATCTAACAGGCACGGATGCCAAGCCAAGGCTTATGGCTACCAAGCAGCTACACAAGGCCTCGATTGTCCCCTCGTGGCATCCTCAGAGTCGGTGGGGAGCCTGCTGCGTCCTGCGCTTGTCTCTGCAATGAAGCCTCTGCAGAACAGGGCACAGTAATGCTTCCCACAGTAATGCAACACAGGGTGGGCATTCCCTAGTCTTTCTTCCACAGGCGCTCATGAGCTCTGGCCTCTGAGTCAGTCTCCAGTTACTGGGTTCTAAGGCCAATTCATGCCTCTGCTCACTCACCTCTCCCTTCTTTGCTAATGATTTTCTTCTCTGGTATAATATTATTTTCCCTAACGATGTGTAGCCTTGCACCTTAGTTTTCTTTTTTGAATTTTGAAGTGAAAACTGATACTCAGAGTCCCAAAGACATTCATATGAAAAAAAGTTCTGCCACTTGATTCTAAGAATGGCAATAGCACCCAGCCTAGAAACTTGACCTCATTGTCGATCCTATAGTTTGTGTCCAAGTCAGTGAACACGTGCATTCAAAACGGGTCCCAACCCCTGAGTTATAACGCTGCAATGATGGTGGTAGCCCCTACTTTCTTGGTCACATGTAATACCACAAATAGACAGATAGTCACTCAGTACTACACTGAGAGAATTTAGCTGGGTGAATATTTCAGGTTCCACTTCTACAAAAGAATGTTCCATTAGTCTGTGAAAACTTTGAATTATGTCACTGATATCTCCAAAGATTGAGATATTTGACTATAAAATACTGTTTGATCCTCTCCTCCATACATGTTGATTCTTTGAAATATACCTGGGTTTCCTAGATACATCACCCCAACACTCAATCAACTCATGTTCTCTTAAGAAACTAAAACTGCAACCATGTGAAAATTCCTATAGCTGGCAACACAGTTCTTTTTAATATTTATTTATTGTCTGCTCCATCATATTTGTACAAATTTGGGGGCACTGTGTGATGTTTTGACTCGTGTATACATTGGGTATTGGTCAACTCAGGGTTAGCATATCCATAACCTTAATCTTTTATCATTTCTTTATGAGGACATTCAAAATCCTCTCTTCTGGGGCCAGCGCAGTGGCTCACTTGGTTAATCCTCTGCCTGAGGAGCCGGCATTCCATATGGGTGCCAGTTCTAGTCCCTGCTGCTCCTCTTCCAGTCCAGCTCTCTGCTGTGGCCCGGGAGTGCAGTGGAGGATGGCCCAAGTGCTTGGGCCCTGCACCCCATGGGAGACCAGGAGAAGCACCTGGTTCCCAGCTTCAGACCGGCGCAGTTCCGGCTGTGGCAGCCATTTGGGGGGTGAATCAACGGAATGAAGACCTTTCTCTCTGTCTCTCTCTCTCTCACTGTCTCTCTCTCTCTCACTGTCTAACTCTATCAAATAAATTTTTAAAAATCCTCTCTTCTAGCAATTTGGAGATGGCAACACGTGATTGCTAACTATGCTCACCCTGCTGGGCAACAGAACACCAAACTCCTATCTCATTTAACACTGCACTATGGATCACCTGTCTGTATTGCTCCCTCTCCTGTCCCCAGGCAACACCACCTTGAAATGGCTTTTTGCTTGCATGCTGCCCTTTTTGCAGAATGCATTCATGACGATCTACTTCGCTTCCAGATCTGGTTCATGAAAAATCCCAGCACCAACGCCGTCTCCTGCAAGGACCCCATTCTGATGCCTTTCTTTGAAGCCGTGGACACTTTACCGATTGGCGGTAGCCTATTTGGCTTCTATTTATGCCTGCCTTGACATCAACACTCTCTGTACATAAACCACCTTAATGTCCCCTGGATCCTTCGCAGGCCGAGCCCAGCCCGACTCACCATAAGCCCTCAACAAATGTTAGAAGGAACTGAGTTGTCAAGTGCATGCGATGAACTGCAGGTAAACTTTCCCATGCCACTCTTCTCTAGGTGTGGGGACCCTGCTCTCCTCCAGCCGTGACTGGATTCTGCGCTGCAGACCCCATTCTTACTATGGGAGGAGCATCCTTCCTACCTAGGTGGGAGTAACACTAGGAGCTAGCAGAAAGTGCACACTCAGTAGGACAGCTCACTGGGCAACAGATGAAAAACGGATCTTAGCAAATATACTTGTTACACTACAGAATGATCTGATGAGTTACTGCAGGCCATCTCAAGTTTCCTACGAGATCACTTAGGGGTTGTTCAACAAGTGTGGGGAGGGGAGTTGGAATCACTTTCAAAGCCCCGGGGTGGGGGGTGGGGGGTTTCAATCACCTCCCTCGGATCCAGTCAAAAGTGCACAGCTTCATCCTAATAGACATTAGACAGCGCCAGGATTTAAGGGCTGGATGAGGCCAGCCCTTTGCCTGCAGGAGAAGAGCTGGTAGAAAAATACAGCAAAGTCAAGTGAACCATTTCTCCCTCCTTTTGGAGACGGAGTGACTTCCACACGGTGATGGGCCAAATGCCTTTCTCCTGTTTCTAGACAACCTAGACCTTTCTAGACAATCTTTCTGGACCTCCGGGTCAAGGGCAAGTCCAAGAGTTAGCAGTTGCTCTTAGGATGCTCAAAGCTCCTGGAGCTGATTACTTTTCAGGAGGAGAATTAGACAAAAATAAGACAAGTGGGAAATAAAGAGAATGACCTACTTTACCGGGGGTGAGGAAGGGGAGCTGTGAGTGAGTGTTTTGATCTAATTGACGGTGTGTGGGGTTGCATGCCCAAATAAGGCACTTGCGGGTCGGGTCGGCGCGGGAGCGGGCCCACGAGCCTCCAGAGAGCAGAGGAGAGGCACCCTGCTAAGGGGCGGAGGGCGCACCCTCAAACCACCAGCGCGGGGCCAGCGCTCCTGCAGCGCCAGCACCCTGGGAAACCCCTTCTGGCCACAAAATCCACTGTGACAGCACAGGGCCAGCGGGGGGCGCTTTCCTTTCCAGGGCCACTTGCTGGAATGCGCCAGGAGGCCGCCGTGCCAGGCCACGTACCTAAGGCAGGGAAGGGGCGACCTTCTGTCCTGGGGGGGGGGGGCGGAGGTGGGGGAGTCCGCCTTCTACCTTCCTCAGGGCTTCTACCCCGGCGCCTCCTGGCTGCGGAGCCTCCGCGCTGCGGGGCCAGGGGAGGCAAGGGCCACCGTGCGTGACCCCGGGGGTGGGGCGCACGGTCGGCCCGCTTCCCCCCGCACTCGGCGTCGCAGCCCCGCGGCTGCTCGCGGGGCTCCTCCGTGGCGGCTTGGTGTGTTTGCGGCAGCCCGGGTGAAAACCTCCCTGTTTGCTCGCGCGCGCCTGCTTCTCCAAGCTTCTTTTACTTGGATCCTTGCCTGTCTCCTCCCACAGAAGGGGGAAAAAAAAAAAGGTCACGTATGTTTGGAAAAATATGTAGGTCAGTGGAACATTTCCTGCACTGGTGCAAAAGGAGAGGAAGGCAGCGGGGGAGGGGAGGGAGGTGGAGGCAGAGCGGAGCCCGGCGAGCGAGAGCGCGCTCCTGGCCGCGGACCCCCGCCCCCACTCGCCTCCGCCGGGGAGGGGGCAGGGAGCCGGTGCCTTCCCACCCTTGGCCCATTTTCCGGACCTGCTAGGTTCGCTTTAGAACTGGCACCGAGGATCCCTCGCCAGCCGCCGCCGCTGGCCTACCGGCAACCGCGCTCGCCGGCATCTCCTCCGCTCGCGGCCTCCCACCTGCGCCCCCCTCCCACCTCCGGCTCATTGAGAAATCGCAGTGGCCCCCGCGGGGACGCGTCCTGCGCCCTGCCCCTGGCCCACAGAGCCCCTGCGTGCACGCCTGCCCCTCTGGGATGGCACGGACACGGTGACGGGTGCGGGCGCGCCCGGCAGGGTGGCGGCCGGCCCTGCGAGGGGCCGAAGATTCTTGGTTTCCTCGGAGTGACAACTTTAACGGGACCTCGGCTGGCGGCCCCGCATCCGCCTTGCCTCGCCTCTGGGCCAGTGTCACCTGCAAGCACCCACACCCCTATCCCCCGCGCCCCAAGCCGGACTCCCGCCGCACGTCCCTCTCTGCCCAGCAGGGGCGGAGGCAGGCTGGGGACGCGCGGGGAAGCCAGAGGTCTTCGGGGTGCGTTTGCCTGCGGCGCGCACCGGGGTGCCTGTCCCTGGCTGGGTCGGGGCCAAGAGAGACCCTGCGGGCGGTGTCAGCGGCGGAGGAGGGAGGGGAGGCGGAAAACAAGGAGGAGGAGGAGGAGGAGGAGGAGGAGGAGGAGGAGGGAGGGAGGGGAGAGGAGGCAGAGGGAGGAGGCAGCGGCGCCGGCGGCTCTCCCCGCCGGCTCTGCGTGCGGAAGAGTTTGCCGCGCGAGCAGCCGGCCTCCCGCAGGAGCCGAGGAACCAGTGCGGCGGCGGCCCCGGAGCGGCGGCGGCCCCGGAGCGGCGGCGGCGAAGCTACGAGACCCGCAGCCGCGGCGGCGGCGGCGGCGGCAGCAGCCAGAGCAGCGCCTCCCGCCGCCGCCCGGGAGGAGCTCGCCGCGCCCGCTCGCCGCTCGGCTCCCAGCGGCGGCGGGAGGCGCGTCTCGCCGGCCCTGTCCGCGCCCGGCCCCGCGGCGCCGTCCCGGCCCGCTCCGAGGTAAGGGCCGCACCTGAGGACGCGGGGCGTGCGGGTTGGGAGGACGTGCGCCTGGGATCGCGGGACCGGGTCACCTGCTCGCCGGCCCCGGGGACGCGCTGGGCCGGGAGGGGCGGGCGCTCCGGCGCGGGGCTGCGCGGCGCTGGGGGACCCCGGGCGCGGGGACGAAGGGGCGCGGGAGAGGTGGGTCTCTCTGCAGTCGTGCTGCGCCGGGGGTGGGGTGGGGTGCAGGGGGTCTGTCCTGCCCGACCGCCGCAACATCGGGGCTGGTGGGCTCCCAACGCGTCTCGCCCTCGGGAGGCAGAGGACTAGGCACTCAGAACCTCGAAATCTGCGGGGGGTCTTCGTGGGTACCGGGCGAAGCAGTTTGGGGGATTGTCCTCAGCCCTCCCTAAGCCCCCTGGGCGCGCCCTCGCCAAGCGTGGAGCGCCCGGGATCCCGGAGAGTGCAGCGTGCGCGCCCCGGGCCCGCGGTGTGTCCGGGTCCCTGGGTAGGAATTGGTTCCGGGCCGGAGTGGGTGCCGGGGCTGCCCGCTGTGCGCTCCCAGAGCGCGGAGGGCGCCCCTGCGGCCGCCCAGGTTGCAAGGCGGCTTGTTGCTTTGCTGGCAGGTGTACCTACCCCGCAGCCGCGGAAGGGCGCACCTTTGAGCTTTCTAAAGCGTGTGGCGGAGTCTGGCAGCGGGGAGAGGCGGTTGGGAGAGGCCGCAGGGTACATTCACCACCAGCCCCCTCGCCTCCGCTAGCCACTTGTAATTGCTCAAGGTAAGAAAGTTTGTTTTCAGCCTTGTGATTCATAAATAATTAGCAGTTTTGTTGATCAAGCAAGATGGAAACCCGAAATAGACACACACACCCCCTCCCCCCACTCGCCCCCGCAAGTCTCAAAAACTCGCAGGGTTAAGCCAGGAAGGCTGTTAGTGCGAAAGCTAAAACCCCCTGGCGATCCACAGGTGTTCTGGAGGGGCCGCGACAGGAGAGTCCCAGCTTTCCCTCCTTACCCCTTGCTCTGGTGCCCGCCCCGGACGTCTGGAGCAGTTGTGAAATTAACTTGAGCTGGCCGGTCTTCATCGCTGAGAACCCAGACCTCCTTAATCGGCGGGTTTTTCCCTCTTGGACTTCCCAGATAATTAGCCCTAAAGCAGTTTCAGGCAGGATTGGCTGTCAGCACCTCCGCTCGCTTGCACACTCTGTGCCCAGCCAGTAAATTGACCAGCCAATTACGGCTTGCAGTCGACAGACCTGCCCTCCTTGCGAAGAGCTGTTGAAAGTCAAGGGCAGGTATGATTGCAATCTTTTTGCCACTAAGACCGGTTGCAGAACTGTGCCAGAAATAACCCTCAAATTTGTTGAAACGCCCCCCCCCCCAAATGCAAGTATCCTGTTGAAATGAGTTATTCTGACCCGAGCCACTATGTTACAAAAGCAAAAAAAAAAAAAAAATCAGTATTTCATTCTGCAGCTAAGTCAGGATCAGCAGAAGTCTTGGTACTTCTCAGCAGTCTACTGAGAGATTTAGTTAGAAATAAAATGTGCACCATGAAGACATTGAATGATTATCTTCCATCTCACAGAGAGATTAGAGAGTGGCTTGGAAGGATTGTAAATGAGTTGCTTTTAGCCATTTTCTCCTGGGAAACCGGTGCCTCTGCTTATTTGCCAGTCTGTCCCACTGTGTTTAAATGTGGAATGGATTTTATCCTCACTGTCCCCAACAGTGGCTCCCGAGGAGCCGACAGGAGGGACTACGTTGTAGAGGAAATACATTATTAATAAAACGTTACCCCCCAAAGAGCTAAACATGCCAAGAAAGGAGCCACGTGAGGCTTTCCTAATTAGTGTGATGAAAAAGAAATATCTCATGAAGAGGGGGGTGCGTTCAGATGGTGACTAAGGAACTGATCTTTATGTAGAAAATAACTATTGCTTTTCAGTTCATTTGGTTCTTTTAGAACAATGTGGACTCCTCTTTGTATTTTTGGCTGTTTAATAATGAAAATGGTAAAAACACGTCACCTAATATGTGTCATTATGAAGTTGAATTCATCTTATTTTGGTAGTCTTTCTTAACTCTTGGAAATCTTTGCAGCTTGCTTTTCCCACGACTATTCGTTCTTAGGTTATACAGTTAAAGTTGATGATGTTTTACCACTAAAATAATAATGCATGCACATACTTCTAATGTCTCTAGATGTTAATTTTTTTCAAAGTATCGTTCTTAAAACGTAAGGGTCTAGGCAGCTAGGTCTGCTTAATTTTTAGAACAGGTAGGCGTTTTGGTCTTCACATGAATCGTCAGTTTTTCCCAGGTGATGGTGACACTAACTGCCCCGTGCACACGGTGACATCTCTTTCCCAAGTCAGGTCAGATTGCGAGGTGTTGAAAATAGCCTAGTGACTCAGTATTCTTGGCTGCTTTGTGCCACCGGTTTAATTGGCTGCGTCCTGGCAAGCATCTAATTGAGTTTCACATTTAAATAGTGGAAATGGTACTTGATGCATCGTTTGCTTACAGAAATGTTTGATTAGCACGTTCTGGATGATCCTCCTGCTGGTTGCAGCAAAGACAGGAGGTCGGAACCGTCACCTTCATCCCTCCTCACCTCCCTAGGGGCCTTGTTCAGACTCAGTGAATAGGTGTGGCAAATGAGCTCGCCACCCAAAGGTTAGACATTTCTGAGTGCCGCCGGGGTGCTTCAGCATGAGAGATTCTATTTGAAACCTGACGATGATGATGAATGGTACCTTTGAGCGCTAAGTAAATATTTATTAAACGTGAGTGTCTTTAAAAGGGGGCGACTGTTCAGGCATTCTTTAGCTAAGGCAGGATTGCTTCTCACTGGAATTCATTGACTGACAGCAGGATCACTGGGCATTTCAAGCAAGTGATTTCTTAGGTAAAGTTTCCTCCAAAGAGCCCTTGAACTTCCCTGGGTCTCAATGAGTGGTTCCATTTGGTGATCCGGAATAGGGAGAGTTTGCTTTCTGCACTGGTATGAAACACAAAAAAACAAAACCAGTAGAAGGAGGGTGGAGGGCGATGGCCTTCGTAGTGCACAGGAGTCGATCCCCTGGGGCTTGGGGCCAGCGTCTCTGCATTTCTCACCCCAGTGCTACCCCCTAGCAAGGTTCTGGGGTGCACTTAACCCAGAGGTATTGTTCACTGAGCATGGATGATGGCATTTCAGAAAGTTCATGGGAAGTGGTATACAAAATAAGTTGATTTTGGTGCAAAAAAAAAAGTGTGAAATCCATGCCCCTTGCATAGAACTATGTAGACCCAAATAGTAACAAAATAGGGAAGCGGGGCTGCACCTGCCCTTCAGGAGCTGACAAGGTAGGGAAGAGACTGCAGATGAGGTGGCGGGATGCCACACTGGAGGGTGGTGGCAGGACAGGAGGCCAGGGAAGGGCTTCCAAGTCGCTGACCTTGACCTGACCTTGACCTGTCATTGCACTTGCATGGACAGACACAAAGCACAGGTTTGAAAGTCAGACAGACCTGGGACGGGCTCCCTGTCAGCTACCATGTGTCTTGAAGTAGCTTTCTAAGCTCTCTGCATCCTAGAACTCTTGTCAGACAAACAGGGCAAGAATGCTTACCTCCTTTGTAGGATTCCCAAGCTAGGAACACACTTCAGGCCCTGCAACAGGGGTTGCTCCTGTGGCTATTGAAGGGAGTGAGGGGGCTGTGCAGCAAGGGGATCGATCAGATCAGATTCCTGAGCTGGTTTTCCACGTAACTCAGCAGTGTGAAATCCAGTTTGGTTAACCAGCGAGCCCAAGGCCTGGGGTAGAGACCCCCGCTAGGGTGGGAGGGCAGTGGCTGGACAAATGAATCCGATGCCAAACAGGTGATGACAAGTCCCCGGCTTCTGGTTCGCTTGCAGATTACCCCCAGGCTGTTTCGGATACTTTCTCCGGTAGGTGGATTCTGCTGCTGGTGTGTGGGAGGAATAGCTTCTAATGCCCGGTGGCACAGTGGGGTGTCCTGGCGGCTGACAACAATTAATTGTATATTTCTAAAGAGCTAATAGCGAGGATTTTGAATGTTCCCAGCACACAAAGAAATGATGAATGCCTGAGGTGATGGACAGATCTGAGTATTCCACACCATCTGCGTGGGTTGGAGGCCACCCTGTACCTCATAAGTATAAAGCTTGGTGAGGGGTGACCCAGGGTATACGGACAGAGGTCTCCAGGTGGTGTGCTCAGAGTTTTGGTGGTGCCTATAAAATCTGTTGCCTTGAAGGGGCTCATCAAACCAAAGAGAAGTGGGCTGGCTGGTGGCGGTGGCCATTGGGCGCTCCTTAGGTATACATGGTGGACAGGAAAACTTGGACCTCTATGGATGAGAGGTAGGACGCTCTTGAAGGTTAAAACCATCCGTCAGTCCTCTTCACCTTAGTATGAATTAGCTGCCTTCGTGCAGGGGCATGCCAGAATTCACCGGAGGCTTTGAGCTCTCCTCCCTGCCCACTGAGCTGATCGCTTCCTCTCGGCTAGTCCAGGGCAGTGGCCTCTTCGCCCTGACCTGAGGTAGGCTGGGCGGCTCTGAAAATACTCTGCTTTGCGTTTTCATATTCTGGGGGTTCTGTTTGTTATTTGCCAAGGGGGTTTCTCTGCCGCCACTCTTCCTCCGCGTTCCTAAGAGTAAACCTGGAAAACCAACCCCAAGTGCTAGGAGACTGGCAACAGCAATGTAGCATTAGGGGGAGGGAAGACCTGGGGGGAGGGGGGAGGCACGAGGGAGAGAAAGGTGGGCTTCGAGCTCCGGCACCCAAGACGGAGATCAGAACAGGGTAGGGCCACAAGATGGGGACGGAACCGGGGGATCCAGTTGTGTGGACTTTGCCGCTTTGTTGAAGGCTGGTGTTCCCAGGTCCCCAAAAACCGTCCTGGCTTCCAGCAAACAGTCCCTCCACCCATGTCAAAGCAGGCAGGAGACACAGCCCCAGAGCAGCAGGCTCCTTCCAGCCCCTTTCTGAGTCCAGGAGGATGCTATGTAGCCTCACAGCTCATGGAGAAGGGAATTGAGACAGGAGTTTATGATGGTGCAAAAAATATTTGAAAGTTATGCATATGTGGGAGCCCTCAAACACTTCATGGAAAAGGTATATTGCTAAAGAACTATGTTGCATTTCAAATTTTTTTGTGTGCCCAAATAATCTTTTCATTCCATCTATCCACACACTTCTTTGAAGTTCTGTCATATTTCCTTCCAGTTTCTTTTCTAGGTATTAAAGTATTTTTAGACTAGATTTTTAAAACATTAGTCACATAGGTTTAATCTTATAAAATTTGTCAAGTAACACAGAATTGTTTCTGGTAAAAAGAAGATCCCCTTCACGTTGTGGCTTACCCAACATTCATTCCACTTTTTTTTTTTTTTTTTTTTGCCTGGCAAAAGTCTGATTTTTCACAGGAGTCCACCCTCCCTCTACTTGTCTCTTGATTGGCCAAGCACTTTGGGTGGGCCTGCTGTCCTGGTGAGTGATTGGCTCGGAATGATCATGTGGACCCCATCCTAGCCAATAGCATGAGAGGGCTACTTGGAGGCTTCTGGGAAACTTTCCCTGGCTCTTAAAGGAGGCCAGCGAAGAACCACCCTCTGCCCCCGGTCCCTTGTCTTCCAGTGGATGCTGGAACGAGTGGGCTGAGCAGCCAGCAGTCATGAGCTGACTCCTGGAAGGGTTTAAAGGTGAGAAAGAGGGCCTCCCTGTTGCCCTTGACCTTCTGAAGTCCCTAAGGTGGGGCGGCCCGGGGATGTGTCTGAGGTTCTGAAACCCTGCTTACCGTGTGAAGCACGTTGAGTAGTTTTCATTAACTGTAGCCCAAGGCATCCAGATCGATGCATCCCACAATTCTCCACCTTCTAGGTAACTAATGTTAACCGTGTTAACTTAACCAGTATTCTACTAGGCATTTTAGTGCACTGACATATGTATATACATAGGTGTACGTTTTTATTTTTGTTTTACAAGATTTATTTATTTTGAAAGTCAGAGTTGCACAGAGAAAGAAGGAGATGCAGAGAGAGAGAGAGAGAGAGAGAGAACTTCCATCTGCTGGCTCACTCCCCAGTTGGCTGCAACAGCTGGTACTGCGCCAATCTGAAGCCAGGAGCCAGGAGCTGCTTCTGGGTCTCCCATGTGGGTGCAGGGGCCCAAGGACTTGGGCCATCTTCTACTGCTTTCCCAGGCCACAGCAGAGAGCCAGATTGGAAGTGGAGCAGCTGGGACTCGAACCAGCAGCTACATGGGATGCCAGCACTGCAGGCCGTGGTTTTACCCACTACGCTACAGTGCCGGCCCCAGTGTATGATTTTAAAAACATCTCATTCTATGCGTACTGTTTGCCAACTTGTAAGAAAATAATAGGGCATGGAGATTTATTATTATATCTACCTCTTTAGTTTTTCGTTTTTTTTTTATTTTAATTTTTTTCTTACAGGCAGAGTTAGACAGTGAGAGAGAGAGACAGAGAGAAAGGTCTTTCTTTTTCTGTTGGTTTACCCCTCAGATGACTGCTATGGCTGGCGCGCTGCACTGAACCGAAGTCAGGAGCCAGGTGCTTCCTCCTGGTCTCCCATGGGGTGCAGGGCCCAAGGACTTGGGCCATCCTCCACTGTACTCCCAGGCCACAGCAGACAGCTGGCCTGGAAGAGGGGCAGCCGGGACAGAATCCGGTGCCCCGACTGGGACTAGAACCCAGGGTGCGGGCGCCGCAGGCAGAGGATTAGCCTGGTGAGCCGTGGCGCTGGCCTACCTCTTTAGTTTTAAGGGCTACTGAGTGTTATTCAGAGGAATGGTTGGACATAATTTATTGAAGCCATCCCTGGTGATAAACATTTATTATATTTCATTTCTACTTCTTGGCTTTTGCAAGCAGGGTTGTATTAGCTTCCTTATCCGGATATCTTTGTGTATGCTTCAAGTTTTTTTCTGGGTCAGGGATTACTAGGAAGGGATTCCTGGATAAAAAGGCCCATCTGTTTGAAATATTGATAGATACTGCCAAATTGACGACTGAAAAACTATGCCCAAACACCTTCCCACCCACCGTGTGGAAGGCTGCCTTGTCACCGTGCCGTGACTAACACAATATGTTAGCCGTCATCTCAGACTCATCCGTGCATTTTCACTTGCTAAGGTAAAGCTGTGTGCACTTGTCTATTCTCAGGGTTTGCCTTGGCGTGGACCTAGGTATTGTCCCATGTCATTACAAGGTTCATGTAAACATAATTTTAATGGCTCCCTAATAGCCTGTGGTCATTGTTCTTGGAATGTTTCAATGGCGTGCGGGAATTCAAAAGGGAGAATTTGCGATTCTCTTTGACAATTGAGAAGACATCGTCAACTTTGTGATAACCTGGAAAGATTTCCGGAGTTGCTGCTGGGAGACAGCCTCCTCCAGGGATCTGTTTCCAAGAAAACCCTGGAAGGATAGGGTCTTCCGGAGCCTTCTCATTCCAGTTAAGTGGGCCATCCCAAGTATTGATGCTTTTTGGACAGAGTTTGCAACCAATGGATTCTGCTGCATCCAGTCTTCTCACTGTCTAGTAGTCAGTTAAGCAAATGTGTTGTGCAATGCCTGAGATATAGCAGAAAAGTGAGTTTCCTGGATTCTTTGAAAATTGTCACTTCTGTTGGAAAAGACAAGACAGCAAATGGGATGAATGAAACTCAGAGGAACTGGCAGTACTCTTCAAGAAGGGACTAAGGGCAAAGCACCTGTCTTGTGCATAGACCTTCCACCATTTTTCTCTTTCTTGTTCCTGAATATTCACGCACAGACCAGAACACTGGCCACGCAATGTCCTCGGATAGGGAAGGGAAAGGCAAAATGACAAGGAAAACCTTCCCCAAGAAGCCACAGAAGAAAACGTGTCTGAAAAACCAAAAATCTTATCAGTAAACATCATGGGACAGACATAGGCTTTTGGTCCTTATAGTATGCACTAAAGAACACACAGAAGCATTAGTCAGGGCCCGCACTGTGGCATAGCGGGTGAAGCTGCCGCCTCCAGTGCTGGCAGCCCATATGGGCATCGGTTAGAGTCCCGACTGCTCCACTTCCCATCTAGCTCTCTGCAATGGCCTGGGAAAGCAGTAGAAGATGGCCCAAGTGCTTGGGCCCCAGTACCCGTGTGGGAGACCTGGAGGAAGCTGCTGGCTCCTGGCTCCCAATTGGCTCAGCTCCGGCCTTTGCAGCCGATGGAAGACCTCTCTGTCTCTCTGCCTCTCCTTCTTTCTCTGTGTAACTCTGACTTTCAAATAAATAAATAAATAATTTTTTTAAAGAAGCATTAGTCATTCAGCTACCTGCAGTAACATGGCAGAGAAAGGAGGAAACTTTGAGACCACCGAGAAAGAAGCACACTCCCAACTTTTCTGAATTTTTTTCTTTTATTAATGTCTAGCTTGCTGGCATACAAATACAAACTTCTTTTTCTCCTTAATTCATATAAGCTAATTCTGCTTCAAATCCAGCACAGAGGCGAGAGACCTGCCATCCTGCTGGGAGAGTTTTCACGAACAGTCAACTTCAGTAGAATTCAAGTTTGAATTCAGTTGAATTCTTTAGAAGTATCCACCCAGTATGTGTGTGTATATATATCAGTTTCAGAACTTGGCACCTTTGATTTCTCCCCATTCCATTTTGCAAGGTTAAGGCCTGGTTAGAAACAGGCAACATCACAGGTACGTACACAGCCAGGTTACGACTCTGATCGGCTGCCCGTTGGCAGAGGGCAGGAGGGGAGTAGACCTGCCCTGGAAGCCGGAGGGGTTGTCTGACGGAGGTGATGTTTTTGAGAGATGCGTTTGAGCACAGGGAGGAGTCCGTCTGGCTGCTGCGTTGATCCAGCAACTGGTGCCTTAGCCATATCAACTGCTGTCTGCCCGAGACACAGCCTCAAGGTCATCCGCGGTTGCTTGCAAAATGTACCTGTTTCCCTGGAGATGCAGATCTGATAGAAACAGGAGGAGAACTTGAAAGGCCAAGTCTTGAGCTGTGTTTGTCGCGGGGCTCTGGAGTGTGGCTGAGAAGGAATACCAAGGCACCTAGCGACCCACAGTAGACCTGCCCCTCCGTGGGACCTCCCGAGGCCTCCTTCACGGTCAAGGACGATTTTCTTTTCGTGGCCTCTTCCCCTTCACAATGACTGCCAGAAAGACAAAGCCATTCCCAGCTAGTTAGCGTGCAACCCTGGAGGGATCTGTGGTCCCTCAAGCAGAGAGCTTGCTTCTTCCGAACCATCGTAGCCCTTGAGTGGGGACAATCTCTTGGACCCATGGCTCTGGATCAAGTGATTTCATGGGAAGTCAGAGAACTTCTTATTTATGAGCTGCTTTGGCCTCAAAGTGGCATCGTGGCTACCAAACACCTGCTCCCAGACCATGGCCAGGCTCGTCACCTACCACCCTCCTTCTGGAACCTACAACTCGTTCTGCGCACCAGCTTCACCAACGTGGGATGGCAACGCATTGAAAGCAAATAGAAGTGCCTTCCCTTGGCTACCTTCTTCACTTGCATTTGATTGGAAAAAGGCATCCTTTAGGAGCTTGTGTCCAGGCAGCACGGGACCCCAGGATTTGGAGTCTATGTGGTTTTGATAGAAGCAGACTCTTCACTCCTCCATCACAATGCCTCCCTGACCTTGCCACTGTTCCAATCTGGCAACCCCGAAGTCCCCTCACCTTCTCTGGCTGTCAGTCACTTCTTACAATGCAGACTCTCAGCCCCTGGAGCCCTGAGTCCTTCACATGCTCTTGAATTCCTCCTGGGATGCTTCCTGGCATGGCTTCAGACGCTGCTCTTGGGCCCAGCTACTGGAATTTCTGCTCGCACGTGTGTGTGTGTGTGTGTGTGTGTGTGTGTCTCACACATACACCAGGCTCTGGCCAGGTGTGTGATTCCTGCCCTCCCCCCAGGCTCCTAGCATCTCTTGCAGGACAGCACATACGTGTTCTATGGAAAACTCCTGAATACCCAGCGGTAGATGGGACCCCTAAGGAGGTTGGGGGACACCCCCCAGCACTGTGATTCCTCCGCGGCCATCAGCTTACATCAGCTTTCCCACCCAGGGCCCTTTCTTGTGCTTTAGAAACCTGCTCCCAGCCCTGACCTGGTGGGTTTCCCTGCTCCTTCTGCCCCGGCACCTGGTGGCTCCCCCTCTATCAGGGCCCGCTGCCACTGCTGCTCTGCAGGTCCAGGGCACCATGGTCAGAGTGCTCTGGGAAAATGGTGCCATCTTGGGCAGTGAGGTGACATGCTTCAGCTTGTGCTACATTTGTGTAGATTTGTGCCATGCAGTGCATGGTTGTCCCTTGGTATTCACAACAGGTTATTTCCAGAGCTTGCCTGTGATGTCAAAATCTGCAGAGCCCCTCGTGGCCCTAGCATCTCTCCCAGTGTCCTTTGGATCAGCCATAGATGACTCCTCATACCCACCCCAGTGTGATGCTGTGTCAGTAGCTGTTAGGCTGTATTGTTTAGGGAATAGGGACAAAAAAAAAGACTTGTGCGTGTTAGACACAGGCACACCATCATAACCCTACTTTTTTTAAAGATTTATTTATTTATTTGGAAGTCAGAGTTACACAGAGAGAGAGAGGCAGGGAGAGAGAAAAGTCTTCCATCTGCTGGTTCACTCCCCAGTTGGCCACAAGGATCCAAAACCAGAAGTCAGGAGCTTCCTCCAGGTCTCCCACGTGGGTGCAGGGGCCCAAGGACTTGGGCCATCTTCTACTGCTTTGCCAGGCCACAGCAGAGAGTTGGATAGGATGCGGTCTATCTGGGACTCAAACTGGCGCCCCTATGGGATGCTGGCACTGCAGGCAGCAACTTTACCCGCTACGCCACAGCACCGGCCCCTACTTTTTTTTTTTTCTCTTCTAATAATCTCAATGCATACTTAGTTGAATCAGTGGCTGCAGAACCTGCAGATACACAGGGTCGATGTCTCCAGGCTCCGGAGGAGTGCTCTGTTACCCATCCAGCTGGGCAGTGGGTTTCTCTCCTCTCCCCATGCCGGGGCCAGCGGCTTCTCTATGCCTGCCACCAGCACATTGCTGCGAGCCGGCTTCTGAGACCTGGGGGACTGCAGAGGTGCCCAGTGAGGTGGCACCGTGCCCAAGTGTTCAGAGGAACACCTCGCTTTGGTGTTCTCAGTTTCTGTGGTGCTGAGCTGGGGTTGCAGGAGTTAGCTATTGGAAATGGACAGCCAGACAACCTCTCTTTTAGGTACAGCGTCTCCCTGGGTTCCCGTCTCGCCACGTCACTCAGTGTGTGTCTCTGATTCGCAGCACAGCCCTGATCCCCAGCTGGGGCATGTGTGGATGGCAGTGATGAGGGCGGACCGAGCTTGTGGCTGTGCTGTGGTTTCTCACAACTCAGATTTTGGCGGCCCTTGTAGGATACCGCACCTGGTTATCAGAGATACCTTCACAAGGCCTTTTCCTTGGGTGTGCCGGTGGTGACCTGTAATCTGATTTTACGTCCCGGCCTGTGAGTGGCTGTCGCTGTGTGGCTCGATGGCAGTATTCAGTGATTCCCTGCAGACAGCTTGTGACCCGGAGGAGGAAGCTTTGGCACCCTGACCTGGTCTCTGTGACCCAGTGCCCTTGGGAAGTCCCATGCATCCCCAGGCCCGGTTTCTTCACCTCTACAGGGGAGACAGCACACTCAAGGGTGCAAACCAAGAGGCAAGGATGCTGTGGAAGAGCCTGGAGAAAATGAGAAGCAGTGTTACTACTGTTTTATTATTAGCTGCTGTAAATGGCTTGTCACTCAAACCCTGCGCACCTGGCTGGGTAGATGCCAGCCTCAAGGGCTGCTTGAAGTCCTTGGCTTTGTCAGACAAGGGACATGCTGGCAGTGAAAAACAGAATATACCAGGCTCTCCTGAAAGCTAATGTCACAGGAAATGTTTTTTGTAAAGATGTATTTGTTTATTTGAAAAGCAGAGTTACAGAGAGAGAAAGAGAGAAAGATCTGTGAACTGCTGATTCTCTCTCCAAATGGCCACATGAATGGGTCTGGGCCAGATCAAAGCCATGGGCCTGGAACTCCATCCAGGTCTCCCACGGGTGTGGCAGAGACTCAGTTACTTGAGCCATCTTCCCCTGCTTTTCCCAGACATCATAGCAAGGAGCTGGATCAGAAGTGGAGGAACCAGGACTCAAACCGGCGCTCCTATGGGATGCTGGCACTGCAGGCCACGGCCCAACAGGCTGAACCATAACACTGGCCCCCAGATCTTTAACCCAAACACTCAGAACATCTCTGCTTGGGTCTGCATGGTTGCCTTTTGAAAGCTTTTGCCATGTATAAGAACATAGGACCCTGAGACTCTTTTGCATCTTAGGTTTCCATCTAAGTCCAGTTGCATCTGTGTATCCTGCAGCTCTGGGATCAGACGGGCTGTGGTGGGGCTGTTTTGCCATAACAGATGTGGCCCATGCTCTCCCGCGTGGCCCTTCATTGGTCCTGAGAGAGTTGGCCTGCAGAAGTGAGGCTCTGGAAAGATCCCGATCTTTTCCTCCTGTGTCAGACTCTGTGCACGGGCTCCTTGCTCTGCGGTTTCTTCTCTGGATTGGAGACCCAGGCGGGGTTCTGGTTCATCTTTGGTTAGGAGGTGGAAGGAGAGGGCCTCAGTGCAAAAAAGAGGTGCACACCTGGAAGTCGCCCGGGTGGCCCTTCTCCCTGGATCTCAGCGTCTCCCTTTCTCTAGAGAGACCCATGGAGGCTTCTTCATGGAAAACCAGGGGCATCCCAGGCCCCGGTGGCAGGCAGTGTGCAAGTCCCCAGCCTCAGCCAGCGCAGGCACCACCCAGAAGCCCTGGGAGAGCCACGCTGCAGACAGCGCGGCCGGCTTGGCTCTGCCTCGTCTTATCTCTCTGCCCGCTCCGCAATCTGCTCTCGGCTCTGAGTAGCCTGAGATAAGGAAGTCAGCGTTCTGGAGACAGCTGGGCACAGGGAGAAACCGGGACAAGGTTCGACACAGACTGTCCACTGCCACTTCTGGGAACGCACTCGCCATCATGGGCTCTGACATCTGATTTTTTTTTTTTTTTAGGTAAACAGAATAAATGCATAGAGCTCACTCCTGTTGAATAAAGTGCCTACCTCCCTTTTCCACCCCTTCCTCAACACACAACCTTTCAAAATGCTTCTAAGGCATGGTCAGAGCGCTGGGGCCTGGAGGTGGGGAGGTGAGAGGGTGGAGGGGGTGGGGAGCTGGGTCAATCTAGGGGTTTTCTTACCTGCACTTTTTTTTTTTTTTTCAATCCTGGACCTTATTCACTGCCCCTGCTTTCTCCTCCCTCTGTCTTTTCCCACAAGTTAGATAAGGTGCAATATTGTTTGCTCTAGGGCTCCTTTGGGAAGTGTGAGGGGGCGGGGCTTCGTGCACCCATTCATCACCAGGTGCCTTCGCTCCTCGGAGTCCACAGCAGGCTCTGGCTGCACTCCTGTGTGGTGTGCAAGACACTGATGCTTGGAGAAGTGAAGTGAAGTGACTCTGCACGGGGACAGGCAGAGCTGCAACTTCCATGCAGCCCTTTATAGAAGGCCCCGAAATAGAACAGCCAGTTTTTATTTACTTTTTCTGAAATGCCACTTCCAAGAAGATAGGACGCGTAGAAGACAAATGAAGCGTTTGCCACAGGACTTCTTTGAGCGGGAGTGCTTTTCTTGAGCGTGAGGTTCTGGGGCCTCAGCTGGGTGCACGTGGCGTTGAAAACAACCCCAGGTGACTGTGTGTGCTTTGTCCAGCCCTTGGGAGGAGGGGGCTGTGTGAAAGCAGATACAAAGGGAGTCCTTGCAGGAAAATGGTTCTTAAGGGCAAATTCATTATGCTGTGTTTGGCCATCTCTGAGTAGCTCACCTGCTTTGCAAAATCGGTTCTATGGCTGTGATGACTGTTAAATCGGGACACTCACTACGTCTCTCCTCATTTCCCTGGAGTCAGGTGCCTTGTTCTTCAGTTGAGTTCAGCGGAGTAGACAGCGTGAAAAGTAGGAGCCGTGCTCAAGGCCCTGTGCTGGAGGCTTAGTCCCCAGGATGGTGGTCGTGAGAAGTAGTGTGGCCTTTAAGAGGGAGCCCCAATAGAAGTAAAGTAGGTCATTGGGGGCACTGACCATCCAAGAGACGAATGCTGGTCTCTTAGAGCGAGTCAGGCTCAAAAGAGCAAGCCTGGTGCCACCTCCCTCTCTGGCCGTGTGATGTGTTCCGTAGCCACCCCCGCCACTGGGATGCTGTCCACGTGTTGTGATGCAGCCCAGAGGAGGAGGGGGAGGAGGGGCCCTTACCAGGGTGCACAGCCTTGCTCCTGCACCACCAGCGCTGAGAGTGAAACAAACCCCCTTCCTTGATAACGTACCCAACCTCAGGCATTTTGTTATAGCGGCAGAAAACAGGCTCATGCGGACCACCTGGTGCCATGCTTGCAAAGCAAGCATGATTTATGGGAAGCCCAGAAGTCACTCAGGGTTACCCTGAAACATCCTCCTGTCTCCCTGCCCCCAAACATAACACAGACCCCAGCACTCAGTGTAATGGAAAATATACGCAAGCAGGTGTTACAGCCCATTGAGTAGCAAGGCATTCTGACTTGGGACTCCTCCGTGTGGTCCCTGTGGAGTATCTCCCGGCTGGTTCGCTTACCATGTTAAGGTAGGTGAGCCCCTCCCGTTCCACATGTTTGTAGGTCCTGGGTTCTCCTGCAGGGTGCCTGGTGAAGTCACTTCCTGCTGCCACTGTTTATGGAAACAGAAGTCAAGATCTGCAAATAAACATCATTAAGATAATTTGTTCTGTCTGATGGTTGTCACACACACACACACACACGCACGCACGCACGCAACCTTGTTCTACTGACCTCACTCAGATTTGTGGCATACCCACTTCAGAGTTGGGGATGACCAGCCAGTGCCTTCTCGGAATGAATGTGTCTCCCTGACTTGAGCAATTTCTAGCTTCTGTTTTCTAGAATCTTCCAAAAGCCTCTCTCTGAATTATTCTGGGCCGTACAAGGCTGTAGAGAGTTCAAGGAATTCCACTCTCCAGCTGACTCAGGAAAGATTTTCATTTGAAAGAAACAGCAAGTTAGACCAGGGGAGAGGGGATGGTGGGCTTGCGATGCCCGTTGTAGGGGCCAACCATGGCATAATATGGTCAGGAGCTGATGGTGGCTCAAGGGCTACCTGGGAGTTCTGATTACCTAAGTCGGGACAGTCTATACTGGGTGACCTGGAACCAAAAGTGCATGTATTTTCTACACTGTAAGTTAGATTGTAAAAGGCTGCATGGATCCAATCTCCTGTTCTTTTCATTATGCCAAGCTGCAGATGGCCCTTTCTGGGACAAACCCTTAGTTTACACTTTACTTTTACAATATCCCTTTTGAGGAACTATCTAGAAACTTCCGGAAAGTGTTCAAGGTTGACTTCCAACCTGATTGAAACTAAATGGAATCTTTTCCAAGCCGAAGTGAAGAACAACTAGGCACAGGCTGAGAAGAGGGGTGTGGAAGGAAGGCCCTGGAGCCCTCCACATGGCTTCTCATCCAGGGGTGTGTTCCCTGGAGTGGTGAATCAAGGAGCTGGAGGGGACTGCGGAAGTCAGAATGCCAGAGCCGTCGTTTTTATGGAAGGGGAGACTGAGGCTGGGCTCAGCAGTGGGAGGACCCAGGGTGGAAATGAGACCTTAGCTTCCCATTGTGGAGCCATCATTGCCTGTGTCTCCCTCACCTTGTTCTTGGCCCTGCCCATTTCTTCCTTCCCTACTTGAGTCTGAGGAGCGGGATTAATTGTTGTGAAAACTGGGTTAGGATCATAGCTGTGACAGAGAGGAAGAAATGGAGATAGATGGTTTCTTTTAAGTCCTCAGACTGCCATCAATGGTTTAGCTTATTTAAAAAAAAAATTAATTAATCATTTGAGAGACCTAGGGAAAGACACACAGGAACAGAGCACTCCCATCCACTGGTTTATTCCCCAAATTCCTGCAACAGCTGGGGCTGGACCGGACCAAAGCTAGGACCCTGGGAACTCAATCCAAGTGCCCAACATGGGTGGTAGGTACCCAACTATTTGGACCACTGGACCACCGCTGCTGCCTCCCAGGGTCTGCATTGGCTGGAAACTAAGCCAGGAGCTGGAGATGGGAATTCAGCACAGGTTCTGTGGTGTATAGGATAGGGGTGTTTAAACCCCTAAGCTAAATGCCCACTCTGGTGTAGCTGATTTTTGTGATTCCCACAAATCAGAGGGGAAATGGTAAACATTTTGCTTTTTCTTAAAGATTGGCTTGTATAGACGTTGTGTTGAGCTGGAATGAGCTAGAACAGCTATAGCACCTGATCTAGTACATTTTAAATATGAGGAAGTGATTTACTTGTCTACACCTTCTGAGGAGTTGAAGAACAAAGCCCACCTTCCAAGAGGGATGTTTGTGATGATCAGAGGAGATTATGAGGGTGGACTCACTTTTAAAACTGTGAGTATTTAAGAAATGTAAGGGGTGCTTACATTGGGCCATCCCAAATGGCCACAATGGCCAGGGCTGTGCCAGGCCAAAGCAGGAGCCAGGAGCTTCTTCCAGGTGTCCCACGTAGGTTCAGGGGCCCAAGCACTTGGGCCATCTTCTGCTGCTTTCTCAGGTACATTAGCAGAGAGCTGGACCAGAAGTGGAGCAGCTGAGATTCAACCCAGTACCCATATGGGATGCCAGCATCCCAGGTAACAGCTTTACTCGCTACGCCACCACACTGGCCCCTGGAGCTGTTTTTAAATGTGCACAAATTTTTAAGATTAAATTTTAGAATTATATCTGAATATAACCTAACAGGTTATTTTTGTGGTCTTTCAAAATTTTTCTCCTGGGGCTGGCGCTGTGGTGCAATGGGTTAAGCTGCTACCTGTGAGGCGAGCATCCCATGTGTGCACTGGATTGAGTCCTGGCTGCTCCACTTCCAATCCAGCTCCCTGCTAATGTGCCTGGAAAAGCAGCAGAAGATGGACTAAGCGCTTGGGCTCCTGTGCTCGTGTGGGTGACCAAGATGAAGCTCCTGGCTCCTGGCTTTGACCTAGCCCAGCACCAGACCCAGCCATTGTGGCCATTTGGGGAGTGAACCAGCAGATAGAAGCACTCTCTCTCTCTCTAAACTCCCTCCCTGTCTGTTTCGTGGCACTATCTTGGTTTTGCAGATTTGAGGTTGCTGGCTTCTGTAGGTATTGCCCCATGAGACTGTAGAAAACAAATCCTTTTGTCTTTGAAGAGCTGCTGCCCAGGAGACATTCTCCTTCCGTGTTGATTGAGCCGAATCGAAGTCCAGGAAGCTTCTGTTCATTTGAACGGAGACCTGCTCTTCGAATGTCAAATTGTTCATTATTCCGGCCTTGACGTGTTCCATTACGTTAAAGTCTGCTTATGTTCGCAGGCCCTGGGGTCTCTATGCTGCCTGCTTCCTACCCGTGTCCTTTCTTCCTGGCTTCATGGACAGCAGGATGTTCCTGGGGCTTTGGGGTTCAGACCCTGGAATTCCAATCTCAGTATCTCAGAGAACAGCAGAGATCTTTTCAATCATAAGAGCCATGTCCATGCCCAAGGACCACAGCCAGCCAAGAGGGCGTCCTTGCCAAGGGGAGAAAGCAAATGACAAGTGATGGTCTCTTTTCAGGTTGGTTAAAAAACAGAAAAAGAAAAGGAGTGATCTATATATCAAAAGAAAAAGTGTAGGACTTGGTGTTTCTAGTGTCAGGCTTCGGAGTTAGGCTGCCTGCGTTTACAGCTTAGCTCTCTAGCTTCCCAGCTGTGCTCTCTGCTGGAATCTAGGGCCTCCATTTCCTGTTCTGTAAAATGGGACTAACGGGAGGACCTGCTTCATGGTATTGTTCTGCGCATTCGCTGAGATGGTAGATACCAAGCCCTGAGGATTGTGCCTGGCATCCAGCAAGGGAGCAGTGCCTTTTCATTGCCATTATTAGATGTTCTACAGTCGACAAGTGTGTCCGTGCCAAGTAGAGCTATTTAAACACACAGAAAGGGGCTGGCGTGTGGCAAGCAGGGAAAGCCGCTGCCTGCAGGGCTGGAATCCTGTGTTCCACTTCTGATCCAGCTCCCTGCGAATGCGCCTGGGAAACAACAGAAAGTGCTTGGGCCCCTATACCCACGTGGGAGACCTGGATGAAGCTCCTGGCTCCTGGCTTCAGCCTGGTCCAGCCCAGCCATTGTGGCCATTTGGGGAGTGAATCAGTGAATGGAAGATCTCGATCTCGATCTCTATCTCTATCTCTCTCTCTCTCTCTCTCTCTCTCTGCCTTTCAAATAAATAATAAATCTTTAAAAAAAAAAGTTAGAGGAAAAGAAACAACTGTAATCACTTCCTCTACAGTGAAGATCTTGTTGTGGGTTTGTATATTGAATTCTGACCATGCAGAATTCTGTGTACGCACACACACGCATACACATGTGTGCACACACATACATACATGATACACAAGCATGCATATAAACACTTGCACAGAGGCATGCACAAATAAACACTCAGGTGCATGCATACACAGTGTACACACATGCGCAGTTACACTGGGCAAGCTGGAGCGCCCCCTCCCTAGGGATTAACACATCCAAAAGGAAGCCCAGATCTTGTAGAAATCTCCAGGAGATAAAAATCCAGACACATGCGGCTGTCTGACCCCTGGAGATACTTATTTATATTCCGAAAGCTCAAGGTAAAAATCTACCCCATCTGCAAGGACCAAAGGCTTATCTTCCTCCTTTCTAGTCAGGCAGGGAAGCAGCTGTTTCCATCGTGCACATAGAGAAATGCCCACAGTGTCCTATTCCTCGGCTCTGGCCGAATCCTGCAGCCACGTAGCACGCTCAGCCCTCATGTCATGTGGCTTGTGGCCAGGGGGGTGGGGCCGACTGCAGTCAGTCAGCCTGCTGGTTGGGGTGTGCACACCTAGTTGATGAAGAGCTCTCCTTCCTGGCCACATAAGGGTGGTGGGGGGTGGCCGGATGTGGGGGGGAGCCTCTTAGAGCCTACACAGCTGGACAAGATGGGTCCATATAACAGGGCCCTTCCCTGGCCCAGAGAAGCCGGCCCGCTTGTCTGTGAGCTGCGATGGAGGCAGTAGGATGGTGGCGTTGCACAGCCGTGGTCCATCAGCAGGACCCGGGGGCTGGCCCCAGTGCATCGACAATCAGCCCCATTTTACCAACTGTTGCTGGACTCTTACAGAAAAGTACGGCTTCAATGAACTGACCCTGCCAAGCTACTCCCGAGAGGAGCGGATTTGCTGGCGTTGGCGCCTGATGTCCCATTGTTGATCAGCCTCCTGTGGGAATTCCCTGCCGTTTCTGATCAAAGTCCAAAGTCCTCACTTGGCTCAAGCTTTAATCGTTGGCTATAAAGGCCCCTACTATCGCACACTCACATTCAAATCCGATTACAGTCAAACAGCAGTTTAGTCTTTGGGGGCTGGAGACTCAGGTAGGAAGCAGAGATTTAGATCGATAGATAATTAGAGTCTTCCTTAGGAGAAGGTGTTTTGACAGTGTCAGGTGAAAGTTTACTTCCAGGTTTTTTTCGTTGTCTTCAGTATGTTTTGGTACAATTTGTCTTATATGCTGAGTTTTGCTAATTGATAAAATAGCCCTAGCCTATGTTGATGTTATCTCTTCACGCTTATGCAAAAAGAAGAAATGGAATTGAAATTCGAATGCTTTCGAGTGCCAGTGTTCACTTAGATCATCTCTTGATGTTGAGAAAGTTTGCCTGTCCTTGCAGGGAGTAGGCAGGCGATGGGGCAGCTGTGTGAAGCACCCCAGTATAAAGGGAAGTTGGTGAGGTTTAGGAAGGACAGCGTTGGGTCCATTGCAAGGGCAGAGTCCTCAGAACCTAATCACCTCTCACCAGGCCCCACCTCTCGGCATGCGCATGAAGGTTGCAAACACACAAAGTTTAGGAATTCCATTCAGACCATAGCAGGAATTGAGGCTACTTGGAGAGTCGGGTGCCTTGGTTAACAAGTATTTTTGGGTCATTCTTTTTAACCATGTATTTCATATCCAAATCACCAATTTTCAGAGAATCAAGTAAGTATTTGTAGACATGACTGAGATGTCCCCCTCTCTCTGCTCATTCTGGTCCCATCAGTGCTGAAGAGCCCAGGATTAGGGATAGAATTCCATAGGATTTCCCACTGGCTCTACCAGCTATGGCACTGATAGTCATCAATCAAAGGGTCCATCATTATTAACAGCTTCCCTGTCCACTTGGCTCTTGTGTCATCAGATGAGTACAGACGATCCTTTGAGTTGTTCTAATTCTGGGCCAGTGAGTGTTTGCCTTTCATGCTGTCTAGATAGGTCGCCCACACTGCCTGAGGACTGGAAGAGACTGTTTGCCATGGGAGGTCCCGGAAATGTGTAGCTGCACCTTTTTATTCCAAGCAAAAAATTGACCTTTCGGTTGAATTTAATTTTCTTTGTTCCACCCAGGTTAGAGAAGGAAAAAGAGAGACAAGGTTAGGAAGGCGCCCATGGGTTGGCCATGTCCATGCCAGCTCGTGGTGCCCATGGCTCTGGGCCTGGCAGGTACCTCTGAAGTTGAGTTCCTGCTCCCATGGGCTGGTTTGTTTGTGTGTGGAACGTGTGTCTTTGCTCTGACATTGAAGGAAAATTCGTAGGTGGCAGCATCATTAATAGTCAAGGGAGACACTGATTCTTGTACTTTTCTAGGATACATGAAAAAAGTTTTTAGAGCTTGAAGCATGAAGTTTTACATAAAATGTGTTTAAAGTATTTAAGTCCTATAAATAAACTCTAAAAATATTATGTAGGGTTTTGAAAGACATCTGCAATTTTTGAAGAGGGGATGGTTTTCAAAAGGCGCTCTTCTCTTGCCTTTGTGTGTGTTTGTACTTTTAAATTAAATGGCGTCACTGTGTGTGGGAGTTCACTCAAAGCTGTCAAGATTTTTTTCCTCCTAATAACAAGTCTTGTGCCATTGACTACCCAGAATAACAATAAGCCTTTTTTTGTTGTTAAAAAAGAGTATTTATTTTTGTCACTTGAAACAACAACAATTCTTCATGCCTTTAAGTTATTTAAAGTATTTTTGTGAGCTCTAGGAATCGGGCATCTTGAGACCCGGCTGTGCTAGCTAAGCCTCCACCTGAAATAATTTGGTTGTTGGTCTTGGCCTCACCATCATTTAGTGGCAGTCATCCGGGCCATGCACTGTTGGAAGTGTTTTACCCACCTTGACTCCTCTGACTCTCAGTTATCCTCGCTTTACAGCTTACAAACTGCCCTAGTCTGTCTGCTGCAGCTATAACGGAATCCCACAGAGCGGGTAGTTTATAAACAAGAGAAGTTTCTTTGGCTCACAGTTCCAGAGATGGGGAAGTCCAACCAAGCATGTGGCAAGGGCCTCGGGGTGGTTCCAAGTGGGAAGGGCCAGGGGGAGTGACGGACAGGGGAAGTCAGGCAAAGTCATTGCTTTTTCAAGGAACCCATTTCCACCATGGCACCGTTAACCCACTCATGAATGCCGAGCCCTTGTGGTCTCCTCAACCCTCAAATGTCCTGACTCTTAATACCATCACAATGGCAATGAACTTCAAAGCTGAGTTTTTGGGGGAAACAGCCAAACCACAGCCCTACCTGAGGCCCCTCAGCCACGGTCATCCATGAACTTGCCTTAACCATAGAAGGTTCTGCTGTGTACCTTCACAGCATTTGGGTTCTCTCTTGTTTCCTCCCAACACATGAACTTGGAAAGGAAAAGAACCCTGTAGATGTTTTTAGCACAGTACTTTTGAAATTTTTGGAGTATAAGAACTAAAAATGATCCCTAGACACTTTTTTGGAATTTGACCTAAACTCTCTGATACGGGCACTGCTGGTTTGCTATTTATAAAGCTAAACTTGAGAAGAGACAAGGCATAGACATTTGGCGCAGTAGTTAGGACATTGCTTAGGATGTCTGTGTCCCATATTGGAACGCTTGGGTTGGAGTCCCAGCTCTGCTCCTAATGCCACGTTTTTGCTGATACAGACTCTGGCAGGCAGCCGTAATGGCTCAAGTACTTTGGATTCCACCCCTACGTGAGAGACCCAGGTTGGGCTGCCAGCTCCTCGCTTCAGCCTGGCCCAGTTCTGCCACTCACAGGAATTTAGGGAAGGAACCAGCAGATGGAAGATCTCTATCTGTCTCTTTCTCTCTCTCACCGTATCTCTCTGCCTTTCAAATAAATTGAATAAATATATTTTTAAAAGGGATAAGATAAATAAAAAGAAACAGAGAAGATGCTAGTGATAAAAATAGATGGACTATCTGCTTGTAATCCTTGTTTATTGGTTTTTAGCAGACTTACATTTTTAAAATTGTGATGCGATATTTAATGTCACTGAATTACTATCTCCAGCGTGGTTAAAATGGTAAGCTTTGTGCTAAGTGTAGTTCACCACAATAAAAGGACATTAAACGAGCGTGTCCCCTAGCAGTTAAGACGCTGATGAAGACGCCTGAGCCCACTTGCAGTACCTAATCTGACTCCTGACCCCAGCTTCCTGCTAATGCAGATCCTGGGAGGCAGTGGTGAGGGCTCAGGAAATTAAGTGCCTATCACTCTTGTGAGGGACCTGGGTTGAAGTCCTGGATCCCAGCTTTGGCCTGGTCTAGTCCCAACCATGGCAGACATCTGGGGAGTGGGCCAGCACAGAAGAGCTCTCTGTTCTGTTACTTTCTCTGTCTCTCTGCTTCTCAAATTAAAAAAGAAAAATGAACAAAATAAGTAAAATTAAAAAAAAAAAAAAACCCAGTGAGCTCACAGGAGAGTGCTCACCAAGAAGTGATGTCTTTGGGACTCAAGGGCTCACAGCTTGGAGCGAGAGTTTCCCCAGGAGCGTCATGTTCTGGGTTGATCTCCCAAGCCATCAGAAAGCCTTAGCAATATAGCAAGACCTTTAGCCAAATCCAAGAATGACGTCGAGGGGGCGTTCCTTTCCTACAAGAAGCAGCTGATTTGGTGACCTCAATAGTGCTAGATAAAGACAAGTGCAGAGCGAAATGCGGGAAGGATGTGTCCTCTTGGGTTTAAAAGAAAAAAGATTGATGAAGAAGAGGGGGCTAATGTCATGTAGAAGCAAATGTCTTCAAAGACCTTCCCCTGGAGAGGAGTGGGAGATCTTTCTTCCAAGGGCCGTTGGATATTTATAACATCATTCACAGGCCACACAAAATCATCAACTTAAAAGTTTAGCCTGCTATTAAAAAAAATTAACCTGCTATAGATTTATTGAATTTTGCGTCCTGCCCATGGTTGCTTGGATGGGGCATGATCAAATGATTTCTCAGGCTTTATATGACCCCTGGGCTGGGTGTCCCATTCCCCACCCGGATAAAGGAAGAGGCAGGAGCCTGCACGAGGGGGCCACTGAGGTGCTGTGTCTGTGCCTGGGAAGATTCAACCCCTGGAAAGCTCGGTGTGATTGAATAAATCCCAAGTGTCCACTGGGTGGAATGATATGCAGCTATTGCAAGTGTGGTTTCTAGGAGCTAAAGGGAATATGAGAAATTATACGCACAGCATGAGCTCCACTGTATAACAAGGCAGCCATGCTCAGGATGGGAGACACAGATGTTCACAGCGGTTGTCTTGAGCCATGAGCCTTTGGAAGACTTACGAAGTTTTTATTTATTTATTTTTACTTTTCTCAGTTCTTGGGGTTTTTGAGTGCATGAGTGTTCTTGTTTCCCTGGGGAGGATGGGTGAGGGGAACACACACTACAATGGTGCCCAGTGAAGGCAGAGACCTGCTGGGAGACCCTGGTAGAGGGGACAGTTCAGTGCAGTTCAGTTCGCTTTATCTCATGCAGTAGCTGCCCCAGGTGCCTCTGGCTGTGGACCCATTTTTGAAGATGAGGGAGTGAGGCTCAGGCAACTGAGATAACTTGCTTGGGTACCTTATCAGGTAAGAGTTTTGAGAAGTCTGGATAACTTGTGTTTTGACTTGAGTCACGAGTTTTCCCTGGGGAGCTGTATGGACAGGCCCTCATGTTACAGGTGCTTCCCACTCTAAGTCCAGGGCTCACAGCTGTGCAGGGTAACTCAGGCAGCTACCGGAGGGAAGAAGGCAGACAATGAAACAAGGTATGCTGGGAGATCACGCCCCTGTGTCAGGGTCACTGCCTTCCCACTGCCTAGAGAGATGGGTGGCTGCTCCCTGCCTGCATGTCCAACCATGTTAAAACCTCGGGATGGAAGTGAGCAGAAGGGAAAGTGTAGGCCATGAGGTCTGCCTTTTTAGGACTCATCAGACAGCGGGTTCCTGGCCAGGGAGTTCAATTGGTTAAAAACCCAGTAACGGCTTGATAGGAATTTCACTCATTATTTTTCCATATCCCTTCAAACCTTAGGCATTCGTTAGTGCATTCCATAGCCTAACAGGAGCAAGAATAATTCGAACCATGGACTTTAATTGCTGCACCTTTCATATAAACACTTTCTATTGTGTGGAGTGGAGTGGTGGAGCCTGTCTACACCAGTGGACTTGCACAGGGACCATGGAGGATTTCCGGCGTGTCGTGTTGTCATGGGAACGTGCTGATCAGACCCCTGCAGGCACCTCTCTCGCAGCTGTCTGGAACTTGCCCAGGAGGCAAGGAGATTGAATCTGGCGGAGGAGTTGATAAGCACCTGGTGTTAAGCTAAAGAATCTTGTTTCTGAAAAGGTTTCATAGAATGTACGCTTAAATGTACACGTGTTAACATTCTCTTGGGGCAGGCATTTGGTCTTGTGGTCAAGATGCTGCCGAAGAGAACTCAGTCTCATATCAGAGAGCCCAGGTTTGAGAGCCAGCTGGGCTCCCAGTCTCCTCTTCCTTTCAATGGGCACCCTGGGAGGCAGCAAGCGATGGCTCAGATAGTTGGGTCCCTGCTACCTGGGTGGGGGACCTGGACCAGGCTCCCAGCTCCTGGTTCTACCACAGTGATCGGCCATTTTGGGCAACTGGGGAGTGAACAAGAGGATGGAAGAGTTAGCATTTCTCTCTCTCTCTCTCTCTCTGTCTCTCTCTCTGCTTCTCAACAATAATAAAAGAATTCTCAGTAAGTCACCCTTTGATGATGAAGGGGGGTGGTTTCCAGGTGAGATTTGGGCTTTATCTCTGTAGTTCTACAAGGAGTGGCTCACCTGTGCCCTAAGTAGCTGTTTCCTGAGTGAGCATAGTAGTACATATAAGGGCACTTTTAAAAAATGTATGCAAAAGCTAGGATTAACACTTTAGCTTCTTTTGGCACTAAAAAATTGAAACCATGCTTTTATTTTCATAATACGTATTTTCCACAGATTCTTTGAAAAGCCCTTCGTAGTTGCCATGATGTTGGGGATACCAGTGAAAAAGTGCTTGAACGCGGTTGCCTCTGCCTGTCACTCAGGCTCGGGACCGTCTCCTTCTGTGTTCAGCGGGTTCTGAAAGGCGGGTGTTCCAGAATGAGCCTTTCACATGGTTCACAGGGAGGCCGGTTAGATCTGATTGCAGAAAGGAATTCATGGCACCACTCCGCTTCGCAAGGCAGGATGCTCAATGGGCAAATAAAAGCAGGCAACAGACAGAGAACAAAGTGGAGCGACAGGCATCGGCAGGGAGGTGGAACAGCTCAGCTTTATGGTACACATCTGTCCACCGGATGGGGATGTGAGGTCGAAGATCTGAAGCCATGTGGCGACCTGGGGAGGTACGGGAGCTATCCCTACGTGGCATTGATACAGATTGAAAGAGGGAGGCTCTGGCTTTGTGCCTGCCCAGTGGTTCCCTCCCTCTCCCTGGGGACAGGCCCTCAGGGAGAACGTGGCAATGGCTGGAAGCCAGCTGCGTCTGTTGGGAGCAGCTAAGTCCCAACTGCAGTGAGCCTACGCAAATGAGAGAGAAGTACTCGGAAGGAGATGAAACAGGTGGCTGAATCCAAGGAAGAGAGACTCAAGGCTTACAGTCAGGGTTTTCCTTGGCTTTCTCATGGCCACATCTTTTTTTTTTTTTTTTTTTTGACAGGCAGAGTGGACAGTGAGAGAGACAGAGAGAAAGGTCTTCCTTTGCCGTTGGTTCACCCTCCAATGGCTGCCGCGGCCGTTGCTCCACGCTGATCCGATGGCAGGAGCCAGGTGCTTATCCTGGTCTCCCATGGGGTGCAGGGCCCAAGCACTTGGGCCATCCTCCACTGCACTCCCTGGCCACAGCAGAGAGCTGTCATGGCCCCATCTTGAGACAGGCCCTTTCCACCAAGGGACAAGACCCATAATGATGTCCTTGCAACCCCAGGGCAAACAGGAAGCATCCCCCCTGAGTTCTGTGTATCAGTCCCAGGGAAGGATTCTGATTGGCCTGGTCTGGTCACATGTCAGAGTTTGTTTGCTGCTGCTGTAACAGAATGCCATTGACTAAGTCATGTAGAAACCATAGGAATCGATTTGGCTCATGGCTTCAGAGACCCAAAAGTCCAAGAGCGAGGTGCCAGCATCTGCTAGAGGCCTCCATGTTGTATCACAAAGTGGTGGAAGGGGAGGTGAGCTTACATGAGGTACAGTGGGAAGAGGAGGCCAAGCTTAGAGCCAGCCCACTCCCCTGCTGGGCAGAGTCTTCATCGCCTAATCACTCCCTAAAGGTCCTGCCTTGGAATGCCGTGGCAGTGCCAATTGCATCCCAGCCTGAGTTTTGGAGGGCACGTTTCAACCAGAATGCCATCGTCGATTACTGCAATAGTATGCATGATGATCAGAAGGCCAGGGTCAGGTGCTCACCCCAGGAATAGTGTGACAGGTACTTTGAGTGGCATCTTCGTCAAAATTACAGGGCAAGAACCCAGAGAAAATAAGCATGGACCAAAATGATGGAAGCCCCATGAGCCCCATGGTGGGGGGTACCCCAAACCTGCTGCTTCCTTTGATGATACCTGTGAGTGTAGGTGGGTTTGTTCATCTCTCCTGCTGCACCTGTGCACACAATGGGAGTCCAGATGGGGTGCACCATCAGTGTAAAAGACATCCTGGATTTCAGATTTAGTGGGAAAAAGAATGTAAACTCTCTTAATCATATTTTAAAAATATTTATTACATGTTGAAGGGATAGTATTCTGTATCTGCTGTTTAGTTAGAAGCACAATACAGATTAAAAAGAATTACTGAAATAATTGTTCATCCAACACAGGCACTCAGGGTAGAGTAAAATGTATTCTCTCTATTTTTTTTTCAAGATTTATTTATTTATTTATTTGAAAGGCAGAGTTACAGAGAGGCAGAAGCAGAGAGAGAGAGAGAGAGAGAGAGAGAGAGAGAGAGAGAGGGAGGTCTTCCATCCGCTGGTTCACTCCCCCACATGGCCGCAACGGTTGGAGCTGCACTGATCCGAAGCCAGGAGCCAGGAGCTTCTTCCGGGTCTCCCATACAGGTGCAGGGGCCCTAGGACTTGGGCCATCTTCTACTGCTTTCCTAGGCCATAGCAGAGAGCTGGATAGGAAGTGAGGAGCTGGGTCTTGAACTGGTGCCCATATGGGATGCCGGCACTGCAGGTGGCAGCCTTACCTGCTATGCCACAGTGCCGGCCCCAAAACATAGTCTCAGCCCTCACTCCTTTCACTTCACTATGTAAAATGTGGAGTGGAGACATTTCACACGACACACATGGCTCACATTATGTTTCTCTTGGCCACCCTCTTCTAGACCATGGCCCTATTCCTGTCTTGAGAGTGTTACTGTGGCCACGTACATATTCCTATTTATTCTCCACTGGGTCATGGACTTTTACTTTCCTGAAATTCACCTCTTCAGCTGGAGTGTACGGGGTTTGAGTGTTGGGGGGTGTAGCAAGTGAGTCACTGTTTGCCTGTGGTGATTCCTAAACAAAGGTCTCCCGGCTTGTTTAGTCTGTCTCAGGAAGGCCCACGCTCTGGCCTTGGCTGGAGCTACATCAGATTCAGGAGGAAATGGGGACTGCTGGATGTCATAACTTAATGGACTCATTCCCTGATCCCATCTCCAAAGGTTAGCCCATATCCATGGAAACCACTAGCATTCTGAGTTGCTTTGTTTTAGCTCTTAGGGATTTTTTTAAACCTCCTTGGTGAGAAAGCATGGCAGAGCTATCACAATGGGACTCCTTCTGTCCATCCTTCCATCCACCCCTGTCTATGCATCCCTCTCTCCATCTCTGCATCCATCCACCCATTCACTCACCCATCCATCCATCCATCCATCCATCCATCCATCCATCCATCCCTCTATCCCATCATGCGTTGAGCTGTTATAATCCCTTGCATGTGCAAGCCCCTGAGCTGAGTGCTGGGAATACAACAGGGAGCCAATCGGGCCCATACCTCTAACTCGTGCAGCTGGTGTACTGTAGCAACAGCCTCTGCTTGCCTGCACACCTCATCACCGACTGTAAACCAGCTTCCCCCACAGTGCTTGTAGGAAAAGCGTGATGCTTAGCCTGGAGGCTCTCTGTAGCTCAGCTTGACAGAGGTTCCTCTGAAACCCCTGTTCTTAGCCACCCCTCGCCCTCTGAACATGTTCTAGTTATGTCTGCCAGTAATACAGTTTGATTAGATGGATTGGAGCTAAGACCCCCTACTTAATCAAGCAAAATTAAGGCGCTTTGCCTGCAATTGACATATTGAGAGACGTAGACCCAAAACCAAAACAGAAAAAGAGGGTTCAAGGCTGCCTGGCTTCTTAGTAAGTGTTTCCTCTAAGACAAGCAGTAAGCGTGGGGCATCTCTCCCGATGACACATGACCCCCTGGGAAAGCTCAGGCGGGACCATAAATTGGGATTGCTCTTGTGTGTCACGTACACATTGTGCTTTCTAAGTACTAACCATTGCTTTCCTGAATGAAGCAAGTGGTTCATGTTGGTGGGGAGCTGTGTCCCTACGCTCTTGCCCGCATTCCTGAGCAAATGCTGCCAGTTCTGCATGTCCTTGCCCTTCTTTGTCACAAGCCTTGGTCTGCTGCACAGACCCACCTGCCTGCTGCTGGAGTGTGAAAGGAGTGTTCTTTAACGAACATTTAAATTCATTCCGTTTGTATCTTAATGGAACCAAGTTAAGGAAGCCTCAAGATGAAAGAAAAAAGTAGTTTCTGATTTTGACTTTAGCTGATCTGAAATTGATTCTTCTTTATTTTTTAATTCACCTTCTTAACTTTTTAAAAAATATTTATTTATTTGAAAGTCAGAGTTACACAAAGAAGGAGAGGCAAAGAGAGAGAGAGAGAGAGGTCTTCCATCCGCTGGTACACTCCCCAGGTGGCCACAATGGCCAGAGCTGCACCGTTCTGAAGCCAGGAGCCAGGAGCTTCCTCCGGGTCTCCCACATGGGTGCAAGGGCCCAAGCACTTGGGCCGTCTTCCACTGCTTTCCCAGGCCATAGCAGAGAGCTGCATCGTAAGTGGAGCAGTTGGGACTCGAACCGATGCCCATATGGGATGACAGCACTACAGGCAGCAGCTTTACCCACTATGCCACAGTGCCGGCCCCATCTTAACTGTTCTAAAAATATTTATACTCATTTTCTTTGAAAGGCTGAGAGACAGATTTCTTTGACCCAGTGGTGGTTCACTTCCCCAAATTCCTGCAGCAGCCAGGGCTGGGCCAGGAACTCCATCTGGGTCTCCCACATGGGGGCAAGGGGTAAAAAGTGCTTGAACCATCACCAGCTGCCTCCCAGAATGCATTTGCAGGGAGCTGGATCTGAAATAGAGCAACCTGGACTTGAACCGGCATTCCTGTATGGGGTGCAGGTAAGCGGTGGCTTAACCCAGTCTTCACAAAATTTGGTGATTTTTAAAGAAAAGAAGTTGAAAATAATAACGCTCACAGAATTAAAGCCACAAAGCAGGCTCTGAGTATAACTCAGTGCCTGGTGTCTACTTAACCCTCAGGAAATCAGAACGTGTGTATGGTCATGCACAGGAGGTGTTTTGCAGAACCATCATTTGTGTGATTCAAGGAGACAGCATCTGGGTGGCCAAGGGAGGACCAGGCCCAGAGATGAGAGAGACGCATCTACTGGGCCAGACATCTAGAATCCTGCACCCTGACCATTTCCGTATCATTTGAGTCATTTCAGAATTTCAGAGTGGGTGGGAAGACAGGGCCTGGGTGAATCAGGACAGGCGATGGACCGGTAGGGGTGCAGTTTTGCTAGAATTAGGGAAACAGCTCTTGGGACAACATGTGGGAGGGGACAGGCTACTCAGGTAAAGCTTAAGACGCTGCCACTCCCCGGGATCCCCCTGAGTCCTTCTCTGTACTAGGGCACAAGGACAGAGAGGCCAGAGGCTCAGTCCCTGGTCTCAAGAAGCTGAGCGTGGAAGAGGCAGCTGCGTGGATTGTCACCCGGGGTGACGGCTGCCCTCATGTGTGGCTCTGGCGTCCCGGGTCCATGCTGCTTGGGCTAGGCCGGAGCAGGGCACTGTAGTAACGACTTGGTGACAATGGGGCAGGGTCACGAGGCCTTCATGTCAGGGAGGGTTCTAATCTGGAGAGCTCATTGCCTTCGGGCGTGGAAGCCAGCTGAGCCTTTGGCGTGTGGGAGCGAGCAGGCGCTCCTGTGCACCTGGGCAGGGAGGCCAGGGCGAGCACTGGGGAGCTGGGCTTTCCTGCAGAGTCTCCCCAGGTGACCGCACTGCGTCCCGTGAAGCAGCCCCTCCTGTGGATGTTGTGATCTGCGTCGCCGTTACATCCACAGTGAAGAACTCAGGTCAACTCCTTTCATTGGGGAGCGGGCATGTTTTGCCCTAACACCACGTCCTCAGCCACTGCCGGTTCCAGGCATGCTGGAATACTGGCTCTGCCACATCCTTTCCCTTAGGAACCAGGAAGGGAAAAATCAGTACTTGAGAGGAGGAAATGAGGCAGTGCATTTTGAAAATGAGCTTTGCTCAGCATTAACCAGCTCGTTTGCATTGGTAGGCCTACACACAGAGGCCAGCAGTTAGATCATGGGAAACGGGGCTCATATTTGTCCCTTTTGTTTCCTACCAAGACTTTTGCTGTAACTTACAGTTCTTCCCACAAAAAAAAAAAAAAAAAAAAAAAGCCACAGGTCAAGTGCCTTAGCCTCTGCCTTCAGGGACAAGTGAGACCTACAGAAAGAGAGCGAGTGATTTGCTAGGCTGCAAGGTGGTTGTAGTGGTTAAACTTGAACTTGGATCTCCTGCTGTTGCCTTCGTTGAATTCTGACTCTCTCTCCCTTTGTCCTCTGCTTTGTAGCTTTAAAAACTGCAGAGAAAAGCATGCTGCTTCCAACACTCACTCTTGCTTGTATTAATTACTTCAATTTCCCCTCTGGCCCCAGAAAGCATTGGTCAAACTTCCGTGTTGCCACGTGGGACTCTAGTTCTAGTCCTCTGTGTGTTCGCTTTCTGGGGAAGGCTGGCCTGGTCCAGGTGGGTTAGGGGTGCTGATTGGCGAGCGGTTCAGGAGGTGGTGGAAAGCCCCCAGGGCTGCACATAAACATTAATTATGGAAGGAAATACATCATTAATGTCAGATCTCACAATAGGTCCCAGTGTGACTATTATGTGAAATTAATTACTCCCTACTTCGCTTTTTTTTAATCACCTTCTCTGTAGTATGAAAATAGTCCTAATTACCGACATCAGTTGTTTTAAGTCATCAAGGGTCATCGTTTTGCACGGTGGTGTGCTCATTCCATCCTGTTTATTTGGATGTTAAATATAGCAGCCGTTGCCCTCGCGAGGGTAATTTTCCCGTGCAGTAGCATATTCGGCAAAACTGAGTGGGTTGCATGATCAAGGTCTCAAGAAAATAAGGTTCTGAGAGTGAAATGATAAAAATTCATTCATTTGTTATTAAAAAGCTACTATCTCCCTGAGTGCAATCCAGGTCAAGTCTCTGAAATTGAGATTTTATTATTTTTTTTTCCAAAACTTTATTCCAGAAACTGCTTTGGCTCTGGGAATTGAAAGTGAGCAAAACAAACAGAACTCAGAGCTTAGACTAGGGTGGGGTGTGGGGGGTGGGAGGGATGTTCAAGGGATGATCACCTAAATTGGTGTGGCTAGAGGATCAGCGTGTGGTCTAGGCCAGGGGCCAGGGTGGCCTCTTTGAGGAAGGGACACCTGAGCGCTGGATGGCAGGGAGGGGGTAGGAACAGGGATGCCAGCAGAGCTTCCCCAGCACAGGGAACAGCATGTGGAGTCACCTGGAGCAGAGAGGCTGGAGAAGTACGACCTGCAAACAGTTAGTTAGAGGTGGGCTGTACTGCAAGGGCCTCTTGTGCCTTCTATTTATTTATTTTTTTGACAGGCAGAGTGGACAGTGAGAGAGAGAGACAGAGAGAAAGGTCTTCCTTTGCCGTTGGTTCACCCTCCAATGGCTGCCACGGCCAGCGCGCTGCGGCCAGCGCACTGCGCTGATCCGAAGGCAGGAGCCAGGTGCTTCTCCTGGTCTCCCATGGGGTACAGGGCCCAAGCACTTGGGCCATTTCCACTGCACTCCCGGGCCACAGCAGAGAGCTGGCCTGGAAGAGGGGCAACCGGGACAGAATCTGGCACCCCAACTGGGACTAGAACCCGGTGTGCTGGCACCGCAAGGTGGAGGATTAGCCTAGTGAGCCACGGCGCCAGCCATCTTGTGCCTTTTAAATGTCATTTTTTAAGAATTTATTTGAACCCATTAGGTTGGCAGGTACCAGTACCATCTTACTAGTTAAAGCAATCTGTTTAAGTTCATAACTGATCATAAAGATAGGATTAAGTGTCAAAGGGATCAGGTAAATAAGACCAAGTGTCTGCTAATAATAATTGATAGAATTAAAAAGGAGAGGATCCAACATGGGAAGCGGGATACACAGCAGACTCATATAATGACAAATGCCCTAAACAGTACTCTGGCCTCAGAATCAGCCCTTAAGACATTCAGATCTGGCTAAAAGGCCCATGAGAGCATTTCAGGCATGGAAAACCAAGACAGTGTTGCAAAAAACGACCTAAATGAAAGATCTCTGTGAGTGAGATCCCGGTAGAAAGAAGGGGCCATCAAAGAAGGAGGTACTTTTATCTGAAGGGAAGAGAGAACTTCCACTTTGATTATGGCCTTGTCTAAATAAGGTCAGAGTTTGTGGACTCAAAAGGCTTCCATAGCCTTGGCAGCTCATAACAAGAGCCTTGGGTGATCACTGACATCATAAATAAGAGTGTCAATTGTTAAATCAACAACAGGAGTCACTGTGCACTTGCTCCTCATGTAGGATCTCTGTCCTTAATGTGTTGTACTATGAGCATTAACGGTAAAACTACTACTCAAACAGTACTTTATACTTTATGTGTCTGTGTGGGTGCAAACTGTTGAAACCTTCACTTAGTATAGAGTTGATCTTCTGTATTTGAAGATAATTAAGAATGAACTCCATCTAGCCCTCCCACATAACTGGCAGGGACTCAATTGCTTGAGCCGTCACCGGCTGCCTCCTAGGGTCTGCATGAGCTGGAAGCTGGAATTAGAAGGCGGAGCTGGGACTCAAACCCAAGTACTCCAGTCTGGGCTGTGGGCACCTCAAGCAGAGTCTTCATTGCTGCCCCAAACGTCCTCCCCGTGTGTGCCTTTCGAAAGTGCAGCGGGAAAGCAGCAAAAGTTGGTTGGGTTTTGTATTTTCAATCATTTCAAACTGAAAGTTGCAGGAATTGTACAGTTGGCTCCCTCACACCCTACAGTAAGAATTCCTGTTAACATGTGATCATATTTGCCTTAGTAAGCTCTCTGTGTACACCCAGGAACTTCAACTTAGTGTATGGGAAATGGAATTTAAAAATAAGCTTATTTTGGTTCCTCTCTCCCAAAAATGAAATCAATACATTTTTCCATATTTCACATTTCCGTGAGCTTTTTGAAGATTCCTCATGTGCATAATTTTCAAAATGTTTGCATCAAAATACACTTCTATTTTCATTCAAGTTCTACAGACTTTTAGAGCAGTAACTCCAGTAACTCAGGTACATGTTACAGTTTTTTTACTAAACTGTTTGAAGGTTTAAGCTGAGTTCTTAAGGATATGTCGAAAGAAGGCAGTTAACACGGGGGCAGTATTTCCTTTTATTCCTCACGCTTTATTGACTTTTCTCAGTTGTCTCAATGGCTCCAGTAGATACAGGATCCAATCCAGGGCCACACGTGGTGGCTGTCATCTCTTCCCTCTGGGACAGTCCTGAATCTTCCCTTGTGTTTCATGACCTGGGCATTCTAGAAGATTCTAGAGATTACAGGTCTTCTACATTATAGAATGACTCTGTTGGCGTTTGTCTGATATGTCCTAATGATGAGATTCAGATCATGTATTTTGGGCAGGATTCAAGGTATTAGACCACACAGTTGAGTAATCCCATTCCTGGCGACATTAACTTTGATCACTCCATGAGGGCAGTATCTGCCAGGTTTCTTCACTAAACTGGTTTTTCCTTTTAGTTAATAAGTATCTTACAGAGGGATATCTGAGACTGCACAAATATACTGTTCTCATCAGGAATTCACCCACTGGTTTTAGTAACCATGGGTGCTTCTTGCTTGAAACATCATTATTACAGTAGTTGCCAGGGGTGAGAAGTTTCTGATTCCGTCATTCCTTCTACATGGACCAGAGTACTTGAGACATTTATGGGAAAATGGACTTAAAAAGATAAGTTCGAGGCAGGTGTGTAGGTGTGTTTGGTGCGGCAGCTTAAGTCCCAGCTACTCTGTTTCTCATCCAATTTCCTGCTAATGGGTATCCTGGGAGGCAGCAGATGATGGGTCCTTGCCACACATGGTAGGAGACTCAGATGGAGTTCCAGTATGCCGGCTTCAGTCTGGCCCAGCCAAGGCTGCTGTAGGTGTCTGGGGAGTGAAAAGAGAACGGATCTCTCTGTGTCTTTCTGCCTTTCAAATAAAATGAAAATAAATCATGAATGAATACAATCTTAAAAGGTATGCTTAGTTTTATGCCAAAAATTGTGAAATCCTCGCGTGGTTTTTTCATGGCATGCATTTTTTCATGAACTTTTTGAAGACAACTTACATGCGTGGAACTTGTTGGCGGCACTGATGTTGTGGCATAGCAAGCTAGGTGCGCCTTGTGACACCAGCTGGTTTGAGTCCCGACTGTCCCACTTCTGATCCAGCTCCCTGCTGGATGAGCCTTGGAAGACCACATGGGAGACAGATGAAGCTTTAGGCTCCTGGCTTTAGTCACCTGGGAAAGCCTTGGTTGTTTTGACCATTTGGGGAGCTAACCAGTGGATGGAAGATCTCTCTGTGTCTCTGTTTCTTTCTTACTCTGCCTTTAAAAAAAAAAAAAAAACAACAACCAAAAAACCTTAATGGCACAAAGATAGTTATCTTTTATTTTTACTTTCCATGAAATTTTTGAAGTGCTCTCATTTTGGGTCTTCTTTTTTTATTTAAGATTTATTTATTTCAAAGTCAAAGTTACAGAGAGGGAGAGACACACAGAGAGATTTTTCCATACATGGGTTCACTCTGAGAGAGGCTACAAAAGCTGAGGCTGGGCCAGGCCAAAACCAGGAACCAGGAGCTTCCTCTAGGTTTTTCTCACGTGGATAGCAGAGCCCCAAGCACTTGGGCCTTCTTCCGCCACCTTTCCCAGGCCATATAGTGAGCTAGATTGGAAGTAGAGCAGCCAGGACTGGAACCGGCACCCATATGGGATGCTGGCACTGCAGGCGGTGGCTTTACCCACTGTGCCACAGAGCCGGCCCCTGAAGTGCCCCCATGTTAACTGGAAATCTACTTGAAGAAGGAGCTTTTGTTCTTCCCTATTCATTCATTCATTCACTCACTCATTCATTCCTTCATTCCTTAGTATTAGTGCATCTGTAGATCGCTGCTTTATTCTGTGAATCGAAACGACCATTTTGATACTCAGACTGTCACCAACTTGGCTGGGTAGAACCCTTTGCAGCTGGCTTTTGAACACTTCTAACCCGTGGGGTCCATCCCTGCTCTAGCCCTGGAGTGAGCCTCGTTCCTTTTAGTGGAGAGTGTGGGCTGATGGGTTCCAAGCAGGAGAAACAGCCCACCTTAATTTTCCACACTGCAGAATCTGAGCCAAACACAGCTCAGCACTGAGGAATTGCCTGGAATGAAGAGATGAAAACATTTCTACCACATCAAGACGGGTCGGGTTGTGGAAATGCTGTGCTGAGATGTTGTGGCAAAGGGAGGTGTATTGTACTTGAGTTAGCAGTAGCGAGATGCTTGGGGGAATTTGGCTGACTTCGTTGATTATGATTTGGCATTATATTTCTCTGGAATTTCTAACCTAATTCAGAGCACATGTGGGATACTCTTTTTTCTGGTTTGTTGACTTGTGTGTTGATTGTGCATGGGAAGAGAGCTCATCTAAATGTCAAAGCAGCTTTTTGTGGCTACTGTTTTGTCATCTATCAAATGACCTTAAGATCCAATAGTTCATTGAGCTGCAATAAGAATATATTTAAATTGCTTATAAATGTCCTTGGTATTTTCCAAGATTCTGTGCCTATTAAGAGGATTCAATGAAGCCTCTGGAGTACTTAGTGGCAATGAGTTCAGGGTTAAGTTCCGAAATGATGAGCCAATGACTTCCTGGAATAAATAATTCCATGAAAACTGCCTTAGGACTCATGAGGAAGTGCCTGGCTTTGAAACGATGGTGCCATGTGTCACGACACTCCCTGAGACTGTGGAGTGACTAAGGGTTTCAGGTGTCTGCTGGGGTTGGTAATCAAGGACTTAGGGTGAAACTGTAGAGCAACAGATCTCAAACTATTGATATCAAGACCCTTTGACATTCTTAAGAATTCCAGAGGTATCTATGGGTATTTACCTTCTTAGAAATTAAAATTGTGAAAATTTACAAATGTGTATTAAGTCACTCAAAAAGAATAAGTACATTGCCTTTTTAAAAAGATTTTATTTATTTATTTATTTATTTATTTGAGAGGTAGAGTTACAGACAGTGAGAGGGAGAGACAGAGAGAAAGGTCTTCCTTCCGTTGGTTCACTCCCCAGATGGCCACAACTGCTGGAGCTGCACCAATCCGAAGCCAGGAGCCAGGAGCTTCTTCCCAGTCTCCCATGCGGGTGCAGGAGCCCAAGCACTTGGGCCATCTTCTACTGCTATCCCAGGCCACAGCAGAGAGCTGGATCAGAAGAAGAGCAGCCAGGACTAGAACCGGCGCCTATATGGGATGCTGGCACCGCAGGCAAAGGATTAACCTACTGTGCCAGGGCGTCAGCCCACAATGCCTTGCCTTTTAACACAAAATAATTACTGGCCAGCGCCGCGGCTCACTAGGCTAATCCTCTGCCTGCGGTGCCAGCACTCCGGGTTCTAGTCCCGGTTGGGGCGCCGGATTCTGTCCCGGTTGCTCCTCTTCCAGTCCAGCTCTCTGCTGTGGCCCAGGAGTGCAGTGGAGGATGGCCCAAGTGCTTGGGCCCTGCATCGGCATGGGAGACTGGGCTGAAGTTCCTGGCTCCTGGCTTCGTATCGGCACAGCACGCCGGCCATAGTGGCCATTTGGGGTGAACCAAAAGAAGGAAGACCTTTCTCTCTGTATCTCTCTCTCTCTCTCACTGTCTAACTCTGCCTGTCAAAAAAAAATAATAGCCATGTTTTCGAAAACAATATAATTTAGAGTCAAGTGGCATTATTTTAATGTCTGCAAATCTTCTCGATGTCTGGCTTCACAGAAGGCAGACAGCACGCATCAGTACCTTGTGGAAAACCCCACTGCGCACTTGCGAGAAAATGAGATTGAAAAAGGCAAAAGCAGCTTAGTGTTATTATGAAGATAGTTTTGAGTTTGTAGAGCTGTTACAAAGGTCACGAGCACCCCAGATCACTCTCTGAAGACCACGACTGTAGAGTTACTCGTGAAGCTAGGATGTTCTTAGACATCAGATGCCTGAACCCAGCTAAGAATCTCTTCTCCGTGCCAAGATACTGGGAGTCTGTGGGAGGGAGCATGTTGTCCTGCCTGCTCAAGTTGGGGTGAGCCTTTGGACTGACTTCCACCCCTCCCCCTGTACTGGGGGTACAGCCTGGGTCTCGTCTTCTTAAAGCCCCACTCACCTGCTAATGTGGTCTTCAGCTTTTACTCCCCACCCCGTTGTCTTCGGGCAGCTCACAGAGTCACCTGCTTCCTTGACTAATGGCAGCTGACATCTTGTTCTTGGCAGGGCCCTTTGGTTCAATGGGAGTCACATGGTCGCACCAATCACCACCACCATGACTTCTTGTTAAAATAAGCAGGTGAATTCTTGTACAACTCAGAACCCAAGTTAGAAAGCCCAACCTTTGACCCTGCCTCAGAAGAATCTGGTAAAGGGACAGTTCCAAGTGCTGGCGCTGTCGCCTGGATCTCGTGCTTCTGTTTGAGTTAGACACTGAAGGTGCTCTGTGCAGGACGGACAGCTGCCAACTTCGGGAATAGGGAGACTCCTGTGTGGATCAAACTCTCTAGGTCCTGGAAGGTCCCACCTGGAGCAGTGCTGAAGGTGGAGACTTTGAACGGCCTCCAGCTAAAACTGCTAACAACCCAAAGTCATTGCCCAGACTTTGGCCCTCGTATCTGCTTCTCCCGGCCCCTGTGCTGACCTTGACCATAGCCTGGAATCCAGCCCTTGGTCCCGCTGACCCTTCACCCCTGCATCAGGGTTCATACTCCCCTTTATGCATGGCATTGCCCTCCTCATTGCTACCTGACCACACATTCTGCTGGCCCCCGGCTGCACCAGCCGTGAGAGCTGCAAGATCAGAACTAGAGTGAGCAGTGTGACAAAGGAGGTGAGGCCAGAGAGAGGGCGAAGAGAATGACTGATGAGTGCAAAGGATGCCTGTCTGTGTGCTGCCTTTGTCCTTGGACACTCCCGGCGCAGGTGTCAAGAGCAGGCTGCTCGTGAGTCACTTGTTTACTGTGTGGCTGCATTCTCCTCCCTGTAAGGAAAATACTGGGGCAGTAGAGCAGAGTTCATTCTCCATCTATCCACCCTCCCTCTGCTTTGCCCAGGCATCCTTGCCTCCATCGGCAGGCCCAGATGGGTTCAGCAGAGTTTCTCTTTGTCCAGCCGTCTCAGAGGTAAGCTGGTATGCAAGGCATGGGGAAACAGCAGAGTTGCTGAGTGCTTGCTTTCTGGAATATCATGTCTGAACCTGATGTGGGTCGGTTGGATTACTCACTTGCCCAAGTGACTGGAATTGTTATAGTGCCACAAGGAAGGGCAAGAGAACACCCCAGCAGGGGAATAGCGTATTCATTCATTTACTCATCTCATCATTCAGGAACATTGGAGTGCTGTTGTACATCACACACCGATATATGGGTGAGCAAAACAAAGATTCATACCCCCCATTGTACTGACATGCTAGCCAGGAGCAGCTCATCACCGCCTAAAACTTTGGGTAAAAGGAATCTTTCCTCTTTTGTTTTTTAAAGATTTATTTATTTATTTGAAAGTCAGTTACATAGAGAGAGAAGGAGAGGCAGAGAGAGAGAGAGAGAGGTCTTCCATCCACTGGTTCACTCCCCAACTGGCCACAGCAGCTGGAGCTGGGCTGATCCAAAGCCAGGAGCTTCTTCTATGTCTCCTACATGGGTGCAGGGGCCAGAGGACTTGGGCCATCTTCTACTGCTTTCCCAGGTCATAGCAGAGAGCTGGATCGGAAGTGGAGCAGCTGGGACTCGAACCGGCACCCATACAGGATGCCAGCACTGCAGGTGGCCGCTTTATCTGCCACGCCACAGTGCTGGCCCTGGGATCTTTCCTCTTGGTCCTCAGCAGTCATTGTGGATGCTGCGTCTTCTCTCCTGATTCTGATTTGCTGTTGCTTTATTTTCTCAGTCCAGGGAAGTGGGCGTGAAAGGGGGTAAACAATGCTTGTTCTCTTTGGTGACATAAGTCACACCATTCAAAAAGTAATCGTTTGCAGGTTAATTATTTTATTTTGCAGTCAACATACTATCTGGTCACCCAGCAGCAGCTGCATTTGAAATGGTCGCCGCAAGTCCTCTGTTAGCAGGACTGAAAAATGATCTATTCTGATCCTCTGATCTAACAAAGCAACTCCCTAGATGGTCAATGTTTGTTTGCTGTGTGCTTGAGAATACGTATTCTCCCATTACTGGACGCAATAATCTGTATTTTTCCATTACATCTGATTAGGTTGCCTGATACATCAGTTATGACAAGAGATATGTCAGAAATTTTTGACTGATAGAGCTGTCACATTCTCCTTTAAGTTCAATACATTTTTGTTTTATTAAAAAAGAAAATTGCGGGGCCAGCACTGTTGCTCACTTGGTTAATCCTCCGCCTGCAGTGCCGGCATCCCATATGGGCGCCGGGTTCTAGTCCCGGTTGCCCCTCTTCCAGGCCAGCTCTCTGCTGTGGCCCGGGAGTGCAGTGGAGGATGGCCCAAGTGCTTGGGCCCTGCACCCCATGGGAGACCAGGAGAAGCACCTGGATCCTGGCTTCGGATCAGCGCGGTGCACCGGCCGCAGCGGCCATTGGAGGGTGAACCAACGGCAAAGGAAGACCTTTCTCTCTGTCTCTCTCTCTCACTGTCCACTCTGCCTGTCAAAAATAAAAATAATAATAATAAAATAATAATAATGCTAGGGGCCAGTGCTGTGGTGCAGTGGGTTAAAGCCCTGCGTCCCATACAGGCGCCAGTTTAAGACCTGGCTGCTCCACTTCTGATCCAGCTCCCTGCTAACACCCCTGGGAAAAAGCCATGGAAGATGACCCAAGTCCTTGGGCCCCTACACCCATGTGGGAGACCCAGAAGGAGCTCTTGGCTCCTGGCTTCGTATCGGTGCAGCTCTGGCTGTTGTGGCCAATTGGGGAGTGAAGCAGCAGATGAAAGACCTCTCTCTCTCTCTCTCTCTCTCTCTCTCTCTATGTGTAATTCTGACTTTCAAATAAATAAATAAATCTTTAAAAAAAAAGAAAGAAAATTTTTCCTGTCATCTGGCTTCCATTGCTGCTTTTCACATCCCTAGGTTTTATGTTGTTTTATGTTATTCTCTTTGGCTGTATTTAAGACCCTCTATCTTCAACAGCCTGCTGTTTCATGATGCTTGTCTCTTAGGTCAGATGCATTTTTATATATTGTGCTTGGCATTGGGGGGGGGTGGTTCTTGAACATCAATTTTGGAACCTTTTCTTTTGAATATCTCTCATTCTCCACTCTCCCTGCTCTTTCTCGCTAGAACTCCAGTGTTGTATCGCTGGGTCCCGTGTCTCTTCCTTTGCAGATTTTCCTTTTTTTTTTTTTTTTTTTGTCTTTTCTATGGGTAGTTTCTTCACATGCGTCTTAAACTTTAGTAATTCTCACTTCACCTGTGTCTCGACTTCATTTGAACCAGTCTGTTGAGTTTTTACAGTGGAAATAATTCTATTCTTATTCCAGAAAGTCTCTTTTTTCTCAGAATTTCAGAATTGCTTGGCCTTTTTGTGTTTTATTCTTGATTAACACCTTGTTCCCTCTCAGGCTCCTTGTCTCGGCCCTTAGGCCTATTACACAAGCTGTTGTCCAGTGGGGTCGCTGTGGATCTGAGTTTGCTCTCTGCTCTTCTCACTGGGTCTTGTTCCTTGGGTCCATTTTCCCAGCAAATTTTTGTGAATTTCGACTTGGGTTTCTCTTCCTGGGAACTTGATTGGTGAGAACTTTTTGAAGGCTGGGTTAAAGTTCTTTCCCCTAAAGAGGATTTGTGTGTGTTCTGCTGTGCACCTGCCGGCACTTGAAATATGTAGGGAGGGTTCTCAGACCATGTGGTGAGAATTCGGCCTGAAACCTGGGTGGAGCAAGTTTGTGGTTGTTGCTGTTTGGGAGATCCTACCTTTCTCCTTGACATGAAAAAGGCCAGTTCCCTTCTGCACGGGCAGACTTGCATCTCTCTCCCATTTGTACTGAGCGAACCTCCTTTGAGACTGACTTTTGCGCCTCCTGTTAGAACCTCACCTTGCCCAGGCTTTGTCTCCAGCCTTCTACCTCAGCCCACTCAGCTGTTATTTATTTACAAAGTCAGCGTTACAGAGAGAGGTGGAGTTACAGAGAGAGAGAGAGAGAGAGAAAGAGAGAGAGAGAGAGAGACCTTCCATCTGCTGGTTCATTCCCCAGATGGCTGCAATGGCCAGCACTGGGCCATACTTGAAGCCAGGTAATGCTTCTTCTGGGTCTCCCACGCAGGTGCAGGGACCCACGCACTTGGGCCACCTTCCACTGCTTTCCCAGGCCACAGCAGAGAGCTGGATCAGAAGTGGAGCAGCTGGGACTGGAACCGGCACCTATATGGCAGAAGGGGGTTGCTGGCCCTGCCCTACGGCCCTGTGCAGGGCTGCTGGCCTCTCTAATGCTGGCCTGTGACCCTGTCACCTGGTCCCCACCTGTAACCACACGCAGCCTCTGCAGCCCCAGCCTTGCTCCACAAGGCTCCCTGCCATCCTCAGCCTCATCAGGGTTTGCCCTGTGAAATGCTAGAGGCACATGTCTGTGTATTAAAGACAATTCATAACGTACACTGGGAAATCTCATTTGATTTAGTTCTAGACGCTTCCAGCCTCCCTGCTCCATCCTCCCTCCTCCCCCCGGGAAGAAGGCTTCGGTGGACGACAATTGGGGGGAAGGCAGAAGTCTTGCCTCAACCCCTCCACATATCCTCTGCAAATACCCATTTTAAACAGCAAATAAGAAGGTGCAGCAAAATGTTCCTGGAAAATTAGAATTAAAGGGTAAGTTTATTTTGGTGCAAAAAAGTTTGAAATCCATGCAGAATTTCTTCATAATATTCATTCTCCATGAACTTTTGGAAGACCTGGTATGTGTGGAATTCAAAATAATTTGCACTTGGGGTCGGCGCTGTGGTGTAGCAGGTAAAGCCTCTGCCTGTCACGCTGGCATATCCATGTGGGCACCGACTCGTGTCCTGGCTGTTCCACTTCTGATCCAGCTCCCTGCTAATGGCCTGGGAAAAGCAGCAGAAGATGGCTCAAGTGTTTGGGCCCCTGCACCCATGTGGGAGATCCAGAAGAAGTTCCTTGCTTTGGCCTAGCCCAGCCCTGGCCATTGCGTCCATCTGGGAAGTAAACCAGCAGGTGGAAGATGGAAGATTCTCTCTCTCTCTCTCTCTCTTTCTCTCTCTCTCTCTTTCTCTCCCTCTCTTTCTGTAGCTCTTTCAAATAAATACATCTTTTAAAAAAATACTTTGCACCAAAATAAGCTTATCTTTTAATTCCGTTTTTCCATGAACTTTTTCAAGTACCCTCTCCTTATTTTGGAAATACAATGGCAGCAAACCTGTAAGACAGTGTCTCAGTCAAGTTAAATAGCATTGAACGGGGGACCCCTCTTTTTAAAACAGTAGCTTGGGCAGGGAAGAATACATTGTGCTGGAAACAGACACCAGCAAGTTTGTCTGTTTTGTATAGCAAGCTCGTCAGTTCGCTTTCTGTAGCTGAAAGAACAGTGGGGCTGGTGCCCCAGCTCATCAATAGGCTAATCCTCCGCCTTGCGGTGCTGGCACACCGGGTTCTAGTCCCGGTCGGGGCGCCGGATTCTGTCCCAGTTGCCCCTCTTCCAGGCCAGCTCTCTGCTATGGCCCGGGAGTATGGTGGAGGATGGCCCAGGTGCTTGGGTCCTGCACCCCATGGGAGACCAGGAGAAGCACCTGGCTCCTGGTTTCGGATCAGCGAGGTGTGCCGGCCACGGTGGCCATTGGAGGGTGAACCAACAGCAAAAGGAAGACATTTCTCTCTGTCTCTCTCTCTCTCTCTCTCACTGTCCTCTCTGCCTGTCAAAAAAAAAAATAAAAGAAAAAAGAAAGAACAGTTGCCTAATGACTGGGGGTGTGGACCATGGAGCCAGAGTGCTTGGGTGGAATCTCTACTCTACTACTGACAGGCTATAGTCAGCATTCTCCAGGGAACTTGAACCAATAGGAGATGGATGATTGATAGATAGATAGCTAGATAGACAGATAATGTATTATGAAAGTCAACTCCCATGATCACAGAAGCTGAGAAGTCCCACAATCTGTCACCTGCAAGCTGGAAAACCTGGATGACTGGTAGCACCACTCTATCCCAAACCAGCGCCTGAAACCCAGGGGAGCTGCTGATGGCGCCTCCAATGTGCAAAGGCAGGAGATGGACGTCCCTGCTCAAGAAGAGAGAGCGTGACATTGCTTTTCCTCCATGTTTTGTTCTGTTCAAGCCCTCTGTGGGTTGGGTGACACCCAGCGCCATTGGTAGAGCAGGTTGTTTTAGCCATTCTACTGATTCCCAAGCAAATCTCTTCCAGAAACTCCCTCCAATGATGCTGTGGTTTTGGACTTGGGCTTCTCTTCCTGGGAACTTGATTGGTGAGAACTTTTTGAAGGCTGGGTTAAAGTTCTTTCCCCTAAAGAGGATTTGTGTGTGTTCTGCTGTGCACCTGCCGGCACTTCAAATATGTAGGGAGGGTTCTCATGTGGTAAGAATTCGGCCCTCAGATGCATCCCTTGGATGCACCCCGAAATGATGTTTTAGGAGCTCTCTGAAGCTGGCGCTGCAGCTCACTAGGCTAATCCTCTGCCTGCGGCACCGGCACCCCGGGTTCTAGTCCCAGTTGGGGCACCAGTTCTGTCCCGGTTGCTCCTCTTCTAGTCCAGCTCTCTGCTGTGGCCCGGAGAGTGCAGTGGAGGATGGCCCAAGTGCTTGGGCCCTGCACCCCATGGGAGACCAGGAGGAAGACCTGGCTCCTGGCTTCGGATCGGCGCTATGTGGGCCATAATGGCCATTTGGGGGGTGAACCAGTGGAAGGAAGACCTTTCTCTCTGTCTCTCTCACTGTCTAACTCTGCCTGTCCAAAAAAAAAAAAAAAAGAGGCGCTCTCTGGACATCCCTTGGTCCAGTCAATTTGATGCATAAACAACACCAAGCATCCCAGTCTGGTTGTGGTGTAAGCCATGCCATCTCACCAAGCCTGAGGTTCCTTGTCTGAACCAAGTGCTACTAATATGGTGAAATAGGCCGGCGCCGTGGCTCAACAGGCTAATCCTCCACCTTGCGGCGCCGGCACACCGGGTTCTAGTCCCGGTCGGGGCACCGGATTCTGTCCCAGTTGCCCCTCTTCCAGGCCAGCTCTCTGCTGTGGCCAGGGAGTGCAGTGGAGGATGGCCCATGTGCTTGGGCCCTGCACCCCATGGGAGACCAGGAAAAAGCACCTGGCACCTGGCTCCTGCCATCGGATGAGCGTGGTGCGCCGGCCGTGGCGGCCATTGGAGGGTGAACGGCAACGGAAGACCTTTCTCTCTGTCTCTCTCACTCACTGTCCACTCTGCCTGTCAAAAAATTAAAAAAAAAAAGAACTAATATGGTGAAATAAGATGAAAACATTTTAAAATATCTAGACAACCTGGAACCTAGGTCGTTAGCCACCATCATGATAGGTCACTCATTCTTTCTGACTTGTGTTTCCTCATCAGAAAACTTGAACATAGGGAACAATCCAGATAAATGATGCCATCTCCTGGGGCTTAATTTGTAGTTGTTCTCGATCTCCCTTTCCCTGCTGAGGCTGTATGGAGATGCCTTTTTCAAAAGAAATGGCTTCTAGAAACATCAAGACCCCAGCAGCCATCCCCAGTGTGGTGGTGTGCCTTCAGTGACTGGCTTGTGGGGCAGCTGAACGCTGGCTGAGAAGCCCAGAGAGGTTGATTCTGTGGTCTGCTAACTCAGTCACTTCCTGATTCCTAACCCCCAGCGCCTCGGTGCCTCTCTGGCATTCTTTGACAGCTCTGACATACAGAGACTGATGTCATTCATCTGCATATCTGTTGCCACGAACACACTATGTTCTAGTAAGTACCCAAGCTATCCTGGTTCAGTGCATGAAAACAAATTAGTGAATAAATGAATGCCATTTAAACTCTCTTAAGAGAACACACAATTATTTACCGGAAGGATTTGCAGTATGGTTTGTTTCCCTAATACAATATTGTATCTCACAAGAGCACTACATAGATGTATCCCTTTTTTATTCCTTGCCTCCAAATGGCACAGCTAATGGAAATGCGCCCACAAAATACCACCCAACTCTGCTGTAGGGTCCTGCAAGTTTCTGTATTTTCTCCCACTCTTTTGTTCTCTTCAAATGCCATTTCACTTTTTTATGTTTTTGCCTATAAAAATATGTTATCACTATGATGCTATAAAATGTTTAATTTTATAATAACTCAGTGGGGATCATTCACGAGTGGGCTAGGTTTGCACAGTAAGCATGGCTGCGGGATCCATGTAAGGGCTGGTGCAGGGGAGCTCAGAAGTCCTAACCATTGTCCCTTATCTAAGTGTTGTACCTGCTTATTCTTCCCCATTGCAACCGTCTGCAGCCCCAGTGATCTTTAGGGCAGAAATGTCTGCACATTTCAGTGGATCTGACCTGTGGGAAGGGTTTCTCGAGGCCTTTTCTCACCTAGCAGTTTAAAGCATAATCAGAGAAGGTATTTAGCCAAGGTTGTTAAGATGCCACATCGGAGTACCTGGGTTTGATGCGTGGCTGTCACTCCTGACTCCAGCTCCTGCCAGTGTAGACCCGGAGAGGCAGCAGTGATGGTTCAAGGGACTGGGTTCCTGCCACCCATGTGGGGGACCTGGGTTGAGTTCCCAGCTCCCAGCTCGAGTCCCATCTGTTGCAGGAATTCGGAGAATGACTCAGCAGAGAGGGACGCTACCTCTGTCTCTTGCCCTCTTTCTGCCTCTCAAAATAAACAGAATATATAATCAATGCCTACCTGCAGAGCAAATAGAGAGGAGCAAGGGAATAGGACTCATGTATTAGAGGGGGACACAGACAGGCTCTGATGGATTCTGTCCCGCACTGAGCACCCCACATTGCCTTACACACGCAGAGGCATGGTCTCCATGCCACCAGAGAAACTGGGAGTTCTTACATGACAGCTACTACTAAAAAAGCTAAAAACCAAGGAAGGCCTCGGTTTTCTGCCATTTCTCACAGCCCTACCATGTGGTCAAGGCCAAGAACACTGGACCCTGGGGCTTTGTCCCACAAGCTGTCTTGTACCCTTGGCTTCTGGACTGTACTCCCAAGACCACTGTGATCTGTGTTGGGCCTCGTGCTAGACGGCTGGTCCACCCGGTGTGTGCTTATTGAAAATGAGTGTGGAATCCAGGACGTGTTGGCAGGCTGAAGAGAACTGTTTTATCATCTTTAGAGGGAAAAAACTGGAGCTCATGTGGTATATACATTTAACAGGATATTATCCAGCCTTCGAGAGGAAGGAAATTCTAGCATATGCTCCCACATGGACGTGATGAGATGAGCCAGTCACTAAAGGACAAATACTTAGATGAGGTTCCTAGAATAGTCGGATTCCTAGAACCAGAAAGTGGAGTGCGGATTGCCAGAGGCTAGGGAGGGGAGACGAGGAGTCGTCATTAGTGGGTGCAGAGTTCCAGTTTTGCAAGAGAGAAAGGTTCTCGATCCAGATGGTGGTGGTGGTTATGCAACAGTGTGAATGTACTTCATGCCGCTGAACCGGGCACTTTGGAGTCGGGGGCAGGCATGTGGCCTGGGGCCCAAGATGCCCACATTCTGTATCCGGGTACCTGGCTTGGAATCCTGGCTCCAGCTCCCAATCCCAGCTCCCTGCTGCTGTGGAGGCTGGGAGGCAGCCGTGATGGCTCCGGTAACTGGGTTCCTGCCACCCACGTGGGAGACCTGGACTGAGCTCCTGGCTCCTGATTCCAGTTGTGGGCATCTGGGGAGCTGGTCTGGCAGATGAATGTTCTCCCTCCCTGCCTCCCTCCGCGTCCGCCTCCCTCCTTCTCCCTCTTAAATTAGAAAAACAAACAAAATGATGATCTTTTTAAAATGGTTAAAATGATATATTTTATGCTAAGTGTATTTTATCACAATTTAACAAATAAACAAGAAGCTAAAGTGCATGCATGTGCATACAACACACACACACTCAGGTCCATGCACATGCACACACATACATGCACACTCTCAGGGGTCTGTGCACATGCACAAACACACACTTGGGTCTGTGTACACTCACACACACACTTGGGTCTGGGCATATGCACACACACACACTTGGGTCTGTGTACACACACATATTCAGGATCTGTGCACACTCACACACACATGCCTGGGTCTGGGCATATGCACACACACACACTTGGGTCTGTGCACACTCACACACACACTTGGGTCTGTGCACATGCACACACACACACTTGGGTCTGTGTACACACACATACTCAGGATCTGTGCACACTCACACACACACACTTGGATCTGTGCACACTCACACACACATGCCTGGGTCTGTGCATATGCACACACACACACTTGGGTCTGTGCACACAACACACACACACACACACACTTGGGTCTGTGCACACGCACACACACACATACTCAGGGCTCCGTGCATGTGCACACACACTCACTCCCTCAGGGGCCCTCCAGTGAGCATGCAGCCTGGTTCCCCGGCCTCGCGGTGGAACGAGCACCGGCTCCTTCCTGCCTTGCGTGGCTCCTGGAAGTGTACTTGCTGAGACTTGAAAGCAGCCAGCAGGGTTACCTTCTGCTCGCGGGAGACTGAAGGTCGTTTGCTTTGGCATTTGCGCCAAAGATTGAAAGTTTCTGGAATTTGCCGGCCTGGTCTGAGGCCCAGATTAAGCAGCAAGTACTTTTCTCCTTAAATGCAGAACAATAGCAGGCAGCATAAAAGCTTCCCCAGGGCTGTTTTTCCCTTGAAGTAACAAAAAAGAAGGCAGATGAGGGAAAAAACACCCCCATGGAATCAAAAACCACAGAAAGCAAATTTCAAGCCACATTGATGTTAGCACGGAGGGGGCACCAGGGGGCTAGGTTAAAACTGTGTGAAGCGCGCAGGGTTCTGAAATGAGGACTCTGATGCTATTTTTAGTCTCAAAAAAGCTATCAATCTCGTTATCCCATTACACTCCAGTGGATCAAATTATTTGCCTTTCTCTGCATTTACCATGACTCGATTTTCAGGTTTGATGCCAGGAGAGCCGGCCTGCCTCAGAGGCAGCTGCCCCCAGAAGGAGACACCTACCTGGGGATGCCCCAGGCCTCCCGGCTCCTGAGTTCTCTGCCCCACATCTGGAACTTGCATTGACGATGCCAGAGCCACAGCTCCACCTTGCAACCTCCCTCTCGGGGGGCACACAGGGCAGTTGCAAATCCTCACCCAAAGTTGTGTGGCTGGCACCTTCTCATGGGACCAGAACGCCTTGCAGGGAGAAACACAGCTCACCACCCAGCTGCCGCACTCGGCTTCATTTAGTGGGGTGCCCATGTTCTTCCGGTGTCTGCTAGTAGGAAGCCTTGGGGAACACAGGAAGTCTAGTACCTACTTCTACCTCTCACACCTGCTCTTGGGCCTCTCTGACATGGCTGGTGCTTCGCAGACTCCAGCTACTCCACGGGGCCCAAGAATGTGTTTTAGCTGCTGGTGTGGTTTTGAGTGGTCCCCCCCAAATTCCCTGATCCCCAAACTATTTGCTGTTGGCATGTCGCAGTGGGGCCTTTGGAGGGGAACAGGCTTAGGGGAGGTCGTGCAGGGGCGCCCCCCACAGGATGGCACTGGTAGCTTTGGAAGAGGAGTTGGCTACTTAGCTCTGTCTCGCCGTGGGATGCCCGTGGCCAGGTTATGATGCAACACGAGGCCCTCACCAGATGTGGAGCAGATGCTGGCACCAAGACCTTGACTTCCCAGCCCCCCCCCCCCCCCCGGGGACTGTGAGCCAAGGAAAATTCCATTTTTAGGAACTCGCCAGTCTCCTAAATTTTGTTGTAACAACAGAAATGGAGCTTACACGGTGGCTCTTCAAATAATTCTGCTACCTGGCCAACCTGGGGAACCATGGCCTTCGTGAGCAATTTTCCAACACTGGTAACTCAATAGGAGGCTCCACATGGC